>CM060831.1:106727500-107927500 GCA_030762175.1 Metallyticus violacea
AATGTCTCGTTGTACAGCTTAGAGTAGTGTGTGCAATGTGGAAGACCATAAATGGTTTTATATGTGACAATATAAAAATAACACAGTATTTACAGCTCACACATGATTTACATAATTTATAGTTTAGTTAAGGTTTAATGTCATTATTTATGTCACTGCTGTTACAGAGCATTTTTACAATTTGCTTCATATTTTCTTTTGCTTATTTGTAATCTATAACATTCTGAATCTGTAAGAAGTAGAATTTCATATTTACTGCATTTATCGCTGCCAAGTACTAACTATATAGTCAAGACAGTGAATAGAATTATTTAAAGTAATGTAAGCTCACATTACCTTCATGCAACTTGACTGGTAGAATTCAATTCTGCATCGTTATTTTTGCAGCTCACTAGGACCAATGCCCTAACTATGAGTGCTACTGTGATGGCTATGTGTTGGTAAAAAAATTACATCTTGTATACATAATAAGAAATCACTATGTAAATCTTAAAAAATAAAAGAATTTTACTCACTTAAAATGTAAATTGGAACTTGCACAGTGAAGCTAATCATATTAATTGAAATCACTGTATGATTCAGTTGAACTACACACTCTTATTTATGAAAAGTAAGTGAAGCTTTAAGAGTGTGTAGCCCAACTGAATCATACAATGATTTCAATTAATAAATAAAATAATGTTTCAAAAAGTGCCCTGATAATACAAACATTAAGTATGCTGTAGTTTAATGTTACAAGTAGACACAGTACTTTGGCAGTATAGCAACAGTGTTCAGATATGTTAATAACTTCATTCCTCACATCTGTGTCAAAGTATTACAGTGAATTTGTAAGTGTCATGTGTGAGATAGTTTATAATTCCTAAATTGTATATGTTAGCATTAGATGTAATTTATTACATAGTTGCCTTTAAAACTATAGACAGCATTAAGGTCTTTACAATATAAATGTTATCAGGGGGATGGGACATTATTTTTGTATACTATAACCTTCAATATAAGACTTTATATTGGTACCTCTATGGGCTTTAAATAAAATTATATGTATTGTTATTTGTTGTGCATTGAATTGAATTTATTTCTCTTTATGTCAACATACAATTTTAAATATTATAATCCTATATATAAGCATATAAACTGTATTTATAACATTGCTTATGTTTTAAATATAACAATATAACATTTAGGAACAGTGCCTTCGATAATTCCAGAAGGCACTGAATCAAATCAAAATTTGTTGCAATTTGGTTGGCTCAGTCTCCCAGTCCCCGGTTCATCAGCATTTACCTGCTGGAATATCCAGGGGACTGGCTTCAATCCAATCAAAAACAAAGCACAACATTAAAAGTAATTTATACATTCAGTACAATATTAAATTATATATCCTACAATACTAAACCTTCCTTCTTTTTTAATTAAACCCATTCGGCCAAATTTCTATCCTTGAGAGTTGCTCATTCCTTATGGCCTTATACACACTAATACCCTGGCTATTGGGTATAAGGGTCCTGTTTAACTAATACTAGCTAACTAGTCCCCTTCCCTCCCCTACTCATTTCATCCTCCTTTCACTATCTGACAATATCATTCTCATGCACATTTCCTAAGTATTTTACACTCATAATCATTTTTGTCTTAACTTGCCTATGTATTTTCACAGTTGCTTAATGTTTTCATCTGATTTTAAATTTAAAATTCTTCTACCTCTTATTTCATCTGGTAGGTTTTCCCATTTTTATAATAGGAACTGTTCCCTCCAAAACTTGGTTTTCTTACATTCTAGTATAGAATGCCAAGTACTATTTGGTTCTGCACACATAGGACATTTCCCCTTAGTGTATCCATTTTTTAATCCACTTAAATATTTTACTTCTGTTCTAAACCATGCTAACCCTTACCTTCCGACCTTATCACAAATTTCAATACATCTTTCTCTTCCTGACACGTTTTTTAGTGTATTATATAATTTCAAGATTTTTTGGTGTTAAGATTTGCCCATATTTCCTGTTTTTCTATATCTGCAATTCTTATTGTTATCCCTTTGCAAAATTCTTTACGCAATCTTTCTTTCTCATACCATACTAGTTCCTGCCCGCTTCTTGTAGAATATTTTGGATTTTAGACAACCAACTTCCTTTCCCCTTAATTTTTCCTTGTGCTACCAAACACTGATTAATAATATTCTCCTTCTCTAGTCTCCCTATTCTATACTAATATTTCAATACTCTTCCTATGACCTCACTTTTATAACCCAATCTTCCTAGTTTCATTAGGGCAACCTCATTAGGTGAAGACCTAAGTAAGCCTAGAACAATTCTACAAAATAATCTATTTGTCATATTTATTCCTTTCCATCCTTCTTCTGGCCCCCAAATTTCAATTCCATACATAATTCTGCTCTCTACTATTGAGCCATATATTCTCTCTAACCATTTTACTTGCATATTTGGTATTTTGTTTATACAAGAACTGATTACACTCACGACTGCTTTTACATCTGCTACTGCTTTCCTTTTTTTAATCCCTCCATTTCCCATTACTAGACAATCCAACACCTAAATAATCAATTTTCTTGACAACTTCAATTTCTGTGCCCTCCCACCACCATTTTTTGTGTTTTTTTAATTTGAAACCTTCTTTCATCACCATAATCTTATATTTGTTTTTATTTATCTTCAGCCCCCATTCTCTACAAAATGTGCCTATAGTTTCTAATGTTTGTTTTAATCCTACACATGTTAAAGAACCTGTTACCAAATCATCTGCAAAGAGCAGACCCGGTATCTCTATATTATTTATAGTTGGCAAATGTACATTCCCTTTGCTAATTTCTTTTAAAACTTCATCAATAAACAAAATGAAGAGAAGTGGGCTTAATTTACATCTTTGTCTTACACCTACATTGTTTGATATTTAACACAAAATTTGTTTTCCTTATAAATGTTCTGAATAATCTTTATAAAATTCTGGCTTACTTTTTTCTTTCTCAGTTTTACCCAAAGTGCTTCTGTAGAAAGTGTGTCAAAAGCTTTGTCCACATCCAGAAACAACAAATAGATTCTACCTCTTTTGTTACTAAGATATTTACTGACTAATGTTCTAATTATAAAAATATTGTGAACTGTTCTTTTACCTTTCCTGAAGCCTGATTGAAATATTGAAATTTTCTTTTCTCTCTCTGCCCCTTCTTGTAATCTTTTTGCTAACACTCCAGTGAAAACAGCATGATATGTATATTTCTTAATTTGAATTGACACTATGGGCTAGTGTCCATTTTAACACATTTTACAATTAATGAAACTGCAATTTTATTGCCTTCCACTTTGTCAGGTTTTGGAAGGTGGATGTGGCGAGGTTTCCTTAGCTTTTTGGTTCCAAAGAGCCCTTTCTGTGGGATAATTTTTCCCTTTTGGGACATTTCTTTGCCTGTGGGCATAAATATCTGCTCATTTTGTTTTTGAACAGCAGCTAATGTTGCCTTTAAGGATGCTGCATGTTTCTTAACAACCTCAAGTTCTGTGGTTGTGGATACTCCCTTAAATGTAGCCAAAAATTCATTAGTAATTTGATCTTTTATCTGCAATAATGAGCTAAGACTTTTTTTGCTCACTTGGGCTAGTATTTCCTCCTTTTCATTGAGAACAGACACATCCTCAGTGTCTATTATTAAATCATTGTTTGCATAATCATGGTGTTCATTGCCTTGCTGAAATTGACATATACTGTGTATGTGTTTACACATATTCTATTTAATGCTGGAATCAATGCACGTGCAAGAGTATCTGTGTATGCATATATTACATTCACTGCAGATTAATTTGCATACACAGTTCACACCACTAGCTTTCACAAAATAAATCTCTGCCATGTTTGATGAGGATGGGATCTGCCAACCGCCATCTTTCCTAATAATGAGGTCCTTTGTTTAGCTTCAGACTTCCTTTATGCCTATGGCGTATTTCTTTCATTTTTGAAGTCAGTTTTCCTTTAGTCAGGATAATTATCCTGTCAAACAGTTTACCTTTGATGAATGTCATTAATGCATAAATTGCTTTATTCAGATGTTTGGTATGTTTTGCTTGCAGATACATATATTTCAGTGTGTGTTGCATTTGCTCAACACGCATGTTGATATTCAATCCAGCATGCATCCTGTGACAGTAAGCCCAACATTGTGCATTACTCACGTAGTTTTCCTGGAAGTATGAAGCAAACTCAAAGGTGTCAGGGTCATATTTCAAATGATTTATTGCAGTAGGAAGCATTATCTCAAATACAGTGACATCTATCTCTTCCAGTCATGTTCTTACAATCCTGTAAACATATGCTTGTTTTTCTTGGCCTTTGACTTTTTTTTATATTTTTTCTCCAGGCTCTATCTACGTGCCATGTACAATAGAGTCTCATTGTTGGCACTTCCATAATTGAAATCCAAGCATTATAGAAGGACTCTGCTAAATCTGATATAAAAACTTTAGGAGAAATATTTCCAACTTTCAATTTTATGCAATGGAAAAATATGGACAGCACCTGAAAATCACTCCAGTTGATATTAGGAAAGCACATGGAAACCCTTGTCTCATGGAATCTAACACCATTAGTGTTATGAGTTTGCAACCATAGCTATTAAGTCCATGCATTCCATCAATACATACATAGTCGTTTCCAAACTTCTTTAATAGTTCGCCCTGTGCATTGTTCATTATAATTAATACAAAATTTGTGCCTTTTAATTCTGGGTAAATCTCACTGACTGTGTCTTGTGGTTTATAAAACAACACACAGGAGCTGTCACTTGAGTTCATTTCATTTACCCATGCCTCAACACTAGTCCCATCACTTTGATAGCTGACAGATGAGGAGCACAAATTATAGCATCATTCAATATTATGTAAATCCTGTCTGGTTACTAGGTGAACTCTTTGTAATTTAGCATCTGACACCGAATCTCTAATTTTGTGCATTATGACTTGAAAAGGAACTTTGTTTGCAATATCTACAGCTATACTGTTTCTTTCTTTTTTTGACAGTCCCAAGTGACTTAAGTCATGTTGATGACCAGCATGAGTTGAGATAAATGTGACTAGGCATTTTCCATCTTCAGCTTGTCAGACTTGTAGCTTTGCAGGACAAACGCCGCCTATTTTATTGCTTCCTTGTAATTTTAAGTGTCTGACACCTTTACTTTGAGAAACAAAATTGCCTGAACAATGACACGCATAATAATGCCTTACAATATTGCCAGAAGTGTGAAAACCAGTATATTTTACAAACATCGATCCCGTTGTTTCCTCAATTTCCTGCTTCCAGTTTTTAAAATCGTCAAAGGATGAGAACTGTAGTTCTTCCAATTTTACTTTTATTTCATGTGCTGATTCTAAATGCTCAAATAAAAGAAGTCCGATATTGCTTCATGGCTACATAAGCTGCAGGTCATTGTTTTCTTTGTGGCTAAATGCTCACCATGGAAAACTCGCTGATGGCCTTTGAAGATGGATGCATAATTGAATTTCTTGTTGCAAATTTCACAGTGTAAGGCGCATGATTGTTGTCTCTTTAGAATAGGCGCGATAATATTCAACTTTTCCGGATGTGCTAGAGCAACATGTCTTAGATTTCTATTGTAGTTATACCCCTTCCCACATTCCAGGCATACGAACTGTTTTGATGCACTCGATTGTTGTCTCTTTAGAATAGGCACGATAACATTCAACTTTTCTGGGTGTACTTGAGCAACATGCAGTCTTAGATTTCTACTGTAGTTATACTCCTTCCCACATTCCAGGCATACGAACTGTTTTGATGCACTCGATTGGTCTCTTTTTTTAACGGGCGCGATAACATTCAACTTTTCCAGATGCGCTTGACCAACATGTTGTCTTAGATTTCTGTTGTAGTTATACTTCTTTCCACATTCCAGGCATACGAATTGTTTTGATGCATTCGATTGCCCTCTTTTCAGACTAGGCGCGATAACATTCAACTTTTCCGGATGTGCTTGAGCAACATGCAGTCTAAGATTTCTATTGTAGTTATACTCCTTCCCACATTCCAGGCATACGAACTGTTCTGATGCACTCGATTGCGCTCTTTTTAGAACGGGAGAGATAACATCCTACTTTTCTGGGTGTACTTTAGAAACATGCTGTCTTAGAGCTTTCCTGTAGTTATACCCCTTCCCACATTCCAGGCATACGAAGTGTTTCGATGCACTCATTATTATAAAAACTACAACTGCAAAAATAGTAACGTGCAACCAGCCCAGTTTAAACATACATCCGCACCACTGTTGCCACTGCTGAACTACAGAAAGGGCTAGACTCGCATCTAAAAAGAGCCAAATTTCCTCTCAAGGGGGCTAAATATTTTCTAGCATGGACGTGTCATCGCAACACCATCCCCCACAGGCAGGTAGTAGTAGTAATGAATGCAATATAAGTGCACAGCAAGCGGGGATTTATTCTATTTGTTCTTCTTTTTACATAACGTAACAACTGAGGTGATGGATTTTTGGCATTTTACTGCCTGCTTAATGGCAGAACAATTAAAATTATGTTAAAGTAAAAGTTACATTTTTGGTTCCTTTTGTTAAATAAGCTAAGTTCTGGCTATAAACATTTCACGATTTTATATAGATAAATGTTGCTGTGAAAATGCTTGATTTACCCATAAGATGGCTAAATTGGCTACAGTGCCTTGCACCATGTTCAACAACAAAAGTGAATTACAAGTGTACACCTTGCTTGAATACACTAAATGGAAGCCTTTCAAAATTCTGTTAGCTTTCTCACACATTCAGTCTCATTTAAATAGACAAGACATTATAAATGCACTAGCATGCTGTTATAAACCGGCCTCCCCCTAGGAAACCCATTCCCTTTTTCTCTCAATGCTCCGGCGCTAGCAGGAGCAACAGCAGCAGAGCAGCAATACAGTAGACAAGACATTATAAATGAACTAAATGCAAGCCTTTCAAGATTCTCTTACCTTGCTCACATATTCGGGCTCATTTAAATAGACAAGACATTATAAATGCACTAACATGCTGTTATAAACCGGCCTCCCCGAGGAAACCCATTCCCTTTTTCTCTCAATGCTCCTCAATGCTCCTGCGCTAGCAGGAGCAACAGCAGCAACACGCTTCTCACTCACTGTTCATATCATGTAGCGTTAGAATAAACTAAATGGAAGCCTTCCAAGATTCTGTTACCTTGCTCCCATATTCAGTCTCATTTAAATAGATAAGACAATATAAATGCACTAACATGCTGTTATAAAGCGGCCTCGCTTTTTCTCTCAATGCCCCGGCGCTAGCAGGAGCAACAGCAGCTACATTACACCATTGCTGCTGCAGCAGCGACATTTTTCGTCTCTTTGTAACGTCAAGTGTGAGTGATGCCGCCCCGCAATAATGGAAACGCGGTGGTTCTGTACAATCTTGTTCGGGCCTGCACATGCTTCCACTGAATACATGAGTTGAGGGCAGGACCCCGGGTCGTAGGTGTTCGACTGGAGCTGGTTGGGAAACTTCGGCGAATGGCAGTAGTTCGAGCGTACTGCATTGTCAATTGTCAATTGTATTTTTATTGAACTATAATTCCCTGGGCTGTTACATAGGGCAGCCTTACAGGTACACAATATACATTTGTTAAGCATTTACATCAGACAATTGTGAGTGAAAATGTTTTTTGGAAGCCCATACGAGGGCAATGAGCTTGCTCAGGGAACAGCTTCCTGTGAGGATGCTAAGGCTATGAGACTTGTTTGGTGGTACATATAAGGTGAGTTTATACAAATAGAGTGAAATTAATACATACTTAACCTAACCAGACCTATAATTAACAGTAATATTTACAAATATTTACAGTTCATAGTGATTTCAAAAAATGGTGTCAGCTTGCTTGGAAAAGTTTAAAATGTGCGTATGCGTTTGTGCTTACGGTGTCGAGGCTCTGCCTGGCCGATTTTTTGGATTTCTGGATTGGGGTGCGTTTATGGAGGCCCATGCGTTTGTGCAGCGGTTTTGGAGTGTGTGTAGGAAGGTGGGAAATTGTAGTTCTTAGTGAATGATTGTGTTTGGTGTCAGGATCGGCACCCTTAATATTTTCCTTAGGCAGATGTTTTGACGGGATTGGAGGGAGAGGAGGTTGGTTTTGCTTGTGTTTGACCAAGCTAGGCAGGCGTACAGAAGGAATTGCTGGATAAAGGATTGGAAAAGGATGAGTTTTGTTTTGATACGGATGTGCTTGCTTAGCAGTAGTGCGGTGCTGGCCTTTTGGATCGTTTGCTGGATGTGGGCGTTCCACGTGAGTGTTTTATCCAGAGTAACACCCAGATATTTAACAGTGGGTTGGCACTGCAATCTGCGTCCTTGTAGAGTGATGTCTATGTCGTTTTTCCTAGTTTTTGATGAACCTTGATTGATTTGGTGCAGTTCCCTTCTTTTTGAAGATATTTCCCGGATGCAGCCTTCCAAGCTTTGTGCCAGAGCAATCCAGCGAGGATCAGCCGGCTGCAAAGCTTGCAAGGTGACTCTATAGCATATTTGTTCCCTCTGCAGTTCAATAAGTTGTTTCTCTAGAATAAGATGGTGAGTAGATACATAGAGATGGATTTGATTTGTTGACTTAAAACTAGATTCACTTGTTTCACTATGGGAGCCTATGGTTCTTTTGTCACTTGTTTGGTCACTGTTTTGCGTACCAGCACTGTTGTTTGAAGATATGTTCACGGTCAGCGTGACGCTGTCAGATCACTTTGATTTTGGGTTGTTGCACTGCACTATGGGGGAAACACTTTTTCCACCGCTTGCACCGGTGGCCATAGTTGAACTTTTCACTGCACTTTTACACTTTGGAAGCTGACCGGATTGGGGCAGGCTGCGTGGGTGGCAGCCTGCGTGGCCTGTGGAGGGTTGTTTCCTGCCAGGTCCGCACCCGCAGAGGTGATCTGGTAGCTGGTGGTGTGCGTCGACCCTGATTGGCTGGACATTCGCCAGTGGGCCAGCTGTATCGGTGGATGAGTTTTACGCCGCTCTGGAGCGCTTTTGGGCCAGACTTACCCAGACGGGTATGTCCGACCCTGGTAGCCGAAGAGGCAGCTCGTGCCCGATGTAGGAGATGTTGACCTGTGTGTGCAGGATGTACTGGGAGGCATTTGGGCTGCCGCTATCCTGCGATTGGTTCGCACTGGCTTGCGCCCCTGGAGCGACGGCAACCCGCAGGGAGCTGTTTTCTTGGAGGTCCGCTACGACAGCTTATATATCAGTGCTGGATGTCCTCAGGGACGGAACACGCAAATAATTTAATCAGAGAATATACGAGAAACCAGTGGAACAAGCAACTGGAAAATATAAACCCACAACAACACGCTATCTGGAGAGTTGCTAAATGCCTAATACGAAACTACAGCAACACCACCACTCCACACGGTCAATGGCATAGCAGCAACTCCACAAGAAAAAGCCGAAGCATTTGCAGACGAATTGGCCGACACCTGCACGCCAAACACAGACGCGTATGACAAGACGATCGCTAGACTCGTGGAAGAAGTGCGCCCAATTGGGACAAATCGCACTCACAATAAAACAAGAAAAACCAACGTTGGCGAAATTAAATGACTCATTAGTCACCTCCCAACCCATAAAGCACCAGCACTGGACAAAATACCAAATATCGTACTAAAACACCTACCAAAACGAGCACTCGAAATACTTGCAGATATATACAACTACACGTTAGAGCATGGGCGCTTCCCACCCAAATGGAAAGAAGCAAAAATTCTGCTCTTTCCCAAGCCAAGAAAGGACCAAACTATTCCGAAAAACTACAGGCCAATTAGCCTATTAAATACACTGAGCAAGGTCCTTGAGAAAATAATACTAAAAAGAATAAACACACACATCATTAAAAATAACATAATAGTAGAGGAACAATTTGGGATCACAGCGCACCACTCAACCACCCTACAACTACTAAGAATGACAGAAAACATCACGCGTGGCTTCAATACCAACAGGTCAACTGGTTCAGTTTTCCTGGATATTGAGCGAGCCTTTGATAAAGACTGGCATGCTGGCCTTATCAAGAAGCTGGCTGACTACAAACTCACAGACTCGCAGCTTAGCAGCTGGGTGCCTATATTCTGCCAGGTGCGACGTGCCTTGTTGCGTAGCGCTTTGATGCGGTTTATATCGGGTGGCAGTCGCTGGTTAGGTTTAGTAGGGACCTGGATAGGAACTGAGGTTGTGATGGCAAATTTAATTGTTTGTTCTAGGTGTTTAGTCGCGTGCTCGAGTTCGTGTTCTGTTGTAATTAAGTTATCACGGAGGCGTTCCTTTATGGTTTGCTGGAAGGATTCGCAGTTAGCTCTGTTGTAGTTATGGCGGGCTTGGTTGGGGGCGAGGGCAAGAGCGCCCTCAAGTTTAATGAGCAAAGGCAGGTGGTCCGAAGAGAGATGGTTAAGTACTGATAAATTAATTCTGTGATTAATGTTTAGTACGACCGCAATGTCGAGTATGTCAGGTTGGTGGTTTCTGTTTGCGGGGATGAACGTGAGTTCAGTGGGAGCGTAGATCACGTAAGAGAATGAGTTTTCGTGTCTATTTAGCTTTACTGCGACTAGGTTGGTGGCCCTACAGTTCCAGAGCGTGTGCTTAACATTAAGGTCGCCTGCTACTGCGGTGGTGTAGGAGTTTTCATACTTACTGCATTGTTCATTGATTTTTTATTGAACTATAATTCCCTGGGCTGGTACATGGGGCAGCCTTACAGGTTCATAATATACATAAGTTAAGCATTAACATAGACAGTTTTTGAGTAAAAAGTTTTTATTTGGAAGCCCATGCGGGGGCAATGAGCTTGCCCAGGGAACAGCTTCCTGTGATGGTGCGAAGACTGAGACTTGTTTAGTGGCATATACATACTAAATTGTGTTTCTGCGGTGATTATTTAAATGCACCTAGTTTCAACGAGTTCTAGACATATTCTGCGCAAAACATTCATCTTCTGCAATAAACCAACTGTTTTGAAATCTGTCAACATTTCCTCGTATTTTCCTTATGAAACTTTTTTTACCATTGTAACATATACTACAATTCTTCGCATCAAAATACAAGAAATATGTTGAAAATTAAATATATACTATTATTGCCATCTATACGAGGGAACTGGAAGTTGGCAGCAGCTGCTACAGCAGTGCCATCTATAGTGCTGAAGTAGCAGACACACTCTGGTACAGTTTCCAGAAACGAAGTAGCAATGCCGTCTTTTTTAACCATACCAAGAGCCGTTTCAATGCCCTTACAAATCTTTGTAATAAAAAAATGGGAAGATTCTTTACTGTAGTGACCCAGATAAGCATTAGACGTATGTGTTTAATATCAGTAAGGACGATCTATAAAAGGAAAACAATTACGTTGGAAGGAGAAAACATCTCATTCTGCCATCTATGAGGAATTCAAATATGTGATGCAGCGCTTTAAGATTACTTAAGTAACGCAATTGTGGATGAAAAATAAACAGGCAAAAGTGACTCTTATAGCCCCGAGAATTTAAGCAGTATCCAAAAGGCTACACACAAGCATGGAAAAGGGCATATCATGTTCAAGATTTAGTTCTTT
This sequence comes from Metallyticus violacea, assembly GCA_030762175.1. NCBI lineage: Eukaryota > Metazoa > Arthropoda > Insecta > Mantodea > Metallyticidae > Metallyticus > Metallyticus violacea. Next base: position 106,739,121 of record CM060831.1, read on the forward strand.
TCGAGAGAGACAGAACTGTAGATATTCAGCAAGATGCCGCAGGTTAAGCGTCAGAAATGAAGTAAGGTTATTTTAAAACCTTACTGTATGCTAACGAAGCTGTTTGCTGCGTCAGTAAGGAGAATCAGATGACAGGCCTAATTAAAGCTAAACTCTACCTGTTTTCAGTAAACTAATTTTGAAAATAAATACCTGTTATGTTGCGAAATAACACTGTTTTAACCACACAGCAAAAAGGTGTTGAGCAATACTGGATGCGCACCCTAAAAGGAGGAGAAATTAAATGCTTACATTCTACCACAACTGGTAGGTAATATGTATAAACGCTCCAATCTTGTTTGCCTCTTCCAGGAAGAGGCAAACAAGATCCAGACTAAAGGGGGTGGTCTATGTGGTCAACTAAAATAATCAAGGATGCAGTGATAGATATAATTGTGGAAATGAAGATTGGAATGAAAGCGAATATTATTTACAATAAAATTAACAAGGAAGTAAGACCAAACCTAAGAAGGCCAAATTTAAGCAATTATTAAAAATTATGCAACGAAAATTTAGACATTGGTTACAGGGAAGATGCGTTATTGTAAAATGAAAAGTTCTCCTTTCACTGATTATTCTCTGCCTATTTAAGAGTTACCGGTATGGGGGACCTAGCCGGTTAACACAAGAGTTCCGGAGGGGGGTGTCAGCTCAATTTCAGCGCCATCTCCTAGACAACACATTCACAGAATATCTAGGCACGCCCACTTATAGATGAAATGAAGATAAAATCTGAAATGGAAGGTGAATCCGTGGCACCAATTAGAAGGGGTGTGTAAACTGGTCCGATGTTCAATACAATGTAATAATGGTCACTAATGTTACTATACGAAGCAATGGTCAAAGGAGATACTTCAATCAGTTACAGGTAGTATTAACGTACAGCCATCACTAATTGGTAGAGAAAGCCGTTGTACCATCTTTGTGTATTGCTTTGAACGTGGCGGTGCAGAGCAGTGACCGGCACTGCTTGCTTGATGTAGAGAAGTCATCGTGTTGTCAGAGTCCGTTATGTAGCGCTGATGCATGTAGGAAGAGAAGTTCTTACCTGAAGTATTCAGAGATGGCGGTAAGGCAGAATTTCCCCATTATTGATAGAAAATTGGCGTGTTTAATGCTTTTCTGTAAGAAGTGCAGATAATTCCGGATTTGTGTTTCGTATTTATTTCGGAGGTAAATATTAAGTTGCCAGAAAATGTCGACCCTTATGATTTCTTGATTATGAGAACGAAAAGGTTCCGTAATATGTATAAATTCAGTTTATTTGTACTAATAGGAATCGTTTTTCGGCCTATAGATTTGAAGCGTAGTGGCTGATCTTATCAGCTTAATATCTGTTACGTTCTGCATTTGAGGGACCTGAATATTATATTAATTGGTAGAAAATGATTGAGTGCTAGGGGATTGCTCTGCCTCTGTTACGGGTTGGCCTGGCACTGCAATACCGCCAGGATGGGCCCACCTATTCTAATCAAACAAAGTTTGAAATTTGCAGTTGACTTTTGCAGGTTCAATCTTTGGCACGATGGCTTCGTTCGGAAGGGGAGTAAAGCCGTCCTTTCTTACCGCACGTAAAAGAAGCCTCCGAGCATTAGAATGATTTGAGCGACTAAACCGTTTCCTCTCCTTTTCATGCAAAAATTGGATTAGAATGATGTAATAAATAGCACAAATTAAAGAGGCCATTTACAAGGACACTAGGATTTTGTTTTATTTCTGCTAACATCTAAAGACACCGATTTTCATTTGCGCTGAGGAGCAAAGTTCTCTACAACATAATTGAGATGCAGAATATATATTAAAAAAAAAAAAAAAAAAAAAAAAAAAAAAAAAAAAAAAGTTTTTTCATTGCACAAATACACAACCAGAATAAAGTTTAATATTTAAAAAGTTACAGGTGTACACTTGAACACTAGGCAGCTGGAAGTTTCGTATTGATGACGAGTTGAAAGACAAATTGCATATATGGTTACACAGTCAGTCACAATTTTTTTCCCCATGGAATTCTAGGCATTAGTGAAATGCTGGAACTACTGTATTGAACATAGTGGAGAGAATATTGAAAAATACAGTAGTGTTTTCAATCCAAATGTATATATCTTATAAATGAAAAACTATATTAAGATTACTTTTTTTCTCATGCTCATATGAATGTGTCAAGGACAAAAACCCCTGTTGAAACAGGCTAGTTCTCCAAGCTGAGAACAACAGTACCTTCCAACCCATAACACAACTCCATATCTTGTCTCTAAAGCAGTAGCAAAGGAAGTGTGACTGAGAATTAGTGAGAATTTTGTCTAGTGAAATATTTTATTATGCGATACATCTGAGTTAATCATGAATGGATTGAAATACAGATAAGAACAAATAGTGATAAAAGATCACAGTAAGTAAATATGTGACATAATGTCGGGTTCTAAAGTTCAAAGATGTGTAAATCATTATTTCTATTATAATGTGGAAAATTCACACTGAAATCATAAAAAAAAAAAAAAAAATATTACACCTGCTATTACAAATGCTTACAAACTCTACTTTGGTTGTCTACTGAGTGACCGAGAAAAACTTTGGACTCCCAAGAAATAATGTTGTCCTTGCTTGTCATATTATATGAGTGGTAGAAAGGAAAGAAGAGATTTATACTCTTTGCAGTTCTGATCATTTGGCAAGAACATACAGATCATGTGACTGTTACTTTGGCTTGACAAAAATTTCAGAATTTACTGCAAAAACCAAATATATAACTGTTTCATAATTAAATAAATTGTACTTACAAAGCTGTAAGCAATGGAATGATAATATATACTAGACTAATGTATTCAACAAACTCCACTTACTTACATAACACTAACACATGTTTAGTTGTTTATCCTGAAGTAGCATCAGCTTTAACATCTGTACCACATAGGGATCACCTACCTATGTTTGAATTCCACCTGAACATGAATGAAAGTGACAGTTTTGAAACAGCCACACCCATTCTAGTTCTGAAGAATATATATGAGGGTCGTTCCGAAACTAATGCCCCTCTTTTTTATTCATGGAAACTACAGGAGATACATAAATCACAACAGCACAGGTAAATAGAGCAGTATTTCAGCTACAGAGTGTCATTTTTCCAAATAGGCACCACCATTCGTTATGCACATTTGCCAACGATGAACCAGAGCCTGCATGCCCAGCTTGTAAAAATCTGAACCAGCTGAAGCTAGCGCCACTTCTTTACAGCTTTGACAACAGCATCCGATTCTTGAAAATGTTCGCCATGTAGTCATCTCCGGTGACGATGCTATTCAGAAAATTGTCCCCTTCAGCTTCATATTGGTCCACCAGGTCCCAACAAATTTCCATTCGATGATTTTTTTGTTCTTCTGTAAGCATCTGTGGGACCCATCTTGCACAGACTTTGTGATAACCAAGATGTTTCAACATTGTTTCCAAGGCATTACAGCCAACATTCAAGTTTGCACACAATTCTTTGCACGTTATCCGCCAATCAGCACGGATGAGTTGATCAAGACATTCTTCATTGTGAGAGGTGACAGCTGTGCAGGATCGACCGGGCCATGGCTTGTCATGCACACCCTTTTCACCACTGTTAAAATGCCATACCCATCGCCTCACATTGCTCACGTCTAGTGTATCGCCTCTATACACCTTTAGCAAGCATCGATGGATTTCAATCGGTGCAATTTCTTCAGCAGTAAGGAATTCAATCACACATCTCTGTTTTATACATGCATCCATATCAGACTCCATTTTGGAACACTCCTCTGCTGGCGCCAACTACCACAGAACGGAACTACCTTCAAATGAAAGAGGAAGGTTCAAGCATTAGTACTACACCAATGACAACTGGCTCGGACATCCAAAGTCAACACAAAAGAATAGGGGGCATTTGTTTCGGAACGACCCTCATATTTAGCAACAGATCTACAGCAATACAAGCTAAATGATTTAGTGTACAATCTCAATCTTTGGAAGCAAGGCAGTGAATTACTTTCTTCAAGAATACAACAATACAACTTATTAGTTACTAGCACGTGTTACTCCTTAAAAATCACAATAAACAAACTTCCTCTTTTCATGAAATGTAAAATGGATTGTGTGTTTGCTACGGTATAAACAGCTCAATGGTTTCACACTGTAATCATAAACTTCATAAACATAAAGGTATTGCCCTTTCCATCAGCACATCAAAATTTAATTTGAAAGCAATGCTTCTACTTAATAATGAGATACAATCTATTCTGTTGCACATACGGTCAAAATGAAAGAATACAACATTTTGCTGCCATTTTAAATGCTACACATTATGAGAAATACCTGTGAAAATTTTCTTAGAATTTGAAAATAGTTGCTTTCTTGATTTGCAAGGTGCATTTGCTAAACATTTTCGTCTGTGTTTATTGGACAGTCAAGACACAAAAAAATCAAAATAGGGACTGGTCTAAAAGAACTCATTCACAGTTGGTGAAAAAATTAAAATGACTAATTCAACTAAAGTAATCTTACTATCATTACACATAAAATTAGGATTCATTAAAATGTTTGTTAACAGTGGGGCTTCATTTCTGCTTCTAAGTAAAATACTTCCAGCCATCAATGATGCCACGTTGAAGTAGGGCATTTTTGACTGGTCCTCAAATCAGGAAGTACTTTAAGGATCAGACATCATATGAAACTGAATGAAGTAGAACTGCATACCTAGAATTCTTTTACAGCCCTAAATGCTGAATTTCTTTAGAACATAAAAGAGACAAATTATATACACTTGGCAAACAATCCTCTAGAGAGCTTAAAAATTGGGCTGCCACAGAACTTGATATTTTACTTTCTCACTTCTGTACTGCTTCTATTACTGATAATTATGTTGCTGCTTCTGCAGAAGATATATGAGGGCTGTTCAATAAAGTATAGTAGTAGTAGTAATAATAATAATTATTATTCTTATTATTTTACAGGAATAATATATTGCATAAAAATTTAACTTTATAATTATTTGTTAGCTTAACATGTTATGTGCATATGGCACAAGCTTCATTGTTGTCACTTCTGGTTCCCACCTGTGAGAAGTGTGCAAATTAAGACATGTTTAGGAGGTAACATGCAATGAACAATATTCTAATCTAAAATTCTGCTTTTGTCTTAACAAATCTTCAGTTGAGGCCTATGGAGAGTTTCTGTTTCTTATAGCAAAGATCAAAGATGTTTAAAATATTTAAAGAGGGAAGGCAGTAAATTTCAAAGGAAGGTAAATACAGTGCTCCAGTTGTGCTCTAATGGGAGAAAACATTAATTCCACTGCTGTCATTATGAGAGAGATCATCAAATAACATTAAGAATACTTTCAGCTGAAAATTTAACTGTATGCTATCCACCTGTTGGTAACTGAAAAGTGCAAACAAGATGTTTGTGCATGAAGGGTTCCAAGGCTACTGATTCCTAAAAGGACAATTGTGTGCAGGTTTGTATGCTATTGAAAATGATGTTACAGGAAAATGCAGAGTTTCTTTCAAACTTAATCATGCTGATGAAACTGGAAAACTTTGATCCTGAGAGCAAACAGCAATCTTTGTATGGAAATCTCATCAGCACCAACAGCAAAAAAAAAAAAAAAATTGTTGCTTCTGCTGGCAAAGTTATGGTTATCTCATTTTTCGGTATTCAAGGAATGATTTATCAGCATATCATACCTGCACATACAACTATTACTGCGTAAAACTACAGAGATGTCCTGAAAACTCTGCAAAGTCATATCACATTTAAAATGCCACATTTCCATGCAACAAACTAAATACTGCACCATGATAATGTACAGTCGCGCATTGCAAATGTTGTTGCTGAATATCTCACAAAAATCAACATCTCCCTCACCCTCCCTAGGTTTAGCCCATACAACTTTTTTCCTTTTCCCCAAATTGAAGAAACACCTTTTGAGAAGCATTTTTCATCACCAGAAGCAGTAGTGAAGACTGTAAGGCGATTCTTAAGGGTCTGTCAAAAAATGGTTTCCAGATGTCTTTAAAGACTGACAGAATGCTAGGACAGATGCATTGCATTCAAAGGGAGCTAGTTTGAGAAAGATCATCAAAATAATAAGGATAAGTAAAGATATGTTGTCAAAAAATATTATGATCATTCTTTATCAAACAGCTCATGCATTATTTAATCACCTCCCTTGTAAAGTAATATGCAGCAATCAGCACCATCCACCTTTATGCCTCCTTTCAGAGTCAATGGGTTCTAGTAGAAAAAAGTGCTCTACATAGCATTAGGGCCTCCTCAACAGCATATCAAGTTACTTGGTATCATTATCCATATTGAGAGAACGTAGGTTATCACTGCCGGAGTCATAGATGTCAGTGCAATTTTCTTCTGGGCTGTTATGCCATGATCTGCTGGAGATGAACGTTTTGTCTGCAACTACAGCAAACATCTTCAGTGGCATGGATGTAGCTTCCTCCATTGATTCACTGCGTCAGACTGCAACTACATCCATGCCACTGAAGATGTCCACTGTAGTTGCAGACGAAACGTCTGGAAAGTTCATCTCCAGCAGGCCACGGCATAACAGCCCGTAAGAAAATAGCACTGACATCTATTATCTGTATTACTTAAAAGCATAAACTTAACATCATTTAACATAATACAACAAGCAAGTGTAATGCAAATAAAGCTTGATAAGTGGCTGGCATACATAACAATGTTTAGAAGCATTTATGATCACACCACCACACCACTTGCACCAAATTGGCAGATAATAGTTAATTCACCCACATAAAAAGAAAACAAGATTCATTCTGTACCATTCATTATTTATACATAAATATATTTTGTATTATCACTGTATTTCTTTTACTCTTTATTGTTCAATTTCTATTTTTACACATCTGCTTGAATACCTTTTTTAATTTTTTAGCGCTATAAATGCATTTTTAAATCATTAGTAATATGAATAGCATAAAATATGATTTTAAAATAAACTACCAATCTTAAGAATAATATTTCATTTGCCCAAATAACTATATAATTACAATATATTATATTTGTGCACAGGTTTTCAGTGGGTAAATAAATAAACTGTTTTTAAAGCATTTATAGTCAGAAATGAAGTAGTCATTGCTAGGATTGACTGCACTCTTCTCAAGCTGAAGCACATAACTCTTTCTGGTGTCTGACTGAAGAGCTGCAACAGATTAAAAAAAAAAAAAAGTTAAGCAAACCCACAGCTTTGTATAATACATTGCTGGAGAGTACTTTAATTGAGGGGGGGAAAAATAGATTGTTACATGGAAATGTTTAATACAATTTACTGATAAATGTATATTTCCAATGTAGGGTGAAGGGAAATAAATGTAGCTATTAAAGCCTGAACATCTTGACTTTTATATATATATATATATATATATATATATATATAAACTACGGCACATTAGGTCATATAATAAAACTTTCAGCTTCACATTAACATTTTCAAAGTAGCTTAGTTACGGGCTGGCAATATATATATAAACTACGGCACATTAGGTCATATAATAAAACTTTCAGCTTCACATTAACATTTTCAATGTAGCTTAGTTATGGGCTGGCACAGTATGGTTGCATACTGGAAGAAGGCAGTAATGCATGTGCAAGTTGCAGCTTATAATTAATTTGAGGAAGGCTTTGTTAATGAGAGGTAGTGTGTTCATGTTACTAGGTGCTTTCATCATATGTAAACTGTGTGCTAATTGTTCACTAGTTATGCCACTACATAAATATAATCTTAAAGAACAAGTTTTTGTGTACAATAAATTCTTATAGAGAAGTTATAAGGTGATTCGCAAAAAAATATCCTGGCAATCACGTTGCAGGATGAGAAACTGCACGCCCTTGTTAAAAAGTTACAAGAGACAGTCTCTCACTGATGAAAAACATGTTCTTATAGAAAAAAAGTTCAATGAAATGCAGGAATTTCCATTTATACAGATGCCAGCAATATATTGCCATTGAAGGGCATCAAGTTCAACATATCTATAGCACAGGCCAGTATGTATTACGTTTTAAACACATGTAAGTTATGCTTTCAGTAAAAATATAAATATGAAATAAAAATACTAATTTTACACCCAGCGATTCCATCTTTATCTTACCTTCTTGCTTTCTTTTTTCTTTTTTTTTTCACCCTTCCTCCCCTGTTTTGGGGGTGGGGGTGATGGCTGCAATTTCCCAATAAGCAGCCAAACTCAGAGGGCTGCCTGAGTTTGGCTGCCACTTCACTGTACAAGCCCACAAACTACTTTTTTGTTTGGACATGTTACAGAAGCAATTGCTCTTATCATCACGAAAAGAGACTTGTTAGAGAAGCCATTGCTTCCATCATCACAAAAATCAAACTGGCCCAGTATATTCTGACTATTTTTGAACTCAAATGTGCCAAGTATCAATATCTCAATAATTCATAACTTTTCTTTCATATTATGCATAGCTGCTAAGCACAGTTTTCTTCAGATTTTAAACACAGTATTTTGTGGATAAAAATTTATTAAAAAAGACTACAGTTTATAGATACCCAATTTTTTTCGTTAGTGAAGAAAAGTCATCAGTTTTGAGATAATGCAAATCAGCATCATTTACAGGTTCCAGACCACTATGCATTGTGAATATGCATAGGCTTTCACAGACGGAATGTTGAACCTTAACATGGTTTTTCCTAGAATCAGTCACTTGGTTTTTCCTAGAATCAGTCACTTAGCATCTAATTGACATTTTTTGTTCCTCTGAAGATGTTTGCCACAATTTTGGAGAAATGCCAGTCACTACAAATATAATTCTATATTAGACTATGGTCAAAAAGTCTGAAAAAGCAAAGATTCAAGTAATGGAACACGTATTTCAACTTGTCTTAAGGTTTTACTTGTTAATGGAAAGTGATTACTTTCAAAAATGCCTTATTAAATTAACATAAAATAGTATGTTTGCATATTTAAACTGAGTTGTTCCCATCTTGTAGAGAAAATTTTCTTAATTTCTTTGACAACCAACAATTTTGCTGGTCTCTCTACGGATTTTTTCTTCCAAATACCACTAAACATTAAGGCAATATTATCATTTCATAATTAGTATTTCTGAATTAAAAATGCATTAAAATGTTTATGAGATTTTGAAATATAATTAGTTTATATAAAGGATCACCTACATGTCTCTTCCATAAGTGGCACTTCATTTGAAAATTCATTGCTTGTATTACTCTCGGGTGCAACTTCTTTCTTGATATCCTTATCATGACCAACCACCTAGGAGAACAAGACAGAATATGCAGATGTTTATGCAAATAAAAATAAAATCATTCAAGAATTTTCAGGTAGGAGTTGTGGCTAATCCTGCTGAAAATACATCTACAAACACTCATAATGTTAACAGCTGCACATCAATTAGAGGGGGGCAGTGCAATAACTGACCCCTGGAATATACATAGTGTTTTTGTGGTAAGGATAAATAAATTACACACTTTGTAATTGTTATGACTTAGGGATTTTATGTACTAATTATCAGGTAATCATATGCTGCACAGTAAAGAGGTTTTAAAGAAAATGTAGAAGAATGTGGTGTTTTTATTCCTAAAGCACTATGATTTTATTTCCATTTTACAAATTACATAGTATTTTACAAATACCTGAGAAATATATAGAAGTCTTCTAATTTATTTATTTTATCCATGTAATATAACAGTTTGAATAGTGTTTAATGTCTGTTTTTTAATTACTGAAGCACCACAGGCGGTGGACACTGATAATACATCAGATGAAATAATAAACTGGGAAAGGATCTTTTTTTAAAAGAAGGAAACATCCAGGCCTAAGTTTACGTTACCTTCCCACCATTTGCCATTTATGAGGAGTGGGGGAAACTTGGAAAAGTCCTCAGCCAGGGAGGGCGGTCCTGGTGGAAATCAAACCACAGACCTCCTGCTCACAGGTCAGCACCTTAACAACCTCGGCCACTCAAGGCAGTGTAATATAACAGTTCACAGTAATTGAACATATATAAGGAATCATGTACATGATAAAAATCATTCACACTACAAACAAATTATAATAAGAATGAACTCTTCTTTTGCTGTATGAGCAGACACATGTATTTATTCTATGAATGTCCTTTCAGTCCATACTTCTTGGCATAAATAGCAGCAAACTTTCTTTGGAACATTTGAATATTGGCATATTTTTAGGATAGAACCTAACTTACCATCAATCTACTGGGAAGCAAGAAAGAATGACTCAAAGTCAACCACTGGGAGAAAAAATGAAAAGAAAAGAAAAAAGAGAGAGAGGGAAAAGAGAGAGAAAAGAAAGAAAGAAAAACAAAAGAAAGAAGAGAGAGAAATGCAGAAAGAAAGAAAACTGCATATTAGGTTAAATTTTCCTCAAGGGTTTGTGTAGTTTCCCTGCTCAATGCTACTTGGCATTGATTGTAATTTTAACCAGATATGTGAAGAATTTATACTTTTAATGTAGACCAACAGAATATTTAACGTGTCTCTTTATACTTATGATACAAGTTTCTCCAGTCAGTTCCTTCAAATAATCCTGAATCCCTCTATGTATGTTGCTTAGCCCATGGATCATTCATTATTTTCATGAAGCAAGAATAATTATATGCTGAATGTCAATCACATTGAATGGAATGTCATTGGCCATTACTGCATTCTCAGATGAGAAGAGTATATTCTTACACACTTGTGGATTCGTAAAACAGGATTATATCTGACTTTTCATCCCTCAATGTCGCATATTTACAACTATAATGAAAGACAGTCTCCTAACTGCAATTAATACTGATTTGAATGTGATAAATATCAAGACAATAAATCTAATGTGTACCAACAATAATTGCTATAATTCAACAATTAATTGCCATTGAAAGTTGATTTCCTATAACAATGTGTAATAGCATGACAACAATAAAAGTCATAAAGCTCAAACTTCCAAGTAATAAAATATATAATATGAAAAATCCCTTTTATTGGTTGCAGCTGTTAATTGTTCCATGACTGAATTACATTGCATATTTGGCTGCAGGAGTACTAAGTTAGCATGAAGGAAAGAGGTTGTGTTTCTTGGGAGCTGCAGGAAGAAATTTAAAAGTGACATACATAACAATGGATCAACATAGAGAGTTATAGAGCAAGAATAGGTCTGTTCAGTGGTATGAAGTTGAATCCATTTAAAAATAAAAGTGCAGCATGGAGAGATGGGGAATATTTTTGCTGTGGTTATGTAATTGGTGTGCTACTAATAACTGGAGGAGTAGAGATAAATCCTGGACCTAATAGTGATTATGAAGCAGGTGAAGAAATCCAAAACATATTGCAGGGTATGGAAGAAAGGTTCGGGAGTAAAATGAACAATGTGGGGAGAGAAATTAAAAAAGGAATCAAAATTTAAATGCAAAACATGAAAACAGAAATCCAAGCCATCAAAAGAAGAGTAGACACTTCCTGAAAGAGATTTTGGAAGGGAGATTGGAGATGGTTCTAAAAGAGTGGGTAATTGCTGAAGCTTTTCCAGTTGGGAAGAATGGTGGAAGGAGGATGATAGTGGTTAGATTTGTAACCATGCAAATTGTGTATAAGATGTTCAAAAGATCTAAGAAATTAAAGGGACCAATTTGTTTATTAATTGAGATTTATCAGTGAAACAGAGAATCCTGAAGAAAGAAATAGTGCAATGGATGAAGATACAAAAAATCAGATATACATAATTGATATAAACAATGTAATACAGTTTTTTTCATACTAACTCCATTCACTTACATAAAAATCTGGACATATGTTTCGGGAGTGATCCCTCCCATCTTCAGCCTGTAGATAGATAGTTTATCTACAGTTTTAGTTTATCTACAGGCTGAAGATGGGAGGGATCACTCCCGAAACATATGTCCAGATTTTTATGTAAGTGAATGGAGTTAGTGTGAAAAAAACTGTATTACATTGTTTATATATATACCACTCCATTGTCAACAGCTTCGTAAGTACATTTAATTGAGTATACAAAATTGAGTTGGAAAAGGATCTAAGAGACATCAGCTAAAGGAATGAAGAGGAAATAAGTCTGCAAATTGTAACAAAAACTAAGGGAAACTGAAGGACAGGAAGTCCAAGGGTCGAAGCAGAGCCAGATCAAGATATTAAGAGAGTGAATGGGAGTCCACGCGCGGACGAAGAGGAGGGATGATGTCACATGAGAATATCACCTCATAAGATGGAGTCGGCCTTGGCCGTCCAGCTGGCTAGGGAAAGTAGGTCAAGAGGATGAGTGTGAAGAGACAGCACCAGCTGAATCAAGGTCAGGTTCGTCTAGTTTCATATCCACTCCGAGAGGGAGTTTATTGCAAATTGGAGACATAGTGGAGCATAGTGTATCTGGTGCTGGTGGTGGGGAATGTCAGGAGGTACTGCCTGTCAGTGCCAGTCGACATCCCAATAGTAGGAATGCTCTGGAGCAAGAGCAAGTTGGATTTTTTTAGGTCCCGTTCTGGTCCACAATAGGGTGAAGAAGAAAGAGGGAAGGTTGTGAAATTTGGTTTTTGGGACTGTGAAGGTATACGTAGAGCGATGAATGTGAGTTATTTCAAGGTTCAGGGGTATGATTTCATTGGCAAACATGGTTTAAGGAAGAATAATAAAGATCGAGCTTGTGAAGGTTTAGGTTTGCTGCTGAGGAGTAGTCTTGCAAGCAAAGCAAAGGAGAAGCAGTCAAAAATTAATGAGGTTATCTGTGTGTTAATGCAAGAGCGGAACTTATGCATTGGTTTATTATATAATCCTCCCTAATTCCAAACTTCACAACCCAGATCTCTTTGACAATTAGAAATGGAATTATTAAATATAAAAACAGAATTCCCTTTAATGGAGTTTACGTTAATAGAAAATTTGAATGCAAGATTAAGGAATTAAATGTGCGGGAAGATATGGGGAGAGATGAATCTACCAAAATATGAATTAGGCATAATAAATTAATTATGTGAATGAAGAGGGGCTAAAACTAATTCAGTTTTATGAGAACAATGGCTTTATAATGCTGAATGGTTGCTAGGGGGAAGATCAAACTTATGAATTTACATTTCCATATGCATGGGGACAGTGTGTTGTGGATTAAATTAGAGGAGTTTTTATGGAAGGTAAAAATGAAATGGAAATGGTTCAGTTTATAGATATTTAATTTATATCAATTTTAGGTGATAAATACCTGTACGATTATGAAAAATATCATTGGTCTGGGAATAGTTGGGAGTGAAATTATATCAAAATTATCAAATTATTGAGCTTGGGATATTGGAAATTGCTCTAGAAAGTGAATACATGTAGCATTACATTGATATTTGAGAAATTAAGGCATTAGTAGTTTGTAGAGATTGTAGTTAGCTGATAAAATAATTGGTACAGGTAGTGAAATATTTATTTTAGTGCCTTGGTTGGGTTAGAACCTGGTCCCCTAGAATTCCAGTAGGATGCTGCTAGTGACCTGGGGACTGGGAACTGACCAATCAATGTAGAAATTTTGTACTCTGTTTAACTATCTAGAATTTAGGTAAAGTTGTTAGCATAAATGTATTATTGTTTCAACAATTGTAACTGTGAGGGGTCACACCTTAAGATAGATGGAGGCTCCGTTGTAGTTTATTATTTAATTTTTTTTCTTAGCACTTTAAAAATTTCTTTTCATTATAGTAGATGTCTGATAAATAAAAGAATTAATAGTTTGTAGAGACTGCAGCTAGCTGAAAAAATAATGATATAGGTTCAGTAATTGAAATATTTTATTTTAGTCCCCTGGTTTGGGTCAGAGCCTAGTCCCCTGTAATTCCAGTAGACTACTGCTGATGAACCTGGGACTGGGGTCTGATACAATTAAGGTGGAAATTTTGTACTTTATTTATTTATAATTTAAATAAAGGGTTAGTATAAAATCATCATTGTATTAAAATTTCTGTAATTTCGAGGATGTACACCTAAATGGCCTGGGCCAGATAGGTGGACCCCTTGTAGTTTATATTTTTCTTAGCACTTTCAATAAATTTCAATTTTTGGCTGCAGAGATATTAGCAGTAGCTTAAGGTTTGTGATTTGTATCTTCTCTGGCTAACACTGAAAAACAAATTATATGCAACTAATCACATTGGAGGAACTTAATGAAAACATTCAAATGGAATCAGTTTGTTGTTTGGGAAGACTTTAAACAGTAAAGTTATTTTAAATTATATTTGGTTGGATAACAATGGAACTTCACTAATCTTTTAATATTTCTGATATGTTTCAAATGCACTTGAGTTCATCCTCAGCTACATTCTCCAACTGTTGTGGGCTTGCTGCTGTCTGCCTCTTCTGGTTCTGATGAACTTCCTAATTAGTTCATTCTCTGGTGGGATTTTAAAATTCATTGCACATTGTTTGCTTTTTATTATAAAAATTCTTTCCCAAACGATTAATTCTGTGTGATTTCTTGCTATTTTTAATAATTTTACTTTCGTGTCTATTTCATGATTTCTTTACCAAAGTGTGCAGCTACTGCCAATTTTTCTGATTCTTTGTATCTGATGTTTCTGAAATGTTATTTAATCCTTGTGCCTAAATTTCATTTTATCTGGCTGATATATACTTGCTACATTCTTAGCAGTTTATTTGATATATTCCTAACCTATCCATTGATTCGATTATATCTTTTTGTAATATGAAATAGTGGTACATGATTTAGATGAAACAGATCAAATCGTCAAGTAGAAAAGGAATAACCCATACAAACATATAATAAACTTCATTAAATAAAAAACTGGTTATTTACATAAAAGCAGATAAAGGTAACAAAGGTAAAAATATTAGATAAAAAGAGTACATAAAAAGAATGAACAGCTTATTCCAAGGGGAAGAATTTACAGAAATCAAATCAGATCCACTTAAAAAAATGTATCTGGGACTTCAACAGCATCATTAAGGAAACAAAAAGCATTCAAACAAATTCAAAACAGAAAATCAAATCCAGTACTCCTACATTGCCAAGGATATATGGCCTCCCAAAAATATACAAACCTGACAAGAAATGTGATTATTGACAATATTGACTCCCCAACATACAGATTAGCCCATATAGATATTAGAAAACACAGAACTTGCCCAAAACTTGATAGCTTAGCAATAAAAAAATTTTGCAGATTTAATTAACAAAATTAAAAACTGCAGATTATCAACAGATGACATGCTGGTTTCATATGATGTAATAGCCCTATTTCTCAGCATTCCAAAAGAAAAGCTTATACAATTTTTAAAGGATTGGTTACAAACAGTGGAATGAAAGCTGAAGAAATAGACAGATATATAAAATGAACAAAACTTTACATTATACCAATATACTTTAGTTTCAACAAAAAGCATTACTAACAAAAAGCATGATTAGCTATGGGTAAATCACTTTCTCCTTTACTAACAAACTTGTTAATGAGTCATATTGTTACACATGACAAAATCATTCCCATGTATGTTCAAAGTATGGTACAAATTTTTGATTAACATTTTCTATATAATAAAGAGGACAAATATAGAAGATGGAATCAAACTACTAAATTTACACGTAAAATCATTAAATTTCACCATAGAGGTAACAAACTGCTAGAGGTTGCTAGACTTAAAAATTATTAGAAAAGACAATAGACTAGAGTTTGGAATTTACAGAAAACCAACACACATAGAAAATAACATTAAAAAGGAAGTTTCAATCCTAGACCACGCCAACATGCAGAATTTCAAAGCCTAATACACAGACTGGTCAACATACCTCTTAACAAAGAGTACCAAAAAGAAAGACATCTTCATGAATGCAATAAACAATGGTTTCAAAAGAGTTGATTAAATAATAAATATCATAACAGAAACTCATAAAAGACACAAGCACATTGGAAAAAAGAGAAAGATAGAAAAACAAGTTTTTAAACAATTCACATACCATCCTGTGGCAGACAAATTCTGAACAATATTCAAGCAATTCAACATTGTCCTAGCTCCCTAGAACAAATTTAGTCTAAATAAGTTATTTAAAACATCACAAAAAGGTACAACTGATATAATAGATAGGTCATAATGTATCACGTAAACTGCAAGGAACGTTAACTACATATATATTGGCTAGACTAAATAAAATTTAAGCAAAAGGACAAAACATTTCAGAAACAAAAATACAAAGAAACAGGAAAATCTACAATGGCCGCACACTTCAAGAAATTATGAAATAGATACAATATTATTAAAATTATTAAAAAGAGCAAAAACTGCAGAGAATTAAATGTTTGCATACCCATTTTTATAATTAAAAACAAACAACATGCAATGAATTTTGAAAATGACATATCAGGAAGTTCATCAGAATAGCAGAAGAGGGTGACAGCCACAGGATGACAAAGTTGGTGAAATTAGCTGAGGATGAATGCAAATGCATTCAAAACATGTCCAAAATATAAAAAGGTTAGTAAGTTCAAAATTATAAATCCAACTAAATATTATTCAATTAGAAATTAGGTTCATTAGTGTGCGGGAGCTGATAAGTGTAAAATTATACTTTTCATATTATGTAAATTGTATGTCCCACAAAATGCACAACATTTCCAGCACCTACTTTGAGAAGGTTGAGTACAAAATACTGTTTACAATAGTAAAGCACTGGACCTGCGCAAGTTTATGGAAGAGATTGTACTCCAGTAATTTTGGGGTCTTATTGTGTTGTTTGAACTAGTATTTAGCTTAACAATTTCTTATATCGTTAGTAAGCTGCAGATTTATGCCCAAATCCTATTTTAACAGGGGGTAAAACAGCTGCGAATTTTGCTGAGAGGCATCATTTTCAGGGTTAAGGTTCTTTATCGTGCTGTAAATTACGACATAGGACCCACAGCTTTAATTCCCTTCTGATGGAAACCATACTTAGGACCTTTACACCCAGAAAATCCATCGGTCCTTGTGGGGATCGAACACATGATCTTGGATTTAGGAGGCAAGTATGGTAACCACTACACCACTAGGACTGACTATGATGTTTGGAGCAATATATGTGAATTATATTGTATCTGTAATTGCTTGTTTTAATTTTTAAGTGCCATTTCAATTTTAAATGTCTAAATGTCTAGTGCTAACCTGAACATCATAATGCAAAGGTTTATCCAGAATTATACATAACAAACATTTTAACATACATTCCAGATTTATCTTTTACAATCATCAAAAATTAAGAGAAATCAAATATGTATTCTTCACTAAATCCAGCTCATATTAAGCCGCCTCAATACTGCTTTTGCCCACATTGATAGCCACTACATTTTTCTGAACAGCCTGTATGTATGTGATTAAATGTTTACCTGCCTAACAATAGAGGCTTTTGTCTGCACAAATAATATTTTGGCTTCAGCCAATAGCAGTTTAGGATTTAACAGTAGACAAACTATACTGCTGAATGGCAGTTTAAATACAGACATGAGAGTGTTTATCAGTGTTATTGAGCCTTTCTTTGACCTTCCAGTAGTTAATGAGGATATTATGGCAGTAACAATGATTGTGAAGCAGACTATTGTTGCCAACTATGAATGAATATTTATTTCTAACACATTACAATTAGTTTTAGAATATTTCCTTGATCTCTGAGTGCTTGTTAATTCAATTTTATACAACTAATACATGGTTACCCGGCCAGGACCGATGGATTTTTTGGGTGTAAAAACTCGTAAATATGGCTTCCTTCGGAAGGAAAGTAAAGCCATGGGTCCCATGTCGTACATTTACGGCATGATAAAGAACCTGAAGTGTGAAAAAAAGAGGCCTCTGAGCAAAATTTTTTGGCTGTTTCATGCCCTGAATAGAATGAGATGCTGATGAACTGGGATGTTAAAGAGCATCTGTAAATAAACAAAATCACAAAAAAATCCAGGTAATCCCAAATCATTTTACAGACTGCTCTATGAATCTGGTCTATACATTCCCACACTTTTTCCAACTAGGTAGCTTAGTGTGAACAATTAATTATTAATATAGTTTGCAAGTATTTTAATTTAAAACTGACAGTCTTGTTTTCTAGTGCTGTTGAACATAGTTGTGCAGAGAACAGGCATGGCAACCAAAATGGAAGAATTTAGATTGGGGAAATATTAATTAGAAAGAGTTTAACTGTAAAAGGAGAGAAGAATATAAAAATGATAGAGGACTAATTGGACAAAAGAGGAATGAATAATAATGATTAAGAGGAAGATAGCCAGTAAGGTAACCTTTGAAGTACAAATGGTCAGATAAGTATGAACAAGGATAGAATAATACTGCAATAAATATGGTCACCAATACACTAATAACATGGTGCTGTGTGTATTGGGATCAAAATGTAAGCAAGCAACTCTAGAAGGAAAATATCTAGAGAAGATAAGAGAGATTAGTATTATTTTATTTTTAGATCTGATTTTCTAATGAATTGATAAATATATTTTTGAGTGCAGTATATTATGTAGTCTGTTGGGATATATTTTGAATAAATTTCAATTAGTGCTGTTATGGCGCTATAATTCAAATTATTATTTTTTTTTTTTTATCTTTACCAATTATCTGCAAAGTATTGACAAAACTGCAGTTACACTCCTGGTTCAAACACCCTGGGTGTGTATAACAAGCTTTGGTTAACCAACTTATCTCTGTGTATGAAAAGCTTAGGTTAACTAACCTGTATTGATAACTTTCGAAAATTCTTCTTGTTACTACAAGAAATGTGCTCATCCAACCATTTTTTCATATCTTCTTTTTTTATAATCTGTATATTTTCTATCTAAAGTAACAGAAAAAGCAAAAGTTAAATTTAAAAGAAATAATCTTTTCCTAAGCATTGAGCATAAACCTTGTCCATTAATGCAATGTTTTACATCTCAATTCAAAAATTTGCCACAGCCAATATATTCATTACTTCCACTTTGCTTCCTAATTTGTAAACCTCTTACCTTATAGAAGATGTTAAAATTGCTGTCCTCCCTCATTTAACAGGCTGGGAAAATTCATTCTGGTTGACATTATTAAATTAAGCTACCATCATTTTTCTAATTTCATCATTAATGTTTTCCTTTACATTCCAAAGCCTCATTTGTACCATTTTTGAGAATGGTTTTGTTGCAAATGTTTAAAATTTGCACAGTTTCCTTTGTTAAAACAAATTATTTTTGAGGAAGTCACTCAAATTTCACTAGTTTTATTCCACTTACTTGGACATGTTTCAAAGGTAAATTTCCTTAATCGTCAGCACGAATCCACTGTTAGCTTTCCAGCTTGGTGTTAAGATATCACTTTTTGGATTTTACAAACTTTTTGATGAGGTTGCTGTTGTTTGGAATAAAATCCAAAGAGTGATATCTTAATACCATGCTGGAAAGCTGAAAGTAGAACCGTGCTGACGATGAAGGAAATTTGCCTTTGAAACATGTCCAAGTAAGTGGAATAAAACTAGTGAAATTTAAGCGACTTCTTCAAAAATAATTTGTTAAATGATACTATATTTCACTGTGAAAATCCCAAACTATTCAAATTTATAATATAATGTGTTTTAGTTTGTTTATTTTTTGGACTAGTAGCTTCAAATTTCTCCCAAGGAAGATTTGTTTCTTGTATGAAGCACATTCTAAAAGTTCTTGATCTAACCAAGAAAACAAAATATTTTAGATATTTTTTTTTTAATTATTTTTCAACATAGTCACCTTGTAAATCGATACATTTAGTCCAACAACTTCTACAACTTGTTAATACTCTCAGATAAGATTTGTTCAATTACAAAAAATAAGCATCTGTCTCAGCTTCAACCTCATCATTTGATATGAATCTTATTCCACCGAGCCATTTCTTCAAGTTTGAGAACAAAAGTAATTGATGGGAGCCAAATCTGGCAAATATGGCAGATGAAGCACTTGGAAGTGAAGGTCATGCAGTTTTGCAGCAACAATTCCAGATGTATGTAAAGGTGCATTATGATGATGAAAGAGAACTTTCTTTTTTGCAAGGTGTGGAAGTTTAGCCTGAATAGCATTCTTCAGTTGGTTCAATAATGAAATGTAATAATCCTTGGTGATGGCTTTGCCCTTCTGGAGGCAGTCTAAGAGCACCACATGATAAGAATCCCAGAAAACCGTAACCATGATATTTCTTGCTGATGAACTGTTTTTGCTTTCTTTTGGTGCATTTTCGCCTGTTGCCACCCACTGTTTGGATGCTCCATCTCTGGCATGCAGTGTTGAACCTACTGTTACAAAACGTTAGAGAAAACTCACTGGAATTGCATTTAAACAAGTCTTAACATTCTTGCAAAATGTTCATTTGAATGAGTTTTTTGGTCTATTGTTAACAAATGGGGACCCATTGAATGGAATGGAATACCCAAAACTTTGTGTAAAATGTAGTGGACAAGGCTTATTCAGATACTTGCAATATCAGTCAACTTGCATTCTATCAATTGCAGATTCTTGAGTGTGGTATTGTGAATTTTTGTCACAATCTCAGATATACCAGTTTTGAGATGCCCTGAGCACTCCTCAGTTTGAATGTGATGTAAAATCACACTTAAATTCAACAGCCCACTATTTAACTGTTGAAAATGAAAGGAAATAATCCTTTAATGTGGAATGTAACTCTTTTTGTATTTCTGTCCAGATTAAACCCTTCAAAACAAAATACTTTATCACAGCCCAAATTCAGTTTTATCCATTTTCTAGAAAATGTTTGTTTACACAATCGTCACAAACAAGTGACTACACTTATACATCTGAAATTTTACAACCTGCCAACCAAAGGATGATATTTAACTATCATAGTAATATGCCATCTTCACTGCATCTCTATGTTAGGCCATGAAGTTTTAGAACACCCCTGGTACACCTTTGCAGATCAATGCAACAGGGGAAGAAATGTTTAAAATCAAAATCACTGATTGTTACATTTGCAAACATGATCTTGATTGGGATGTGAGTTAATATATGTAACAATGGGACTGCAACAAATTGTATCAGTATGCATTGCTTGCCCTTGTAGCAAGGAAGATTCCATTAAACTTGCAGAATGTTTTTAATAAGGCTATAAAAATGGTCAACTATGCAGTCTCAGCCACTCCAGTCAAGAGTTTGTAAAAACTTATGAAGAAACAGGAAGTTAATATCAGAAATTTTAAGAGGCAAAATCCTGGCCAAGCTTTTTCAGCAGCACAAGCTTTTGGTTTTCTTGTTTTCTTCCTAAGGGAGAACATTTTTATGCCTAGCAAACAAGACACATTTTTACATAATGAGAAGTGGCTCATACAATGCACTTATCTCATCAACATATATGGGAAACTCAATGAAATCACTACATTTTTGTAGCAAAAAGATATCACCATGTTCATTGTGAGAGAAAAAAATAACATCTTTGAAAATCAGAGTTAGTTTTTGGATCAAATATGTAAATGAGAAATACTTTGAATGCTTTTCTCTCCTGGTTCAGTTTCTGGGTGAAAACAAGTTGGAAATTGATATGCACAAAAACATCTCTTGATTATTTAATAAGTCAATTGAAATCCCTTTCTGTACTTTCCAGATATTAAGTGGCATTGTAACTACTGCCTTAAAAACTAAATTTGAATCTGTACCACTGAATGACTTTCAAGGACTGATATACATACCATAGCACTGAAAAGGTCATATGAGCCCTTTGCATCTAACTATTGATGAAAATTAGGCTTTTCAGCTTATGTTTATGCCAAAAAATTTAGGAGTATCCTGAATGCTTACCCAAATTTACTTATTCAGCTACCATACATAAAACTATTCTATATAAAAAAACTAAAACAAAAAAACTATTTTAGATAAAACGATGCAACAATTTTATTCATCAATTAGGTGCTAATCATATATATTTTATTTGTTACTTCCAATGCTTTCTTCTATCTAAATAAATGCTTATATTCAATATTTTCTTATGCAAAAATAAAGATTGACAATTATATTTAAAATATTATCTCTTATTTCCAGACTCAATACTTTATGGAAAACACTTGGGCAATAGTAGGAGAGAAACAGCATGTTTTCATGGCAAACTAGGGAGACTAAGTGCTAACTGGAACTTGTACAATGAAGCAAATCATATAATTAAGATTACTGTATTACTCAATTGAACTATGCTTTTATTGGTCCCACTTGTTTTATATTTAGAACATGTTTGGCAGACCATCATCTGCATCCTCAGCTAACCATCAATTGCTGGATAATTCATGGCATTCCTGTGGGGATGCATATTCTGCTATGGTAGAGGTGTGATGAACTTAAAAGTTTATCAACTTGAAATGCTAATTGGAATTTGTATAGTGAAGCTAATCATATACTTAAGATCACTGTTTGATTGAGTGGAACTACTCTCTCCATTGTCCATGCTGAGGATGTGAAATACAGTATGTGAAACAAGTACTAAATTTAAACAAGTAAGTGGAGGCAATAACAGTGTGTAGTTTGATTCAATCATATAATGATCTTAATTAAAAGTTTATATTTGCATCTCCAGAAGTGTCCAAGTTCATGTCTGTCTCTATATTTTTAAATGTAAATTATCTCCCATGTAAATTATCTCTGTGCGTTACTGTGTTGATTTTAATAATGTTGTTTTTTTCACAAATGGTTCTCTGTCCAGAAATGAGATACCTCTTCTGACTTCTCCATTTGTTTATAATTTATGTTCCTGAAGTGTTCTTTTAACCATGTGCCTATGTTTCTCTTTGTTTTTTTCTATATACATGTTTTTTGCACTCTGCACATTTTATTTGGTAAATAACTGCGTTTAACCTTGGTAGAATATTCATCAGTATTATCACTGATGATATTTTTAACATTAAATCTATTTATTGGTGTGCCAATCTAAATTTAAAATCTTTTAAATTATTTTCAAATTTGTGCATAGCCCATGGATGATGTGAATTTTTTAAAAATTATTTCATCTTTTCCTACTGAAAATATTGTGGTTTCTTTAATATTTTTGCCTCTTGAACTTCATATAAAGAAACCACAACACTTTCAGCAGGAAAAGATGAGACAATTTTTAAAAAATTCACATATCATCTATGGACTATGCACAAACTTTAAAATAGTTTAAAATATTTTAATACTAAATTGATACCAAACAGATTTAGTGTTAAAAATTTTCTGAATGGCAATATTAATAAAAATATTAGACCAGAAAAAAAGCAGATATTTACCAAATAAAATGTGCAGGATGAGAAAAAAAATCTATATTTAAAAAACAAAGAGAAATGTAGGCACATGGTTAAAATAACACCTTAGGAACAAAAAAATACAAACAGATCAAGAAGTGCTCATTTCTGGACAGAGAATAGTGAAAAAGGGAAATTATTAAAGTCAGCATAGGGAATTAAGAGCTAGCAACAATGGGAGAAAATCTACATATATAAATACAGAGACGGATTAATGAACTTTGACACAGACAGATTAATGAACTTTGACACTTCTGGAGATAAAACCATAACTTTTAATATAATGAATTATTTATGAGGAAGTCAATCAAATTTCGCTAGTTTTGTTCCACTTACTTGGACTGTTTCAAAGGCTGTTGCCTTCATCATCAGCGTGGTTCCACTGTCAGCTACCAGTGTGGTATTATGAGTCACTCTATGGATTTTATGAATTTTCCGATGAAGTTACTGTTGTTTGGAAGATCAAAATTACTCAATTTTCCTTAATTAGGATCACTAAGTGGAGCAATAAGAATGTGTAGTTCGATTGATTCATACAGTGATGTTAATTATACAATTAGCTTCACTTAAAAGTTCCAAATAACATTTTTAGTTATTAAATTTTCCTTGTTTCCATTTATGAATATATTTTCCCACACTAATAATTCTATGGGCATATTACCTTGGTGTTAGTGTGTATATAGTCCTAAGGAAACAAATCATTCACATGTATAGAATAATAGTTGGATGTAGTGTTTACATATAAAATATTGTAATAGAGTCATAATGTTATATTGTCAGTTAGTATTATGGAACTGACGAAGACATAGATCTTATTCTAATATTTAAAATTGTATGTTGATGTACAGAGAAATAAATTCAATTCATTTCAATTCATATTGCAGTCTTTGCGACTGATTTCGTAAATGCCTGATTGTTTTTCTGGTAGAGTATTGTTTTTGTGTTGTTTTTAGGAGGTTTTTTAAACTGTATTTGTCACTGGAGCCAAAATAAGGTTGGCATTTTTAAAAATCTTCTGGAATTTTTCATATGCCCATGGATGGAATGTAAATTTCTTATAGTACTTCTTAGGCTTTCACGGCCGGTGTTGTAGTTAAAACAGTTAAAATTTCCCGGGCTGTTTTACCGTGGTCCATGGTTTAAATTACTACCATAGCTTTCACCAACTACTCCGGTTGGTATCTTCAGTGAATGATGAATAACGCTAACTCTTAACACATGTGGAACAAGATAGATTCAATTACATTCAACTGTGCTGCAACATGACTTCAAAGCAACAGAATGCCAGAAGAAGAAATTTGACCAGCTACACCGCAAAGAAACTGGCCAAAACTTGGCCCCCAACAAGGTAATTGCGAATTTATCTAACCACCAGCTGTCTCCAGATGCAGTTTCACTCCTAGTTAAGGGAAATAATTTTGCCTTGATGCCTAAGAAGATTCCAACGGAAACCATTATACACAAGTGGAAAACGCTATTTGTGAACTTCCAACAGCTGATGCAGAAGAGGTATGCTCAGAAGCATGCAGAATTTTAAAGAATGCAAAGTCTCCTAATAATAATCTTAATAGGAAGGAAAGAGTGCAACAAAAACTTACGTGAGAATGACAACATCATCATCCTGCCAGCTGATAAGGGCAATGCCATGGTAGTGATGGACACAGCCGAGTATGAGGAGAAAATGAGTTCCTTATTAACACCAGATACCTACAGAATAGTACCTAAGGAACCTACAAGTGTGGAAAGAAAAACTGCTGCTCTCTAATAGTCTGTATGGACTAGACTGTATGGACTCCCAAACTGGTGTTCCTTTAAGGCCTGTTGTTAACACCATAATACAAATTAGCGCAGTACTTGGCATCCTTGTTACGTCCAATAATAGCTCATTCGGATCACCACTTTAAAAACTCGAAACACTTTGTGGAAATCATCGACAGGATCAATATCCAGCCTAATGATATTCTGGTGAGTTTTGAAGTTGAATCTCTATACATAAATGCACCCATCAAAGACACCTTGGAACTCCTACAACTCCACTTCATAGTAGAAGAAATCACATTATTTGAACACGTCCTAACCTCCAGCTATTTTCATTGCAGAATCAAATTCTATGAACAGGAGGAAGGAGTAGCAAGGCCACTAAGCCCTGTAATAGCAAATTTCCTTATTCAATACTTTGAGGAGAAAGTTCTAGACACTGCTGTATACAAACCTTCACTCTGGTTGAAATACATGGATGATACTTTTGTAATATGGCCACATGGACATCATAAACTACAGCTCTTCTTCTTGGAACATCTAAATAGTCTCCATGAAAACATCAAATTTACTATGGAAAAGGAAAGTAATGACACAATTCCCTTTTTAGATGTCTTAGTTCAGAGAAAATCCTCAGGAACTCTTCACCATCAAGTTTATAGAAAAAACATACATACAGAAAGATACCTCAATGCCAGATCGAATCATCATCCTGCACAAAAAAGAACCGTAATCAAGACTTTAGTGCACAGAACAAAAACCATCACAGAACCGGAATATCTTAAGCACAAACTAAATCATCTCTGCGAAGGCCAATGGATACAGCAATAAAGATATTGACACAGCCATTCACTCTAAGAAAACTGCAACATCTAACACCTATTCAAACAAAAAACCCAAGGCTGTTCTGACCTATATAGAAGATATTACTGGGCATATAGCACATATATTAAAGAGAAAAGGCATACTATCACTCTTAAAACCAACTGTTAAATTAGGACATATGCTTAACAATGCAAAATGTTAGGCATCCCCTTGACAACACGGGAATTTATAAAATATCATGTGAATGTGGCAAAGTTTACATAGGCATGACCGGAAGATCGATTAAAAAAACGATTAGAGGAACATCAGCGACATCTACGCCTTAATCAGCCCGAAGATCGGCAGTAGCAGAACAAGCAATAAAGGAATGCCATTATATATACTTTAACAGAACAGAAATGGTTGCAAAAACACAAGGCTTTTTCAATCTAGTCATGAGGGAAGCATTGGAAATATAACAGCATCCAAACAATTTTAATAGAAATGGCGGATATCATCTAAGTAGCACATGGAAACCGGTTCTTAAAAACAAGCAACTACCGCCCCTCCATCCTCTCCCCCCTCCACTTTCGCTACACACATACCAATCTTCCTCTACAGCCAGACAGAAACGGATCAATACTGTCGTCTTGTTAAAAGTTAGGTATTATTCATCATCCACTGAAGATGCCAACCGGAGTAGTTGGTGAAAGCTATGGTAGTAATTTAAACCATGGGCCACAGCAAAACAGTCCAGGAGATTTTAACTGTTTTAACTGCAAATTTCTTATATACGAGTTCCTTTGTAGCCTTTCAGTGTGGTGATGTCTTTCATTTGTTTTTGTTTTTAGAATTTTTACATTTTCTTCTTGACCAGATATGTTGTGTAGGCATTTTTCCATGCTATGTCTATGATTTTCCGATACCCCGATTTGAATTCTGCCTTGCTTGGTAGGTTTGTTAATTTGAATGTGAGGCTATTGATTATTGCAAGTTTGTGTTTTGATTGTGGCTGTTGCGTTTCATATAATTATCTGTATGGGTATCTTTTCTGAATATGCCAAACTCCAGTATATTGTCATTTTTTATAATTTTTATATCCAGGAAGGGAAGAAACACTAATAAATATCATAAAAAATGGCTAACCTCAATAAACCTACCTGAAGAAAAACCTCGCCAAAATTTGCATCAATCAAACCTACTTCTCTCTCTCTCTCTCTCTCTCTCTCTCTCTCTCTCACTCGCGCGCGCGCACGCACACACGCACACACACACACACACACACAGAGAGAGAGAGGGTGCCAAAAAATGTATACGTACTTCAAGCAAAGAAAAAACTGTGTTAACATAAAAACTGAATTCACAAAAACAGAAAATGATGAGCACTAATCATCTTAAGACTTTTACAATTATAACAGTTGCTCCAAGTGACCACTATTGGGGCCAATACACTTTCGAGTACCTTGAACTACTGACTGAGCAATGTTTGTGAACATGTCCTCAGTGATTGCAGCACAAGGTGTTTCAATTTCTTCCTGATGTGCTGCTAGTGAGTTGGATTTCTATGGTATACAACATTCTTAAGAGTTCCCCATAGGTAGAAGTCCAACAGAGTTAGATCCAGAGAATGCGGTGGAAACTCAATTCGACCTCTTTGTCCTACCCAGTGCCTTGGAAGATTGTCATCAAGATATGCAAGTACATCTCAGTGATGTGGTGGTGCACCATCCTGCTCCATTCAGTATCATTAAGTCTTAAATTTGTCTTGAATGCATGCAATTGTTACTCGTGTTGGTGGTTCTGTTCTGTATACATGTCTCCAATGTCTTTGAACTTCAACAACATTCTCGGTTTGCGAATACTATTTCATAATTGCTTTCGGCTATTCAAATGATAATCTTGGCTCCATTTTGTTGTAGCAGAACTAGAATAGGGTAATGTGAGTCACATGTATTTACAGAACATCATACGATAATCTTAGCTTCATTTGTTCATTGTTGATTTATGATAATCTTGGCTTCATTTGTCCATTGTTGATTTATCTATATGTAACAATGCTATCATAATGTATGTGAGTCACATATATTTACAGAACATCATACTATACATTACAGTTGTCTTTTGGTCCAACTTTAAAATATATTAAATTGATATCAATTGTGAAAGTGTGTATACATTTTTGGCACTCTCAGTATATATGAGACAAAATAGTTGAGGTTTTCCAAACTATATACAAATGTTGGTACCATTATGTTGATATCTTTGCAATAGTAAATGAAAAATGTAAAGAGGATGCAATTAAACTTCTCAACCTGCAAGACAGCACCATAAAATTCACAATGGAAATAGAAAACAACATGGTTCTTCCAGTGAACAGTTGTTTATAAAACCTCCTAAAAACCAACACAAAAGACAAAATTCCAACAGGAAAACAATCAGGCATTTACGAAATAGGTTGCAAAGACTGCAATATGAAATATATAGGTAAAACAAAAACGAATATTAAACTATGGTATAAGGAACAAATGAGAAATGTAAAATATAAACACATGCAAAAATCAGCAGTAGCATACCATATACAGCATTTAAAAAAAAAGGAAAAAGAATAAGGAAAAAAATAAAGGGAAAAAGAATAGGGAAAAAAAAGAAAAAAAACATGCAAATTTCAAAACGAACTCCAACTCTTAAAAGTTCTTTAAAAACCCTTAGAATTATCAGTGTGGGAAAACATATTCATAAATGAAAATAAGGAAAATTTAGTTAATTTTGATCTTCCAAACACAACAGTAACTCCATTACAAAGTTCATAAAATTCACAGAACATCTTAATACCAAGCTGGGAAGCTGACAGTGGAACCCTGCTGATGAAGGCAACAGCCTTCAAACATGTCCAAGTAATTGGAACAAAATTAGTTAAATTTGAGTGACTTCCTAATAAATAACTTTTTATATTATACTATGTTTCACTATGAAAATTCCAGCTATTTTAATCTATAATAAACTTTTAAGTGCACTACACCTCCATCAGAGCAAATTATGCATCCAGAAAGTAACACTGTGAATTATCCAACAGTCAACATTTAGCTGAGGACACAGAAGATGATCTGAGAAAAATTTTCTAAATATAAAACCAATAAGCCAATAAGAGTATGTAGCTCGACTTATACATATAATAATCTTAATCAGAGTTAAGAGTTGGCTGTCCATAAGGAAAAAATATTCTGGAGGGTTTCAAGACAAAAAATTTTGGGAACTGCTGCTCCAGAGTCAACTGCCTTTAATTTTTATTAAAATGAATGCAGCAGAGGAGAAGTTCAGAAAGGAAAAAAAAAAAATAATTTTATGGCACTAAAATACATTATATTCGGTAACACAGTAACAAACTTTTAAAAACAAAGAAACATTCTTAGCTTTTCCATCAAAATTTATATTCCATTTATTGGCTTACTTTTAGAATATTTTAAACATTCAACAAGCAGAATACAGGATACACAGGGAATATTACTGCAAATAAAACAGTATAAGTAAAGTTAATAATTTCCCCTGAGTCAAAATGTTATGTGAACTCTTTCACTCTTTGAGTGAAACCATAAAGAGTGATCTAAATATTTTGACTTAGAAGAGATTATTAATGCGTGTTTCACTGTGTTCAATTCTAAATTGAATATTGAAATAATTAAAGTTATTTACCTCCCTTTCTAATCTGTCAAACATATAGTCAGCTGATGTTATTTCTGACCAATTACGATCCACTTCTTCTTTTAAACATATATCTGATAGCTGTTTCAATTTAAGAAGTGACTGTCGTACTTCCTCTAATTCCTCCTTAGGAATTTTTATTAATTTCTTTGTAAAGCATTTTAGGAATGCTTCAATTCTATCATCAATGTGATCAGAGCTGTAAGAAGAATAATTTTTGTATAATATCTTTTCAGTTAAATTAATCTCTAGTCTTGTCTCAAATAACATTCCAAAAGCATTAATTTATTGCTCTACTAATCTGTTCATATTATTAGCAGTTTATTTTTGATCTTTATAAAATCAGTATAAATAGGATTCTATTTTAACAATCTAAATAAAATATAACAAAGGTATATTATAATGGGCAATTTAGGAATATTTGCAAAATGCATATAGATCAAGCGTATCTCATTTTATAAAAATATGATCCAACCCCCCAAAACAAATTTTCAGTTTGACTTTTCAACTGGATTAATAACCTTTCCAAAATTCCTGAAGTCATAAGAAATAGAAACAAATTGAAAGAGCACTCTTTTTCAGTTTTGTGTTTATGACAAGAACAGATTATAAGCTTAGGAACGTTCTAGCTCTTAAATCAGACACAGTATCAGAGCAATCTAAAAATGTAATTACACTTTACCTTACATTATATATCCAGTCTTTCATGGTTTTGTTGGCCATTTCATGGCAGCAGATGGGTCAGCAGTCAGAGCAGTAACTCCTGGTAAAACAGGCGTAATATCCATGCAACTAATTCAACTTTTCTCAGCTGCAAAAAGCACATACCTTATGACAGATGTTGAAAATGTTGCCCTGCTGCATCCACACATTTCTGGTATATTTTTTTAACATTATCATTCGCACACATCAGTTCATTTTCCAAAATTAAGACAATTCAAACTTGAAATCATACGAGGTCACTGTTGTCCACAAATTGCAGGTAGGTGATCCTCATATTTGGGTAAATTTCTGTAAGTGCATGTTACAGAACATTAATGAGAGTAATTGATTCATGCTTAATTTTTTTACTGATTAAGCATTATATAGCCATATTTCATGCTAAATAACAGATATTGGGAGTATAGAAAAGCCTGATTTTATACAAGAAATCCCCTTGCATGACAAAAAAATTACCTTATGATGCACTGTTTTTTTTTTTTTATTAATTTATTTACGGACGCTCTTTAACAGCTCAGGTCATCAGCGTCCCATTCAACTCAGGGCGTGAAACGGCCGACAAATTTTGCTCAGAGGCCTCTCTTTCAGGCTTGAGGTTCTTTTTCGTGCCGTAAATGTACGACACGGGACCCACGGCTTTACTTCCCTTCCGAAGGAAGCCATACTTAGGATTTTTACGCCCCGAAAAAATCCATCGATCCTGGCCGGGTTCGAACCCGCGTTTTGGGAGTAGGAGGCAAGTATGGTAACCACTACACCACCAGGACCGACATGATGCACTGTAAATGCATACAAAATAATAGTGCTTATCTTTCTTCTTCTTCTTCTTTTTTTTTTTTTTTTGGAACAATGATTGATACTGAATGGTAATCTGGGTATTTTCAGCAAAATTCTATCACCATGCAACAGTATTTAATTTGGGAAATTTTTGAAAATAGGGTAATTAGTACAGGATTATGCCTCACTAAACTCCCTGATCCGATATATATGCTTTTTTAGAGAAAAAGTTGAAAAACAAAGTGCATGGAACAAACGATCACAAACTAGAAGAACTGAAGAAAAATGTCAGGCAAAAAACTGATCAATTTTAGAATATGAACTGATTCATTTGAATTGCAACTTTTTAAAATGATGCCAAAACTGTTTAGATGTAGCAGGACAGCATTTCCAATATCTCCTATCATAAGGTACATGCTTATTTTTATTATAGTTATAATTGCAAGAACTTCAGTCAGTTATGTGGATATTACACCTGCTTTTCCAGTATTTACTGCTCTTGACTGCTAACCCACAAGTTGCCATGAAATGGGCAACAAAATCCAGCCTTTAAATATAAAAACAATACAAATAGCACACTACACTATATATTTAAAGTTATTCATAAAAAAAACATGCACAGATAAATGGCAACTATTCTACAAATATTTTTTTACAAATTCAGAATCTTATATATATAAAATATGTAAATAAATAAAACATACCTATGTTTTGTAATTTGAAAGTTAACTGTAATTGAAAAACCAAGGATACCAAATGTGTCTCTCAACAATGGAAACACATGATATCCTAGTTGTTCTTTAGTTCTCAGAACATCAAATATAGGTTCTTCCATTAACATCTGTAAATATTCATTATTCATTAGTTTTGCAAGTGTTTCACAAAAATAAATATGATTGTGATGTGGAAGAAAAGTTACAAAAAATGCTTAAAATTTCATTTGGATGAAGCTGTGAAAATAAAAACTGTAATGCTTTGCAAGAGCCTCAAAACGCAATTTTGATATCCTTTGACACAGTTTCTACTGAAAAAATTTTAATCACATCTGTGTTATAAAATAAAGCAGCATATACAAAATGAGTATTTTATCTTGGTTATCAACTAAAAATATTTGTAATACAGTTTTGAATATAAAAGTTCATAAAACAGGAGCTCATCACATTCTATGCTGTATACCAAACCAACCAAATTCTTTATTGAAGTAAGATATTACAACAATATTTAACTCTCTCAAACATATATGTACCTATGATCTTAGACTTTCTAAACTAATATAGCTTGTTTTTAGTATTTTACCTTCTACAGTAAAAATATAAATGCTACTGAAACTAACTCCCATGAAATATTTAAAACATGGACATGATTTGGAAACAATTATTCCCAATTGACATATCATGTTATTGTTTGGTGACTTGGCCATCTGATGAGATCCTTTTGTCAATTATCTGATTTATGAAAGAAGGCACATGGCAGCTGTCAAGCTAGTGGAGGTGAAAGGCAAGAAGGAAAGGCAGTTGTATGGACATATAAACCAACATTGTCACAATGACTAAGGCTTATGCTCCTTTTCCTTTAGAAGGGGTGTGTGTGTGTGTGTATGTATTTTTATCTTCTTTATTTACTGCAAAAAGATGGCGGTTTGCATGCATGCATGTGTGTGTATGTGTGAGGGTTATACCACTTCTTAAAAGACCTACTGTTGGCAAGGGTTAATAAAGTCAATGCTTTTATATACATATATATTAGGGGAATGAACTCACTAACAGTTTATACAGTTGGCTTTAAGCCAACCAATGTAAACAAATAATTTAAACTTTTAAATAGTAGTGGGTAGTATGCGTTGGCAACATAATTTAAACCAGCAAATAGTAATGTATATTTTGAATTTTTGAGGTGAAGCACAAGACTTGCACTTGGTTGTGTAAACCCCTTTGGCTTGGTCAAGCCAATGCTTAGTAAATTTGAATTGAATGTATAAGAAGCTCTTCCTTGGCTCGAGGTTCACTTAGTCCACTAGTTCACTTAGATGATTTCACTCACTACAAACCAGTTCATTCTTTCATCAGTCCTCAAATTCATTTTGTCTTCTTGAACATCAGAGGTGGCGAAAGATCTTGCAAATAATAAATTACTATATATATTATGTTGCATAAAGTGATTATTAACACAGTTAATCTTCTCTTCCAGTCCTGTTGAGTATAACTCAATAAAATATCTGAATATTACCCTGAGATATGGTTGTTATGAGGTGTAGACAACAACAATTGAAGCAATAACAAATCCACTATATAATTTGGTCACAAATCTGGGGCCAGCAAACCATTTCATATTTTGGCGCCCAATGTGGATCAGCATACGAAACCCCTTCATAATTTGGTGTCCAATATGGGGCCAAAGACATACAAAATCACTTCACATGGATTCTCTTAAAATTATCAAATTCTGTACTCTTGTACATGGAAGATGGTGCAGTCAGTATCCTCAGTGTCATATGCCCTTTCTTGAAATACAGTTTTTGATATAATTGTCTTTTGGCGGTGGAAGTAATAGTGAGAACTGGGACTGCATTGAAACTAGTTGTATTCACAGGGAGTATTAGTAGTAGAGCTGCAGCGGTGGCAGCAGCAGTAGCAGTATTTATTTCTCATGCATCAACATACAAAATTTTTTAACAAAATAAACACAAATGAAAAAACATTACTTTTGAATATAAGAATTAGGAACAGTGCCTTCAGCAATTTCAGAAGGCACTAACTCCAATCAGAATTTACTTCAATTTGATTGGCTCAGCCCCCCAGTCTCCGGTTTATTAGCAGCTACCTACTGGAATATCCAGGGGGGGCTCCAATCCAACCAAAAATAAACAAAACAAAACAAAATACAACATTAAAAATAATTTATACCTTCAATACAACATTAAGTTATATTTCCTACAATACTAAACCTTCCTTCTTTTTTTAATTAAACCCATTCAGCCAAATTTCTATCCTTGAGGGTTTTGTATTTCTTAGGACCTTATACATACCAACATTGTGGTTATTCGTGTATAAGGATCCTGTTTAACTAATACTAGATAACTAGTCTCATTCCCTCCCCTACTGATTTCATCCTCCTTTCACTATCTGATGATTCTATACCATTTCTCAAGCAACTTTCCTAAGTATTTTACACCCATAACCATTTTTTGTCTTATCTTGCCTATGCATTTTCCCAGTTCTTTAATGTTTTCATCTGATTTTAAATTTAAAATTCTTCCACCTCTTATTTTATCTAGTAAGTTTTCCCACTTTTGTAATAGGAACCGTTCGCTTACATTCTAGTATACATTGCCAAGTACTATCTGGTTCTTCACACATAGAACATATCCCCTTGCTCAGGAAGTTTATGCTCATGGTTGTTTACAAATAGTTTTGTATATGTAAAATCTACTGTCTCTGTTTGCATTCTGGAATACTATTCTAATCCAAGTATTTCCCTCTTAGCAAACAAAATTTGCAATGCTCTCATTTGGGAAGTTTTTTCATTGTATCTTATTATCCTCAGGATAAACATGTTCTGCAATGGTTAGTTCTTGATTTTCCATTAATTCATTGACTACAGCACAACAGCACAGAAATTTATGTTTCTAAGAGAATATAAATCTTACTCAAATAATTACAAACCACAAGTATTACTGTATTTGTTCAAAAGATGCCACCATATAATGTAAGTATCCCAATTTTTTCCCAATAAAATTCAGCCGTATTATGTACACATTACCATGATAAAATTGGAAATCAGATGAGGATGCTGAGGTGCAGTGAAGAACAACAGTTTTGTTTCATTATATGCTACATACTTTGTATTCTTTACATTATTGAAGACTAGGTAATAGAGTTGGTGCAATTTATGAACAAATCATTCATTTGAATGACTCAAGGTATACACAAAAGTAATAATTGATTCCTTCACACCAAAATTCATTATTCGAAAAGAATTTCATGCTTGTGGATTGAAACATGCAGTTTGATTTTTGTGCTCTAACACTCACAGCCATTAATGAATCCTATGGTAATATGTTTGCAACATAGAGAGATCAAACCCAGGTACTTACATTTGAACATGCACAGCTATGCAGGTCAATTATATGTAATTTCCATAGTTTGTGGAGAAATGATCATAATTTCATAAGAAGGATATATGTTCAATGGCTGGAAAAAAAACTAATAAAAAGGGTGAGCCAAACTTTTCCAACTAAATGTGTACCATGTAATAGTCTGCTTTTGGCTTTTTAAAAGTATTTAATAATGCTAATATAGATGCTAAACGAATAGTAAAATATGTACATGCACACATAGTCTCTAATTTATGACAGTCATTTTGAAATACAAGGTAAAAAAATATCACTGTATATCAGTCGAAATGGCCCTTCATTTGAAAATTACATTTCTGTTTATATAAGAAAAGAACCATTTACATCATACAGAAATTGGTTTTTTCACAATTAAAGAGAATAGTGCGAATTGCAAATGGGAATAATGAAAATTCATGAACATATTATATGAATTCACAGTATGGTACAATTACTAGAACCAACTTGGGACAGTAATTATAAGGGTGTGTGTCATCGTTGTACACTAGCATCATCACAATATGTATGGCTTGCTGTTTGTTATTATAGCTGGATTTTTCAGATTGATACTTATGCATTTAATTATATCAGAAACACACACTGGATAGTAATTCTACAAAGTTCAATAATGCCTTGTCATTAACACACAACTATACACCATTCTCATAAAATGAGTTCTGAGAATATTATTAGATGTAGACGGAATGTGAGACAGATGTGATGGAATTTAAAATTATCTTCCAATAAATGTGCTTTAGTGGCAATATTCCTTTCATGGTTGGTAATACTGACAATAATCTGTTTGATTTTATTCGTTAATCCAAGCAAATTCTCTTTTTAATTACTAATAGATATTTAACACGCCTTATTTTATCTTTGTCCTTGTATAAATCATATAATATATTCCTAAACGGATAATAATTCAAACTCATGACTCTTATTATTCACCACAACTGATAAGATAATTTGTAACTTCTTCCCATGAAATATAAATTGCAACTTCCCCCTACATAATATTAAATGCAACTTCTCTTTAGGGAGTATGAACCATGACTTCTTCCCATAGAATACAAAGCACATCCTCTCCCCAAGGAACATAGAACACAACTAACTAAATATTTTTAAATATAAGTGGTCACTTATTACAATGAATTGTAATAATACTATTCATTACAACGAATTATTTTCAACATAAGTATAACTAAATGAATAACATTCATTAATTTCTATTCAGTCTCAACAAAGCTGTCTGCCTCATGTTTCATTCTAGGTACACATTATTAATGTTGTTACATTTGCCATTGATTGATTTTCTAAATATTACAGTTTTCTTTATTTGTAGTTAATCCATTCATATTCTTGGCTAAATGTGAGGTCCTTTAAACCTTTACATTTTTATTATTGAGTATTATCATAAAGGCCAACAAATAAACATTAAGACATACACTGTAATAGCCCTTATCTGATACCAAGTCTATACAAATGAGCTTACTACATTTATATGATTTAAAGCATATTACCAACGAATATATATTTTATGAATTGAAAATTAAAGCTTTTATCTAACATAAAAACATGTGCAAATGATCTTATTAAATTTATATGATTAAAAACATATTAATGAATGTTTGGAGTTTTAAATCGAATATTATAGTCTTTATCTAACATAACATATGAAAATGAACTTCTTAAATTAATACAGTTAAATAACTATTTACATTAAATGTTTGGGGCTTTATATTGAACATTATAGCCTTTACCTAACATAAGAACATAAGAAAATAAACTTATTAAATTAATATAATTAAATAATTGCTACCAATGAGTGTTAAGGGCCTTAAATCTGATATTTCAGCTTCAAACTCATGCAAATTCAAACCAGCACAGAATATATTGTAGAATGTCTAGTATCAATATGGAAGCTGTTTGATTTTTCCATGTTAACCCTTGAAAAAAATACATTCCCCTAAGATTTTATTTCAAAAATTAAAAAAAAAATTGCACTTTTTATGTAGGTACACATCATTACCTTAAAAATAGTTTTTGCATGAACAAGTTTAAACTTACCACTAAGAGATCCACAATACAGCAGTTCTTAACATCTATTGGCCCAGATTGGTAATAGTTTGTAACGACACCATTGCTATCTTTATTAAATGATTTTACTCTGCAACAATGTTGACCCAGTGGAAGTTGTGCTACTCTTATCTGTAAAATATATATGCCAAAAGAAATTTTCATAAGTATAACTTAAAGTGTTTCAGTTTTACGTACTAAGTTTAAGATAATAAGGTGATAATGTTAAAAGCTCTATCAAAAACATATCTGATTTCTGAAATAGAACAAGCACCATGATTACCCATTCCTCTTTTAACTATTATGAATTAAACATGGATATTTATTTTAATAAAAATATTGAACAAATTTTTGTCAATATATATGCTACTTTTCCTTTTCCTGACCAATCAAAGAAAGCTGTCTGCAAATGATATAACAACATGCCCATATTGCTTTGTGATGCAACAACCTTGTTAAAACAAAAACAATTGTCAGTTAATAATGACGACTTAATTATACTATCAATGTTGCTGTTTTGGAATTTCTATTGGGAAGAAAGAGCCACACTCTTCAGTCTATAATTGCATCTTTTTAATTTACATTTGACTTTAATGTGATACAGTACTGATGATTTCAGTTTAAAAAAAAAAAAGTGTAGTTTTAAATAGCAGGAATTTTAACTGTGAAATATAATTTTGAAATGTTTTATGAGAAAATCACTCAAATTTAACTAATTTTGTTCCATTTACTTGGACATATTCTGAAAGCTATTCATCAGCACACATCAAAAAATGTATTCAATTAAGACAGCAATGAAAAATAATTTGTTTGAGACCAGAATTGGAGAATTGTTGGTTTATAATGGGAGAGTTTTCCTTAGCAGGATTGCTCCAAGAATAGCAGCTGGTCAATTGATTCAAGTTGGTACCGCGGTGAATGGGAGTCATAAAGTCTGCAGCCATGATTGTTACATAAGTTATTACTAATACTTAAACACTTTTACTCACCATTATCAAACAAGAAGATATTGGAATTGCCTCTTTTCATTTCCCATACATTTTTGGCATCCTCTTATGAAATTAACATTACCGTCTGCAGTTTCCTCTGAGAAATGGTAGAAATTCTTCACGAAGGTAATTTTTCAATTCATCTTATATGTGTGGATTTGTCTCGTTTCCCTTTAATGCCCAATAGAGATGAAAATTGCAGGGAATCAAATTAGGGGACTGAGAGGATCCAGTTGGAAAGTTACAAACCTACATTCCCTCACTTTAATTCATGGAAAAAGGGTTGCAAAATATTCTTCATATACCAATCGCTATTAATTGATTCTTAAAAAAAATATGGCCTATTATTCTCTCGCTGCTAATAGCACACCACACTCCTAACTTTTGATCATGCAGGGTTTCCTCATGAAGCAGGCTAGGTTTTTCTGAATTCCAGTAGCAGTTGTTTTATGAATTAAACACACCCACTTAGGTGTAACTAAGATTCATCCATAAAGAAAATTAGATTAGTTCAATTTCACTGTAATACACACTATTCAGAATCCATTCCCAAAATCCAGGGGAGGGCAGGACTAGGACTCGGTTAGGTTCGGCAGGCTTCGTCTCATCACTAGGGTCAGACCGGCTCGGCTCGGTTAACTTGAGAGGTTAGGTTAGGTTCAAATCTGTTCGGGTCGGCTAGATTCGACTAGGCTAGGTTCGATTCGATTAGGTTACGTTAAGTTCGGTTCAGTTCGATTCGGCTAGGTTACGTTAGGTTCGGTTTCTCTCGATTCGGCTAGGCTATGTTAGGTTTGGTTCGGTTGGCTAGTTTTGGTTCGGATTGGTTTGGTTATGTTAGGTTTCGATCGGCTCGGTTGGGTTGGGTTAGGTTAGGTTTTGTTCGGTTCGTTTTAGCTGCTAGTGGCTATTGGAGATTCAGATATTTATCATTTTTTCCCTTGCTTCCCAATAAACAGCTTACAAATTATTTTTCATTTGTTTGTTGTAACCTGGTTTGGTGCATTTCAGTAGATGTTCTTTGTTTAAGATAGTGTTCACGTTCTCACAAAATGGGCATGCCTGTCCTTGATTAATTTTATCCTGAAGAGACAAAGATGTTGAAGTGATTTAAGGGACTGTTTCAGAGTAAGTCCAATGTTATCCAACATTTCTGTGCTGTGAATGGCTATGTATGCTTTTTATCAAGAATTGAACTTCAACTTTTTTTTTTTGATTGATTTATTTATGGACGCTCTTTAACAGCTCAGGTCATCAGCGTCCCATTCAACTCAGGGCGTGAAACGGCCGACAAATTTTGTTCAGAGGCCTCTCCTTCAGGCTTGAGGTTCTTTTTCGTGCCGTAAATGTACGACACGGGATCCACGGCTTTACTTCCCTTCCGAAGGAAGCCATACTTAGGATTTTTACGCCCGGAAAAATCCATCGGTCCTGGCCGGGTTCAACTTCAACTTGTAAGTCCAAAATCTGGAATCTCACTTGAAACAATCTCTGTACAGCATGAGTCAATTCTATATGCACATACTAATCATAAATAAATATCCTTTGGGAAATTGAATATGAGAAGTGAGCCATATTAACATAATTAATATACTGTATTACGCTGCCTACTGAATACCTAATACACTAACTAAAATTGTTAATTGGAACATTGTACGGTGCAGCTGATCATATATTAAGGTCATTTATGATTGAGTTAAACTAACACTCTTTTGCTCCACTTGTTTAAATATGTAGAACCAGTTTCACAAACCCTTCGTTCGCATCGTCAACCTCATTGCCGACTGCTTGAGTCGCACTAACACTCTTTTGCTCCACTTGCTTGTTTAAATATGTAGAACCGGTTTCGCAAATCCTTCATTCACATCATCAGCCCCCATTGTCGACTTTAAACAAGTAAGTGGAGTAACAGAGGGTTAGTTCTACACAATCACACAATGATCTTAACCTAATACCTGCCACACAACACATCAACCAATTCCTAGAGCTAAACTCATACTGACCTTCCTCCAGTTTCCTAACCTGCTTTCAAGTATAGGAACAAGATTACTGCAGAGCTCAGTCTACTGTAGTCAACTGCATGTGTAGCAGTTCCGCGAAGGAAAAATCTCCCAGTATAACTACAATGAACTTACGAACTTATTGTTTCTTGATATTTTTATGTATGGCATGATACATAACAATTTCTTGTTTAATTTCTTCTATAATCATCATTCATTTGATATTGTAAACAAATGTCAAGATCCTAGGTGAATAAACTTGTAAAACACAATTTGTCATAAACTAAAAACTCATTTGTCCTTATAAGAATGTCATCTCCTTAAATCAGATGTATTTTGGGATGGGTGAGTCAAAAGTTAAATGCATTTATTGGCTGCTAATCTTAAAAAACTGTAACAGTACAGATAGGTGGGGAAATATAGTTCTTAAGTCCATCATTTACCTGTTTGAAATAAAAACTGTTTTACAAATGTTAAATCAAATACAAGAAAATGTTTATTTGCTAATTAGCATGAAAGATCTGAATGAAATTATACCTTCTCTGTATGCACTTATTAACACTTTAGTTATAAGTGAGCACATTTAAGCTTAACTGCAGCAATACTTGACACATTCTACAAACTATGATAAAAACTGGAAAAAAATGTAAAATGTTAATAATTCCTTTTGAGCCAAACTATTTGGAAAAACACTCTTCTTAGCTTCACTAACTCAAGAGGACATGTTTCATGGGATATTGTGTACATTCTTAGCTGCTATATGATGTTGGATTATTGATTATATTTGAGTTGGTCGGTGTCTGTGATGACAATGCTGGTCTTAACAACAAATGTAATTAGTTAGTATAACAAATTATTTTTGAGGAAATCACTCAAATTTCACTAATTTTGTTCCACTTACTTAGACATATTCAGAAGGCTATTCATCAGCATGGTAATCAAGAAACACAGAATAGGAATTGGAGTACCATCAAATCATAGATATAGCACAAAAAATGGCTACAACAGATCCGGTCAAGAAGTAAATAGAAAAATTCAAAAGACATCACCATACTAAATGGCTAAAAAGGAAATCATATATATATATATATATATATATATATATATATATATATATATATATATATGTATAAATTGTCTTCTTGCCATAGAAGAACTCTTACTAGTTTGAAATATAGCAATTGCAAGTTGACTTTCTCTTAAGTGTTTTATCCTTTTCTGTTTTTATAATTACTGTTAATTTGTTACAAGATTAATAGTGTTACTTTACTTTTATTTTTTATATATATAGAAGAAATTTACATCTATCCATGGGCAAACAAAAAATTCCAGAAGATTTTTAAAGATAGCAACATTATTTTGGCTCCAGTGAACAAATGTAATTTTACAAACCTACTAAAAACCAACACCAAAGAATTCTGCCAGGAAAACATTCAGGTATTTATGAAATTAGTTGCAAAGACTGCAATATGAAATATATAGGTAAAACAAAAAGGTTTAAGGAACACATGGGAAATGAAAAATATAAACACATGGAAAAATCATCGGTAGCACACCATTTCTGGCAAAAAAAAAAAAAAAAAAAAAATCCATGAACTACAAAATGAACCTAAACTTTTAAAACAAATTCAAAAACCCATAGAATTGACAGTGTGGGAAAATATATTCATAAACAAAAACAAGGAAAATTCTTTCAAATGCTTAAAAAAACACCACCATGGCCTTACTCTTAATGAACAAGGAAAAGATTGAGTTAAAAACATTTAAAATATTAATATAATTATAAAAGCTTTTAACGTTTCACTCTCTAAATTTAAAAATTCAGGACATGTTTCTTGAGACCTTTGCTCACATTATCAACTGTTGAACCACTCATTTAGTTAATTTTTATCTTCCAAACAACAGCAACCTCATCACTAAATTCATAAAATTCACAGAGCGACATCTTAATACCATGCTGAGAAGCTGATAGTGGTACCGTGTTGATGATGAAGGCAACAGGCTTTGAAATATGTCCAAGTAAAAGTAACAAATTTATCAAATTTGAGTAATTTCTTCAAAAATAATTTGTTATGTTATTACTACATTTCACTGTGAAAATTTGCGCTATTTAAAACTATAAAAAAAAATTAATTAGTGAGCTTTCTATTTCTAGAATGCCAAAATCATTAAATGTTGCTCTTGTATTTTTATGTTAATCCTTTCCCAGAGGTTTCATACTTTTTTGGAAATGTTTAATAATTTGATCTCCTTCTCTATCTCATGGTTTTGTTCCAAAAATGCACTGTCCTTTCCACTTTTTCTACCTGTTTATATTTATATTTCTCAAACCTGATACTTATACATTGAGAGGCAAAAAATGCAACACCTAAATTTTTTTTAAATATTTTTACCCATTACTATTATGCAGTTTTATGATAATTATTATAATTCCATTCACATTTTGAACATTAAATACTTTTCCCAACATTTTGCAACCATTTTTACGTATTCATATATTGTTTTAAGACAATAATTTCCTTTATTGTATGAACATGAATGCAAATTAATCACATTTCATAATGATCTCGTTTTTACCTGTAGAGTAACACAAGGTAACACACCTGCATAGGAAACATAATGGCACACCTGTTGAAACCCAGTGTCACTCTCAGAAGTGGGTGTTTCCTCCTTTGACTTTATCACAACTTGCAACCTTACAGGTATGCTGCGGATCAAAATTCTTAGAATTTTTTGTGGTATAGCTTCTCATTGCTCATATAGAGCCTCCTAAAGTTCATTGAGGCTCTCAGGAACATGTCGACAAACATTTTTCCCCACTATGCCCCAATCATGCTCAAGGAGTTGAGAGGCCAAACTAGCATCTGAATCTCCACCTCATGCAAGTACTGTGTCACAATGTAGGTCACATGTGGACAGGAATTGTCATGCCTGAAGCAGAAATTATAGCCAACATATGGAGCATAGGGAATAATATGCTCCTGAAGAATTTCCTCAATGTACTGATTTGCATTCGGGCCCCATTCTCCACAAAAATCAACTGTCTTGGCTTTCACACCATGATGGAACCTCCTCTAAAAGTCATCATGAATGAGATGATGCAAGGGGTATTCCTTTCTCCATTTCTCCTTCATACTCTTTCCCTGCCATCAGGTGATCTTAGGCTGAATTTATCTGTAAATAGTACAATTTTCCATTGATTCTCGGTCCACTCCAGATGTTGATGAACAAGAGCAAGGTATGCTTGCCGATATTAGTGGCTAAGCATGGGACCTCTGGCTAGTCATCTAGAGGTGAGGTGTGCTTGTTCAAATCTCTTTCTCACTGTTCTTATGCTGACATTGACTCTTGAGCCCTTTGCAAATGATTTTGCTGTTGTGTGATGATCACACAAAAATTGCAGTTGCAGAAGTTAATCATCTCTGGCAGATGTCGCCCTTCTGCGACCTGATCCTGGTCTTCTGCAGTAGATACCAAGTTTCCTGAACCTTTGATATATCCTGTATATAGTAGAGACATTAACTTCTAACACATGGGCAACATACTCTGTTCACCTTCCAACAGGACAACTGCTTTATCAATCTCCTCTTGACTATCAGCATCTTTACCTCATAAAATGTATAAAACTGATTGAAATACCTCAACAATATAATGGAATGGATGCAACAACAATACAAGAACAATGCCATTAGACAATTCAATTGGTCCAGATGTAAAAATGTGATTAAATTGAATTCATTTTCATACTATACAATAAAAGAAATTATAAACTCAAAATTACATCTGAATAAATAAGAGTAGTTGCAAAATGTTTTGAAAAGCACTGTTCAAAAATGAATAATTCATATAATAATGCATAAAATTAAAAATATTCATTGCCTTTCAATATATTTCCCTTTGTT
Organism: Metallyticus violacea; assembly: GCA_030762175.1. Classification (NCBI taxonomy): domain Eukaryota; kingdom Metazoa; phylum Arthropoda; class Insecta; order Mantodea; family Metallyticidae; genus Metallyticus; species Metallyticus violacea. Next base: position 106,783,263 of record CM060831.1, read on the forward strand.
TTTCTATGTAAATTTTCTCACAATCCCAATAATTAATCTGGTAAATTATGGATATTTTCTCCTTAAGCAGGAAATCTATTTTGTTTAATTTTAATAGAACAGAAGCTAGAGAGAGTTCTTCTTTTATAAAATAGTTCAATTCAAAGAGATTATTACTGTGTGTTTTACTATGTTAGATTCTATATGCAATTAATATTGAAGCTTAATACAAGTTATAAACTTTGTACAATAACAGTTTAGCTTTATTGGAAACTTAATTAGAAGTTAGTAACAGTGAAACAGAACAATTATAAAAATTAATTATTTTTATATTTTTATTATTTTATATTTGTAGCTTTACCTGAGGATGTTTATTTGGTAAGATTGGTCCACATTGCAGAATTTTCACTATGCTGGAACATGCTTCAGTTGCTTGCTGTTTGCTAATATTGCCTTGAACAAGACTTTTTATATATAAATGATCTACGAAATGTTGCACAAATACTTTCAGCATAGGCAAAGTTATTTTGGAAATGGCTGCATATTTATCAACTGCATTCCAATATGAAGATATAAGCAATGTGAATCTCAGATCCCTGAAAGATGATTTTTGTACTTTAGATTGATCAAATACACTTACAATTGCTTGAAAGTATCTTTTTAGGCACATATTAGCTAACCATAATATTTTTAATCAAAAAGCTTCTGTTGCTTATTTTCCTCTGTCCACTATAGAAAACAAATTTCTTTAAGAAACCTATTTATGCTATCCACTTATTTAAAATTAGCAATGAATTACTGTGCGTGCCCATATGGCAATATGAGGCCAATTTAAATTTTCTGGATTCTATTGAATGAAGTTATAACTTAACAATTTTACATATTTATTTTAGAATATTTTCCACCATACCCAATACAACAAGCATCCATCCCCTAATGACTGGAAGCAGTCCTCCCATGCTCTTTGTTGCCTCTTCCTGAATGATGCACCCACTTTTCCTAATGTTGGACAAAAGAAAAATTCTCAGGAAACCAAATCTGAACTATTAGTGGATGGTTAATCAGTACAATTTTGATTCTTGAAGGAATTCTATTATTTTAATGCAATATGTGCAGAGGCATTGTTGAAGTCAAGCAAAAACTCATCATAAACTGAATTTTGATCTTATTTCTGTAAGCACCTGTTCACCAATTGGCAGTAACTGTTTTCCTGTTCAAGTGGAGTGGTCACAAAAAGGCCACTTGCAAAAAAAGAAACTAGCACCACCTTTTAGCCTATACTTCAGCATCATTTAAATTTACACAAGCATTCTTACTTAATCCAGACTAATCATACAACATCTGTAATGATCAAGTGAAGTGACTAATATTGAAAGAATGATTCATTTTACTTCCTGGCCCCCATTCTGTCCTACTCCCTTTTATTCTTATATAAGTTATGAGAGAGTTAATATTGAACTTCCTCATACAAAGATATATGTACAGGATTTCAGAGGCCTATGATAAATGAACATTGATAGATTCTTGTATGTTTCTATAACCCTTGGATCCTCTTCATACTTTTATCTATAATTAATGTTGATTATCTTTAGTTCTTCTTGTCTTTCAGAATTTTTCAGAATCATTCTTTGTCATCAAAACTTAGCATTCAATAACTGCCGTACATGAAGAAGCAGGGTTTGAAAAAACTCTGTTTCCTGACATTCTCATTGTTTGAGACCACACTTATAATGGTAACAAACAAAAACACAACATAGCATAAGAATGCTTTCAGGTCATCTTCATCTTAGAACAGATGACTGCAAGTACATAACAATTAATATTTTATAAAACTTGAAACTTTCATGAAATTGATTGCTGATTATGAATTCTTGGGTGATGAGCCAGTTGAGTTGATGAAAATTGAGAAGAGGGAAAGAGCCTCTTTATACTGATTACAAGAGCAAATCTCATGAGAAGTAAGCCAAGGGATAAATCATTCCAGAAGCAATAGTCAATATTCTGCTGCAGCTAGAAGAATGAAAATTATGCATTTTATACCACTGTATGTAATAATCAAAATACATTCTTTTTAGCAATGCTAACATTAAAATGAAAATCAAATAGAATGTTTTGGAATGCAGAAAAGTAATCCCTGCAAGACAAAATATTTTTAATTTATTCCAGAGACAGGAACAAATCTTCCATTATTAAACATATGTTAGCATTTTTCATTCGCAGCACAGATTCATCTATTGCTCTCTTAAATTCCCAAAATCATTACAGCATTATCTAGTGATAGAGTTTGTGATTACTAATCTGGAGGTCCTGGGTTCAAATACCAGTCAGGTCAAGCTGTCTGGGTAAGGTCTCCTTTTCAGTTTTTTTCCTTACTCTGAGAAGGTATATGCAAGATAGCTTTAAGATGCCAAGGACTCTGAACTCATGTGCCATCATTAATGCATTGAATTGAAATCAGGGTATGATTGAGTCAAACTAAACTCTTAAGGCTCCACTTGAGTCAACTTTCTAGCTGGCAATGCGAACGAGGTTCATGAAACCGGTTCTACATTTATAGACAAGTAAGTGGAGCAATGAGTGTTTAGTTTGACTCAATCAAACCATGATTTCAATTATATGATTAGGTTTATTATATAAGTTCCCCAATTAGCATATCTATTTAATTCATTTACTTCAATTTTATTCATTCCTACAGACATACACCTATAGTATTCCGCCCACAGCCTACAGACATTGCAAGAAGATCAATGGAGTCGAAACAACAATAAATAACACATTAAAAAAACATTCCAGTAATAAATTTAACCATCCAGTCTAACAGAGATGAATTTATTCCTAATTTTCTCAACACTCTGTACTTACACATTTTAATCTCAATACTAAATACTTTCAGCAAATGATTTAGTACCAGTTGCAATTACTAAGGTTCAATGATAGAAATAGAAGCAACGGAAAAATATTGTAAAAAAATGCAGCTTAAAAATAAATAAAAGTAAATCAAAAAATTCGGTATATAAAAAAGGGAACAAACTCAATAGAGATGAGAAATGGTGGCTAAAGGGGTATGAAATTGAAGTGGTAAGGAAATTTGATTATTTGGGGGTGAGACTGAACAGCAATGGAAAATGGACAGAACAAAGGAAAAATGTACTAGGGAAGGGAAAATTAGCTACCAATAGTATAAGAATATGATGTTTGAAAAAAATGCCAATTATGAGAGTAAACTGGTTAGAAAGGGTGTATTTGGCTATAGTTGAATAAGAAATTAGATGGGATGGGATAGAAATATGTGGGACAGAAAAAGGATGGGAATGTATAGATCAGATTCATAGAGCATTCTGCAAAATGATATTGGGATTACCTACAGCAGCACCTAATGGAGTAGTCCTGATGGAGCCAGGAAGGATGGGCAGAAAAGGTCTAGTAATAACACACATTATGAAATACTGGCAGAGGATACAATTATTCAAGGAAGGAAATATTCTCAAAGACTGCTTGGGGGCACAAGAAAAAAGTAAATGGGAAGGAAGGTGAATGAGTAAGTAGATTAAAGGAAATTGTTAGAGAAATTGGCTTGGGAGAGCTACATAGTTTACAATCACCAAATGGGCAAGGTGCATGGAACAAAGTAAAAGCAAGGATTGATGATATAGGGAAACAGGAATATTTGCTAACCTAAGAGATAAAGAGTATTTTGATATATTATACGATTTTTAAGAAAGAGTGGGGCAGGGAAAAATATATTGAAGTTTAATCTTATTTTGATTTAAAGTAAAACACTAAAAATCAAAATAAGATTAACAAAAGTTTCACTGTGTGGATTCCGACATTCCGTAAACATATTGAAGTGTATAAACAATGTACACAGTTTTTTTCACACTAACTCCATTCACTTACATAAATTTGGAACATATGTTTCGGGAGCGATCCCTCCCATCTTCAGCCTGTTCTGCTAGAAATGGAGATAACGGGTTTCCCATAGCTAGTCCCGAGACTTGTTGGTAATATTTTTTATTGAAAATGAAGTAATTTTGTTCAATGCAAATGTTCGTAAGTTTTATCAAGTCTTCAATTTCTTGTGTCTGTAGATCTAAGGATTTTAACCATTTCTTTAACATTAGCATAAGTGTATCTTTTGGTATGCTTGGGAATAAGGCTTCTACATCAAACGATACCATTATATTTTCTGCTGTAATTTTGTAATTTTGTATTTTTTCTACCAAATCTTGTGAATTTTTGACACTCAAACTTTGGTATTTTTTCAAGGATTTGAAAATGTCGGTTAATTTTTTTGCTAACAAGTATGTTGGTGAATTGATATTATTGATTATAGGTCTCATGCTATGTATTTATATATTTATGTATTTATGTAAGTGAATGGAGTTAGTGTGAAAAAAACTGTATACATTGTTTATATATATACCACTCCATTGTCAACAGCTTCGTAAGTACACTTATTTGAGTTATATTGAAGTGTGTGACAAAATGGGAAGGAAATCAAGAAACCATCATGGCTGGCCTACATCATTAAGTCTTGGACTCTTGAGCATGAGGTCTGGAGTTCGAATGCCACCAGGATCATCCTCCCTGACTGGGATATTTTGCAGGTTTTCCTCAGTCCTCATAAAAGGTATATGCTGGGGAGGTACCTTAAACTTAGGCCTAAAATGTTTCCTTCCTTAAAAAAAATCCTTTCCCAATATACCATTCATCTCATATATCATCAGTATTCACTTCCTGTGGTACCTCAATAGTGAAAACGGGCACCCAAAAAAAAAAAAAAAAAAAAAAAAAAGAGAGAGAGGGGGGGGGGGGCAAGCAGCAAGAGGGAGAGCAATGATGTTAGGTGGGGTAAAAGTTGACAAAGAATTGTGCCCATTGTGTGGTAAGGTTGACAAGAACTTGCACTGTATATTAGAATGCACAGAAACAGAAGGGTGGAGGAAGGAAATATGGTACAAGAAGTGGGATAATTTGCAGACAGAAATCCTGGCATTTAAGATTTTTGGGATTAGCAGAAAAGAATTTATAATCAGTTTGGAAATTATGTAGGGAAAGTAAGGAAAAAGTGAAGGAAAGTGATCAAGGCAAAGGAAGAAGGTAATATGAGAGAGGAAGGGAAGTAGTTTAAATTAACTTGATAATATGTATAGTTTAGTGTGATGTAGGATCCATGTACACAACCAGGGTGTTAATGGCATAGGATTCTGAATTAACAAGCACTCAAGGATTAAGGAAATACTGTAAAACCTCATTTGTAATGTGTGGAAATAATAATAAATATTTATTTGTACCAAATACTTTCATTTTTTTTTATAAAATAAAATTAAAATTTCTTTTGTAATTATTTTCAGTGTAGCAGCTGAATATGCTACAGTCTGCCTTGCTGTATTCGACTTTGTTTCTTAAAATTGAGTATAAAATCTCACCTTATACCAAATGCTGAAAGTATTATTCTCAGTTAAACTGGCATTGTACCAGGTAAACATGTTCCTATTCACACAATTTAGCTTGATCACTGTAATGTTTCTGATTTCATTTTGTATGTTTTCCTCAAGCTCTTCCAAAGTGTGAAATATTTTTGTACACTTTGTCCTTCAGGCTACTCCACAGACTTTTTAGATCTGTGGAACAAGAGGGCCATACACCAGCACTAATGACTTCAAACACTTCCCTAATTTTACCCATGCACTGCTTTGCTGTATGAGCAGTGGTGGAATCTTGTTGAAATTGTCCATATGATTTCTCTTCTTTTTGTGAATTGATTAAAAATTGGGTCAGAATGTCAGTTTGGTACCTCTCTCCATTTAATTTCTGCTCATAAAAAATTGGATTATGCATTTGAGCTAACTGTATATGAAACTCCAATTTCCCTACAAAAAGAGGGGTTTCCTGTATACAATTTGGACTTTCATAACATCAATAGCAAATATGAGTGTTCACAATACCATATTGGTAAAACCAGCCTCATCGGAAAACATAAGCATGGGTCAATTAGCCCCTCAGTCACTGATGAAAGAAACCACTCACAATAATGCACATGTGCTACGGGATCATGTTATCATAAACAATGGATACGTGTACACAGGTAGGGTTTGAGATTTAACAATTTTCTTACTGTATGTGCAGAAGACACTGAAACCCTAACTTGTGCTAATTTCAGTAATGATTTTGCTGGTGAACATTCAAGATTTGCTCCAGTTTCTTCCAATCAGCCTTGTGTTAAAATGGTACATCTTTGCATGTGTTTCTCATTTTGTACTGAATAGTAGTATCAAATTTATGCACAAAATCATTAATTGCAGTTCTGGAAGGAGGAAGTTGCCCAGGAAACTTCTGAATAAATTTATTACGAACATAAAATGATTTGTATTTATAACATTTGCACACAAAAATACATTCCTCCAAAGACTTTGAGAATGAATGCTGATTAATGACTGCTCGGAAATTCAAGAATAGGCAGGCTTGACCTTGAGTGAGGAGAGGAACCAGTCTTTACTGAGATGCAAAAGCCCACTGGAGGTGAACACATATTCTGGAGATGGGTGGGCATGCGGGGATGGATGGATGGAGGGAAAGACAGAGAGATAGAGAAAAAAAGGCAGGCAGGCAGGTAGACAGATATAGAATAGAAGGAAATAGAATCTGAATTTCCTTATTCACCAAGTTAACATCAGTAAAACAATTTAATAAGCTTAAGTGATATGTTTCTTTATGCTGCTAGTATTGTGAGATTTTCCACTTTGAGAAAAACTCTTAAAAATGCAGAAAATGGTATGGTTATCACTGACAGGATACAACTGAAAATAGTTCCAAACTTCACTCATATTATCCAAAACAGGTAGACCATAAAACATATTTTCTGTCACTTCAAAATAACAACTAGATATGGTTGCAAGGTACAAGGTACAAGGTGAAAATTTCAGAGATGTCATTCATAACAATGAAATTTTTTTTGTTATGTTGCTACATGTTTCGCAATAATGTTAGTCAATTGTAAACTTCATCTACTGAATAGTTTTGTTTGTACAGCTGTTTTAAAGAGATATGTTTTGTGTATTTCGTTCAAATGGGGAAACTGGAATACATAAAAAATCTTTGTTTTGAATGTTTTATTACCAAAAAAAATTCATCTACAGTTGGAGAAGGTTTGTAAGGAGTCTGCACCTTCATGTTCAACTGTTAAGAAAAGGACAGCAGAATTTAAACAAGGCCATACTTCTCTTAAATATGGTCCACATATAGAATGTCCAAAAACTGCAACCACAGAGGAAAACATTGAAAAAGTTCACAGTATGGTATTGGATGATCAGTGATTAAAAATGCATAAAATAGAGACACCACAGGCATATCAGAAGAACATGTGCTGTACATTTTACATAAAGAAGTAAAGATGAGAACATTTGTTGAATGCTGACCAAAAGTAAATGCAAAAACGAATTTCAGAGCAATGTTTAAACCATTTTATAAAGAATCCAACTTATTTGTGGATTTGTTACTGTGGATGAGATGTGGGTCCATCACCACACCCAGAAATGGAACAGCAATCAAAGCAGTGGATGGAAGCTCATGGCCCTGCACCAAAAAAGACGAAGTCAATGTTATCTAATGCAGGTTATGGCAAGTGTTTTCTGGGATGCAAAAGGAATTCCTCTTATTGACTATCTTGCAAAGGTTAAAACAATACCTGGAAAATACTGTACAGGTCTTCTGGACCAAATGGATAAAAAAATATATGAGAAGAAGCCTGGATTTCAAATGAAAAAAATACTTTTTCTTCAGAACAACGCATCTGCCCACAAAGATGCCTTGGCAATGGGAAAACTGAAGGATGTGAAGTACGAATTATTATAATATGCACCCTGTTCACCAGCTTTGGCACCCTCTGATTTTTATCTATTCTCACATTTAAAGAAACTTTTGGCTGGGCTGAAAAATGTTTTGCATCCAGTGCAGAGGTTATTTATTGCATCTGTAGATGAGTATTTTGCAGACCTTCCAGCATCGCACTTCAAAGATGAAATATACTCATTGGAAAAATGTTGAATAAAGTGTACTGACCTCAAAAGGCATTACATAGATAACCAAGTGCATTTTTTTTTTACCTTAAAATCACAGTCTTTTACTGCCAGAACTAGAAATGTTTACCCCTCTCTTATTGTAATATAAAATCTGTTTTCATGCTAAAAATGAAATTGTTACAATAAGTTCCTGGTGATTTATAGATTAGCAGATCAGAGGACTTGTTTTTCAAAAGTCTATTATTGTTGGTCAGATTCAGATATCATGCTATTTTGTAGGCAGAATGTGGTTTTTCATGTCTGCAAAAAGTGAAAAACATTCTAGAATTTAATTCAATTGTAAATTAAAAAAGAAATACTTCAAACTGCAGTTTATCATGTTTTATTGCTCTGGTGCATTATTTTTAAATACATTTTTAGCTCAGATATACTATTCCCAGACCTCCTATAGAAATATATATATATATAAAAAAAGGGGGGGGGTCTTATTTTATTATTGGGTTAGCAGTCAGACTTAGAAGAGCATCCAATTTTTTGGTATCTGCTACCTGCTACTTAAGTCTCATGAATGAGATGTTTCTTACAACCACTTTAAAAATATGCTACTTATAACAATATTAATTAAAAATTACTGCATTAATAAAGTACCAAAATAGCATTAAGATCTTGAGAGATTCAAGAATCCATCTCTAAAATATATACATTAACACACAATACATACTTCTCAAGTTTTCCTGGTTTGATGAAATAATTGTGGTAGGCTTGACTCTGACCTTCTTTAACTGCTTCAAACAAATCTGGATTCAATTCAGCTTCAAATGTTGTCATATGTTGCACCACAGCTTCCAGCAACAGCTAAAGATTGATAAACCACTCTATTTACTACTTAAGAGTGTGTAGTTCAACTGAATCATACAATGATATCAATTAAAACCACTCTATATTAATCTGAATTCATAACAACCTGCATAGTAAGTGTTTTACCTTCCTTAAATGTTGTATTTTGAAACATCACACTATTATACCAGATTTTAGTTAAGAACATCAAGATATGTAAACCAAAACGCTATCACAAAGGTAGCAAGAAACACAATTACTGAAATAAGCTATTTATTTCTAGAATTTTAATGAGAGTATTAACTCATACAGTGGCTAAGAAAAACTATCTTAATTTAGGGTTATTTAAGAACACATGCTATTGAAAAATGAGGAAAAGATACATTTTTCTGCTTTCATATGTAGTCCATTATTCATAAAAGTCAAACACCAGACTCACATAAAGACTGTCCATACACACATTTCCATTCCAACAAAATTTCTGCATTTTCAGAAATTCATCCTGTTTGTTATCCCAAGTACCTCCATAAATTAAGAAAAATGTCCAAAAGAAATAATTTTATCAAAAAAAGAAAATAACTGGCTGTAGCTGAAGCATTTGGTGAATTCAATTTGGGGCCATCGAAAATACTGAAAAGTGAGATGTCCTTGGGATCAAAAGGGAAGAAAATTTGGGATAATTGTGACAAGATGTCAGTTATGCAGCTTTGCAGCTGGGAGATTTTAGAATCTTTATAGCTAAGGTACACAACTTGATCTCGTCACATAATTTTGATTTAAATTATTTGCTAATTTGTTAACATTTTCAAGTATTGGAAATCATTTTTCTACTAAACCATTCAACACTGATTAATGAAATTTTCCACACTGCTTCAGACATATAGGATGGAATTGTGCATTATTTAAGAAAATAAGTTAAAAATAATTTTAGACTTCAAATTTGGAAAAATATTTAAAAAATTAAATTTTTATTTTAATTTTAAATTTGCATTTGAATCATTAAAGGTTCAGTAAAACAATAAACAGTTCCACAGAGTGGTACTCTGGCTACATAATAAACTTGAAAAATGTTAATTCATTTTAAATTTTTAACAAATAATATTATTTTTCATTTATTCATGATTTTCTAATTTATTTTTAATTGTTTTAAAATACTTTACTGATCTAGCAAAATTGGCATATTACAGGCTATATATGGCAATATAAATGATTCAGATTTGATTATAAATTTAGAAGTTAAAAAGTTTCAGTAGCACATTAGAAAACTCAGTAGTATTGTCACATGTACTGCTGAGGGGTATAGCAAATTAACATTTTTGAGAGTTAAATTGGTTTGGTTTTATATTTTATATCTTTCTTTAACTCGATCACTTTAGAATTTCAGTGTAGTGGTCAATCATGTCAGAGCTTGCTTACACAGTATTTTATAGTGACATTAACCTTAACTGGTAACAAGCAAAACATGCTGAGCTTGGATCTGTCACTCAGTGTTGCAAAGGGTCACACACCTACACAGTACTTTCTTATTGGTTGATATAATTCAAATCTAAGGCAGTGGAACACCATATTTGGTATAGTTTATGTCACAATGCACAGACCCCCATAGGCAATCGTAAAATGATACAACAGGAACCAGAGCGATGGCTCGGGGTCTTTTTGTCTTTGGTCGTCTTTGGAGAGCATCCTACTGACTACACCCTCAGCATTATGGCAACAGATCCTTTCAAGGTAAGGGTCCTTCAGGGCTATCACTTGTAATCACATTCAGAGTGGGGATTTTGTCTCCTTTACAATAAACTGAGTTGGCATGGCACGTTGGGGTGTCTCTACCATCATCCTCCTAAGTAGCAACCCTCAAGTCACAACTTCAGTCATGACAGAATGTACCCTTAACTCTGAAACCATGAAAATAAATACTTTTTTTTTGTTCAAATTACACTACTGTTTAATTTTAGGATATCCAGGTAAATGTGATATTTTATTTAGAAACTTTGTTAATAAGCCCAGTTTATATGTACTTATAATCTTTACGCTATTAAGCAAAGTAGTAAAATAATAATTAATATTATTTTATGATTTAGTTGAACTACACACTCTTAATGCTTCACTTATTTGTCATAATATATAGAGTATTTCTATATATATAATATTTCTATATATTATGACAAAGAGGTGAAGCATTAAGAGTGTGTAGTTCAACTAAATTATACAATAATAAAAATTATATGATTGGCTTCACTGTGCAAGTTTTAATTTACATTTTAATTAGTAAAATAATGTTGATATACAGTTGGTTTGGTGACATACTTCACTTATTATTTGGTTTTTTAATTGGACATAGTTTGGGAACATTTGCTCCCATCATCAGCAGAAGACCAGCTGGTAGAAGCATACTCGGTATGTGGTCGGAAAAAGTTATTAAATATATTCACCAACAATGGTGTCTCGAAGTTCGTGATGTACTGTCCAATTAAACAGCCAAGTAAGTATAGTATAAGTAACACCAAACCAACTCTATATCAATATTATACCTAGTTTAGCTTACTACAATATCTAAAATTACATCATTACTTACAGGCAACTTTTCATTAAATCCACTCAATTTCAGTATTATTCCTTTGTCACATGGGTATATTGAGTAACTCAGTTCTGCAACTTCAGCTGGATAAACTTCCTCTATCAGCTGCTGCTTCAAAATTGCTACATACAAATCTATCATGGCAGCACTGAAATAACAAGTCAGCAAGAACAAAAAGCGTAATTCAGTATACATCCATTTTCATATTATGGTTGCAATTATTTGGAGTTTACATTATGAATCAATAAAGTAACTGCAGAGACTAGCTTTTAGACATAACAATGAAGAATTTCAATCTTTAACTGGTAACATAGATTTATAATATCAGAGCTAACATCAATGGAAGTCTACTGAAAACAGTGCAAAAGTACATTTACGAGGTGAATCAAATATAAACCCGAAATTTTATTTTACAGCTTGTGAATAGTACAGAGCAAGACATGCCTTTGAAACATTATGCATGGGAGTTTCAGGAGTAGCAGGAGAAATCAGTTTGCCTCACACAGCCATTGTTTGTCAGTAGCATCCTTTACAAGCAAGATGTACACTCATCAATTGTGCAACACTTTGGTAAGTTTTAGTTGCAGGAGGGATAAAATCAGCAAATTTTGCAAGTTTAAGGGCACAGTTTGGAGAAACATGATGTCTAAAATATAAGTGTGTGTCACACAAGTTTCACATGAACAAAACTGTGGAGAATTAAAGTCAACATCAACTTTGGACAAACTAAATGGAAGCAAACATTTGGGCATTTGAAACCCAATATGTGACCAATGTTTTGACAATTTCTGAAATCACTTCTGAAGTTGAGACAAGTCACAGAAAAGTTCAATCCATAATTTGAGATCATCTAGATTACTGAAAAATCTTGGCAAGGTGGAGTTCCTCCAATTCTCGCTGAGGATTAAAAGGCTGCACATGGGAGTGTGTCAAGAGGCTTTTGGTTCAATACTAGGATCAAGGAGAAAATGCAGAGAATTCACGACCTGTGATAAAACATGGGGTCACTAAACTTTTAAGTGGAATCAAGCAAGCAGGGAGAGGAGTAAAAGTGGCAAATCCAAAAATTCTCATGTTAGCTGGGAAGTTCTCTTGATAGTTTTCTGGGACTCCTAAGGCATTCTGTTTATTAATTTTTGTCAAACTGTCAATGCAACTTATTACTGAAAGTTTCTGGTTGAGACAAAATGTACTTATGAGCAAAAACATCAACAACTGATTCAAGAAGTTTTTCTGCTCTAAGATAAGGCTTATTTGCATACAGTTGCTTTAACAAAGGAAAAAAAACTCAAGGAAATCCACTAGACAATATTGGAACACCTTCCCTATAGTCCAGACATATTGTATTGCAGTTATAATATGTTTGGAATATTGGGAGGTTGGAAATTTGACAGTGACAAAGGTGTGAAAGCATTTGTACGTAACTGACTGGAAACTCAACTCCACTCTATCTCCAATAATAATCTTCCTGTTTGCTGGTAAAAATGTGCATGTTTATAGCCGATTCATCCTCATATATACGCATGTCTCAAGATTCAACCAAGCTTTTAGAAGTCACATTACAGAAATATCCTGAATAAAATATAAATATGCACATACAAAATGTGAAATCAATTTTCTATTAAATTACTGTGAATAAAAGACTGTTTGGGGAAAAAATACAGGGAACTCCTACATTGTTTCTATCAAAAATTCATTTTGCAACATACTAATAAAAGTTATTTAACACTTCAGTGATATGATATATATATATATATATATATATATATATATATATTACTTTACACAACAATTTTCAAGTCTCAACTTTCAGGTGGAATGGAACTCCACCTATTCTGTATTGTAAAATCCATAGATATTCAAATCTAACAGGAAATAAAACACAAATCTGACTTCCTCCCCCCGTCCTCTTCTCATTTTCCTCCTTTTTCTTCTCCATTTCCTTCTTTTTTTTCTCCTTCATCTTCTTTTTGTCCTCTTTCTTCGCCTTTCTTCTTCTAATGGATGCTTTGGGGGTTAATCCCATTAATTTTTGCTCTATAGTGTAGTGCAGTGAAACTGTTGGTTTTCTGGAGGTTCTTATTGAGATCTTTGTGCCCTTTAAGAAGTAGTAGCGGTTCAGTGTTCAGCATGGTGTCATTTTTTTTAATCTGTTTTTAAACATATTTCCTTAAGCTCCAAGTAAATGATATTCAAAACTTTATATGACTTCTAAGCGGAAACACCTACCCAGAACAATCAAAAAACTTATTATGCACAAGTGATCCTTCAGCTGTAGAAAAAAACTACTTCCTTGGACAAATGTTGAATAGACAACAATGAACCATAGTCAGAATGTGCAACATCTAGGCTGTATGATGGATGAGATGCAATTCCTTTATTTCATCAATTTTCTGTTGCATCAATCTTGCTGTAGTCAAACTTTATATTAATAATAAGCCCAGTTGCATTGCCTTAAAACTGTGTAAATCTGGCCCTGTAACTAAGTTAACTGCATGATCAAGGAACCAGTTCAAAATATGCAATACCTTCAAATTTCCATTATTTTTGCCCTAAATTAGGCTTTTTTCCAAGAGATACTCACTATACCCTTTTCTCAGAATTACACAAAAACAGTAAATTTTTATCATATATAACATTATATTTCCAGAACCAAACTTCTAAGGCAGTGGTTCTCAAACTGCGGTCTGTGTGTCTAAAAACATACAGAGATTTCTCAACGAATGCAGATGATTTTTTTATGATACAGAAATCCCTTCTCAACTCATTAATGCAGGAGAGAGAATCGATATTAAACAGAAATGTTCTAAAATTTTAGTAACCTAAAAATTTTAAACATTTAAAAAAGTTATACATACAAAAGCAGATAAAAGTCAATAGACAAAAATTATATCATTATCTGGGTTGCAAATTTGTTGAATGAGAGATTACAAGGCAATAGGTAAGGAATTTCTCAAAATTTGCAACAATTATGATATTAACACACTAAAAGTGAAGTGAAGTGTTTCTCTCAGACATACCAAAATACAAACCACACACAATACTTTATGCACTTCCAAAAAATTCATAAACAAAGATTACAGCATGAAACCAATAGTAAACATCAATTCCCCTTCATATCAAATAGTAACTAAACTCGACTCCTTTTAAAATCTTCAAACTCAAAGTATTAAAAATTCACATGGTACAGAAGAAAAACTGAAACACTTCACAATTAACCAGAAATCCTAATAGTATCCTTTGACATCAAAGCCTAATTCCCCAGCATTACCACAGAAAAACTTATGGACTTCTTAAAAAAATTGCTTAAATCTATAAATTTACAAACAAAAGAAACAGAACATTTAATAAAACTTATAAACTTATGCATACAGATTTTTTTTTTTTTTTTTTTTTTTTTTTTTTTTTTTTTTTTTTTTTTTTTTTTTGCATTCAACCAAAAATTCTATCAGTAAGTAATCAAGAATGGCTACTAAGGGAAATTAACTTTACTGATTTCTATCAGATTGTTCATGAATTTCTTTATAAAATTAAAATACTTTTCCATTAATTTAAAGAGAGAGTATGTGTGTGTGTTTTGTTTTTTTTATCTTGTTTTTTTACTGCATACTCCATTACTATAATAATTAGTAATACTACATGCATTGCTATCATTTCATTGTTACATGTTATCCTTAATACCATTTTTGAACAATGTTTCATTTTTATGCTAACCTAATCATATTTTGAAGATTCCAGAAATTGGTTATATATGTATGCTTTTACATTATTTATATTATTATTCTCAGTCACCACATTTTCTATCCTATTAGTCAATTTATGTTAATTTGAAAACTGTCAAAATTTATACTGTTTACAAAATTTTTAAACTGTTTATTATATTTTAAAACATGTTCACTATTGTCTATTGGCCATCGCCTAGTTACTTTAGCTACATCTTTCCAGAATATTTCTCGCTCTTTCTTCAAGATTTTGCAGTCCCACTAGATATATTCCATTTGTATATCTTCCTGACATATACATGAATGGTTCTCTGCTATTTTGAAGCTATGAAAGTAAGCTCCAAATTTCCCATGTCCTGAGAGAATTGCTGTAATATTGGGGCTTAGAAGGATGTTGGTTTTTAGCCTTTTAGCTACAGTTGAAAAACACGATTTTGTAATCGCTCCATTCATTGTCATTTGCCACTATGTTACCCATAGTCTCTGACTTTCTTCTCTTAATTCATTTCTCACTTCACAGTTTGGGATGAGTTGATAATTCACTGGCAGGTCCTTGCTTTTCGCTGCTTCTTTCGCAAGTCAGTCTGCTATTTCATTCATTGCCGATGTGTGCTTTAACCCAAGTAAAATGTATTTCCCACTGTTCTTGTTGGAGTGATTTTAACTTCTTCCTTATTCTTTCACAGAGGTTACTATGTTTTGTATGGTTGTTAATTAAATCTAATGTAATTTGACTATCCAGGTGGATTGCTGCTGTTCATTTGTTGAAGATTACATTGTCCATATTTTCCAACTGTTCCAGTGCTCTCAATATAGCGAACTGCTCAGCTAGATTATTTGAGCATTTTTGGTGCAGCTTATATCGTAGTTGATTAACTAGCATATTATTAATATACATTATCATTCCTGTCCCCACACCTGCCTTTCTTTTGTTGCCATCAGTGTATACTCTTTGTCATTTTGTTTCTCCACTATTTTAGGCGTATCAGCAGGATGAGGCCATTCCCTGTACAGTGTTTCACTGTGTACCACTTGTCCTCCATTTATGATTTCTCTGGATTCCTATTGTGAAGTTTTTTAATTTGGTATTTTCTTTAAGTGCTATCGTACTGAAATTATACCTGTAATACAGAGAGCTGCATTTGATGTTGCCCTGAACGCCTTGGTTATTTTGATGTTTATAATTCTTTGTACTCTTCTCAGTTTTCTTGCATTATAAGTCTGCTGTATAGCGTCTATCCAGACAGGTGCCCCGTAAGAAAGAAGAGGCAGAATGGCTCCATTGTATATTATTCTCAGCACATCAGATTGTAGCCCCCATTTATTTTGGCAGTTCTGCATAGAGAGTATAAGAGTATGGCACATTTCTCGGTTACATAGTCTATGTGCTGATTAAATTTCAGTCTATTGTCCAAGATCACTCCAAGGTATTTTATAGCATTAACTTGTACTACTTTGCTGTTATTTAAGTAAATGTTTAACTAAACTTAGGTATTGATTTCTTACACTAAACTCCACTTACTTACATAAAAGTAAGACGCATTTCGGGAGAATCTCTCCCATCTTCAGTTGCTCACCAAACCACTGTTACTCGAAACAATGGCTAGACAGCCGGATGCTCCTGTGGTGGCCTCTAACAGTCGGATGCTCCTGTGGTGGCCTCTATTGGTTGAAGTAGGAAGTTGTCAAGTTCATCCATAGGAGGAAACTTGAAATTCATTAGGTTTTCTCTATTTTTTAATATGAAAATTTTTTCCCAGCGGATAACTCCAATGGGTTGTGAAGATGTTTCAGCAGTTTAATTCCCAGTTTTATTTCATGATTTTTGGTCCAAAAGTGAGCTGCTACTGCTGATTTATTCACCTGCTTAAACCAAATATTCCTAAAATGTTCTATCCTCCAAATTTTTAAATTTCTCTTTGTTTTGCCTATGTAGCTCTGTTCACAATCTGCACATTTTATGTTGTAAATTCCTGATTTCTGTTCTGTTGGTATGGAGTCTTTTACTGTGCAACCTAATAAATTCTTGATGTTGTATCTGTTCTTTGGGGCTAACATTATCCCACGTTCTTTGAAAATTTTCTTTAACTTGTGGTAAATTGGATGTTAGGTGAAACTTTTGAATTTGTACTCTTCTTTTGTGTTTTTCAGTGTGGAAACTTCCCTTGTCCCTTTTTGTCTTTTAGATTTATTGTGAAATTTTATCACTTTGTCTTTGTTGAAACCTTTGATTATAGCTGTCTTTATATTTGTTTGTATTCTATTTTGTATTCTGCTTCTGTCAGTAGAATATTCATCAATCTGTGCGCCAAACTTTGAAACACTGCATATTTATGTGGAATGGGGTTACAGCTCTCATTTTTTTATGTAGTTTTCTGTGTCTGTTTCTTTTCTGTAAATTCCAAAATTCAAACACTCTCCTTTTCTTATAATTTTTAAATCTAGAAATGGTAGCCACCCATTTCTTTCTTCTTCTATTAAGTTGTATAGATTCATGTTACAAATTAAGAAGTTTCAGGGCATCTATTGAGTGTTTCTTCGGTTTATTGCAAAAATGTCATCCACATATCTATACCATAACTTGAAAATTAAAGGGAAGGCTTTCGTGATATGTATTTCAAATGAGCTCATAAATAACTCTGCTAGAAAAGGTGACAAAGGGATTAGTTAGGCCTGAAACCTGTTGGTAATATTTTTTGTTGAAGCTGAAGTAATTTTGTTTAATGCAAATATTAGTAAGTTTTAATAAGTCTTCTATTGCTTCTGTTTTTAAATTTACTGATGTTGATATTGACTCCATACCAACAGAACAGAAATCAGGAATTTACAACATAAAATGTGCAGATTGTGAACAGAGCTACATAGGCAAAACAAAGAGAAATTTGAAAATTCGGAGGAAATTTAGGAATATTCGGTTTAAGCAGATGAATAAATCAGCAGTAGCAGCTCACTTTTGGACCAAAAATCATGAAATAAAACCGGGAATTAACTGTTGAAACATCTTCACAACCCATTGGAGTTATCCACTTGGGAAAAAATTTTCATATTAAAAAATAGAGAAAACCTAATGAATTTCAAGTTTCCTCCTATAGATGAACTCAGCAACTTCCTACTTCAACCAACAGAGGCCACCACAGGAACATCCCGTTGTCTAGCCATCGTTTCAAGTAACAGCGGTTCATTGAGGAACTGAAGATAGGAGAGATTCTCCCAAAGCGCATCTTATTTTATGTAAGTGGAGTTTAGTGTAAAAAATGAATACCTAAGATTAGGATATATTACCACTCCATTGTCAACAGCTTCGTAAGTACAATATTTAAATGTTTAATTGTTGGCTTGTGTTGAATTTTCTCCTTGATATGTACATAACCTGCGATTTTTGTTCATTGAATGTTATTTTGTTGTTTGTAGCCCATTTTGAGATCTTTAACATTTCTATATTGGCATAGTTTTCAATTTCTAGTTTAGTTCCTCCCCTAATCAAAACATCATCTGCAAAAGAAGTCCCCTTTGTGCATTGTTTGTAGCCAAAATTTAATAATGAATCATACTGGATATTCCACAACCCAGGTTCACAACAAGATCCTTGCAGGCATCCTTTGCTCATGGTTTTTCTATTCCTATACTGCCTGCTGATAACATGCTTCTTCTCCCACTAAAATAACTCTTTGTTAACAAGTAAAGGTTCCTGGAACATAGAAATTCCTTCAGTGACTTAAGAACAATGGGCCACCAAGCCGTATCAAAAGCACCTTGAACATCCAGGCTAATCATAGCTACATGTTGCTCGTTTCTCAAAGCTTCTGCCATAAAGTGTTTTGTCATTATTGAGTCAGCTGTTCCCGTTTGCAGAGTGAACCCAAATTGGTTCTTATTTAGCAGGTAATCAGTGTTCAAATAGTGCATTATTTTGTTTATGAGGAGTTTTTCAAGCATTTTCCCGGCAACGTTTCTGTCCTGGTTTCACAATTGGTATGATCTGTGCTCTTTTCCATAACTTGGGAAAGCTTCCAGTTTACGCAGTGATTGTATAATGCTGTCATGAATTTTGTTTGAACATTTGTAATAGTATATTACTTGTAATTTCGTCTTCTCCTGGAGCTTTTTTGTAATTAATGCCTTCCAGGATACTATATAATTTGTCTTTCATGAATGGTTTGTCATTAATTGTTTTAGGTGGTTCCTTTATTTCCACTCTCACTTGTTTGTGGTACCCATTATCTTCCTCCTCATCATCTAATTGGTATGAAGGTATTTAGCATGTGATGATTGTTTCGGTTTTGTCCTTTGTATCTGTGCCATCATTTTTCCTGAGCGTTGTCAGTATGGTATTGTTCTTAAGCTTCCCTGATGCTAACTTGTAAGCCGCGGTCCAAGGATTCATTATTGTAGTTAAGGTGCAGTACTCCTTCCACGATTTAACTTTTTCTCACCATATTTTTGCTTGGTCATGCTTTTTTATTTCTCATATTGCAATTTTCTCTGCTCCATCTCTTCTCCATCATTTCCATTCCTATTAAACCTCCTCCTTAAGGCACTGAGCCTTTTCCTCATAATTGTTAATTCATTTGTCCACCAGAGAATTGTTTTGTTACCATGTGTTTTCGTAGCGGCTTTCCTTAATCCAAATGATTTCCTATAGGCTGTGGTTACAATAAGCAGAAATTTGTTGATTAGATCATCTGTGTCACTTTGTCGCGTTGTCATCTTATACAGTTCCTCATCTATCTCCTTTGACTGATTTGCTTGAATGTTGAATTGTTGTTTTATCATTTCAACATATTTAACGTTGTACTTTTCAAAATTATTTTCTTTAATTATATACCTTATCCCATAAAAGTTCATCTTTTCCTCCTTGGCAGTTTGTATCCCTATGGAGAAGGTAATAACTCTATGATCTGAGCTGCCTTCTTCTATGGCAATCTCCCAAGTGTTTTTTTTATCTTCTTTATTTACTACATGTTTCATTACTATAATAATTAGTAATACTACATGTATTGTTATCATTTCATTGTTACGTGTTATCCTTAATACTATTTTTGAACACTGTTTCATTCTTATTCTAACCTAATCATATTTTGTGTGTGTATGTGCGCAGGCAGATGATGTATCCATAATATCAAAGACATTTTCATTAGATGTAACATTTCTCAATTTACAAGAAAAATGCATAAAAATTCACTATAGAAATCAAAGAAAGTGAACAACTTCAATTTTTAGACTTAAAAATTATTAGAAACTCAGATACACTTAATTTTGGTATTTACAGAAAAGGCACACATACAAATAACTGCATAAATAGCCCAATTCTACATACATATGTAATTTTAAATAGTTTTATACACAAACTAGTTAAATATTCTGTTCACAAAAACAGGATACAAAAAAATTATAATATACATTCATTACATCAATAATCAACGTATACAGTATTAACACAATAGTTAAAAAGATTAACAAATTCAAAGGACAAAAATTTCATTAAATATATTGCCATGTTTAAAAATATCAAAAAGAATTGCAAATACAGCAGAAGATTCACATATCATGCAGAATATATCAT
The DNA here is from genome assembly GCA_030762175.1 of Metallyticus violacea. Classification (NCBI taxonomy): domain Eukaryota; kingdom Metazoa; phylum Arthropoda; class Insecta; order Mantodea; family Metallyticidae; genus Metallyticus; species Metallyticus violacea. The sequence goes on from CM060831.1 coordinate 106,803,963, forward strand.
AAGTTTGAGAAGATCTTCAAAGAACATGGCATAAAATTAACCTATATAATAAATATAATATACAAACTTGTTAAGATCTTCACCAAAAGATAGCATACCACCAGAGAAAAAATTTGATATATTTTATATATACATGCAATAAAATGCTCAGACTGCAATTTAAAATACATAGGAAAAACTATGAAAAATTTGGAAATCAGAAAGAAAAAGTATTTTAGAAATATTCAACTAAAACAATTGGAAAAATTGGAAGTAACAGCTCATTTTTGGGAACACACCCATGAAATTATGCAAGAAGTAGTTTTGTTTAAAACACCCAAATAGAACTGTCCACAAAGGAAACAATTCTCATTTTAAAAAATCAAAATAAGTTAATGCATTTTGGCAATCCATCTCTGGATGAATTAAGTAATTTCATCCAAAAGATGTTGACAGAGAAGCAACTTACATCCAGACACAACCCACCAAAAAGCCCAAAACTTACCAGAGTCAGCAGTAAACAACTGAACATGGGAACAAAGATTCTCAAAACATGTCCCAATTGAAAATCCTTATTAGTGAATATCATGTTAACATTTGAAACCATTCAATTTTAAAAAATATTTAGATGTATTTACACTTGTCTTAAAGTGCCTTTAATAACAATATAAACAGATATAAACAAATTTATTATTATTTATACTTATAAACAAATTGTTTAATTTCCAATAACTCAAAGACAAACAAGCTAAATATTGAAATCATTTTATGATATAGTCTATATCATAAAATGATTTCAATTATATGATTGGCTTCACTGTGAATGTTCCAATTAACATTTTTAGTTAAGCTAAATATTTTTTTAAAAAAAGCACACTTAAGCCAATTCCTAATTATTACCCAATGAACAGTAAAAAAGTTTTCCCCCCAGTAGATTAAATCATACTTAAGGATATGCAGTTCAAGATAAGTATAACAGTATGAATAATAATAATAATAATAATAATAATAATAATAATAATAATAATAATAATAATAATAAAAAATTAAAGGTTACAATAATGATGTAATGATAGCTTATTAACACAAAAACAATAATGTTCATTAAAAGGCATTAATGAGAAAAATCAAAAAAATAACACATATGAAGCATTAAAACAACTTACTTATGTGCTGTAGTAAAGGTGAGAGGTGTGATGAAATAATAATAAAGATAAGTCTCTGGAAGTTTGAATTTGGTGTCTCTGCGATACCATACTTCAGAGTATTCATCACTATATATTTTTACTGGATAATATGGATTATCTTCAGGGAGAGGCAAGATTGTGAAGTCAGTAGCTAGAAATATGTTTGGTTCAGGCAAGTGAAAATTTGCATCTGGTTCCATGTTTGCCCAATCTTCCAGCCAATCATTTGGTATATCTAAAACAAAAGATACAAAATGACTACTTAAAAAAATTCCTGGTCAAATTTTCATCCACTGATAATACAATAATCTAGTTCTGCAATGTCATACATAAATAATTAACAAACTGAAATTAAATGAAACATTTTTTTAAAAAAGAAACTAATTTTAAAAAATATATGGAACTAACACAGTGAAGCCAAGTCATATGAATAAAATCATGTTATATATGTCGTACACTCATATTGCTACACTTACTTGTATTATATTTGGAACCAGTTTCCATGACCTATGTCTTCATCTTTGGCCAAGGGTATGACTGGTTGGAGAATCCAATGGCTCTGTAGAGATGAAGCGCCACCCTGGTGGTGTTTTTATGTATTTATGTAAAATTGGTGTTTTCTACCTTTGGAATGTCAAAGTTCATTACTCGATCTCTGTATTTATGAATGTAAATTTTTTCCCAAATATCCATTTCTATATGTCATTGAGTCTCTTTTAATAAATCCACCTTCTTCACAATCATATGGTTTTTTGTCCAAAAATGATATGCCACAGCTGATCTATCTATCTGTTCATTTTTTATGTTCCTGAAATGCTCTTCTAAATGTGTGCCTATATTTCTCTTTGTTTTTTCGATATAGATCTTTTCACAATCTGCACATGTTATTCTGTAAATACCTACTATTTTCTCTTGTGGGGTGTTTACAGCTGTTCTATCTGTTTTATCTTTCAAGATGTTTCCTAAATTAAATCTGTTGATGCATGCTAATTTTATATTGAAACCTTTAAAACTATTTTGAAATTTTTTCATTGCTTTTGTATGATATGTAAATTTTTAAAAATCAGTTTTTCTATATCTGCTGATAATGTGGTGATATCTCGAAGCTTTTTCCTTTTAAATATTTCCACCTTTTTATGTACCAGAACTTTATTAAAGTCATTTAAAATTGTCATTTCTTCTATTTTCTTGTATTCTTTTTTTAAATTCTTCTTTACTAATTGGTAAATTAACCAATGATTTGTAAAGTTGTTGAGAACTGCATGTTAAAACCATCTGCCTTGATATGATTATCTGTATGGGTAACTTTCCTATACATCCCAAAGTTCACATTCTCATGGTTCTTCATAATTTTAATATCTAAAAATGTAACATGTTATCATTTTATGTTTCATATATAAATGAAATGTTCCTGTCTTGTATATTTAACCGTTTTAAGGCATCATCAATCTGATTTTTGTTTACTATAGAAAAAAGGTCTGTACCAAAAACTGATTTTTAAAAAATTAACATATCATACAAAAGCAATGAAAAATTTCAAAATAGTTTTAAAGGTTTGAATACAAAATTAGCACTCATCATCAGATTTAATTTAGGAAACATCTTGAAAGATAAAACAGCTGTAAACACCCCACAAGAGAAAAAAGCAGGTATTTACAGAATAACATTCCCAGATTGTGAAAAGATCTATGTCGGAAAAACAAAGAGAAATATAGGCACACATTTAGAAGAGCATTTCAGGAACATAAAATATAAACAGACAGATAGACCAGTTGTGACATATCATTTCTGGACTAAAAACCATGAGATTGTGAAGAAGGTGGATTTATTAAGAGAGACTCAAGGACATATAGAAATGGATACTTGGGAAAAAATCTACATCTACAATCTACATTCATACAGAGATCGATTAATGAGCTTTGATATTCCAAAGGTAGAAAACACTAATTTTAAGTATATAAAAACATCACTAGGGTGGTACTTCATCTCTACAGAGCAGTTGGATTCAGAAGATGAAGACAAAGGCCTTCAAAACCGGTTCCAAATAACACACAAGTAAGTGAAGCAATACGAGTGTTTAGTACAACATTTATCATATGATTTTAAACTAAAATTATTTTACTAATACTATTTTAACATGCTATTTACATACAGGATGAGCAGATTATGAGTTTCAAACACATGCATGTATCAACCAGTCAATCCAGCTGTAATGTCGGCAAAGCCATAGTCAGGAATTGCAAGTTTCATGGGAAAATGTCATCCATCTGAGCTAATGGCTGTTGAAACTGCTCATGTAAGGAAATGTGCTAAGAAAACTATCGCTAATAATAAGCCTAGTTATTCTATTCTGCAACAAGAGCTTGTTTACAATTTATATATGCACAGAATTAGTTTGTGCTGTCATCAGAAATTTTTGCAGAAAAATTCCATGACGATTGAATTGCAGCATGTCACGTCATGGTGTGATTCATAAATTAGTTAACAAATTTCAGGAAATAAGGAAAGTTCGAGATAAGAGGCAAAGATGACACACAATGCTCGCAGAAATAGTTCTCAATCATATTTGACTTTGCCTAGAAAATTTCCCTAGAAAATTTCTTCAGTGTCTTGGTCAGCAATTATGATTAAAATGACCATGAAGTTAAGTTAAAACTATATAAGTTTATATAGTGCAAGGACTTAAAACCTGGTGATCCTCAATATAGGAATATCTTCTGTGAATGGATTTAACAACTTGCACAAAAGTTATTGATCCCTATCTTTTACTGTTTTCCAATGAAGCATTCCACTTTCATGGATATGTTAATAGGTAAAAGCACTAATACTGGAACTATTTTTTTTTTTTTTGATTCGTTTTATTTAAGGACACTCTTTAACATCTCAGGTCATCAGCGTCCCATTCTATTCAGGGCATGAAACGGCTGACAAATTTTGCTCAGAGGCCTCTTTTTTCAGTCTTGAGGTTCTTTTTCGTGCCGTAAATGTACTACACGAGACCCATGACTTGACTTCCCTTCCGAAGGAAGCCATACTTACGATTTTTACGCCCGAAAAAATCCATCAATCCTGGCCAGGTCTGAACCCGCGACCTTGGGTTTAGAAGGCAAGTATGGTTTCCACTACATCAACAGGACCGACTGTATACTGAAACTCTGAAAAACCTACCATGCTGCAAGAGAAACCCCTTCATGAGGAAAAAATAGTGGTGTGGCACAGCACACACAGCTACTGGTGAAAGAATATGCCCATTTTTTTTTTTTTGTTAAAGATTCATCCTTCTTGGCAGAATTAACAGAAATGCAGTTGTTTTGCACATTCTAGGGCTCATGCAACCAAGATTTCAATGCAAGCAATTGAGGAAGTGTAAATACAAGTAAGTCGGTATTAAATCTGATTTACGTGACATGTCGGTCCTCATGGTGTTGTGGTAACCACAATTGCTTCCTAAACCCAATATCGCGGGTTCGATTCCGGCCAGGACCGATGGATATTTTTCGGGCATAAAAATCCTAAGTATGGCTTCCTTCGGAAGGGAAGCAAAGCCATAGGTTCCGTGCCACACAATTACAGCATGATAAAGAACCTCAAGCCTGAAAAAAGAGGCCTCTGAACAAAATATATCAGCCATTTCACGCCCTGACTTGAATGGGACACTGATGACCTGAGATGTTAAACAGAGTCCAAAAATAAAAAAAAATAAATAAAATAATAAAAAAAAAATTAGGTGACAATTTGTTAGTAAAGTTAGTGTCACCTAATACGGATTTATTTGTATAATTTAGGAAGTGTTTCACAATAAAATTATCATTAAGAATATTTGGTCCACCTAACCGCCTATGACTATTACCTCTGGGGTCCAATAAAAAATAAAGATAGAGGATATATCTACACACTTTGGAGGAACTGAAGATGTGCATCTGTCAAAAAACAAATTAAGTTTTCCCATTAAGAAGAGGGAGGATAATTTTATTAGTCAGTGTTAGAAATGTTCGGAAAATAAGGGAAAGCATTTCCAACATTTCCTTGAGTGACATATGTCAAATACATGTATTTTGAAGTTCGAGTGACATGGGTCAGCACTTGTCTTTTAAGTGATTATTTTTTGTAATATTATTTGCCAATGCCTCGAGTATTGAACTTGTAATTTGGTTATTTATGGCTGTGAGTATAGGCCATGGAGTCTCACTGCCGCACACAGAAACTTATAAACTACTCATCCTGTATAAGTACCTTGTCTTGCCATGAATACTGTTGCATGATTTTAGTTAAGAAATTATTTTTAATATTTTATCTGTTTTTGATATGCTCTTCCCTAATGTATTCCAAATGTTCAATACTAATCGATGCTGAAAAGAACTTTTGTCCGCATACATGACCTAAGTCTGTCTGGCCATTCATCTATAACAACATGCAGTATTATTAAAGACAGATCATGAAATATATGGGAAAATTTTATGAAGCTCACCAGTAATGGAACTGCATATTTTCATAGCTGTTTCAAATCTCTGTGATGACAGACAAGTATCCAGATAAATTTTTACACTTCTGTCCTTTTCTTTTAAATAAACATCTCTTCTGCAATACAACAAATTATTATTGAGGAAATCACTCAATCTCTTCTGCAATTTCTCTTTGTTCATGATACCATTCCCACCCAGTTCAATTTGGTGATGGCTTTCAACTTGGCAAATACTTTTTCACATTTAAAAGTCAAACCAACAATAGCTCATCTCAGTTGGAACATATTCTTTATAAAGGACGTATATTTAATAAATCACTTAACAAATACTGTAGAGGAGTTTCTGAGATAACTTTCAACTTTCAATATCTTTCAGTCAATGATAAGGTTTACAAATGGACTATATTTTAAAAATGACTTCCAAAGTTTGAATGATTAACATGAAATAAAATTACTCAGTACAGAAGAACTTAGTAATGATCATACTTACCTCTAACTGTGTACTGTGTTTTAAACCAGGTCTCAGTTCTGTCATACTCCCATTCACACTTTTTGGAGGATACTATAATGTTTACTTTGTCATGGGTTAAAGCATCATAACAATGTTGAATTGCCTATGGATAAACAAAAGATATTTGCAGTTACTTTCGGTATTTCATTGAGCTCTTAGTTTCTGTGACCATTAAAAGTCATATCTTACTGTCATAACAAACTGCAATAAATTTATATTTTCTAAACATTATAACTACTTATCCTAAACTTAAGTGTTCATTTTTTACACTAAACTCCACTTACTTACATAAAAGTAAGATGAGTTTCTGGAAAATCTCTCCCATCTTCAGTTGCTCACTGAACTGCTGTTACTCGAAAAGATAGCTAGACAACCGGATGTTCCTGTGGTGGCCTCTGTTGGTTGAAGTAGGAAGTTGCTGAGTTCATCCATAGGAGGAAACTCGAAATTCGTTAGGTTTTCTCTATTTTTTAATAGGAAAATGTTTTCCCAAGCGGATAACTCTAATATGATATGAAGATGTTTCAGCAGTTTAATTCCCGGTTTTATTTCATGATTTTTGGTCCAAAAGTGAGCATTTTTAGACCAAAAATCATGAAATAAAACCGGGCATTAAACTGCTGAAACATCTTCATATCATATTAGAGTTATCCGCTTGGGAAAACATTTTCCTATTAAAAAATAGAGAAAACCTAACGAATTTCGAGTTTCCTCCTATGGATGAACTCAGCAACTTCCTACTTCAACCAACAGAGGCCACCACAGGAACATCCGGTTGTCTAGCTATCTTTTCGAGTAACAGCAGTTCAGTGAGCAACTGAAGATGGGAGAGATTTTCCAGAAACTCATCTTACTTTTATGTAAGTAAGTGGAGTTTAGTGTAAAAAATGAATATCTAAGTTTAGGATATATTACCACTCCATTGTCAACAGGTTCGTAAGTACAATATTTATTACAGCTACTTATCCACACTAAGCTAATTTTGAATATTTCTTACTTTTGGATCATAGGTAAAATACAAATTAGAGCCAGTAATGTAGTCTTGTGGAGGATAAAGTTGCATACTTTCACAAAGTGATTCTACATAATCTGCTGCAGGAGATTCTTCTGCGAAGCGAAAGCTTGTTTCACTTATTGTTTGTAACTCTCTGAAGTACTGCTCTGATGGGCCCAGTTTCTGTAGCAAGTGAATATACCCAAAAACAGCATCTAGAACCTTAAAAGCAAAAAAACAACAAACATGCAATCTAATTTTTCTGCTATACATAGATATAATTTGAATTACATAGAATTACATTTTAATTATTTTGTAATTGCAATAAATGAATTAGTAATTCTTTTTATCTGTAGTTTTTGAAATTATCCTACAACTATTATGTTACAAAACTTGAAACATTTGTCAAACCTATTAGCACTAAAATATGCTTTCTCATTGAATAGCTTGAAAGAATTCCTACCTGTTTTAAACATTTTAATCCTATTTCAGTTAGAATAATGTTGACAGTAAACAGTGTGCACATGGTATTGTGTTCACATCCTGATTCCTCATTGCCTGCATAAATGCTTAGAGCCCAGACTCTGAAATGATAACCACACACAAGTATGCAGTAGAAATTTGGATATTATTTTCTAAAATGATAAGAAAAATTTAAAGAAGGATGTTATATATGGGAAAAAGGATATGCATTCCATTGTCTAAAAGAATGTGAAATGGTAAAAAGGTGGAGTTATAGTATCTGGGATGAAAAATGAGATAAACTACACAAGATATTGTGGCAATTAAAATGTTTCAGAATGAGGGTAGAAAAAATAAACAAGATTGGGGAATGTTTAGGAAAAGTAAAGGATAAGTTGAGAAGTATAAAAACTGAGCTTGAGGGCACATGCAGTTGTGAAAATGGTGATTTATTGTAGAGTTTCTTTACCGTATTTATAAAAGATTGTTAAGGTATGGAAGAACCTTAGTTTCAATATTGCTAAATTCTTAGATACTTTGTCTATTTATTAAATTTTATTGCAATGTTGCTTGCTGATATAAAATGCATTCATTTATTCAATCAAACACACTTCGAGTTAACATCATTCACTGATATTTTAAACTTTAACCAGGCTGTAGCAAATACGTTACTTTTTAACTACAACAAATAACATTACAAAACATAAGATTGGTTTATTAAGGTACAAATAAATTAAGAAAACGTTAGGAACATCAAATTATGAATTTTTCACTTACTTCCTACGAAGGTATGCCAGAAGGCTTCCTTTCCCTTCATGTCCGAGAACTGAAGCAACATATTCATTTGGTTTTGAGTGATACATATGAAGAAGAGATGGGAGAGCCCATGTTAACTCTACCTGAAAATTATCCATAATAAAATGTCAGTTCTGAGTTTTCTGATTTTACACTGGAGTAATCTGACCACCATTTTCAGCCTGAAAAATGCACATAATGCTTATCAATATGCAAAAACATTGGAATACAATGCCAAGGCTAATGCTTCTGCTGGCTTAATTATTCATGCTGCAAATTGAGTTTTTTTTTCAAGTGCATAAAAGTAATAGCAATACATAAAAAATGTAAAATTGCATTAAAAAGAGTAATAATAATTAATGATCTAATTTAATAATTGCAAATGTCTCATTAAAATGTTATATCATTATCTGTTTCTGCTGTTAGTTTAAAATATACATAGAATATAAATGTTACGAAGCATAAGCAAAAGTGTTGGTACAAAGAAATTAATTCAATTCAATTCAAGGCAGGTCCAAAACTTAGTTTTACAGTCATGTTTGTAGATATATTATGTGTATATTTAATAAAAATATAAACATTTCTTAAATTTGTTGTTTGAGTGTTATACATATACCTTATTATGCTTGATTAGTAGAAAACGAAAATTCACAGCATACCTGGTAGATGTCCTTCACTGATTTAACCCAATACATGCGTTTAAACTCAGGAGTGGTAAAGATGGAACTAGCAAATTTTTGGAAATCATCAGCTGGAAGATTATTGTTGGGGATACCAGAGAAATATTGTTTGACCCATGATTCCAAAATATTCATTGGTAAACGTGCCTGGAAAGAATCATTTATGATTTTCTTGTTAAAAGTAAGAGAAAATGCATAAAAATTATAAGGAACAGATATTCTTTAGGGTAACTTTTCTGCAAATGAGCAAAACAAAAGATGCGAATTTGCTACAAGATGCTATTGTAATGTTATTACTTTCATAATTTTGAATGTCATAGCTTTATAAATCATTAAAAACGTTAACTTTTGGATTAAGTTTAAGTATTACAGACTTTCTGGACTCTACAAAATGCTGTGCTATTTGAAAATCACAATAATTGCAAAATTTTTATTTCCTACTTTTTATATCAATCTATACATTTGAACATAATCTAAAACATAAAAAGTATAATAATATAACCCTTAAAACTTTTAAGTATTTGAGGAAAGATAAAACTATTGGTCTTACACCGTTTAACTTTAGCATATCAAGTGCCAAACAGCACCTTCTGAATATGTTAGATCAGTTTAACTCTTGTGTCAACAGAAAATGGAAATGTTCAAAGAAGTCCACTGCTCAAGCCCCCACTGGATCAGCAAGAACAGTCAACATTACAGCTATTGATCAGCAACAGGATAGAACTTTTATATTTGAACCTACCATCAGGTTTGAAAGAGATCTAGCTCCAATTAATGAGATTTATGTGGAGAAGAACATCCCACATATGAGTGAAAAATTGCATTCCATCTTAATAGCTGGAAAGTTAGAGGGCTGCTCTTCAGCCATGGAGGAGGTGTAATTGCCTACATTTGTAATACTTTAAAGGAATTGGTCATACCTCATAAATTTCTTGAAGATTTTCTGCTTGGAATAATTAATGATTCTTTAGCTACACATCATCTGTACTAATCATAAGAATAAATTTCACATCATGAATAATAATTAATCACATAACTACAAAAATTACTTTTCATAAACAAATTATTTTCAATTACAGTATCTTCTGGAGTCATCGTTATTAAACATTTGAACTTGAATTTTGTTAAATTAAGTATTCAGTTACTACTCTTTCTCTTTCTCCCTCTCTGTGTTCAATTTCAGGACCCTAGTAGTCAAACTGCTATGTAATCTGATGAACAAATTTGTTTGTAATGAATAAAAATATTCCATTAGAATTTCCAGTATTTTATTTAATTTTAAGTATAAAATCATGTTATTCACATTTGATAAAATAATGCAAGAGCATAATTTGAAAATTCCTATACATACATTTCTTTATAGATCCCATGAATTAACACTTATTTCCGATACCATAGAATGATATAATTATTGTTTTGTTCTGGGTTCATGTATTGATCACATTACATGTTCATTTACATGTTTATGACTTCTGATAATGTGATCAATATGAACCTAATTAAACATGAAGAAAATGTTTCACATTCATGGTGAAATTTTATTAGATTTGGCAAAAAGTTATCAAGTTGTTTTTATGAAGATGAATGAGTCACAGTAACATGTGTGTTAGAAGAACTACAATTTAATAACATTTACCCATAAAAGAATTAATTTACACAAACTTTTAAAAACAATATAGCATAATGATATTATTATTATTATATATTAATTATAATAATAAAATATGTATTCATTTAGGCCAGACTTTCTAAACTAGCCCATTGCAAAGGATGTTGTTGTTGACGATGATGGTAATGACGACATTGATAATATTCATATGCCAGCTGACTTAAACTTGAACATAGTATATCAGGTTCAACATGTCACTAGTAAAGCCAAAGTATCAAAGAACAACTCCTGGAAACAAAAGATCATGTAATATGAGTTACAGTTTAAATATCAAATAAGAAAAGGTGAAGGTTTATAAACTGATGTGCATGGAGATGCTTGATGTGAAAAAACTTTGATTTCCACCTTATAACTAATTAACACACCAATGATAATTAAAGAAATTGTTCTTGTTGCAAATGTTCTGAAAAACAAATGAATATGATGATAATTTTAATTGTAAAATGTTAACATTATCAGTTTCCTTAATATGTTCTAGGTGGAGTTTGTGCTGATGATACAGTGAGCTTATTTGAATTTCAGTCCCCATGAGCATGGCTGCTTAATGGGTAAGTGCAGCTGCCACACAGGAAGAAAGGAAATAAGAGTAATAATGCATAAAGTTAGTCTTTTAATTTTATATTTTTACTTGAAGGATAAAATGAAAATTATTTAAAACTGGTAATAATAAAATAATAATAATAATAATGATGATGATGATGATGATGATGATGATGATGATAATAATAATAATAATAATCACAAACCTGTGTTTTATGAAAAGTTAAAAATGATATCCTTCTGCATCAAACTATGCCAAAATTTGCAAAAGAAACTGCTGCATTTCATTTAACTTTTCTTTTTAAGAACAGAGCAGTCCAGAACATGTTTCTTTCACTGAGAGACTTTCTTGTAACTTTTAAACTATTTGCAAACTGTTGCTATATTTGGCACATGAATGCCAGGATATTTTCTTGAATTGGCTTGCTATTTCTCTGCAAGACTCTATTTTGCACATGTATCACACATAAAATACGGTTCAAGACAATATTTACTTAGGGACATAACTAATAAAGAGCAATTAAAACACAATTTAAACACAATGAAAGCACCAAGCAACACACAAACACATAACCATTCACTGACAAAGCTGCTCTCAGACTAACTACAAGCTGTCATTTTGCATATGCATTATGCAGCCTTGATGACTGGCTTCTCCTAGCATGTAGCTGAGATCTGCTGGCCCATAACTCAAATAACTTCACTGTATATTAGTATGTCATACCAGCACAAGCAACTTTGACAGGACAATTTTACAGAGATGTATAGATGACTCTTAAACCTTAAATTATTTTAGACAAGAATTCAGAATTTCACCAAAATAAACATTAAATATATTCATCCTTCCTACACCTTAAAATTGAACCCTCTTCTTCTCCCTCCACCTCCTCAGTCTTTCTAACGTCTTAAAATTGAGGAAACAGATTGGAATAAGTAAACTGCAATCAATGAGGATCACTTTGAGAAAGCTATCCAAAATTAAAGTAAGAATAAAAGTATACCAAAATAAAATAAATTAGCCTTAATTATTGAAACATCCATATTATTTTTAACAAAAAAGTATTTAAAAATGAAAATTAAAATTTATTGTACCACTACATTCCTGTTATGTATTGGTAATAAATTATGTTCCAATTACAGAAACTCTCAAGTGATAATGGCTATCAAAATTTGTATGAAGTATTTCTTTAAATACAAATGTGTTAAAAAGAATCTTACTTGTATTGCTAGAGTCATGCGATGTGCAGAATAATGTCTTTTTCTAAATTCATGTACTGCAGTATACAAGTCGTCATCAGTCACCTTGTCCCGCAATGTGACAAGATTGCCCCATGTAAATTTTTTGATAGGATTGTTCTCCTGAGCCAAACCACACAATAGTTGCTGCTTACGATTAGAGTCTGATGAAACTGAGAGCTGAAATTCTAAAATATATGGATTTCTTTTAGTTTTAAACTCTGATTAGTGAAAGAATTAACCTAATGCTATGAGAGTTGTTTGAAAAGTTTGGTTAAAAAATACAGCTTTCAACTCCCCTTATTTTTTTAATATCAATTTATTTCTGTTTAGTCTTTACTGAGGCTTATACACTTGATCCAGTAAGTTCCCAGAATTATTCCTAGATCCCTTACAAAAGTATGTTTCATCAATATCCTAAACTTAGGTATTCATTTTTTTACACTAAACTCCATTTACTTACATAAAAGTAAGATGCATTTTGGGAGAATCTCTACCATCTTCAGTTGCTAACCAAACCTTTGTTACTCGAAATAAATACCTAAGTTTAGGATATATTACCACTTCATTGTCAACAGCTTCATAAGTACAATATTTATGTTTTATCACACTTTACCATTGATTCATTGATTCATATCACACTTTACCATTCATTGCTGGCATTGCTTACCTCCTCATTTGACAAAAACTTTTATTTGTTCAAAATATAGGACTGTTTCAAAAGCATTTGCTTCCATCAATAGTTGTAGATGGACTGAAGTCTTCTGGCTATGGCAGAATAAGTTTGCCCAAACAATCCAGTAGTAGAATTTCAAAGTTCATTACAAAGTTTTTGTTTATGGGAGTAAAAGTCTTTTTCAATGTTGATAACTCTACTGAACTCTTAGAAATTCAAACCATAAGACACTTCAGGAATGTTAAACATAAAAATGTAAAAATCAGAATCTGAAACACATTTTGGTCAAAAAAAATCACTACATTAAAAACTAACCTAAATTATTAAAATTAGCCAAGAGTCCAGCAGTTATAATATAAAGAAAAAAATTCTTATTTTCATAAACAAAGACTCAGTCAGTCTACAGCTGATGATTGGAGCAAATGCATTTGAAACATGGCCTACATTTTAAACAAGTGAGGTAAAATTGCGTTACTACAGCTGACTGCTATTATCAAATTTTACATTACTTCATTTCAATTTTTTGTTAAATTTATCATTATTAAAGAGAAACATATTCAAGGTTCAATTAATTTACTTTTGCTGTTACAGCTGTCAATGTTTGGGATGGTACACTGTCCTGGTGAAAGAGCCCATTTTTGACCATTTTTCCTTTAACCTCTTCCACGATGTGGACATTATAGGAGTCCAAGTTTAAATAGGCCCCAACAATAATGATGTATAATCAAAACCTTCATTATGTTAACTCTTTTTCAATGGAACGATCTATATACTTATAGTACACAACTCGAGCTTCCCTCTAAAAGTTGTGATATGTATGGTACACCTGGAAGCATAAGTAGTACATAATTGCCACAAACCACATTGGTTTCCTTGCATATTCCCCTTTTTGACATATCATACACTTTCGAAATGGATGCAACTTTTTGGCTGTGGGAGGGATCCTTTAAAGAAAGTGTTTTCCTGTTCATTTAAAGTTTGCAAGTTTGTTGCATTTTCTACCCCATGTGTGTATAAGCCTATGAATGATGTTGTGAGCAATTTTGTTGCAAGCTATGGATAATTGGAAATCAAAATATGTCATTGGTTTTATGTGGGTTTACAGCTCTTCAAATAAGCAAACAATTGTATACATTCCAACATATGAAAAAAAAATCTGTACTATTTTATAGTTTTTCAATAAGAGAGATATATATGCAATTCACTAAATTGACATCACCCATGTGCATATTATATTCCTATATAAATGTCAGGCTTTTTTTTTTTTGAATGGTGTTTAAAGCTCATTTTACTACTGTGGCACCACAGGTGGTGAAAACTGGTGATATATGAAATGCAATGATAAATTGGGAAAGGATTTTTTAAGGAAGGGAACGTTCCAGGCCTAAGTTTAGAGTACCTCCCCAGCATTTGCCAGTCATGAGGCCTGAGGAAAACCTGGAAAAAACCTCAGTCAGGGAGGACGGTCCTGGTGGGATTCGAACCCCAGACCTCCCGCTCACGAGCCCGCGCCTTAACGAACTCGGCCACCCCTGGCGATAATGTCAGGCTTGAAAATTGTCATATAAGTATGGACATTTATTTTGTCTGTAGTATCGACCATAAAAACTTTTGTTTTGCAATTATATAATGCTATGACCATTCATATATCTTGCCAAGCAATGTATTTGAACAATACAGTTCCAATATTGAACTTACGAAGCTGTTGACAATGAAGTGGTAATATATCCTAAATTTAGATATTCATTTTTTACACTAAACTCCACTTACTTACATAAAAATAAGACACATTTCGGGAGAATCTCTCCCATCTTCAATTGCTCACTGAATTGCCGTTACTCGAAACGATGGATAGACACCCGGAAGTTCCTGTGTTGGCATCTGTTGGCTGAAATAGGAAATTGCTGAGTTCATCCATAGGAGTAAACTCGAAGTTCATTAGGTTTTCTTTATTTTTTAATATGAAAATTTTTTCCCAAGTGGATAACTCCAATGGGTTGTGAAGATGTTTCAGTAGTTTAATTTCTGGTTTTATTTTATGATTTTTGCTCTAAAAGTGAGTTGCTACTGCTAATTTATCCACCCGTTTAAACCGAATATTCCTAAAATGTTCTTTCCTCCAAATTTCCAAATTATTCTTGTTTGCCTATGTAGCTGAGGCTCACAATCTGCGCATTTTATTTTGTAAATTCTTGATTTCTGTTCTGTTGATATGGAGTCTTTTACTGTGCAACCCAATAAATTCTTGGTGTTGTATCTGTTCTTTGGGGCTAATATTATCCCATGTTCTTTGAAAATTTTCTTGAACTTCTTGTGGTTCCAATTTTTACAGTTGTAACAATTGTTACGTTTCAATTGCAGTCATTATTCTGTTATATAAGGAAAAGAATAACTGTGGTTGAGCTATACCCATTATCTTTCTACCTTAATCAAGATCAGTATCCATGAGGTGCAGAGGTGCCAGCCAACCCCACGTCTGTTTCCTGTGTGGTCAGTCCCTTTACCAGTGTAAATGCAACTATTGTAGACATGTTTTACTTTCACAAGGATCAAAATTCTTTATGCTAAAATTGGCCCTGCTGATTTTTACATTCTACCTCCAACTTAATTTCAACCTTATCTCTCTATTCCAAGGCATCCAGATCCATTATTTTTTAACTGAAACATTTTTGTTGGTTTAAGAACTTATTAAATTTAGCAAGTCTGAATAAAAGTCCCTCGTGAATGGGAGGGAGACAGAAACATGAGTGATGAATGAAGGTATATATGGGATGAGTGCTTTGAGTTAGGCCTGGAGCACCGAAGGTCAGAATATGTAATAAACATTCTGGATTTTTAAACAGACACAGAGGAAATGATGGAGTTGTGTTCCACTTGATAAGCTGCATGAGTAAAATAAAAGTACGGTGCATTTGAAAAGAAGTACGCATTCATTCTAAAAGTGAAATTACCTATAGAAATATTTTCCACATTTCAATGGTTTTCAAGATTTTGAGGCATTAGTTAAAATAGCATAAGACATTTTAAATTAGCATAAGACATTTACAAGATTGATTGATTTATTTATGGACGCTCTTTAACAGCTCAGGACATCAGCGTTCCATTCAACTCAGGGCGTGAAACGGCCGACAAATTTTGCTCAGAGGCCTCTCTTTCAGGCTTGAGGTTCTTTATCGTGCTGTAAATGTACGACACGGGACCCACGGCTTTACTTCCCTTCCGAAGGAAGCCATACTTAGGATTTTTATGCCCCGAAAAAATCCATCGGTCCTGGCCGGTTTCGAACCCGCGATCTTGGGTTTAGGAGGCAAGCATGGTAATCACTACACCACCAGGACCGACTACATTTACAAGATGACCCTCAAATAGCTTGCTAATAACTGCAAGATGATCATGTATAACTGTCAGAGCTAGAACATTCATAACAAGAGCTTCAGCTTTACTTTGACTATAAGCCTGCCCTTGTTATTTCGAAGTCCCTGAATGTATGCCTTATTATTTTATTACAGCAATTCATATTGTAGTAAAGAATATCATTGTCTGTGTGATAAATTAACTTAAAATGCTAATTGGAACTTGTACAGTGAAATTAATCATATAATTAGATTGAACTACACACTCTTATTGGCTCTATTTATTTTCTTAAATGTAGAACATGTTTCACAGACTATCATCACATCCTCAGCCAACCATCAATTCAAACCAAACCATTCAATATAAAGAAAAATGCCAATTAAAAAAAGCTATTAACTTCTTCGAACAAAGAAAAAAGAAATTTCCGGATTTCAGCTTTATCATCAGCTCTTCAACTATCAATTAGCATGGGTGCTATCAGTTGAATGGTTGATTGATACTTATAGCTAGTCTGGGTAGTGATGAATTTTTTCCAACAAAATCATACACCCAAATTGAAACTGCTATAAGTTAATTTTACTTTGAAAGATCGTTAACATAATTAGGGAAAATTTTATGTTAGGTCAAGAAGCAGGGAGCTTTGTCACAAGATTTAAACATTTCAGAAAATTCTGCCAAAATCAGGAAATCTGGCAACTCTAACTGTAGCACTCATCATGTACACAGCTTTCTTTTTTTTTCTAAGCAATTTTTCAAGTAAATATCTGTACACTAATTTAGCTGAAATGCTTATAGTCTTAGCTATTTCATGCATTTTTATTCTCCAGTCTTCCATTATCTCATCATGGATTTGTTTAACAATAACCTTTAAGATGATCTTAATTGGATGCCTAGAATGTGCTATATCATTGGTGCAGGTACAACCACAATTAAATTCAACTGTTTGAAAGTCCATTCATCTAACTCAGTTTTAAACCTCATGCTGTCCATTCTTAAAATAAAAAATGTTAATTACTGCATAAACTTATTTCTCCCTATTTTAATGGCACAAGAGACTGCTTGATTTACATGACTGTCTAACATTAATTATGCATTGCTCTGACTGAAACTTCATCATAGACCATTACAAAAATTGCCAACAATGATGCTACTTAAATTATTTTCACACCTCCTTATGGAATATTACTAAACCTTTCAAACAACCCTATACGTTCCATAGAACTAGTTTATAAACCAATAACATTTATTTATAGGTTTGTTAACAGCTGCAATGAAGAATTTTAAAAAATTATTTCCTTTTAAAGTATATTTTAAATATGTAAACTATAATAGCTTTAAATAATGACAAGATCCAGGCTAATTCCTCCCTCCATTCATATGTTCATTTATTCACTCATTCCTTTCATCATAAAGGTAATTGCAGTGTGCAGTGACTGACCATAATCATGAAACAAGAGTTTAGTTTAGTTCCCGGAGCATTTAGTGAGTTCATGAAGTAGTCACAGAGATTTACAATTTGTCAATCTCTTCTCAGTCGAAATATTTAGAACACTCTTTACAGTTTCACTTACATGAGATTTACTCAGAACACGTTTCGTGGGACAACTGTCCACATCATCAGCTGTCAATTAACTCATTGCACAAAACATGTCCTGAGTAAATCTCATGTACGTGAAACCATAAAGAGTGTTCTAAATATTTTAACTCAAAAGAGATTATTAATGTATGTTTCACTGTGTTCGATTCCAAATTGATTTATATTGAAAATATAATTTGTCATTTACAATTGCCACTAGCACACATTCTACATTTACAAAAAATATTGTGTACATCTGCATAAATAGTTAAAATAAAAATTAAAAAGCAACACCTAGAACAACTCAGCCAAAACAAAAACCAGAGAAGCAGAAACAGACTAATCACTCAATCACACAAATTTTATTATATACATGTTCACATATGCAATGATATAAAATTATTGCAGTGCTTTTAATATGTTGTCACTCATATATTCCTTTACAGAATAATAAAGCTTTATATGCAGATATTTTCTAAGAGCTCATTTAAAGGATATACCACTGTTCATTAAGGCTTTTAGGCTAAAAGGAAGAGCATTTTGTAATGTTTAAGCTAGTTAAAAATTAAATTTTAGGACATAAAGATAAATACAAGGCAAGAGTAACACTAAGAAAGGAAAAACCCAGAAAATTCACCTGACTCAATAGCTTCACGCTCTCTTGTCATTGCTTCTCTCTTCATCAGCGGAGAAATGAAAAATTGGGAAAATTTATCCATAGCTTCTTCTAAATGTTTCTCTTGACATTCAAAGTAGAATGTTGTATATTCACATTCTGTTCCAGCATTATCAAAACCTCCTCGTTTCTATAACCAACATATAATATATTAACCTGAGCTATCAATTTACCTCTATCTGAAATTTTTCTGTCCCCTTATTTTGTAAGCAATAATTGAAAGTCATGCACATTATATGTGTACATAATGTACATCAAGACAAACAAGAAATCACAACTTAGAAAGCTTTATAAAAGTCATATAAGTAGAAAAATAATATTAATATGAAAATAATTTTAGTCTTTCATATTTCACACAAAATATCAAAGTAAAATTCATAACCCATAAAAAAACTGAAATTTTACAAAGATTAGGGCGCATTTGAGGATAAGATGCTATCACAAATGTATGAGATGCACAAAATTTTCACAAAAACATGAGAAACTATGAAAAATTCAAAGTCAGCAACATTCAGACCATTTTGGACCTTATTAGTGTAACCAATGCCTTATTTCTGAAATTGCTTCTATGGTTTGATGGAAGAGGTCTACCTCTCATTTTGGTAATTTGAATTATTGGAAAAATTTGGCAAGGTGAGGTCCTCAAAAGGCTGCATGAGTGGGAATGTGTCAGAAGCTTTTGGTTCAACACCTAATCAAGGAAAAGTTTTTGCATCAAATCATAACCTGAGATGAAACATGGGTACACTACTATATTCATGAACTCAAGATTTTTTTTAATAGTGTTTAACACCCGTTTTAACTACTGGCACAAGCACTGGACACTTTTTTTTTTTGATTGATTTATTTATGGACGCTCTTTAACATCTCAGGTCATCAGCGTCCCATTCAACTCAGGGCGTGAAACGGCCGACAAATTTTGCTCAGAGGCCTCTTCTTTCAGGCTTGAGGTTCTTTTTCGTGCCGTAAATGTACGACACGGGACCCACGGCTTTACTTCCCTTCCGAAGGAAGCCATACTTAGGATTTTTACGCCCGAAAAAATCCATCGATCCCGGCCGGGTTCGAACCCGCGTTTTGGGTGTAGGAGGCAAGTAGCACTGGATACTGATGATACACAAGTTGAGATGATAAACTGGGAAAAATTATTTTTTTTTAAGAAGGATGTGTTCCAGGCCCAAGTTTTAAAGTACCTCTCTGGCATTTGCCATTTATGAGGGCTGAGGAAAACCTGACAGGGAGGTGGTCCTGGTGAGAATTGAACCCCAGACCTCCCACATAAATCCACACCTTAACAATCTCAACCCCTAATGACAGTTTCAATCGAAGAGAGTATAGAGGAAAAGAGGGAATTTGCTCCTGTGAAAACAAACACTTGCCTTTCAGCTAGGAAAGTTCTATTTAGACTTTTCTGGGGTTCCCAAGATATTATGTTCATTGATTTTCTTTATGAATATTAAATAGTCAATGCAGCTTCTGGTTGATGCAAACTGTTCTTATCGGCAAAAAAGAGTCTACAATTGATTGGAAAAGTTCTCTTCCAAGACAAGCCTGTCCACATAATGCTGCTCTAACAAGGGAAAAACTTAAGGAAATCCACTGGAGAGCATATGAATACTTTTCTTATAGTCCCAAAAGCATTCATGTGCAACTAAATGAAAACCAAACACCATTCTTTCTTCAAAAATGGCATTAAAAGCTTTCTATCTGCTAGGAAATATGTGTTTATAAGTTGGAAAGTTATGTAGAAAATTTGGAAGCCTTTCATTTTTGTTTAATTTGGTTTCAGTAAGTTAAAGAAAATTTGGTTTATACTTAATTCACATTCGTAATTAGGAACAAATGTGTTCTTTGGTTGATGTGCCAGCCAGTTCATAATCAGAATACCTACAATGAGCAATTGAATAACCAGGTTTTGCCATTTTCCCTTCATCTTATTAAGGACTGTAACATTCCCATCCCTGTCTTCTAACATGACAATTCCCTCATGCAGCAATTGCAATTGTGAACTGAGTGGCATGACAAACATTCAGGAGTGCTAAAACATTTGGAAAAGATCCCCCAGATTCCCTAATTTGAACTTAAAATAAAATCTGTGGGACCACCTGGAACAATGCACCAAACATCAGGAACAGTATCTATGCAATATAACATACTTGCTCAATTCTTTGAAGCAAGCATTATTGAACAATGAAGTCTTCTATATCCAGAACCTTGTCCAATCCCTGCCTTAACAAACTGCAGCTGTTGTTCAGGTTTGTGGTAATATTACATACTATGAAGTACATTAGAGTTCCAGAAGACTAATTTTTTTAAGGTAAACTTATATAAATATCTCACGTGAATAGGATATTACATTATATCAAAAATTGTCTTGGTATTTTATTAAAATTTTGTAATAGTATTTATGGTATGAATGGATATAATAACATCCAAGGATCCATAAGAAAGTCCACATTATTAATAAAGACACTAAATTAATTTTCCAAAAATGACCAACATAATCCATTGTTTCCTCTGTAGATTTCCATTCCCTGAAATTAATTAATCACTTAAGGATACTTTATTAGCTGTAAATCTTTGCTAAAATATTTTTCAAACTTGATTTTCCAATAGTTTTCCCTTTAAGTATTTGTTGGATATTTTGTTGTTCTTGTTCAGTTAATAGTTTTTTATGAGTTGAGTTTAGACGTCCTAGTTAAAAAGTTGGTTTCAATTTATGGTGGCTTCTTTTTCTGCTAAAGTATTAGCAATATCATTCCCCTTTAATGCAACTTGGCTCAGGACCCACTGAACTGTACTTCTGATGTGGACTGTATGATACAGTCTTCTTATTTCATTTATTGGTTGGTGGGTTACTGTAATTCATTATATTTTGCAGCACTACTTTTAAAGTCACATAAGATAACAATTCTTTTATTTATGTTAGGTTTATACAGTAGATTTTTTAATGCTGAAATGCAGCCAACTTGATTGCAAAATGAAAAATAATTATTTGGAAGCTCTTTATTGGGAAGCTAAGGAAAAAATAATATATATCAGCACCCTCAAAAGCCACTAGCAACAAACCAACCAAGCAACCAATAATTTTTAAACTTGACAAACCAATTTTATCCACATTGTGAAACAAATATGAACTCTCTTTGTACAATAGCAAAAATATGCTTAGGCATGCCCACTTTGCAACCAGATTTCACAATAATGAGCACAAATAACCTATTAAATGATCATGAATGGCATGGCCTAATTTGCTAAACATGTAACAAGCATGCCTCTGTCAACTAGGGGAACAAATGCTTCAAGAGTAACAGAATCTTTACGTTTCATCCAGAAGAAGAGAAGAGCAACACATAAATATATATTACTAAATATTTCCTGCAGTTTTTTTCCAAACTTTAGGCATCTAAATTGATATGGTAAAAGTATTTTCATCGTGCTAAATTTATTAACAGAGGCCAGTGACTAGAAAAAATTGTCGGATGCTCGAAAATTTATTTAAAAATCTGACTTCATAGAAATGATTATACACAGAGCTGTTCATGATCTCTTGTCCCACTGCCATAGCTCAGATTCTAGTATGTCTATAAACTGGCAGGCCCTTGTTTGATCCCATGTTAGGAAATGTCTAGGTAATGTTTTTTCTCCCAAGTTTTTTACAGCAACCTGAAGAGTTATTGTGCTGGTTGATAATGTAAGTTGGCTAAATGAGTTCAGGAGACTTTGTGCCCTAAGTTTCCCAGGCATTCACTTAAGTCAGGAAACCAACCCAACATGGGGCCTGCCACATGAATACCATGTAACATTAGTTGCTAAGGACTGCAAACTCATTTGTGTCATCATTTTATCCATTCCAATCTTATCTCAAATTGACATTAAACACTTACAAAAAAAAAAAAGAATGAATTTCAGTTGTTCTTATCTTAAAAAAGTCATGTTTTCAAACCGAACATGTTCATTTTATGTCCCTTCATTTGTGCTATAGCTCTGCATCTCAATTTCTACTGAAATGGCTTTCACATAATACAACTCTGCCACTCACCTCTTTAAAAGTTTTCTATAGCATGAGGTCTACAAATTACATTGGAGAAGCATCAATGCTACTTTGGGAATGTTGCTCAAAGATACAGCATAGGTTTCTCTTTTTTTTTTTTGCTCCATTTCCTCAAGAAATTTGTAGGTCAAACCAGAAATGACTCAATGTCTTATTGCAATTTACTAAGGCCATCTTTATATCTTGTGTGTTGAAGAGTTTTGTATATTGAAGTCAGAACTTCAGTTTAATGGTACAAAAAAATCAATGCACATGAACTAAGAAGGAGAAGATTCACAGTTATAGTCAGAGGACAGAGCATAGTAGCTCAGTTGGAAGAGCACTGACCAGTTAAGTTCAAAATCTCCTCCATGACATCAGACACTAAGTCTAAATCTTAGCCTAACACAGCTTGTGTGAAAAAATCACATTAAATAATAGAAAGCTGACTTCACCAATTTTAGCAACATGACAAATATAACTATCCTATGATAACATTGGTAAGCAATGAAAGCCTCAGATATTTACATATTTTTCAAATAGTGACATCACTCTAAATCTTTTTGGATTTAGATTGGACAATGATTAGAATCTTCCTAACACATACATTGCTTGAAATTTGACTATGTATGTTAACGTGATATGTAATTTTTACAGAATTTAATTTTAGGAACTTTATAATACAAATAAGTTTTATTTATTTCCTTTATAGACTGTAATATGATGTTTGCAAGTATGCTGCACGCTTCTAGAAAATGGTATATCATTCATATTGATAAGGGAGTAGCAAGGAGCAAGGAGGAACAAGGAAAAGCAATAGTGAGAGAAGGAGGGTGTCATCTTAGCCCTCACCAAGATGCCTGCTATGCAGTATTGGTTACATCCTTTGAGTCACATGTTAATGCCCATTCAACAATTTGGCTATACTAAATAACCCATGATTTATCTGTGAGTGGGAGCAGGGCACTAGACCGTCACTGCATTCAGAAAAATTGGCTGCTTCAAGAGCATTTGGTTGCTGTCCAAAGGACATTGTAAGTGAAAGCCTCATTATAGATGCATTCAAGCAGCTTGGCTGCAAAAAGAGTCTAAAAATTCTTATGTTACACTCATAATTTGACTACTTTCCAAAAACCTGGCTTCTTTTGTGAAAGGTCTCTTTAAAGATTTGTCAAAATACCATAGATGATGTGACATCAATATGTTGCTGACTATAGCTGAATGCTCAAAAGAGAAAATCCAGAAACCTTAGTTAATTTAAAAGGCTGCAGAAGAACTTTTTCACAATGAAAAAGAGGTGATTGCAATAATGCACTTGCAAAAGGACTAAAGTAAAAACTCTAGATACGTGTAATTATTGACTGGTACATATAAAAATTTAACAATATTGACAGGATTAAATTATGTAAATGGTGATAAAATGCTACCAAAAAATAACAAAATTTATACATCAAATAAAATTATAAATAATATTTGTGAACTCTATAAATATAGGTCACTTTTTAACTACTTTTCTGTTTTATTTTTCATCTTTGTTGTACTTGTAGCTTACATTCAGGAATTGCGCTGAAGCTTATTTTTTTAAATAAAATTGCATAAAATTGGATTATATTGTTAATGTGAATTAGCTAAAATTCTTGTGATGGCAATAAGCTAAATTGATTTTGGTTTAAGCACATCATTTCATACTAATTAACTCTATTTGATTCAGGCAGTAATCACAAATTGAAATTACATACTAGTGTAATCATGAACCTCTTGGAAAAAGCTTCATTGCATTCATAGTGTTGTTTAAAAAAAAAACATTTCCCTTTGGTGGTAGAAAATTTCATGGGTTTTGTGTTGCCAGTTGCCAGCAGCAGGTTTGCCTGTTTCTTATCCTTTGAAATTAATTTCATGTAGGCCTTTTTCCCTTCCAACACATGGTTGATTCCTGGTTTTGACTGAGTAAGGATGTGCTTCTTGTAGCTTCCATAATGCAGAAATAACTACAATTTACATCAGAAAAAGTTGTAAAGAACCATCCCAGAATGTTCAGTTTCCTTAGAATTATTGCAGCTGGAGGAGAACATGTTCATGAATAATTCGAAGGACTGTTATTTTAGAAAGGTCCAACATTGCTGCTATTTCTATAGCTTTGAGCGTCGGTTTTCCATAATGTCTCCTTCCACAAGAGCAATGTTTTCAGGAGTGAGTACCTCCAAGGGCCAACCTAAACGCTCTTCACCTTCAATGCTTTATTGACCCATTTAGAAAAGTTTGGCCCATTGTTTTTCAGATAGAATATAAGGGGGATGCTTCCCCATACACACCGTCCAATCACTGTTTAATTTCATTTGAAGTAGGTCCTTCTTTTGTGAAGAACTTAATAACAGTCCTCTGTATTATGACCACAGCATTTGAAACACAACAGCTCGATACTCCATTTTGATCATGTCACAATCTTCTACACATAGTCTTCTTTATGCAACTATATCTGAACAACTGAACACAGCAGAGCAGAAGTTACAGCTGCAATTATTTACTTAACAAATACGGTATGAATCAGATAAAGATTTTGTGAAGCCAATAATCCATAAGTTTCTGCCCTTGCCAATAAGGCTGATTTTCATTTCTGAAAATGAAAAGCATTTCCAGAACATTTAAACATGTATAATGTATGTGCAAGATGGGTGCCTAGATTTATCTCCTCAGTACAAAAGCAGCAACAAGTCATCTGTTGTCAGGCAGACATTGTATGCACGTTTAACATAAACTCATTTATACTTCACACTAAACCATCACCAGTTGTGCCACTATTATGTTAAGGAGAACTTTCCCAATCAATTGTAAACTCTTTTTTGTCAATAAGAACAGTTTGCATCAACCAGAAGCTGCATTGACTATTTCATATTCATGAAGAAAATCAATGAACATAATACCTTGCAAACCCCAGAAAACTCTAAATAGAACTTTCCCAGCTGACAGGCAAGTTCTTGCTTTCCCAGGAGCAAGTTCCCTCTCATCCTCCATGGTCACTTCAGTTCAGACTGCATTACCATGGGTGGCCGAGGTCGTTAAGGCACAGACTTATGAGTGGGAGGTCTGGGGTTCGAATCCTGCCAGAACCGCCCTCCTTAACTGAGGTCTTTTCCAGGCTTTCCTCAGTCCTCATAAATGGCAAATGCTGGGGAGGTACCCTAAACTTAGGCCTGGAATGATTCCTTCTTAAAAAAATACTCTTTTCCGAATATATTTCATCTCGTGTATCATCAGTGTCTAGCACCTGTGGTGCCTCTGTAGCAAAAACAGGCATTTAACCACATTCAACTCAGAATGCCATGAGGGGCTAGGTCATTAAGGTGTGGACTCGTGCGGGAGGTCTGGCATTCAATTCCCACCAGGACCTCCTCTCTGGTATTTTTCCAGATTTTCCCTAGGGTTAAGCATAATTGGAATAAAGTAAACTTAAAATTGGAACAATATGCCATGCGGTAGCCCATACTCTTATCTATTTCCATCTGCTGCTACCCATGTAGCCCCAACAATGTGTATTAAAAAAACACTATATTTCTGAATTGAAGGTGTTTTTTAATAGTGTTGATACATGAGATGAAATGATAAACTGGGAAAATATTTTTTTTTTAAGGAAGAATGTGTTCAAGGCCCAAGTTTTAACGTACCTCTCCAGCATTTACCACTTATGAGGACTGCTTAACTCTGAGACAACTGTTTTAACTACTTGCACAAGCACTATACACTGTATTACATGTTTAACATACATTGTATTACATGGTAGATATGAGAGTAGGTGCATCAAAATGGAGAGATATGGCTTTACGAATTAATTGATATGATTATTTAAATATATACTTACCTTTATAAAGTCATCAAAGTCATTCTCTTTAGGATATTTTGTACTACCCATGAAAACCATGTGTTCCAAAAAATGAGCCAAGCCTTGTATTTCCCATGGATCACTAAAACTTCCTACTCCAACACAAAGGCCTAGAGCAGCCTATGGAAATAAAATAACATTGTTAATAAACCTCTCTTTATAACCAAACTCATAAACTGTTTGGTAAAATAGTAAAATCAGAAACGGTCTCTTTCACAAAATGTTTACATGTTATGCACTAGACAACACCACATTAGAGCATAAACTTAATTTGTATAGAAGAAAAGTTGTACCAGTTTCTCCTGCTGCACACGACATTTCTTTTTAGATACTGCATCTGCCTCATCATCATCATCATCATCATCATCTGATGTTTTGTCAGATTCAGTTTCGTCATATTCTTCTTCACTTTCAGCTAGAAGCAAAAGTAGAAACATTTTAAATAGAGTTTAAATACTTTTCCAAACAAAACCTTTTAAATATTTTAACTTAGTTCAACTAAAAATTCAGTTGCAAATATTTCAACAATATTGTATTAAATTAATATAAAAAAGTTTTTCTAAATAGGAACATAATGCTGTGGTACATATAACTTACTAACAACAATGTAATGAAATTAATATAATTGAGAGAGAGAGAAAGAGATTTATATTCATAATGAGGTAAATACATTCATCTCTGATTCATTGACATTATGTGAATATGAACATCCCCAAATGGAATCAATTATTAAAGAGTTAAAAATAACCTAAATGACAGATACACAGATAGTTTTAAAATATGAGTAAACTGTTTACAATAATATTAAGTGAACATACCAGAATGTTCTCCTCATGAATATACAATTAACATATGTACAGTAGTATGCAGACAAGAAACAAATGAATCGGCATATATCAAAGTTTCTTGTTCTGGGTCATATGCAGTTCTAGTTCACATCTGTGCCATATGCAGGCAGAATAAGAAAATGATAATGGCTTTCTGTATGCTGCAATTTGCATCACCAAGGTTACCTAATATTGTACTGTGTGAGTTCTTTTTGCAGGATTTCAGGAAACATCACACTTGCATTCCATCTCTGCCCAGAAATCTCATGGCAACTCGGGCTAAGGCATCAATGCTGCTGATATGCTGCACCATAGATAGAATGAATTGGAATGTACTCTAGATGTGTGCCATGTGACCAAAGATGCTTACATTGAAGGACTTTCAGAGTATGACTACAAATTTTGACATTTAAAAGGGTAAGTCCAAAGTTTCCAGTCTAACCATTTTCACTTTTCAATATAATTACCCTTTATTGCATACACTTCTCACATCTTTGAATTAACATTTCAAACTCCCCCCACCCAAAAAAATAGTGTCAAAAGTATTGTCTGCAAAATTGGTATAAATAGCATCCATCACTTCTTCGTCACACTTGGACCACCACGGGTGGCCGAGGTTGCTAAGACGCGGACTAGTGAGCAGGAGATCTGGGTTTCGAATCCCACCAGGACCGTCCTCCCAACTGAGGTTTTTTCCACGTTTTCCTCAGTCCTCATAAATGGGAAATGCCGGGGAGGCACCCTAAACTTAGGCCTGGAACGTTTCCTTCCTTAAAAATAAATCCTTTCCCAATGTACCATTTCATCTCATGTATCATCAATGTCCATCGCCTGTGGTGCCTCTGTAGCAAAAATGGGCGTTAAACACTATTCATTTCATTCATTCATCACACTTAAATTTCCTTCCTCGAAGATAACAGGGTGTAATGTGGGTGGTCAATCTCCTTCAAATCACATTTCTTCACAGCTTCCTTTGCAACAAGAGCTGTGTGCACAGGCTCATTGTCATCAAGAAGGCGCGCATCACAACTCAGAATATTAGCTTTCCTCACCTTTTCTCTTTGATGGAAGCACGTAGTTTGAGCAGTAAGCCAGCTTAATATTCTCCATTTACTGTGGTGTTCCTCTCCTTGAAGTCAGTGAAGAGTATTCCTTTATAGTCCCAAAAGATTGCGCCCACCATCTTCTTGGTTGACTGAGTGACAGCATATAGAGATGGTGCTTCACCAGGTTTACACCACTCCATTGATTCTCTTTTGGACAAGAGATCATAGTAGAGGACTATTTTCATCTCCTGTAACAATGGTTTGCAGAACTTCTCTGTCGTTGCCATGGCAGAGCTCCAAAAATGCCTGACAACAGATGACTCATTGCTGCTTTGGACTGAGGAAAGAAGTCTAGACACCCGTCTTGCACATACATTATTCATGTTTAAATTTTCATGAATAATTCAAAGGACTGCTGTTTCTGCTATTTCTGTATCTTTGAGTGCAGGTCTTCCATAATTTCTCCTTCCATAATTTCTCCTTTCAGGAGTGAGCACCTCCAAGCTGTTTGTTTTCAATGCTTTCTCTACTCGTTCTTTTTCCAGTAGAATATAAGGGGGGTGCTTGCCCATATACACCATTCAATCGCTGTTTAATTTCATTTAAAGTAAGTCCTTCTTTGTGAAGAATTTAATATCAGCTCAATACTCCATTTTGAACATGTCACAATCTTCTTTAACTGAACAAATGAACACAGCAGAGCAGAAATTACAGCTGAAATTACTTACTTAACAGATAAGGTATAACACCAGATAAGAGTTTTGTGAAGGCAATAATCCTCATCGGCAAGGGCAGAAACTTATGGACCTACCCTTGTATCTACCATATATTATTATTATTATTATTATTATTATTATTATTATTATTATTATTATTATTATTATTATTATTATGTATTAACAATGTATTTAGCTCAGAGTTAAACATAACTGGAATACAGCAAACTTAAAATTGCAACAATAGGCCATGAGGTAGCCCTTTCTCTTATCTTTCCATCTGCTGCTACCCATATAGCCCTAACAATGTGCATTAAAAGAACAACTGTGCCAGTAATTCATTACTATATGATGATTTGTTATGATTTTTAAAAGTGGCTAAAACCTAGACCGGCTTAAACCTAGACCACGTCTTGAGAGATTTACACATGTTTTTAAACATCTTTGTTTCTTTGCATAAACATTCTTCAGTTAGTATGCAAAAATTAACACAGATCAAATGTCTTTTAAAGATTAAGAGAGAGGTGAAGATTTTAGATGGCAGTAATAGAAAACTTTACTGCTGTGGAGATGATGTTACAATATATATAGCTAAAGAAACAGAAAAAAGATTAAAAACTTACAGAACACTAGATTACAAATGAAAATTTTTTTCTGCGCTACAATTAAAAATAGATGACTCACTAATTTCGGTGTGCAGAATTCAAAAATGCATCCTGTTTTTCCATAGCACATCTCGTTTTGGCAATATGACAATGTTCAATGAAAATATAATTGTAAAATTTGCAAAAATATTACACACTCATATACACCTTTTAAAGAAAATAATGAAGAATAATAACATGAAAGTGTACCTGAATTTGAGAATGTATGTTAGTTATCTTGTGTACTCCTTTTTCTTTTCCCATGGAACTAGTGTATGTGATTTTCTCAAGTATTCTCTGGTAGGTTTGTCATGTACAAGACACCAGCAGTAATCGGCTATCATATGTATGGCCCAACATCCTGTTAAAGTCATTCAACATTTTTGAAGATAGTGAAGATGTGACTTGAGGAAATGGTTCCAAACTCATATTACAGCCGAGCAGCCTGAAATTTTCCAGCATATTTCTGACAATTTCTTTGTACTGAGGGTCTTTCATATTGCCCAGAAATTTCTTAACAATCTCTTTGAACCCATTCCATATATCTTTTTCAATTTCATTCATAGAGATGGTAATATTAACATTTTTCATCAATTTCCTTATCTGTGGTCCATCAAATACTCCCTCCTGATTTTAGCCTGTGACAATGATGGAAACTTTGTGCATAAGTACTGGAAGCAAGGGCAACTTTTGTCAAATGCTTTCACAAATTGTTTCACAATGCCAAGTTTTATGTGCAATGGAGGGAGTTTCTTGACAATCAACAAGAAGCACATTAGTAACATTTTTTGATCTAGGTTCCGGTTGCTGCCTCTCAGGCCATTGGTCAGTTTCCCAATGATGTCCCTCGCTCTGCTATCCCATTTGCAAAGAAAACAAGAGAATTTTGTGTATCCTCCCTGTTGTACTAATAAGATACCAATGACCTTCCACATATTTGCCACTCATGGTCGCACTACTTAATTTTCTCTAAGAGTACACTTCAGAGTTTCATAAGACTCTCTTAGGTTCATAGAATGTGCAACCAGCATTAAAGCTAACTTGTTGCATTATGAAGTTACACTGCCTTAAGACTTCGTTTTGGAAGAATCAATAAAAAGACACCAGTTTCTCAG
This sequence comes from Metallyticus violacea, assembly GCA_030762175.1. Taxonomy (NCBI): domain Eukaryota; kingdom Metazoa; phylum Arthropoda; class Insecta; order Mantodea; family Metallyticidae; genus Metallyticus; species Metallyticus violacea. The sequence continues at coordinate 106,835,015 of CM060831.1, forward strand.
CTCATATGTTTCCTTGCCCAACTGTTGAATAAGATTACACACATTCACAAAAAACACAAGTTGATCTTCTTCTGCATAGTGCTTGTGGAACTGTATTTTGCGATTCCTATACCACAAAAATGTAATGGCAGGTGATAAATTCTTCTCCTGTAGTCTTTAGCTCAGTAATTCACTTTTTTGTTTTGTGAGGCCTAAATACCTCACTAAATCATTTAGTTCAAATTGATTAAACTGCTTGTGAATTGTCAGATTCTTCTGGATCAGAAACCAACTAACTGTGGGAAGTCATGGAGCTGCTTTCAGATTCACTAAAGTTCAGGTCTGCTGGTGGTGTAGTTGTACCATATGGGTAGTTCCAGTCCATGAGGAATAGACTGTGTAGCTGAGTTCACATAGGAATATTTAATTCCTGCCTTTTATTTTTTTTTTTTTTTCCCCCCAAAAGCAACAATCGTCATGGTGCATCTGCTGCTCTTTCCATATCATTGGTCATTTTCCTTCATACCAATAACATAACATAATCCCTGAACACAACTGTTACATGCAATATGAGGAGAGAACAATTTATCCTGATCACCATCCTTCTCTTTAAAATATGAGTAATATAGTTTCTTTCTTTTGAGTCTATTTTATGTACCTTCTCATCAAACATATAACACCCATTAATGTAACAAAACTTCTGAGGACTTTGTAGACACTGTCTTCTGAGTAATCCTGATACTGAACTTTTATTTTAGCACTACACGTATGGAAGACGAACGTGCATATTAACACAAGTTTTCAGTTCAACTGAAGTTAAGATCTATGACAGCTGTAAATGTAAACATAAATACCTGACAAAAAGACACAGAACAAAATTGATTAAGAGCTGAGAATATAAACATAAACATCTGGGTGATAAGGGAGGAAAGAAGTGAGTAGATTAGGAAGAAAATCTACAGTTAGAATAATATAAGGAAACATAGCAGTAAGCTGTATAAGCTGAATGAATCTTTTTTGTGCCGTAAATGTATGACACAGGACCCATAGCTTTACTTCCCTTCTAAGGAAGCCATACTTAGGATTTTTACACCCGAAAAAATCCATCGATCCTGGCTTGGTTGGAACCCGCGATCTTGGGTTTAGAAGGCAAGAATTTTTTTTTTTTTTGAATGATTTATTTATGGACGCTCTTTAACATCTCAGGTCATCAGCGTCCCATTCAATTCAGGGCGTGAAACGGCCGACAAATTTTGCTCAGAGGCCTCTCTTTCAGGCTTGAGGTTCTTTATCCTGCCGTAAATGTACGACACGGGATCCACGGCTTTACTTCCCTTCCGAAGGAAGCCATACTTAGGATTTTTACGCCCCGAAAAAACAACTTGGGGGGAAATGAAAGAGTCCATTATGTCCCGTAAAGGGCTAGGGCCTCCTGATATAGGGAAAAGCTAATATGCGACTTACATGGTGAGCTATTCCACATGAGTTAGGCATTCTATATAATTATAATTATTTAAGGATCAGAAAAATTTCTTCTTGGTTTTGCTCCACAGCCTCAGTGAAGAGTAGAAGGTTGCTTGTATGTTAATTTTGCCACAACATGCTCCAAAGATACAATAAAGGAAACTGAATGTCCCTAATGTCCCTAATTAAACTTACTAATGAAGTTCCCTCAAATTCTTCATAAGTTTACCGACAAGGATGACCAAGGTAGTTAAGGCAGACTTGTAAGTGGGAGGTATGGAGTTCAATTCCTACTGGGACATCCTTTCAAGATTTTCAGTCATCATAAATGGCAAATGCCAGGAAGGTACCCTAAACTTAAGCCTGGAACACTTCTTTCCTTAAAAAATAAATCCTTTCCAATTTATACTTCATCCCATATATCAAATTCTACTGCCTATGGTTCCTCAGTAATAAAAATGGGCATTAAAATCTCTTTAAAAAAATTTCCATAAGTTTAAACAGAATCAAATACAAGGACTATTCAATAAAAATGATCATATATTTCACATGCCTTTACTCATTCTCATAATATTGATGATTTATTTCAAAGTGGTCCCTGTTGTATGCAATGACCCCATTACAACATTTCTGCCAGTCTTCAAAGATATACTGCAAACTACTTTTTGGCAGGTCCTTTAGAATCATCTCCGCTGCCTTCATCACTGCTTCTGATGATGATAAATGCTTCTCACAAAGGTGTTTCTTCAATTTGAGGAAATGGAAAAAAATCAAATGGGGCTAAATCTGGACTATAGGGAGAGTGATGGACACATTTCAATTTGTGAGATATTTGACAACAACATTTGCAATGTGCGACTGTACATTATTGAGGTGCAGCATCCAGCTTGCTGTTCCGAAATAGGTATTTTGTGTGTGATATGGCCTTGCAAAGATTTCAAGAGACATCTCTGTAGAGTTACGCAGTTATAGTAATATGTGCAGGTATGACATGCTGGTAAATCATTCCATGAAAATTGAAAAATGAAATGACCATAACTTTTTCAGTAGCAGCAACCACTTTTGCTTTTTTTGGTGTTGAGTTGAGGGACATTTCCATACAGACGTTTGCTGTTCGCTATAAGGATCAAAATGATGTAGCTAAGTTTTCATCAGCAGGATTTCCTTTAACAGAAACTCCACATTTTCCAGTAACTTCATCTTCAATTCCTTGCAATCCTACATGCAAACATCCTTTTGTTTGAGAATCAGCAATCTTGGAACCACCATGCATAAACAAGTCTCATGTGCAACTTTTCAGTTACAACATGTGGGTGGCACCAGTGAAATTTTCAGAACTTCTGAAATTGATCTTAATGTTATTGGACAATCCTCTCTCATAATGATAACAGCAGTGTTAATGACTTTTTCAATTATACCACAAACTGGAGTGCCATGTCCACCTTCCTTTGAAATTGATTGCCTGCCCTATTTACACATTTTAAACCATCTTCTGAATGTGCTATTGGGAAGAACAACATCTCCATAGGACATTGCATAGACCTCAGCTGATATAAAAGCATAATTAAAGCAGCATATTATTTGTCACATTTTGCTGTAGACAGAACTGAACATGTCTGAACTTGTACAACTATCATAAGCACGAACCAAAACTTAAAATATTTAAACTAGTATTATATGTAAATTATACATTAAGCTAATAAAATATATGAAAGTTAAATTTTAGCACAAGAAATTATGCCTATTAAAAATAATAATTCTTTATTGAATAGTACTTGTAATTAACCATGAGCACTATGTAACTACACACTGAAAGATTATTGATCAGAATTTTAAAAAAGCATTTAAATATTAACTCTTTCAACTGTACCTATGGTTTAATTGTTAAAAGTTCAGTAATGAGCAGCCTAAAACAGGAAAGTTTGTAAATATTATCTCTAATGCACTTTGTGCAGTCTTAATAGCTTTTAACAGATTACCATATGAAATAGCAGAACAACACTAAATAAATTAAAGGTATATTTTATATATATATACTATTAATAGAGTAATAAAAACTTCTAAAAATGTGATTAAATGCTCAGTTCATTTTTATCACGTGACCAAGAGCCAAGCTCGAAATATCGTGTGGTTTTGTTGTTCAATTTTACGGTTTTTAGTGTGAAATTTTATGTGAACCTTTTTATATTGCACTCTGAGTGTTTTTTATAAGTATATATATATATATATATACTTTTAAAATGAATTGTTGGACAATTTAATGCCTAATTAAGTTGCATTATTTACTCAATATTTAATTTTAGCGCTACATTTTAAATTATATATATTGTTAACAAACAACACCAAAAATATTTACACTGTATATAGAGGAGTCTTATGCAAGTAATTTGAGGTAGGGACCTTATGTCACAGATATAAAATGAAGTAATTGTAATTTGGTGCTCAGAAACTAATACTAAAGCTAAAGTATTAGAATGGCTCCATGCCTCCTTAATCATCAAAATAAACCTGGTTGTTAACAACCAATAGATAGTGTTTTTGCAATTTAGCGCAATATCACAAAAGATGCAAGGCAAAATAATTCACCAAATAAATTACAAATTGAAGAATTTGAGAATGGTTATCATTTTTTTGAACTTGTTAACATGCACCTGATTTATAAGGAAGCAAGAGATTCTGTTGTGAGTGCTGCTGAGATCTACAGAGAAAGATCTAGTAGAAGCCATTCACATCATACTACATTTCAATATGTTAATAGGCATTTGCAATGAACTGTGATGCTTTGAGGTACAAGTATAATTTTGTTGTGTCCTTACTCTTTTGAAACTTTAAGCCCTAACATATTAATTTGAAACTTTTGACCCTGGGTTTCCAATCTCAAATTGCTTAACACCCTATATACTGAGGGTATCAAAAATAATTGGACAAACTCCTAAAGAAGGAAAAAAGCTATGTAAATATATATACAGAAATACTTGTTTTTGAGTTATTACTGAAAGACATTTTACAATGACACACTATCTATTTGAAATTGTCAGCTCATAGGAAGTGCTTAAATGTCATGAACTCATAAAAAATGTTCAAAATGTCCTCCTCTTGCTTCTTGACTTGCATGAACTTGTTGGATCATGATTTGTCACACCCTTTCAAAGACTCCCACATGATATAAAATGGTTTTACAGATTTCTATAACATGTTGATTTAGCATCTCTGCATTTGAAATTTCCATTGCATAACCTAATTATTTCATGTGCCCACAGAAAAAACGTATAAAGGAATGAGGTGGGGCAAATATGCAAACCATTAAACTGCTCCTTCCCTATCTGATTTAGTTTAGTTTAGTTCCTGGAGAAGTCAGTGAGTTCAAGAAGCAGTCACAGAGACTTACAAACATAAAGTTTGTCTTAGTTGGGCAAATTATGCTTACACAGCTGCAGACAATGGAGTGGTAATATATCCTACATTAACTACATTAATGTATTCAGATTGTTCACACTAACTCCATTTACTTACATAACATAAAAACATCCATCATCAGCTGTTAGCTGACTACTGGAACTGGTGATTGGATACAAGTATGCTTTTGTGGCAGTCTCTGGTACTTCCAGTAAGAACATGCTGAGTTTGTCCATGGGTGGAAAATCAAAATTCATGAAGTATTTATTTTTTAAGATGAAAATTTTTTCCCAATTGGATAGCTCTATTCAGTTGTGAAGTTCTTTCAGTAGCTTAGACTCTGGTTTAATCATGATTTTTGGTGCAAAAGTGAACTGCTACTGCTGATTTATCAATTGTTTAAAACGAATATTCAGACATTGCTCTTTTTTCCAAATTTCTCTTTGTTTTTCCGATGTATCTTGGTCACAATTTGCAAATTTGATTTCATAAATTCCTGATTTCTGTTCTGCTGGTATGGCGTCTTTTACTGTGCAACCTAATAAATTTCTGAGATTATATTTGTTCTTTGGGGCTAACATTATACTTTGTTCTTTGAATGCCTTCTTAAATTTATTGTGGTAAATTGGGTGGTTACTTGAAGCTTTTTAATTTGTGTCTTTTCTTGATGTTCTTCAGTGTGAAAACCTCTCATAGATTTTGGTATTTTAAATTTATTGATAATTTTTATGTCTTTGTTGGAACCATTTGTTATTGCTATCTTAATTATCTGTTGATATTCTATTTTGAACTCTATTTCTGTGCGTGGAATATTAATTATTGTGTGTGCCAAGCTATGAAACATTACATATTTATGTGGAGTGCAGTTATAACTACTATTTTTAGATAATTTTCTATATGTGTTTCTTTCCTATGAATTCCGAAGTTCAGTCTATCCCCATTTCTCATGAGTTTTAAATCTAGGAATCTTCTTATCTTCTAATCTTGTTCTATGGTAAACTGTATAGATTTATGTTGTAAATTAAGAAGTTTCAGAGAATCTATTGAATTAACTTTTAATAAATTGAGTCGAGATTGTAACATACACACCACTATAATTCAATAAAATGGAAGACTAGTTTCAGGAGCCATCGCTCCTATTGTCAGTTCCTGGTCGGCTGCCGGCCTTGCTGTTTGTTGCAGATCGATTCATCTCTGGTGGAGGTTTGATGAACTTTTGTATTAGCACATCACTTGGCGGGATTTCGAAATTAAAAACTTTCCCCTTATCTATTGAATGTTTTTTTGGTATTATTTCAAGTACATCATCCACATACCTATATCATGTCTTGAAAATTAAAGGAAAGGCTTTGGTGATATGTATTTTGAACAAGCTCACAAATAAATCTGCTAGAAATGGAAAGGTTTTCCCATAGTTAAGCTTGAAACTTGTTTATAATATCTTTGATTGAAACTGAAAAAATTTTGTTGAATGCAAATATTAGTAAGCTTCAATAAATCTTCCTACTTCAGTTTGTAAATGTAATGAGATTAGCTATTTCTTTAACATTTGTATAATATTCTCTATTGGTATGCTCAAGAATAAGGCTTTTACACCAAACACCACCATTGTATCTCCTGCTAATTCTGCTATTTTTAAGTTATTCAACTAAATTAAGTTAACTTTTGATGCTGAAGCTTTGAAGTCTATTAAAAGAGCTGAAAATGTCAATTAACTTTTTTGCTACCTGGTATGTGGGTGAATTGATATAGTTAATAATTGGTCTCATGCTATTATCGTTTTTATGGATTTTAGGAAGTGTATAAAGACTGGGTAGTGCCAGATTACTGTGTGTGATTTTCTGTTTTTCAGTAGTGAATAGTGTTTTACTTAATTCAGTGATTTGGTTAAATTTTTTATACATCTATTGAGAGGGTTCTTTTAAATTATTTTGTAGCCCCCCCCCCTTATCAAAATTTCTACCCTGTTTATGTAATCCTTTTTGTCCAAAATGGCTATTTTATTCCCTTTATCAGCCTTTGTGTATATAACAAGTTTTTCTTTTAATTTTTTCTTTTTCTTTTAACTTTTGTTTAGGAAATTCATTTCTTGGTTTGTGATGTATGAGAAGTTAACTACACCATCTATTCTTTATATATGTGGGGCTGAAGTTTAAATTTGGTGTATACATAAATTGTGGAGTTTCTTTTTTAGTTTCTAATTCTTGTTTTTCATTTGAAGCATTAACTTTTGGGTAGGTTTTTCCATACATGGAAACCTTATGCTTTTGAAAATTTTAGATGCAAACTGTAAATTCCTAAATCGATTTCTTCAGCTTTTTGTACTGTAGACTTTTTTCTATTTCAATTACCTTTTTTTTTCTGCTCTTTTTGGTGTAAGCTATTGTCTATTTTAACTGTTATTATGAATTTTCATTTGTTATACACAGTTTCAAGAATTTATGGTAACTGCTATTAATCTTTTTATAGTTTGTAATTTCAAATAGTTTTTAATTTGTGTTACCGAAGTCCAAGTTATATGTAGTGAAATTAGTTGTATACGGATCTACCATATTTATCCTTAAAGATTAATTTTTCTTCTGTACACTTGTTAGTCTCATAAAATTAATGGAATAAATTGTATATACAAAGCTGTAGACACTGGAATATATCCTACATTAATGCATCCAGTTTGTTTCACACTAGCTCCATTTACTTACATAACACTAGGACATGTTTTTGAAGATGTTTCTTCCATCATCAGCTGTTAACCGACTACTCAAACTGGTGGTTCAATCCCAGGATGATTTTGTGGTAGTCTCTGGTGCTTCTAGTAAAAACTTGCTGAGTTTGTCCATGGGTGGAAAACCAAAATTCATTAAGTATTTCTTATTTTTTAAGATGAAAATATTTTCCCAAATGGATAGCTCTATTGGGTTGTGAAGTTCTTTCAGTAGCTTAGTCTCTGGTTTGATTTCATAATTTTTGGACCAAAAATCATAAACCAGAGATTTTTGGATTTTGCTGCAGGGTGTTGTATTTCTTCGCTGTTAATGCTTAAGATTATTGCATCATCTTGTTGCAAATTTTTGCTTGTTTCTTGTTTTATTATATTCCAAGTAGTTTTTATTTTGCTTTTTGACTGACTGATAAATGTTTGATAATAGAGGCCTTTTGCTGCTTTTATGACTTTCCTAAGTTATCTTACACTACTTTTTAAAATGTATTTTTAATTTAGGGTCTTTACTGAGCTTTTGCTCATTATATAATTGTCTTTTATGTTGACAAGATTTTTTAATTCCTTGGGTTAACCATTCCCTGCTCTTATTATAACTTCTTTTTTTAATTTTTAGTGGGAAATGTGCTTCAAAATGCAATTTAAAAATGCATAAGAAATTGTCCAGTTGTTAACATCGTTTGCACTGTAGACACTATCCCATGATTCTTGCTGGTGGCTACCTTAATGCTGGGGTGACTTCCTCTTAAATACAAGTTGATCTATGCTAGACGTGACCTAACCACCAGTGAGATACTGGAAGCTAAGTTCGCTTAGTGCGCTTGGGTGATGAAATCATCTACGGCTGAAAGGTGGGTTGGTTTAGCTTCTAGGTACTGTCCTAAATGGAAAAAACCACTGGAAAGCACAGGCCTCTGTGTTAGGAATTCCCCTGGTATGGGGAGGGATCTCCACTCATAAAATACTTGCTAAGTCCCTCCATCATTTTACTGAGGTGCATTATTAATAATTCTAAACAATCTTTGAGTTTTATTGTAGAATCCTTAATTATCACTTAAGCATCATGGTCACAGAGACCATTGATCATTGGAGACACAGAATATGACAGTTTATCTGAATTTACAAAGATATTATTTATTGCTGCGCTAGAGTTTTTATTAATCCTGGTGAGAAAGCTAATTGTATGCACCATATTATGTGCAGTAAGAAGGGATTTTAATCGATTCATTCTGAAACTTGGAATTAAGTAATCTATATATATGTGCCCAAATATAATTGTTTTGTGCTTCGGCTTAAATAAAAATTTTAAGGTATCTTCAAGTTTTATCAAGAAAATTTCAAAGTTTCCTAATTGTGAGCGATAAATAGCAAATAATTATTTTTGAAGTTTTGCCAACCAATTGGATTGTGCATAATTCAATGCTTTGTTCTGAATCAAATTTAAATATATCTAATGTTTTATATGGTTCATCCAGCCTGACATAAATGCAAACTCCTTCGTTATGTAATTTTTTCCTTGAAACTTCTGCTCCCAAACAATAACCCTATAATGACAATTGTGATAATTGCTATTGTTTTAAATGATGATCAGACAGGCAGATAATGTGTGGTTTTATACTGTCACAAATTAAGCTGTTAAATAATTCATTTGTTTTACTTTTCAGTTTTTTAATATTTTGATGAAATACATAAAGTTTAAAACATGTTTTTAAAAAGATACTTATTTTAAAAAATATATGGAACTAACACAGTGAAGCTAAGTCGTATGAATAAAATCATGTGATATATGTCATACCAAACGCTCATATTGCTTCACTTATTTGTGTGGTATTTGGAACCGGTTTCGAAGACCTTTGTCTTTATCTTCGGCCAAGGGTACGACTGTTTGGAGAATCCAACGGCTCTGTAGAGATGAAGCGATATCCTGGTGGTGTTTTTATGTACTTAAAATTGGTGTTTTCTACCTTTGGAATATTAAAGTTCACTAATCGATCTCTGTATTTATGAATGTAAATTTTTTCCCAAGTATCCCGTTCTATATATCCCTGCATCTCTTTTAATAAATCCACCCTCTTCACAATATCATGGTTTTTAGTCCAAAAATGATAGCAGGTATTTACAGAATAACATGTGTAGATTGTGAAAAGATGTATATCGCAAAAACAAACAGAAATATATGTTTAGAAGAGCATTTCAAGAACATAAAATATAAACAGACCAATAGATCAGCTGTGGCATATCATTTTTGGACTAAAAACCATGATATTGTAAAAAGGGTTGATTTATTAAAAGAGACGCAGGACATATAGAACTGGATACTTCATCTTCATCTCTTCATCTCTACAGAGTCGTTGGATTCTCCAACCATCACAAAAAACACCTGAACTCACCTTCCTACAAAGTTACCACTCAAGTCACACTCTTTAGCACTCATTTTACACATTACAATCCAAACTCGGACACAACACTTTATTAAACTACACAAGCTATACTTAATACCCATCCACCCACACACAATACAAAACTCAAGTACATAATCTAAACTTAACCCTCACATGCAACAAAAAACTAAGTGATGTAAACTGCTCTTAACACTCACACACAACAAAAATTCAAGTATGCAAGCTTATCCATTTGTCATGATAGACATCAATAAGTGCATTTCAAACTATATAATTAAAATGTGCTGAAGTCCCACTACGCATAAATCAATTAATTGCTCTTATTGCCATGAGCACATTCTGTAGAGCATTGTCAATAAAGTCCCTGTAAATATTGGATGTAAGACTATTTAGGAGAACATATGAATCTATAGTAATTCACCTACAATTCCAATTCGCACATTGATCTTAAAATGATGCTGCATCTAGCCTGAATTGCATCATAAGGATTTGTGCCAGCCCACAAAGGTTAGTTGTTAAAATTTTTGAAACCATTTTTTCAAATTGTTGGGGGAAAAAAAGGGGGGGGGGGGCAAATAACAGATGGGTACTTGCGCAAAAACCATCCGTAAAAGTTTTTCCATGGTGGGTAATTGGCAGGCAAAAAAGACTCTGCTCATGTTTAAGATGATATGAAGAGCTGCTTGCGAAGTACCCTCCAAGCAGTAAGTTTGTGGTACTACAGTTTCTATCTCAGCATCTCAACATTAAACAGCAGCAAAGGTTTGATGACTTTGCAGCTTTCAGTCTGAAAATGCCATCAGACATAGCAGAGTAGTCTCTGTTCATTACCAATTGCATGAACATACATAAAAACCATATCTGCCAGGTCACAAAATTAATATACTGCCATTGTTAAACTGTAGGTGAACACAAAATAAGTGACTGACTAACCATAAATGTACACATACCAATGACAAATTTAAACAAGTCTCCTTGGGAAAATATCGTATTTGAATACAATGAGTGCATCCACAACATTACTTGATCTGATAAATAATTTTTTAACAAACTTGTTGAACTGTACCTGAAAACATGCTGAACATAATACTTCCAATAACAACACCAAAACAAAGCATTTTCAGACATATGTTTACATGACAATTTTTTTCTTTTGGTGTCAGGAACCCTTCCCCAGCATTTGTCCTTTTGATACACTCTGTATAAAGTGCAAATTAAAGCTGGAACATGGCATGCAGAAGGGTGAAGAGAACTGCCAACAGAGAGTTTGTCAGACTTGATAATAACAAATAAGAGCAGTGCCATGTTGATCAATAAATTATGTTTTTGTATTAATACTCTTTTGTCACTGTATTTAAGTTTCATTGTATTAAGCACAGTACAAAACTATTATCTTTTGATTGCTCATGTAGTGACTGCAAGAATTAAATGTCACCTTGTTACCAAGAGACCGCTTTTGTATAGAAGGAAGATTCTTGTTCCAGCACCCCTGCAAAGCCACTCTAGTTTACAAAAACAAGAGAGAATAACCCAGCGTTTGACCATCTTTAGTGCATATTTAATATATTATTATATAATAAGTTTGTAACTACATCCAACATACATCCAGGAGAGAGGATAAACTATTTTAGAACTCTTGCTCGTGAGCATAGTGGTTTAAAAGCAATGCCAAGGATAGAAGTAGAAATGGGCTACATAAAAATGTTGAATAGTGAGGTGAGGTATAAAGTAGTTATTCTTCTTATAGCCTTTTACAGCCCCATATGGGCCTTAGCTTACTGCGATGACCACTGCGTCCTCTACCTCCATCACATGGTATCATTGATAATAGTAGTTAAACAAGCGAAATTAATGAAAAATAATACAGCAAGAGGAATAGATAGTATCCCACTAGAATTTATAAAACAATGGTGTTGTGATGTAAACAGAGTTAAGTTACTCACAGGACTGTTTAACTTAATTACGGCAAAAGAAAGCCTACCAGTAAGTTGCAGAAAAGCAATCATTTACCCAATATATAAAGACAAGGGAAGTGTAGATATGCCAAAAAATTACAGAGATATTGCATTATTATCAAATGTTGGAAAAGTTTTTACATGCATTTTGACAAATTGGTTACAACATTTGGTTGAGGAATATAAAATTATTTCAGAATTCCAAATGGGATTTTGCAGCTGGAGACGCACGATGGATAATATATTTGTTGTAAAAACATTAGTAGGCAAATATTTAAAAAAATATGAGAGGAAAACTGTACATTGCCTTTGTTGACTTAGAAAAAGCATATGATTGCATAGAGTTACAATTGTTATGGGATAATTTACTGAGTAAGGGAGCATTGAATTGAATTTATTTCCACTTAATAATACAACAAGCTTCCACAGTACTCTTTTACAACACTCAGTCATACAAGAAAATAAAACCATGGTCACTCTAGTAAACTTTCCCAAGTTGCTGTGTAACCAAATGGCCCAAATAGTTTCAGCCTTGCAGTTACTCAACTATCAGGCAACTTACATCTACAAAATTAACTTAATCAAAAATCAACATAAATTATGTTTCTGCTTGATTTGGTTCCTAATTTCTTACTTATTTGCTTCAACCATTTTTTTATAACCTTACCTAAATAATACCCAAACTCCAAGATTTTCTGCTTGTTTTCATATTTACCAACTTGTTTCCCCTTATCTCTATCGGTAAGTTATCCCACTTCTCAATCCTAAGTTTTGCTCTCATTTCTTTAGTTTCTCTACATTCCACAATTGCATGCCAGTTAACTATCTTGCATTCCACAGACCAGACATTCCTCTATATTTACACCTACTCTTATTTCTTTTAGATTCTCTAACCCTGTCCAGGCCCATGCAATTCCCTCCCTCATCCACCAGTCACCTTCATCCACATAATTCTCTCTACTCCATATTTCCTTTCACCCCCTATAAACCCTCAATGACTTTTTACTACTAAAACATCTAATAACTCCTATCTTTCCATTACATAAATTCTTTGTTTAATTTCTCTTCAAAAGCCTCTTTCTTTACTTTATCATGCCACACATTCCAATTTTTTTCCATAATCTCATTAATTTAACCCAAGTATTTCCTACCCTCACTTTCTCTTGCATCACTAGACAGTATTTCAAAATACAATGCTCTTCTAAATTCTTAATCCTAAACCAATATTTAAGAGTATTTGTCATTATTTTTCCTTTACTCCCTTCTCTGCCTAATTCAGCTTGTACAATCCAGTTTGGTGAACTTTTGGGTAGGCCCATAATTTTATTGTAGAAATTCCAGTGAATCAAGTCTATATTTAGCCATCCTTCATCCCTACCCCAAACATCATTTTAGCTTCTACTACTAATGTATATATTTTTTCCAACCACTTTATATGCATTTCTGGTACTTTATATCTACAGGCAGTAATAGCTTTCAAAGCTAGCCTACCTTTTGCTAGAACCTTTCTTTTTCGTTCCCTCCACCCTCCATTCTTGTTAAGCCTAATACCCAAATAGTCAAATACATTAACCACCTCAATTTCTGCCCCTTCCCAATACCATTTCTCATTCTTGCATAAGTTGTTTCCATTCTTTAATATCCATGTTTTTTTTTATTTTCGAATGTTTATTCTTAGTCCCCATTTCTTACAGAATTTACCAATTACTTCAATTTATTTTGCTAGTCCAATATTAGTAATTGAACCCACTACCAAAGCTTCTGCAAATAATAGTCCTGAAATCTCAACATTTTAAACTGTGGGCATGTGGGTATTAACTTTGCTAACTTCTAAAATATCATTAATAAATAAGGTAAACAGTATGGGACTTAACTTATATCCTTGTATATTCTTAATTATCTACTGAGTCGATTTGATAATCTCCACTTGCTGTTGAATTATGTAAAACTAGTTTCACAGGCTAAAGTGAAACTAGTTTTGCATAATTCAACAGTAAGTGGAGCATAAGATTATCAAATTGACCCACTAGATAATTAAGAATATATTAATTGACATTATTATGATTTTGTTGAACTACACACTCTTAAAACTTCACTTACTTATCACTTACTTATGACAAGCAAGTGAAGCATTAAGAGTGTGTAATTCAACTAAATCATACAATAATCCCAATTATATAATTGGCTTCGCTGTGAAAGTTCCATTTTACATTTTAATTAAGAATATATTAGTATTGGTTCCAACAGGAAATTAAATTTTATATTTTATATCCTTGTCTTAGAACTAATGTATTCAAATTATTTGGAGTCACCCTATCCTGGGCAATCTTAATACAGTACTCATTTTCATGCTAACTCCTATCCCATTCAATTTTGACCATAATGTCTTGCAGTTAATTGTATCAAATGCCACGAACAACATATATAGTATCCCTCTTTTTTGGCCTAGATATTCCTCTATCATTGTATTAATAATGAAGACATTATCCAATGTTCTCTTATTTTTCCTGAAGCCTGCTTGGAACTCGGATAATTTATTTTCTTCTTCTGCCCAATTTAGAAGCCTTTCTGCCAGAATGCAGAAAGCTTACCTTAGACCAATAATAGACTAATTCCTCTATAATTAGCTGGTTTGTTTATATCACTTTTTCCTTTAAATATAGATACTACATTCGCTGTTCTCCAACCTTTGGGAGCTTTAATCTCTTTGTATATTGATTTAAATATCTGTGCCAATAACATACCTCTATCATCCTGACTTCATGTCCTCCAGAATCCGCCAGAATCCCATCAATCCCACAAGATTTATTTCTTTTTATTCTTTTTATCTGTTCCTTTATTTTGTTTATGTCATTCTGTCTATCCAAATAATCTACACTTAATATATCTTTCTCCATTATCTACCCCCCCCCCCAGGTGGAATATCTCCTCTACCCCTAAAAGATTTTTAAACTATAAATACCATTCCTTAACACTGATATTATTCTCATTTACTCTTTTATATAATCTCTTAACTATCATCCACATTGTTCTATAGTCATTTGTCCTCATTGCCTCCTGTACTTTCTTACTAATATTCTGACCCCATTCTTTCTTCTTTTCCTCCATGAGGGATTTATATCCCTGCCTTTCAATCATAAAGTTCTCTCTCTCTGCCTGTTCCCCTGTCTTTTCAATCACAAAGTTCTCTCTTTCTGTCTGTTCCCCTGCCTGTCTCCATTTTCTCAACTCTCTTTCAACTCCCCTTTTACCAGTTCTACACTCATTATCATACCAACCCTTCTGTATCTTTTTACTCATTTCTCTCTCTCTCATCTTAACCCCTACTTGTTTAACCAACCTCTCTAAAATCTCCATTATTTTCCCTACCTTCATTAGAGTTTCTGCATTGAGATTAAATGATATAAAATTAACTCCTCTCTTATGAAGCCTGGTGCCCTCTCATCATTCCATTTATATCTCTCTATTTTATGTCCATATTTCTTAACTTGCACCACTTTCCTAAACTGGTTTTGAAATTTCCCTTTTAATGGTAAATGACTGCTAGTACATACTAAATCTATAATCTCCAAATCTATCAGATCTTCGTTTAATTCTAGTGTCAGTAACATATAATCAAAAATACTTTGACATTATTATGAATAAGGGAGTAAGTTTTCATATGGTGAATATTCTTAAAGCATTATACAAGAGAAATAAGTTCTGTATGAAAGCAGGGGAAGGAATGGTAACAAGATAAATGATTCAAGAGAAGGGTTAAGGCAAGGGTGTAAGTTAAGCCCAGTACTATTTAATTTGTTTATTGATGATATTTTAACAAAGATAAAATAGGATAACAGTTCATTGCCATTTATGAATAATGTCACAATCCCATGGTTATTATTTGCAGATGACTTGGTTGTTGGATTCATCTCAATAATTGGCTTAAAACAATCCTTGCAGCAAATAGACATACTGTAAAGATTGGAGCTTGAAGGTAAATCAGGAGAAGACTCAAATAGTAGTTTTCAAGAAAGGAGCAAAATTGAGTAAATATGAGAAATGGAGGAAAGGAGATAAAGTATATAAGGTAGTAGGAATTGCATTTACATAGTAGTTATAATAGATAGGGGTGGCAAATGGAAAAGCAGAAAAAATTAGCTTTGACAAAAGGGAAAGGAGCTATGGCAGTGGTTAGAGGTTGTACATGTAAAATTCCAGATATAAATATTAAGTGGCTAGAAAAAAAATATATAGTATGATGGTTGAGGCAAAAATGTGTATGGTATTGAAATATGGAGACTGGAAGGAGGATGGGAAATTGTGGATGTTGTGCATAGAATGATTTGTACATAAATTTTAGGTGTACTGAGTACAATAGCAAAGGAAGTTGCACAAATAGAGTGGCAAGGAATGGTGTGATTATGGAAAGAGCTCTCAAACAAATCCTACAAATCCTAAACTTAGATGAAAGAAATTTGTTAAGGAAATTGAAGAAAAATGTCTAAGAAGCAATGGATGGAGTAACAGTCTTAGGATAATTCTGGAAAACAATGGAATGGGGGACATTTGGAGGAGGAGGGAGAACAATGTAAAGGGTTTTTGGGAAGTTGCAAGAAAGAGATTGGAAGATATAGAAATACAAAAACTGTTTAGTGAGTTAGCAGGTAAAAGATCTTTAGTATTTTATATACCAATAAAAAATAAATGGGAAAGGGAGAAGTATATTGATAAATCAAGTAAAGAACAAAGAGAAGGCATTGCATTGTTAAGAGCACACATGTGGAGATTAAAAGGAATAAGGAAAGGGTTTCCTCAGAATCAGTGTCCAATATGTAAGGGAAAGGAAGATATGGAACATATAGTGTTTGAGTGCAAAGGGAAGGGGCTCTGGAGGAAAAAATTTATAAAGAAAAATGGTTTAAATTAGATAGAAAAATAGCCTTAATGAAAATCTTTAGTAAAGATAGCAGGAATGCAGGAGCTCCTGAGCAAAGTTAAAAATAAATGGAATTGGGTACTAAGAAGGTAAGTACATCAAATCACTTAAAGGGCTGCATTTTATTAATTATATTAGGATGTAGATAAAGGTGATTATGGTTGAGAGTGGGTAAAATTTTAATTAATTTTAAATGTACCATTTAGTATGCATTTAAGAAATTATGTCATTATTAGTTTGTAGAGGTTGTAGTTAGATAACAAAATAATGGTATTGATAGAGTAATGGAAAAAAAATTCATTTAGGACCTTGGATCGAGTCAGAACCTGGTCCCCTGGAATTCCAGTAGGCTGATGCTGATAAACTGGGGACTGATGCATTCACGGTGGAAATATTGTATTTGTTTAATTACATTAGAACTTGGATAAAGGTGATAAAACCAATTATTGCATTTATATTTTTTTGTAATTGTGAGGGGGCATATCATAAATTGGCCTGGGCCAGATAGGTAAAGATCCCCTATAGTTTGTATTTGTATTTCTTTGTATATGTTCTTAGCACATTAATAAATTTCAATTTCATATTGCTATTAAATTTAATCAATGATTACTAAGTTAACAAGAAATGAGATAGGATTGTCCATTGTCCTTTTTCCCTTTTAACACATAGGCATGACACAGCTGTTTGTGATTGGAGAGAAAATTTAGATCACCATTTTAATTTTAAAAATTTATATTTTGATACAATATTATTTGCAGGTGACCCAGATATGTTAGGTGCAAAATTAGCAGTGTGTGGTAATTCTAATACATATGGTTGGCAACCGAGAAGAGTTTCAGCCACCTGCCACCTACAGTGCTAGTAGGTAAACACATATGGTAACTTGTTTGGAAAACTGGTCTTGCAAAGAAATCAGCTCCATTATTCAATTTCTGTGGGCGAAACATGTAACCACAGCTGAAATTCACCGACAGCTGGTAGAGGTTTACGGAGAGACTGTAATGTCTTGCCAGCATGTTGCAGAATGGTGTGGAAAGTTTTGCTAGGACATCATCAACCACCTTCCCTACAGCCCAGACTTGCTACAAGCGACTTTCACCTTTTTCTTCACTTCAAGGAGCACCTAGGAGGCCAACGATTCACTTCAGATGAGGAGATAAAACGTTTCACCACAAATGCAAGGACATGAATTTTACCAGGAGGAAATATTCAAACTCATCTCAAGAAGTTACAAGTGCCTAAATTGATATGGAGACTATGTCAAAAAATAACCTAATGTATGTACCATGAGTTAGCTGTATTGGTTATGTGAAATAAAATGTACACGTTTCACTGCAGGCTTTGTAGGCTTAGTTTCTGATCACCCCTCATATATTAAATAACAAATCACAGAATTGTTAAGATGTTGATGCCTGAAAATTAGGCAGAAGGAGCAAAATCAGGTTTCAGGGTCTATAACAATACTTGATAATGTTGATCAATGTATTCTGGATTTTACATTTAATTACATGCTGAATGCTTTAATGGGCAGTCCATTCTTTGAACTCCTAAGTTCATTGGGTCTTATCTGTGAAATGAACATAATTTATCACCATGTTCTTGTACTTATAGAGCACATTGCATTAGAAATGCATTTGTTGCCCATTTTCATTATATCTATTTTTAAAACAATTTTCTCATTTTCATTTTATTTAACTCTTTGTTTGTTTACTTAGTACATTTATACAATGATTTACTTAGTTTTATGTGTGAAATCTTCTATGCTATAAAACACATTTTCTATAAAATATTTTTTTATGACTTCTAGTTTTATGTTTGTTTGATTTATGCCCTTTATTTCTTTTGGTAGTCTGCTGTATAACTCTTACCCCATGCTTCTTGAGTCCCATTTGTTTAGTGTTCACCTAAATGTGAATCTAAAGAAATCTTCATTATTTCTTAGGATTATAACTATGCATCATACAATTTTTTGGTTCATCTTTGTTTTGTACAATTTTTTTCCTAATCCATAAATATATATGTCTGGAACAATTAATACATTAGTCTTTTTTAAATATCTGCATGTGTATCCTTTGACTATTTTTTCTATTATTCTCATGACTTCTTCTTTTTACTTTTTTTTTTTCACTTCAAAATATTCCCTACTTCTTGCATGGTAATATTTCCCCACAGCATTATGCCATATTTTATATGTGAATAGATGAATGCGTAATAAACCTGCTTAATTGTTTCACTATCCACTGATTTTCAGTTTTGCCTCATTATGTAAATAAGTTTATTCATCTTTTTGGTAATGTGCTCTATTTGGAGTTTCCAGTTTAATTGCTTGTCTATCATCTCCTTTATAGAATTTTAAGATATTGTTTCTAATGTTTTCCCCCTCTATTTTGAGTTTAATATAATTTATAGAGCAATTTTTTAATTCAAAATTAATCCATACTATTTATTTTATATTAGTATCAGGTCTAGATTTTAGTAATATTGTTTTACCATTGTTAGAATTGCATTTGTCTTGGTTTCCAAGTTAGCTACAGTTTTATCTTTTATTACTATTGTCATATCATTGGCATATCCTACTACTATCCCCCTAATTCAAAAATGTCATTTACATTTACTACAAATGTTCCAATTTTGAGCCCTGCGAAACTTCCCTGGAGATCTGATTTTATTTTTTCTACCACACCATTTATGTTCAAGGAGACCTATGTTATATCGACAATATAACTAATAAAATGAATAAGAATAACATATTAAGAAGACTAGCAGGCATCAAATAGGAAGTATTCATATATCTCCTTAATGACAGGTACAAAGATACCTAAAGCCCAATTTGCTCTATGGAAGTAAGATAATATCCACAATCAACAACCAACTTAAAACTAATTGAATATAATACAATTTAGGTCATTAAGATTAACAAAAGCCAAGAAAACAATACTAATTGCTATAATGCTGAGCATAACTAACAACAATTTAACGTATTAATTAGATATTAGATATTAAAATGGCAATACTGGGACAGAAATTAAGAAGTAAGAAGTAAGAAGTAATCAATGGTAATCAATAAATGGTTTCATATTCCTGGCAGAAAATAAAGATTAAAGACACAACAGACTTTCAAAAATTACATATAAAAAGAAGATTTGGACAAAAATTTAAAAATAAGCACTAAACCTGCCATTATACCAACTGACCCTTTACAATCTGTAGATATCAGCATGAAACTAAATCTGTATACAGTGGTCTCGAAGAAGAATGACCTACCTAAAGTATTAAGATTCACCCCACTTAGTACACTAGTAGGTATACTAAACAATTGTCATACTGATACATGGTGTAGAGTATGTACAGATGGATCTCTTAAAAATGGAGAAGGAAGCTTTGGATTATACTGTGAAGAATTATCTCAATATACAACTTTGGGACAGTATGCTAACAATTTTAATGATGAAATAATGGCCATTAGAGCAGCTTCAGAAAATCTACTGTAAAGACCTGCAATAAATCAAAGAACTGTTATCTTAAGCAACTTCTAAAGCAGCACTACAAAGTATAATGAATTACAGTTATTCAGCAACATACACTATAAACGAAATAAGAAAACTTTATCATACAATCCAGAGCAGAAAGGCAGAAATAGTTCTACAATGGATCCTGCACCATGTGCAATTAAAGGGGAATGACAATGCTAATACTTTAGCAATAAAAGGAACCACCATAAAATTAAAACCATCTTTTTAACTGGATCTTCCTTCTAAATTGAAACTCATATAAAGGCTTAATTGAACAGAAACAACAAAATATCAAATAAATGAGTACTATTCTAAACAAAGAACATCTACTTAAATGCAGTCGACATGATGGCAACAAACAAATGAAAAATAATTTAGAATATTATATATTAAAAATAATTGGGAAGCTAGGGAAAAAAGGATAAATATCAGCATCTCCAATGGCCACTAGCAACCAACCAACACCACTATTTGTGTTCTTATATTTTATTTCTACATATTGTGTTCCATTTTTTTAAGTACATTTTTAAAATCAGCCTTCCATCCCTATGTCTAAAATTTATTCATTAGAATGTGTTGATTTACACAGTCTAAGTTTGAAAATCTAGAAAAATAGTTATATTTTCATGTTCGTTTAGTGCGGTTAATATAAAATTATTTGTCATTTCTACTGCCTGTAGTGTTCATTTATGTTCTTGACATTCAAACTGTCCTTTTGATGCGATTGATTTTATTAGATATGCCTGTAAATGTTCTAAATATACAAAATGTAAAATTTAGTAGTTGAAATTTATTGAAAGTACTAAGAAAAATACAAACTACAAGGGGTCTCCTCCTATGTCTCCACCTATCTGGCTCAGGCCATTTTAGGTGTACTTCCTCAGGATTACAGAAATTTTAATACAACGATGATTTTATACTAACCCTTTATCTAAATTCTAAATAATCAAATAAAGTACAAAATTTTCACCTTGATTGCACCAGACCCCAGTCCACCGGTTCATCAGCAGTAGCCTAGTGGAATTCCTAGGGACTAAAATAAAAATTCTAGATACATGCTTTCTAGTACTTTGAAAATGTGGAACATAACATAATTAAAATGTTAATTGAAACTTGCACAGCAAAGCTAATCATATAATGGATATCATTGTATGATTTAGTTGAACTACACACTCTTAATGCTTCACTTACTTGTCCTAAGGTATGGAACCTGTTTCAAGAACATTTGTTCTCATCATCAGCCAGGCTAAAGTTCAACCATCGGATCATTCGTTGAGGTGCGGGAATGAGTATTCTGCTCTGATGGTGATGTGATAAACTTGTAGTTTATGTTTTCATCTCCAGCAGTGTCGAGTTCATTAGACTGTCTATGTATTTATAGATGCAGATTTTCTCCCAGGTTGCTAGTTCCATAGGTCCTTGTACTGATTTTAATAATTTTGCTTTATTCATTATGTCGAGATTTTGTGTCCAAAAATCATATGCTACTGCTGATTTCTCTATTTGCTTGTACTTTATAAGCACAAGCCATAGTTCCTAAAATGTTCCTTTAACTGTGTGCCTATGTTTCTCTTTGTTTTCCCAATGTAGTTTTTTTCACATTCTGTACAATTTATTTTGTACCTGCTTTTTCCTCTTGTGGAATACTGTCATTAACATTGTCTATCAGTAAGTTTTTAAAATTAAATCTATTAATTGGTGCCAAGCTGATATTAAAATCTTTAAGAATATTCTGACTTT
The DNA here is from genome assembly GCA_030762175.1 of Metallyticus violacea. Taxonomy (NCBI): domain Eukaryota; kingdom Metazoa; phylum Arthropoda; class Insecta; order Mantodea; family Metallyticidae; genus Metallyticus; species Metallyticus violacea. The sequence goes on from CM060831.1 coordinate 106,857,097, forward strand.
TTTGATAGTCCTTGGATGATATGTGAACTTTTTAAAAATTATCTTATCTTTTCTTGCTGAAAGTGTTGTGGTTTCTTTGTTATGTTTTTGTCTCTTAAATTTCTGCACCTTTTTGTGCGCTAGTTCTTCTTTAAAACCATTTTTAACCACTGTTTCCTCTATTTGTTTGTATTCATTAAAATCTTCTTTGCTAATTTGTAGGTTAACTAGCCAGTGTGTTAAACTATTGATAACTGCATGTTTGTGCTCTGTGGGGTTAAAACTGTCAGCTTGAATGTGATTACCTGCATCTGTATTCTTTCTTTATATTCCAAAATTCCAGATTTCCTTGACATTTCATTATTTTAATATCTAAGAATGGTAACATGTTATGTTTCTGTTTCATACGTAAACGATGTTTCTATCTTGTATATACAAAAGTTTAACACACCGACTAGTTAACCTACAAATTATCGAAGAATATTTTAATGAATACAAACAATTAGAAGAAACAGCGGTTAAAAATGGTTTTAAAAAATAACTAGTACACAAGAAACCACACTTTCAGCAAGAAAATATAAGATAATTTTTAAAAAGTTCACTTATCATCCACGGGCTACAAAAAAGTCAGAATATTCTTAAAGATTTTAATATCATGTTGGCACCAGTTAATAGATTTAATATTAAAAACTTACTGATAGACAATGTTAATGACAGTATTCCACAAGAGGAAAAAGCAGGTATTTACAAAATAAATTGTACAGAATGTGAAAAAATCTACATTGGAAAAACAAAGAGAAACATAGGCACACGGTTAAAGGTACATTTCAGGAACATAAAGTACAACCAAATAGAGAAATCAGCAGTAGCATATGATTTTGGCACAAAATCATGACATAATGAATAAAGCAAAATTATTAAAATCAGTACAAGGACCTACAGAACTAGCAACCTGGGAGAAAATCTGCATCTGTAAATACAAAGACAGTCTAATGAACTTCGACACTGCTGGAGATGAAAACATAAACTACAAGTTTATCACACTGCCACCAGAGCAGAATACACATTCCCACAGCTCAACAAATGATCCAACAGTTTAACTTTAGCCTGGCTGATGATGAGAACTAAATGTTTTTGAAACCGGTTCCATACGTAAGTGAAGCATTAGGAGTGTGGAGTTAAATCATAAAATGATATCAATTATATAGCATAATCAGTCCATATTCTGTATAATTTTTCCTGCTTCCTTTCTGTTTATATATTGGTTTGACAATTATCTTTTTATGATGCCTGCAAATGTTCCTTAGTTTAAAGATGTATTAACATTGTGAGTAAAGATTTTGGCTAATTCATCTTTAAGAATTTCATGTTATATATCATTGAAATCTGCCTTTTTTTACTTTAAGCTTATTTATTTCCTTCATTCCTTTTTCTTTTTCTACTTCTTAAAGTGTCACTGAATGTAACTGACTTGGCTGGTTACTGAATTAAAAACTAATTTGATGCTTATTTATTTAAACTTAATTGTATATCTATATTAGTATAATATTTGTTAAATATGTTATATACTTTCCTTGGATTAATAATATCTGTATTAACGCTCTCAATTACAATATTTTCTATCTGTTTGTTTCGCCTTGTTTATGTATATTCTTTACTAAGAGCCATAGTGATTACATTTTGTTTTCTGCTTTTGCCACCAGTTTTCTATTGCGCATAATTTTTTTTCTGTTCAGCTACATCTTCTAATGTCTAATTATATATAATTCTCTATATACTGCAGTGAATATTTGGATGTTTTATTGAGTGAAATTTGCCTTTTCCCATGACATTGCTACTCCTTTTGTTATCTACCCAGTATATTTTCTACCCTTTTTACTCTGGTTTATTTTTGAAAGTTCATAGCCCTGTGTGGTCGAGGTTGCATGCTAGGATTTGAGCTCCAACTTTATTGAATATTTATTCTCTCATATCTATTTATTTTAGCAATATTAAATAGAATGTAGCTTAAGTATTTTTTCTTATGTACTATATTAAATTATTATTAGTGTTTATACTCCAGTTTTGTAAAACAATCATATTATACACGACCATTAAAAGTAGCTGATTCACCACCATATTGGTTTGGTTTCATTTGTGTATCTAGTATAGATTCTGTTCTCAATTTTATCTCTTTTTTCATTCACATTAAGTATAGTGAAACCCAGGGCTAACAATATGTTAGTTTCCAGTTAAATCAGATTCATAGTTCCCTTTAAATAATAGCTTGAATTTTGTGTTGTGTGTGTTAAGTGTAGCTCACGTGACGTAGTTTTATGCGGCATGTGAAGGATAAGTTTAGCCTGCATAAGGAGTTTTGTGTTGTGTGTGGTTGTTAAGTGTAGCTTACATAGTTTAACCTAGTGTTGTGTCCAAATTTGAAGGCAAAGTGTGAAAATGAGTGCTACAGAGTGTGATATGAGCGGCAAATGTGGTGCGTGTTGTAGGAAGGTGAGTTCAAGCATGTTTTGTGATGAGTGTCAGTTATGGTTTCATTGGACTTGTGCTAAAACTAACAGTGATATGGTTGCTACTTCAGACCAGTGGTATTGTGAACTTTGTAAATATAAAATCCTAGTTGTAAAGCAAGAGAAAACTATTCTCCAACTGCGAGAGGAACTGGCACTTGCAAAGATGCAGATTGAGAGCTATTGCTCACCAATTAAAGTCAATAGTAAATCACCTGAATTGAAGGTTGTGCCAAGAAAGAATCACTAGAGGAGGAGAGTATCCTCTGCTGATGATGCTACCACTATTCCTCTGGTGAACAGATTCAATGCACTTGGAACACTGGAAGCTCACCAGAGCACAAGTCCTCTTCCAGTAGCAGATGCTAAGCCTAAGAGGAAGAGTAAGATTTGGCTGCTAGGTAGTAGTCATGGGAGGGGCATAGCATCCCTACTGAAGGACGACTTGGGTAGCAATTATGATGTTGCATTTTTAAGCCAAGTGTTGGACTTGCTGACGTCACAAAGACTTGGAAAAATCAACAACTGGTTTCAGTAAGGATGATCATGTGTTGGTGATGCAAGCCTTGAGAAAGTTAATAATTATCAGATTGAGCAAGATCTTGGTGACATCTATGCTAAAACCAGGCATATAAATGTGAGGTTTCTGGGACTGTTAGATAGGCATGATAGGCCTCAGTTTCATAGGAGGATACAGAGTATGAATCTGAGGCTTGAGCATGCATTGAGGACACCCACAAACTCCCACATTTGTGTGATAGATGTAATTAACATAGGTAGAGATAGCTTTACTGTACATGGCCTGCACTTGAATTCTAGAGGCAAAAAGCAGCTTTCGCTCCTTATTGCTGATAGAATCAAGGGTAAGATTCCTGTTGTTATCAATAGTTCCAGGTTCCGTTTTTTAGGATAAAGACACCTGATCCAGGCCAGAAATTCATCAAGTCAAACTTTTAGTTAATTCAAATGACAATCATATCAATGATCATGATTGTACAGAAATGAAGTAAAATTAAAGAGTATTCAGCAAGCAATAAACAATCTTTGTATATATTTCATCAAAATAATTGAAAAGTAAAACAGTGAATTATTAAACAGCTTAACTTGTGACAATATAAAACCACATATTATCTGCCTATCTGAACATCATTTGAAACAACAAGAATTATCACAATTGTCATTACATGGTTATTGTTTGGGAGCAGAAGTTTCAAAGAAAAAACTAAATAATGGAGGAGTTTGCATTTATATCAGGCTGGATGTACCATATAAAACATTAGATATATCAAAATTTAATTCAGAACAAGACACTGAATTATGGACAATACAATTGGATGGCAAAAATATAAAAATAATTGTAATTGTTATTTATCACTCACCATTTGTAAACTTTGAAACTTTCTTAATGAAACCTGAAGATGCCTTAAACTCCTTATTTAAGCCTAAGAATGAAATAATTATATGTGGGAACATAAATATTGATTACTTAATGCCAAGTGTTAGAATGAATTGAATTCCCTTCTTACTGCACATAATATGGTGCATACAATTAACTTTTCAACCAGGATTAATAAAATCTCTAGCACAGAGATAGATAATATATTTGTAAATTTAGACAAACTGTAATCATATTCTGTGTCTCCATTGATCAATGGCCTCTCTGACCATGATGGTCAAGTAATACAGAAAAAGGATTCTACAATAAAACTCAAAGAATGTTATAGATATATAAAATATACAGATATTAATGATGCAAACCTCAGTAAAATGGCAGAGACACTTCAACAAGAATCGTGGATAAGTGCCTTCAGTGTAAATGATGTTAATAGTAGTTCAACAATGTTTTACAAATTTCAAATTGCATTTTGAAGCATATTTTTTACTAAAAATTAAAAAAAAGTTATAATATGAGCAGGAAAGGGTTAACCCAAGGAATTAAAAAATCTTGTCAATATTATAATGAGCAAAGGCTCAGTAAAGACCCTAAATTAAAAATACATTTTAAAATATTGTAAGATATTTAAGAAAGTTATAAAAGCAGCAAAATGCCTCCATTATCAAACACCAGTTAGTCAAAAAACAAAATAAAAATTATTTGGAATATAATAAAACAAGCAACAGGCAAAAATATGCACTAAGATGATGCAATAATCTTAAGCATTAACAATCAAGAGATACAACATACTGCAGATGTAGCAAATGTGTTTAATGATTATTTTCTTAATGTAACAAAAAATTTAAATTTATCTTCTGGTGATAAAAGAGATGCACTATAAAGTTTACAATTGTCAATTCCCAGTCAAAATAATGAATTCAAACCATGTACCACTACCCCACTAGAAATCAGTAATATCATTAGAAAACTAAAATCAAAAAACTCTTCTGGCTATGATGAGATCAACAGCAAAGTCATAAAGGACTGTACAAAGAAAATTAGTACCCCCCTTAGTCACATGTGCAATTAATCTTTAACATTGGGTGTGTTTCCTTATAGGCTAAAATATTCAATATTGAAGCCTCTGTTCAAAAAGGGAGAAAAGATAAATGTCTCTAATTATAGACCTATAGCTATTTCACCTACATTTTCTAAGGTATATGAGAAAGTAATGTACAGTAGGCTTTACCATTACCTTGTAAGTGACAATATTCTAGTTAATGATCAGTTTGGCTTTAGAAAAGGAATTTCAACAGAAAATGCAATCTATAAACTCACTAATAAAATTTTAACTGCATTTAATGAAAGAGCACATTTAGGAGGCATATTTTGTGACTTACCCAAGCTTTTGATTGTTAAGCATGAAATTCGGATAGATAAGTTAGCTTTCTATGAAATAAAAAACCAATATTTAAAATGCTTTATATCCTACCTTGACAAAAGTAAACACAAAGTAGTAATAAATTGTTCCTTTAAAAATAAAAATAAATCAGAGTCGGGAATGATTAACCATGGAGTGCCTCAAGGATCTGTTCTGGGCCCTCTTCTTTTTCTGATATATATATATGTAAATGATCTCTCCTAATCTATCCAGTAAATGCTGTTCTGTTTGCAGATGACATAACCATATTGATAAATGGAAAGAGCCTTAATGATTGTGCCATTAGCCTAAATCTGGTTATGAGTTCATTGTAGGTATGTTTCAAAGCAAACAAATTGTCTCTAAATCTTGATAAAACAAATGTTATGAAATTCATCACTCACAGATCTCCAGATCCACAATTACAGATGGGATATTATAACAGTGTATTTTCACAAACCAAATATATTAAATTCCTTTGTTTAATAATTGATAAACATCTGAATTGGAAAGATCACACCTAAACTTAGCAGTGCCATCTATGCAATACATGCATTAGTAATGTTGGAGTCAATTAAGACTTTAAAACTAGTTTATAATGCTTATTTCAACTCTATAATGAAGTACAGTCTAATATTTTGGGAAAATTCAGTTAAAAGTGAACATTGTAATTGTAAAATTAAAAGCAGTTAGGAACAGTGAAGTTGTTAAATATACAAATGAGTCTGTATTAGGTTTTTTTTTTTTTGAGTAGTGTTTAACGCCCGTTTTCACTACTGAGGCACCACAGGCGGTGGACACTGGTGATACATGAGATGAAATGATAAATTGGGAAAGGATATTTTTTTTTTAAGGAAGGAAGCGTTCCAGGCCTAAGTTTAGGTACCTCCCCGGCATTTGCCAGTTATGAAGACTGAGGAAAACCTGGAAAAAACCCCAGTCAGGGAGGACGGTCCTGGCGGGATTCGAACCGCAGACCTCCCGCTCACGAGTCCGTGCCTTAACGACCTCGGCCACCCGTGGCGGTGTCTGTATTAGGTGACACTAAAACTTCACTAAATGGATAATTCTTCAGAACATGTTTCAAAAGTGTTCGCTCTCATCCTCAGCTGGGTACCAACTAATGCTGGCAGGTGACATAGTGACCTCTAATGGTTCCATTAGATAAGGGAATAGGAAGTCAATTGGCTGAATGTCAAAGTGAACATATCTTCTATTACAGAAAAAAGTCATGCGAATAATTGCTGGTACACATAGCAAACATTTATGCAGAAACTTCTTTAGGCAATTTGAAATTTTAACTCTTCCTTGTGCATATATTTTATCCTTAATGAAGTTTTATATAAGAAATAAACAAAAAGTTGTTCAAAATCAAAATAAGCATGACAAGAATACTAGACAAAAAGCAAATCTACATTGACTGGTTTCAACACTTTCATACCATCAAAAAGGTGTTTATTATGAATGCATTTTAATGCACAATGCTCTTCCCTCTAGCCTAAAAGCCTTAATAAATAATGATAATTCCTTTAAATCTGCTCTTAGAAAATACCTATATAAAAAGGTCTATTATCCTGTAAAGGAATATATGAGTGACAATTTTATACTGAGTTAAAACAGTGCAATAATTTATATCAATACATATGTAAACATGTATACAGTAAAATTTTTATGATTAAGTGACTTGTCTGTTTTTGTTGTTTGGTTGAGTTATTCTAGGTGTTCTTTTCCATTTTATTGTAATTATTTATGTAGATGTAGACAATTTATTTATAAATGTAGATTGCATGCTACTGTGATAATTGTATGTAACAAGTTCTATGTTCGTAGGTCTCTGTGACTGCTTTGCAAACTCGCTGAATGCTCCAGGAAATAAACCAAACTAGCCTTTTTTGTTGACATTAAAGTGTCTATTCCATGATGAAATATTTTACTGAACCTTTTGTGTGAGACTATTGGGAACTCGACAACTTAGTATAGCGATTTGTGGATTGATTGGTTGAAGTATTATAAAAGATTTTTAAGTATTTTAATTAATATTAGTTATGGCAATGTTAAAATTTTAGATACTTTGTTTGTCTAGGGGTACATGCATTATTGAAACAAGGGAATTACTGGTGTAGAAATTGTAGTTAAGTGGTTAAAATAATTATTTATGTATAAATATTTATAGTATTTTGTTTTTGGTTGAATTGGGGACTGGCCCCCTGGATATTCCAGTAGGTAGTTATGATGAACTGAGGAATGGGGTCTGAGCTAATCAAATTGGAAAAAACTTGGATTAATTATTTAGAATTAAAATTTTATAATGTATTGTATATATGAAATAAAAATGAAATACTACTTCTACTTAGCCTTTCATACTTTTTATGTACTTTTTTATGTTCATATAAATTCCCCAGGTGAAAGTACTTTTAGAATATTTAAACTTTCATAATTTATTTCCCTTCTATATTTTGAGTAACAAATAAAATATGAATGAATTTAAATAATTGCAATGATTTATATTTATCAACAATTTATTGCGTTTGAAACTCTGCTTCTGGATCTACTATTTATTTATTATCATTAACACTATAAGAAAAGCGGCAATTCTTCTTATAATAATAATAATAATAATAATAATAATAATAATAATAATAATAATAATAATAATAATAATACATTCAACTTATACATACATTCATATAATTCCTTTCTTTCTTGTGGATTTAATGTTATCAGATTCCTAACATCTGATATAAGTAAAGCTGTCAGACCATTTCTTAAACGAATCGTCCTGCAAACATAAAAAAGCCATAAAGAATTAAGTGTTCTGTTAACAATGAGTTTTCTTTATAACGACAGAATGCAGTCAATATATTCTAAAATATGTTCCATATTCTTCCCATTACGTTTATTCTATCAAACTACTTCAAACTCAAATCATCATTGTTCGTCCTAACCTCAAATACGATTAACAGCCATAGAGTTTATTACCTGTACTCCTTCGAGTCATTCTCAGATTTATTTGAACTGTCCAAATACTTGACTTCGAGATTCTTGTCATCGTGTATTATAAGATCAGTCTGTGAATTCATCTTTTCAAATTTAATCTTTAGTGTTGCTGCTTTATTACTCCGAGGTTTAAATATTTTAGTACGTTTTTCATTTGATGTAACACTTTCCCTAAAACACCTTTTTGACATAGTATAACATGCATATATTCTTTTAACTGACTTTATCACTATCATTCAAACTTAAAATTAAAGTTAATATGTTCGTCTTTAACTTAATCCTTTCCGATTCACATTCTAATCCGTTGTACATTCAGCAGCCTTGGCCGTTCACATTTCCGGCAGACCAAATTCTTGAGATATAAGGCTGCAGTCCCGAGCCAGAGCGCAGAGAACCGAACTTTCGCTCGAATAGAGTTGGCAACACTGAATTCCAGTGTTTCTACGTACTTCCGTTAATATATACATATTAATTGCAGAAGAACTGCTTATAGAAATAATGCATCAAAATACTAATCAACTTATAATAGCTGTCACGTCTAATTTTAATCATTACTACCTCAATCGGGTTAAGGCACCAGTAACAAGAAGGAAGCCTAAAAACTTAGATGAACGCGTACTTTGGAGTTTTATTTAACTTATATGAAAGATTGTTTTAATTTGTGCGCTCAAACCATTTAATCAAATGCACTATGGTCAAGTTTTCAGATGTTGAGAGAGTAATGCAGCAAATTGCTCTGTACATTTTAATACTTTTGCAACCGGGGGACAGGGAGGGGAGCATTGCATACTGAAATTTTGCAATGTCGTAATTTATTTTCAATGCTTTGAGCTTTAGATCTGTAAATTGCGGTACAGGAAAGCTAGTTACATATTTGAGGATAATGTGATCAACATCGAAATTATTTTACGGGGACTGTGCTGGGTTTAGAGGCAATTAATTCCCACAGCATTAGTAATTTCATAAGAGGACTAAAACTTTCCCTTTTTTATATATATGCATTAGCTCATGCGCTGGGATAACCATTATGTGCACCTGTAACTGTTTAAATATTAAACTTTATTCTGTTTGTGTATTTGTGCAATGAAACTTTTTTTTTTTTTTTTTTTTTTTTTTTTTTTTTTTTTTTTTTTTTTTTTCTCATTTGTGCACCTCAATTATGTTGCAGAGAACTTAGCTCCATAGCACAAATGAAAATTGGTGTCTTTAGATGTCAGCAGAAATAAAATAAAATCCTCGTGTCCTTGTAAATGGTCTATTTAATTTGTGTTATTTATTACATGATTTTAATCCAATTTTTGCATGAAAGGGGAGAGGAAGCGGTTTAGTCGCTCATATCATTCTAATACAATTTTGGCACAAAAGTTAATATTATTTGGTTTATTTACGGAGCTCTTTGACATCTCTGATGATCAGTGATAAGTTTTGCTCGGAGGCTTCTTTCAGGTTTGGGGTTCTTTTACGTGCCATAAGAATACACGGCTTTACTCCCCTTCCGAGCGAAGCCATCGTGACCAAGATTGAACCCGCAATGTTAGGCCTACGAGGCAAGTGTGCACAGTCCTCTACAGAGTGGCGTAGAGTACAGAAGTAAACGTTGATTGCGTTTCGTTTTGTGCTATTCGGTTTTTGTCAGTTTCTTCTTAGTTAAATTTTGTCTTCACATTTCCTTTGCGACACTTTCACAGTTGTCTAGCCAATTTTAATTATGAACAAGATCACACGAGTAAACACTTTGAAAGCTGCCTTCGATAAAAGTAAGCCTCGGCCTACGCCATTAGATATAAATCTGTGGTTGGATACCACCCTACGTATAGCCGAGGATCAATTGGACACACTTCAATTAATTGGTAAGCAAAATGTAGCATTTATCAAGTTATACAGTAGAGTGATTTTCGAACAGTTGTTAAATGTACATCAGGGCACAACTCCCTCTGTAACTGAAGACGGATCTGTGACTTCCGTAACAATTAGTGATACCAGTGCAGAATATACTCATGCCCGTGTGTTTAATTTACCCCCGGAATTTTCAAATGATAAAATACGCCAAGGATTACAGGTATACGGCTTTGTAATTAAAATTGAAGACGAACATTGGTCTCTCGGCTATAAGTATCTGGTTCAAAATGGAATTCGTTCTATTCAAATTGATTTGAAAAAACCTATTCCATCTAATTTGATGATTGCTGGTTACGAGGCTTACATTAGTTACGCAGGGCAACCACCCACGTGTAATACATGTGGAGAAACCACTCATTTCCGTGATTGTTGTCCTTACAAGAAATTTACTTCAAAGATCCCACAAGTACCTCGTCCAACATTAATGAGTGAACTATTCTCTCAGGAAAATATTATTACTCCTCAGGAAACTTCTGCTTCCAGCCCTATTCAACCTGACCAGCAGGCAGACGCTCTCCCCCCTTCCGAGCCCTCTCAACAGCCCGCCTCTCCCTTGGAACCAATGAATCCGACCTTGCTGTTGCAACGGCATGACATACCTCCCTTATCCCCACATGCTAGTAACACTGCTCAGGTAGCTACTGCACCATTGTATGAACAGGAGATAAACATAGGACCAAATGCAAAGAAACAAAACGTACGCGAAAGATCCCAATCCACGGCGACACCTTTGCACGACTTGGATGCTCTGACTTTACTCAATAATAAACCAGCGATTTCATCCCGAAATCCGCGATTACAGGGTGGCTTTTCTTCTAAACGTCATGTTAACAGTGACAAAGCTGGGAAATCTTTGCCGTTATCTGAAAGTCCTACTGAGCCTATGTCGGAGGACAAACCTCATGCAACCTTAGAACTCCCGCTTGGAGAATATTTTTTTACTACTGTCCTCTAGCTGTTTATTCTTTTAATTGTTCTTGGACTAACTTGTCCCTCTTTATGTCAAAGACATATAAAATTCTTACACTGAATATTAGTAATATCCAAACTCCTAAAAAAATCATCTTCTTGCAAAATGTTTTCATTCCCTATATATTGACATTGCTCTTCTTCAGGAGGTAAATTCTCCGTTTATAACTAGCTTATATGGATATAATGCTGAAATTAATACTGATTTTGTTACCCGTGGTACGGCCATATTGCTTAAAGATCACTTGCAATATACGGATGTGCGTATGACTGCAAATTTTAGGGGTATCAGTCTTATTATAGGGAATCTCAATATTATCAATGTGTATGGTCCTTCTGGCACCCATATGCGGAAGGAAAGACAATTTTTTTTTTTTTCTGAAGAAGTAGCTTCCTTGTTTTCTAATTCTCCTCATGTGTTATTAGGTGGGGATTTTAATACTGTTTTATCTCCTAAAGATTGCACGGGGGTTTATTTGCCTTGTCCTGCTTTTGTAGATTTAGTTCATCGACTTCAGTTACGCGATACATGGGAAGTCGTCTATCGTGATCGTCCGCTTTACACATTTCAACGCAATCTCTCGGGAGCACGACTCGATCGCATTTATGTTGATCGCGCTCTTTGTGTTAGTACTGTGGATATATGTCCTACAGACTCTCTGATCATTGTGGATATCTTACTTCCATTACGCTACCTGCATCCTCTTCATCATATGGTCGTGGTTACTGGAAGCTTAATGTGCAGGTTCTTTCTGGCTAAGATGCTCAGGAACTCTTTGCAGAGCGTTGACGATGTTGGACTTATCAGCAATGATTTTACTCTACTAAACTGGAATGGTGACTTATCATCAAAACGAAGATAAAACGGTTTCTTCAATATGTGTCTGGTGATAAATACCGCAGAAAACAGTGTTATCGACAGTTTCTTTATGGGGTATTGCGAAATTTGTACAGTCGCCCTGTGGTTGATACACATAGTAGTATTGAGATAAAAGGAATTAAAGCTCGGATTCTTAAATTTCAACTGAATGATTTGAGGGGCACTTAGGTGCGTTCCCAAGCTACGTTCATTAATATGGAATCTGTATCCATATATCATCATGCCCGTGAAATTCGGCGTACCAAGCGTAAATATATTCATAGCATTCACAATGGCTCCCATGGTTCTGTAAGTAGCCAAATGGATATCCGTTCTGTTGTGTTTGAATATTTTCAGAAGCTATATTCTGATATTACACCTGACGAACTCCTTGGTACAGAGGAAATTACGGTTCAAACCTCTTCTGGGCCTGGTGATAATATTCCTCCTTTTACCATGGCGGAACTGCAAGCATTTTATTGCCTGTCCTCGAAATAAATCACTTGGAGTAGATGGACTACCTGCAGAATTTTACTCTGCATTTTGGCCGTTGCTGAAGGATGCACTTCTTGCAATTTTCAATGAGCTACTGTGTACCACTTTGATTCCCTCTGCATTTGCCCATGGTATACTAGTCCTTGTACCTAAATGTAACCATCCCAATATTGCACAGGACTTTCGTCCTTTAACAATGCTCAATACTGATTATAAAATGTTCGTGCGTTGTATTAAATATCGCTTATCACCAATGATTGCTGATATTCTTGCACCGGTACAACAGTTCATTTGACGTGGAGGCAACATACTGTATGCCCTATGTGCTCTTCGTGACGCTTTTAGCGACGCCCATATTTCGCGGGTTGGGAAACTTTTGATCTCCTTGGACTTTGACCATGCATTTGACCGGGTGAAACATAGTTATTTAATTAAAACTATGATGCACTTAGGAATCCCTGATACAAACTGCTACCTCATTCGCAAAATATTAAAAGCAGCTACTTCCAAAATTTTAGTGAACGGCTATTTCACTCATTCCTTTCCTCTGAGAAGGTCTGTCAGACAGGGCTGTCCGATGGCTATGCACTTGTTTGTGATGTCCATTGAACCTCTCCTAAGAAAATTACAACAGTGCCTCCGTTCTGATGGTTACTCTCTTATTAGAACATTTGCTGATGAAGTCACTTTGATGATCTCACATGGTTCTCTTCTTCCTCATATTCACGAAATTGTGCATAATTATTGTAGAGATTCTGGAGCGATCCTCAATGTGAATAAATCAAGATATATGCTCGTTGGCTCTACTTCTATAGTCCCACCTTCGTGGATATCTATCGCTTCAGCCGTTAAAATATTGGGTATTACGTTTTTATCCAGGCTACGGCGACGATTCAATATAATTGGAACTGTGTTTAACAGTGTTCGTAAAGTTCTTCAAGAGCATCAATTTCGTTCCCTTAATTTGTTACAACGTGTTCATTTTGTTAATATATTCTCACTATCCAAAGTATGGTTTGTGAGTCAGGTTCTGGCTTTAACATCCATCTTTGGCGCTAAGTTGAAATCAGCTACAGGATGGTTTATTTGGAAAGGTTTTTTGTTACTAGTACCAAGAAATCAACTCACACTTCCAACCTCTGAAGGAGGTCTAAATGTCATTGATCCATAGAAAAAAGCTGATTGTCTGTTTCTCCGGACTAACTGGGCACATCTAGGAGACTATGGCGATTCTTATAGTCATCAGTTTCTCACCCAGTGATTGTCGGAACACCGTCTCAAGAATCCACCAGATCTTCGAGGGTTGCCGATTCAGGCACCCCAGGTTAAGAAGCTACTTCAGTTAATCTCATACTGTCCTGTCGACCTACATGGCCAACCACCGAAGACCAGAGACTTGTATACTGCCTGGTTATTTCAATTGCCGGTTTCTAAAGTAGTTCTCCAACACCCAGTATACAACTGGCGCCGAATCTGGTCCAACATTGGACATCCTGCGCTCAACACTTACCAACGGAGTATTGGTACCAACTGGTGAATAATATCTTCCCTACAAATGAGCGTCTACGTCGTATTGGAATGAATATATCTCCTAACTGTGATGTTTGCGGCCTTCAAGATACAATACTTCAACGTTTAGAATGTGGCGCTGCTGTATCAGCACGGCGGAGGGTGCAGGCCAAGATCCTCCGGATCCTGGATGTCTCTGAGAAATTATTTGAACCCCATTATTTGACATTTCCAGTATTTAGTTGGTCCTCAGTAGCTCAACGAATGGCAGTGTTGCCTATATTTACATGAGTTTGAAGATTTAATTTCAAAAGCAAAAAAAACAAAAAACAAAAAAAAAAAAACAGTTGGACCACCACTCAGCTGCCGCATCGCGCCGACAGCCGTGGAAGAGGCGGTATATATAGATGTGCAACTTTTATTATGATGTTTCTTAATTTAACTTGATTATTAAAATATCATTGTTAAAATGTTTTGAGTCAAAACTTCCAAATTCTCATAGATGGAAAATAAATGTAAAAACTACTAACATATAAATTAAAAAAAATTAAAAAAAAAGTGTGTGTACCAATTACCATAGCTCTGCAGGCACCTCGGTTTAGTCCGTCCAACATAAGAAGCAAAGAGAACACCACAAGAAACAGTTCGTGCACGTTTCGGCTAGAGCTTAAATTCAAATTGAACGCGAAATAATGCAACGTGCCTCAAGTAAGCATTGGCATAAGGTAATGCAGTGTAAGAGCATACCGACATGCAGCACGTGCCAACCGTGAGCTATTAAAGTCGACTGTAAGTTACGAACTTTGTTTGATTAGAATAGGTGGGCCGATCCTGGTGGTACTGCCAGGTCAACCCGTGAAAGAGGTGGAGCAAGCCCCTAGCACTCACTTGACGTTACAAAGAGAAACAAATGCTGTGCTCGAAAGAATGTCGTTGCTCTTATTGCTGCTCTGCTGTTGCTGCTGCTGCTGCTGCTGCTGCTGCTACTGCGGGAGCATTGAGGATGGGTTTCCTAGGGGAAGACCAGTTTCGAGCGACAGCGGAAGACAGTGTCATAAGTAAATAAGAGCAGGATAGCATGTTAGATAAGGTTTATTAGGTTAGAATGGCGATTTTAAATGAGCCTGAATATTTCAGCAAGTTAACAATATATTTTCCAATTCGCAACTAATTCATATATACACTAACCTAAGGCTAACCTCGGTCAAATCGTAGAAGTGGCGAAATGCTGTAATTCCAATTCGCAACTAATTCAAGAGTAAATAATTTGTAATTGAAGCAAATCTCCTTAACTGGTGCAAAAATAAATAATAATAATAATAATAATAATAATAATAATAATAATAATAATAATAATAATAATAATAATAATAATAATAATAATAATAATAACAACATTGTAGTAATTGAACCCGCGTTGAAACTTACACACGTTGAGCGCAGTGCCTTAACCATTTACGCTACTACGCAGATAAACTTAAATTCAATTATCTAGCTAATATCTGTTTCCTCTTTCGATTGGAGATTTGCTACAATTACAAATGATTTACTCCTTGGTTGGATGAAGGAATAGACGGTGACGGCGACCGCCTAGCAGGTTTGCTCCCATCATGGGAGTGGGACCTCCGAGAAGGAGAAGGGCTCTTTTTCTTCTCAACAGGAGTTGACGATTTTAAAAAGTCAGTTCTCGTATAGCTCGTCCTGAACTTAATTTCAGGAGCATTGAAAACTACCGGCTGTGGCTTCTCGATAGAGCGCTTCGGAGAACTGGGCGTAGTAGGGACCCGGTAAAGACAAGGTCACAGTCTGCGTACTGCTGTCGCAATTCTTGACCGCTAAAGAAGTGCTCCGCTGTATTTACCGGTATTGGGTACTACAGGTTGGCGAAATTGGTATCGATTCCGGGCCTCGTAAAGGAGAGCTTAACGGGTCCAGCTATGACATCAATTCCATTCTTATCTACAAATGGGTTTACCTTGCTAAACGATAGGCCATATTTAGTACAATTGAGTACTAAGTATCGAGGAAAGTACTTCTCGCATACTTCTTTTACGTCAACTCTTTTGCGTTTCATTTGATAATAATTATTATCTTGTACTATGGGATTTTATCCTCCACCATTGCAACTGTCTCCGATGGCAGGCTGCTTCCTGGGCGCCACCCCGGGTTAGGTTACTTGCCCTGGCCTAGACGAAGTAACCTCAGGGTCACACCTTCCTGTATATTGACAAACGGACTCAATCCCCTGCAGGAAGTCAACAGCTCATGCAATGAACCAACCCCGGGCCTGACCTTTACCAGGGGATACGCTCCTATATGGTAACCCAGTGTTGGGAGTTAGCCATTACCCAGTCACTTTTTACCGTGTCAAACACGGGGGTATCCTTCAGACAAAGAACAGGGAAGTAAAACGAATAAAAATTAAAATGGAGGTGAAATTAAAAGGTGTCAAGCACGCTATGCGTGGACCTGTGGTAGTAGTTCAGGTGCCTCGGGGTCACTACGCCCCGTACCCAAAAATTGGGCCTCTGAGGAGGTACAAATGAAATATTCATAAATTGATGAAAATAAAATTGTTATTTTCATTCTCTTCAGAATGTCCTCGAAAACGTGATTTTTCTTTAATAAATTTTTATGTAAGACAATTCTTCAACTCTCTTTTTCGTAGTTCTTTAGCCTTAGAAAACAATTATACAGTTAAAGAAATTCCAAAATTTATGTAAATAAAATTATATTTTCATTCTTTTTAGAACGACCTTGAAAACCACATTTTTCCTAATGATTTTTTATTTAAGCTATACCTACAATTCTCTTTTTCCTAGGTCCATAGCCTTAGAAAACAATTATATAGTTAAAACATTTCAAAACTGTATGAAAATAAAGGTGTTATTTTCCTTCTTTTCAGGTGTCACCGGAATCGACATATTTTCCTCAATGAATTTTTATTTAAGATAACACTTCAACTCTAATTTTCCTAGTTATTTAGCCTTGGAAAACTATTATACAGTGAAAGAAATTAAAAAAAGATGGAAATGAAGTTTTTATATTTATTTATATTAGAACGTTCTCGGAAACGACATTTTTCCTTAATTATTTTATGTTTAAGATAACTCTTCAACTTTTGTTTTCTAGTTCTATAGTCTTAAAAACATCTATACAGTTAAAGAAATTCAAAAATTGATGAAAATAAATATTTTATTTACATTCTTTCAAGAACGTCCTTGGAAACGACATTTTTTCATTGATGATTTTTTTGTTTAACAAAACCATTCTACTCTATTTTTTTAGTCCTATAGCCTGAAAATGCAATTTCATTGTTAAAGAAACACGAAAATTGTTGAAATTAAATGTTTTATTTTCATTCTTTTCAAATCCTCCTCAGAATCGTGATTTTTTCCCCTAATGATTTTTATATAAAATAACTCTGGCAACTCTCTTTATCCTAGTTATTTACCATTAGAAAAATTTATAGTTAAGGAAATTAGAAAATTTATGAAAATAATTTTTATTTTCATTTTTTTCATAACGTATTCGAAAATGTGAATTTTCCTTATCATTTTATTTTATTTTATTTTTGATAATTCTTCAACCCTTTTTTTCCTAGTTCTATAGCCGTAGTAATACATTATACAGGAGAAGAAATTCGAAAATTAATGAAAAATGAGTTTTTATTTTCACTCTTTTCCCAAAGTCCTCGTAAACAACATATTTTCCTTAATGATTTTTTATTTAAGATAACTCTTATACTCTCTTCTTCCTATTTTTATAGCCTTAGAAAACAATTATGCAGTTAAACAATTTCTATAATTGCTGAAAATAAATGTATTATCTTCATTCTTTCCAGAACATCCTCATAAAATACATTATTTTCTTAAATATTTTTTATTTAAGTTAAAACTTCCAACTCTGATTTTCCAACTTCTATTGCCTTAGAAATCAATTATACAGTTAAAGAGCTTCAAAATTGATGAAAACAATACTTTTATTTTCATTCTTTTAAGAACGTCTTCAAATAGGACATTTTTTCCTTAATGATTTTTTGTTTAAGATAACACTTATGCTCCTATTTTTTCCTAGTCCTATAGCCTGAGAAAACAATTACACTGTTAAAGAAATTCGAAATTAGTTGAAAATAAAGGTTTTATTTTCATTCTTTTCAGAAGGTTCTCTGAAACGTCATTTATTGCTTATAGATTTTTATTTCAGATAACTCGACTCTCTTTTTCCTAATTCTATAGTCTCAGAAATTAATTATATAGTTAAATAATCAAATATTGATGAAATTAAATTTTATTTTCATTCTCGTCAGAAAGTCCTTGAAAACTGGATTTTCCCCAATGATTTTTTTAGTCAAAATAGTTCTTCAACGCTCTTTTCCCTGGTTCTATGGACTTTGAATACAAATATATATTTGAAGAAAGTCGAAAATTTATGAAAATAAGGCGTTATTTTCATTTTGTTCCGAACATCCTCGTAAAAGACATATTTCCTAAATGTTTTTTTTTTATTTAAAATAACTTTTTAACACTCTTTTTCCTGGTTCTATAGGCCCAAAAATAATTATACAGTAATTCGAAAATTAATTGAAAATAAAAGCTTTATTTTCAATCTCTTCAGATCGTCCTTGGAAATGTCATTTTCCCTTAATGATTTTTTATTAAAATAATTATTCCACCCTCTTTTCCCTACTTCTATTGCCTTAGAAAACAATTATACAGTTAGATTAAAGTATTGATGAAAATAAAAGTTTTATTTCCATTCCTATCAGAATGTTTCCGGAAACGCCATTTTTTCCTTAATATTTAAGATAACTCTTCTACTTTCCTTTTCCTAGTTCTTTAGACTTAGAACATAATTATACAGTAAAATAAATTCTAAAATTCGTGAAAATAATGGTTTTATTTTCATTCTTTGCAGAGCGTCCTCTCGGAAACGACATTATTCCTTAATGTTTTTTTTTTATTGTTATTTAAGATAACTCTTAAACTCTCTTTTTCCTAGTTCTATACGCTTAGAAAACAATTATACAGTAATAGAAATTCGAAAATTTATAACAATAGAGGGTTTTTATTCTTTTCAGAAGGACCTCGGAAACGACATTTTTCCTTAATGATTTTTATTTAAGATAACTGTTCAAATCTATTTTTCCTAGCTTTATAGTTTTAGAAAGCAATTAGACAGTTAAATAAATTCAAAAATTGATGAAATCAAAGATTTTATTTTCAGTCCTCAGAAACGTGATTTTTTCATTAATGGTTTTCTATTTAAGATAAATATTCAACTCATTTTTTTCTGGTTCTATGGCCTTAGAAAACAATTATACAGTTAAAGAAATTTGAAAATTTATAAAAATAAATGTTCTATTTTCATTCATTTCAGAAAGTCACAGGAAACGTGATTTTTTCTTTAATGATTTTTTATTTAAATAATTCTTCAACTACTTTTTTACTCTTTTTTATCGTTAGAAAACAATTATACACATAAGGAAATTCGAAAATGGATGTATATAAGGATTTTATTTGAATCATTTCAGAACGTCTTTGGAAAAAACATTTTTTCCATAAGGATTGTTTATTTAAGACAACTCTTTAACTCTCTTTTTCCTAGTTCTATAGCCTTAGAAAACCATTTTACAGTAGAAGAATTTGGAAAATTGATGATAATAAAAGTTTTTATTTTAATTTTTTCATGTCTTCGAAAATGTGTTTTTTTTTCCTTGGTGATTTTTTATTTGAGATAACAGTTCAACGCTCTTTTTCAAAGTTCTAAAGCCTTAGAGAACCGTTATACAGTTGAAGAAATTCAAAAATGGATGAAAATAAAGTGTTTTGATTTTCATTCATTTCAAAGCGTCATTGGTAAAGACATTTTTTTTTTTCCTTCGTATTTCTTTTTTTTATTTCAGATAATTCTTCAAACTCTGTAGTTCCTACTTCTTTAGCCCTAAAAAAATTATACAGTTAAAGAATTTGGAAATTTTATAAAAATAAAAGTTTTATTTTCTCTTTTTTCAGAAAGTCCTAAGAAACGAGATTATTTCCTTACAGTTTTTTTATTTAGAATAACTCTTCAACTCTATTATTCCTAGTTCAATAGCCTTAGAAAAAAATTACACAGTTAAACAAATACCAAAAATGATGAAAATAATGGTTTTGTTATATTATTTTCAAAAAGTCGTCGGAAACGCCAAATAAAGGTATTTTTATTCTTTTCTTAACGTCCTCGGAAGCAGCATTTTCTCTTAATGATTTTTATTTAAGATAACTCTTCAACTCACGTTTTCTTAATTCTATATATTCAGAAAGCAATTATACAGCTAAAGAAATTCGAAAATTGTTGAAAATAAGAATTTTTATTTCATCATTCCTGAACGTCTTCGGAAAGGACATTTTTTCCTTAACGATTTCTTATTTTAGATATTATTCAACTCTTCTTTTCATAATTCTAATGCCTTAGAAATCAATTATATAATTAAAGAAATTCGAAAATTTATGAAAATAAAGGTTTTATTTTCATTCTTTTCAGACCGTCCTGGGAAAATATATTTTTTACTTATTGGTATTTTATGTAAAATAACTCTTTAACTCTCTTTTTCAGCCTTAAAAACAAGTATACACTTAAAGAAATTTGAAAATTGATGAAAATAAAAATTTATTTTCACTCTTTTCATAACGTCCTGGAAAACGTGAGTTTTTCCATAATTATTTTTATTTAAGATTTTCTTCAACTCTCGTTTTCATAGTTGTATAGTCTTAGAAAATAATTATACAGTTAAAGAAATTCGAACATTAAATGAAAATAAAGGTTTTATTTTCATTCATTTCAGAAAGTCCTCGGAAACGACATTTTTTCCTTAATGTTTTTTGTGTGTTTTTTTTTTTTTTTTTTTTTTTTTTTAATATACCTCTTCAACTCTCATTTTCCTAGTTCTACAGCCTTAAAAAACCATTATACATTTGAAGAAATAAAAAAATTGATGAAAATAAAGTTTTTATTTTCATTGTTTTTTTTAACGTTATCGGAAACGTGATTTTTCCTTAATGGTTTTTTATTTGAGATAAACCTTCAACTGTCCATTTTCTTAGTTCTATAGCCTCAGAAAGCAATTATACATTTAAATTTTTTTTTAAATTGGTCAAAATAATGTTTCTATTTAATAACATTCTTATCAGAACGTTCACGGAAATGTGAATTTTCCTTAATGAAGCAGAAATATATAAAACACTTAATAGTAACATAAACATCATGGTTCAAAATTGTGTGATATTTGTGTTAATATGAAGTGTTTTCTGCTTCTCTAGGTCTTGTTATATGTATAACCATGATATTTATAAACATAACCTTACCTCCTAAACCCAAGATCGCGGGTTCGAACCCGGCCAGGACCGATGGATTTTTTTCGGGGCGTAAAAATCCTAAGTATGGCTTCCTTCGGAAGGGAAGTAAAGCCGTGGGTCCCGTGTCGTACATTTACGGCACGAAAAAGAACATCAAGCCTGAAAGAGAGGCCTCTGAGCAAAATTTGTCGGCCGTTTCACGCCCTGAGTTGAATGGGACGCTGATGACCTGAGCTGTTAAACAGCGTCCATAAATAAACCAATTAAAAAAATAAATAAACATAACATTTTATATGTATAATAGGAATGCTTAGACATGTTATTTAAAAACACTATATTAAATGTTTTAAATGTCTGCAGTAGCTTATTGTACAGAAATTTATGCGTCACCATGTCTGCCATAATCAGGGTCTCTAATGTCCTGTGCTCTTATGAACATTTCTCTCATTGCATGACCAACTATATAAGGGTTTTTCTGGAGATGTCAGAGGATTGATGTAACTGAAATGGATGTCAATATACTGATAGTCACAGGTTAGCTGATGATGTTGACAATTGTCTACAAAATATGCACTAATTTAAAGAAGTAAATGTAGGCAATAAGTGTGCATATTTTGATTCAATCATACAATAATTTTAAT
Source organism: Metallyticus violacea (assembly GCA_030762175.1). Lineage (NCBI taxonomy): Eukaryota > Metazoa > Arthropoda > Insecta > Mantodea > Metallyticidae > Metallyticus > Metallyticus violacea. The sequence continues at coordinate 106,879,084 of CM060831.1, forward strand.
TGTGTGATTAGCTTCATAGTACAAGCTCCAATTAGCATTTCAAGTTTCATTCTGAAAGTTATTTATTTTAAAGTCAATTGTCCTCCAAAGCCTTCTTTTATTCTCAAAACAGTTTCTTTTGAATAGCTCCTGTTAGCAAGCACATTGCTACAAACTTCCTGTCAAGAATATTTTTCTATTTAGTAAAAAGACTTGAGCTGGTATACAATTTTTCTTTGATATTCAAGAACTAGACAATTATTGTACAATTTTCTAGTGTAGGGAGAAAACATCTTGATTTAGCACGGCAACAAAATTTAATAAACTTCTACAATTTCCTAATTTAACACAGACTCCTAGTGTTTTACATGCTCATAGGAAATGATAAAATCTTATGGGTATGTATAACAAATATGAAATAATTTTATTTCCAACATCCAGAATAATGAAACAAAACTGCATCATGGGCAAAATGTTCATGTGCAACAAATCACAGGACATTTTGCCTAACAACCATATGCGGATTAATATTTGCTTTCATATTCTAATAATATGGCTTCGGAATTAATTGTTTCTTGTATATCACTGCTAAGTTCATATGAATGAAAAAGAACTGTTTCAAGAATACAAGATAGTGAAAAGATAATAAGCTGCATAAATGTAGGTTTGCTTTTGAAATAGATTAACATATGTGACTGTCTTTTTTTTTTTGTCTCATTTAAATATCTCCAGTGCTCTTGATAATAAGTTCCAAATAGAAATTCCTTGGAATAAATAGCTGTAATGTTCATTTTTTTAGTAATTTGATTGTTATGTAGCTTAGAATCAGGAGTGCACAGCCAAGTTGGATCAGATGCTTTAATATTTGTTTACATGGGTGTTGCATGTAAGATTAGAGCCTAAGCTTGTTCCTAAAAAATTTGTTTCTTGTACACAACTTTTCCATTTCCTACTCTTCTCTAGAGAACCTGAATTTTATTTATGCAGATTACATTGCATCAGTACTGTCTCATCAAATTTAAGTATAGTTTGTTGAATTCTAAACAAGTAGTCAAGTATAAAATTAACTCATTAACTGCATTTTAAATAAATAGAATCTTTTATGGGATGTAAATAACAACAATACCTTCATTGAGAGATTTTAAGCAGAATACCATTAATAAAAATAAGAAAAAATTGGAGTAATTGCTAATCCCTGTAGAAAATTGCATTTATAAGGATTGGTTACCTAGGATTTATTTCATATATTTGCTATCTACTTCTTATTTAACAATTAAATGAAATATTTATAACAACTTTGATAGCACATTATTTCTATAGCATCAGTTAATATATTTCAAACAAATATGTCAAGTGACTGGGTAGGTCAATAAATAGACTTCATGTCAGTTCTTTATTGATGTTCTGCACAAGTCATATTCTGTAAATATAAATGTCGCTTCAACAGTGGGTCTGTTTTTCTAAATCCAAAATGTTTATTCATATCATATTGCTTTTGTCAAGAAATGAATAAGTCTAATGTGCATTACTTTTTCAATATTTTTTTTAATATCAATAAGATAGTGCTATAATTCCCAACTTAATATTAGCAATCTCTCTAAGAGACCAGGTAAGTTCTGACCATTTTAAACACATCTGGGAAGCTGCCTGTAGGAAGCAAGGTTATATCATATGTCTGTAAGGTGTCTTTACATATGATTTTATTATAGCTACTGGTATGTCATTAATGCTATGATGGCAGAGAGGATTTCATAGTCATCATCAGGGATTTTTAGTTTTAATAACATATTAAAATAGTTTTTTTGTTTTTAATGTGTTAAAATGGTTTGTTTGTTGTTTTTTTTAGTTTTTTAACAATTTTAGAATAGTTTTCTGAAGTTTCTCTTAGGTAAAGTAAAATAAAAATATTGAAAAAAAATATACAATAATATACATATGTTTTACTTATATATTTTCTGAAACATAAAACTATGTGAACTCTTAAAATATTCTAGTATTTATGTCAGTGCACTGTATTTTTTTTAAAGTTGTAAATCACTAAACATTTCCAAGTGTATATAATGTAAAAGCATTGAATTTTAAAAATTTTAAAGCACTGAATTTTTTAAAAGTTTTATTTTTTTTTTTTTTTTAACTTTTTTATTTTTTTATTTTTTTACTTTTTAAGTTGTCAGACACTAAACATAACTGGAACATTTTTAATTAATCAATCTCAATTAGAATACTTTTTAATTAATTAAGCTCAAATAGAACATTTTTTCAGTTATTAAGGCTGATGTTGCACTGCACTATTAAATACATTGCTACGCTTTCTATGGTGTCACTTTTTCTGTTATCTTTTGAAATATTCTTATTAGAAAGAAAATATTTTTTTCTACTTTCCCTCTTTATTGTTTGGAGAAGAATGTGCTAAAGATACATCGACAAAAATGGGGGTTAATGATATGGGAGTTTTGTCTCATAAAATAAGAATGCCTGAAAATTCCTGTCATTTGCAATCACAGTTGTATTCAATTTTGGCCATGCAAGACATTAGAATGCAGTAAACTGTGAATCTAGGCAATCATACAGTGGAAAAATGAGGAAGGAAATGTTATAGATTTTCAAAAACTTCTCCTGTAAAATTTATGTTATGGCTCATGCACTCTTCTAGCATGAAAACCTTATTTATTATTATTATTATTATTATTATTATTATTATTATTATTATTAGCATCATCATTATCATTATTATTTTCACATCATCATCATCATCATCAGCAGCAGCAGCAGCACCACCACCACCACCACCACCACCACCATTATTGTTGTCACCATCATCGTCATCGTCGTCATCATTATCATCATCATTATATTTTTCATATATTTTATCATTAGTAGAAGGGATTTCATTATTTGTATGTTTTCAAAATTGTTGATTCCTCTAAGGATGTAAAAGATTAGTTAGATAGAATACGTATCTTTAGAGCAAAGCTAAACTAAGAGTAGCTCTGGATATCTTAGTTGGCATCAGCACATTAGTATTCAAATAAAAATATTAAGAAAATTAACTTATGGTAGTTTCCTTTTATCAATTGTTTGTTTATAATTCTAAGGTATTTTTTTGCATAAACAGAAGTAAAATCATAATGCACTACCATTTCTCTCAAGCCTAAGATTCAAGACCTTATATAGCAAATGAAAACGTTTTAGAAAAATTAGGCTTTGAAAATCTATACCCCTAGTTAATATTAAGATATTAAAGATCTATCTTGCTCCAGAGATGCGATAATAAGAAAGCCCAAGAAAGTTCACCACTGGTGCATCGAAAGGTACAGTACATTGTCACATGAAAACTCTAAGAAAACCATACGGAATTTGTCATTCCATACCTCAAAATCAAGCTCAATGCTTCATGTATTATTGTTGTTGTTGTTGTTGTTATTATTATTATTATTATTATTATTATTATTATTGTTATTATTATTATTATTTCGTGAGTAAAACATTATTGAAGAGAATATTAACCTGAAATAAAAAATGAGTATTTATCGTATTTCTGACAACTGAAATAATGGCAAACAGCTGAAAAAATTAAAAGTAGCCTCTTTGAGAGAAAATAGCATTGTAAATGTGTTAGGATTATGAAGGACTATTCTATACATGAGATATTCATACTCAGTTGCTCAGCTTTGCTCTGAAGAACTTGAAATAGTTCATGCTCTGCTGGCTCAAATATATTCAATAGTGGTGAACAGAGGGCAAACTGTCTTGCAACAGGATAATGCAACACTCTCTACCACTCAAATAACTGTAAAAAAAAATCCAGGAACCGGATGCAATCGAACTCCTACCTCATTCACCATACATCCCTTATTTTGAGTCTTCAAATTATTATTGCTTCGATCCAATTGTTACCCTTCTCTGGGGAAGAGATTTCTAGAGCATAGAAGAAGTTAAAATTTATATCTATGATTATGAGGATTCTTTGCATTAAAGCCTAAGGACTGGTAGCTGGCATTAACTAAAAGATGGCTCTATAATAACACAATCCAGTGATCTTTACTTTAAAGGGTAAACTATATTCTGTATTATAAGTAGCAGTAACTACAAATTCGTTTAAACGACTAATTATTATTTACGAGATTATCTGTGTTTAATGGTAAGAAATATAGATTATAGACATTTTCAAAACAAACTCTTTTAGATGAGGGGTAGAAGTGAAGAAATTTAAACCCTTTCTTGTTAAGCAATGAAAATATGCTGCACGCAAAATAAAAGTGTAAAACAATTATGCTATTTATGTTTTGATTTCACTAGTGTTTAACAGTTTCAATAAAAACGCTGTTGTAACATTTGAATAGAACAAATTAATCCAGAATATGTCCTAAGATATGTGAACTTTCTAAAAATAAGCTTTAATAGGTATTGTTGTTTATACATGCAGCTGAACAATGGGATATATCCTGTCCTGTATAGTTTAAATATGCTACAACGGGAGAAAAATATAAAAATCTATGCACCGCCCGGGAATCGAACCCGGGTCACAAGAATGGGAATCTCGCATGATACCACTACACCAGCGGTGCTTTGGGCTATGTAAGATTAGCAATACTGTAGCAAACACTTCCCTCCATGGGATCAATAAACTTGCGCGCTGGAATATATGAAATCAAAGTATATTTAAAGCATCAAACTTACAATATTTGGAGACTATAAAATGTATGAGGAGAACAAGCTCTCAGAAAAACTCACATTCGTTTAAATGCTAACAATTAAAATATAAAATGAGTTTTGTGACACGAAAATTGTGGTAAAATACTTTATTCGACATGAAAGTATACATAAAAAAAAGAAGTATTTTGACTGGCATTTACAAAACAAGCTGCAAAATTAATCCTGAATTTTTTGAGTTGCTATGAGGAGGGTGTTTTATAATGCGCTTTATTACTTAAAAGATACCCCATTTAATTGCACAGCAGAATTTTCTTGGCGATACTGCAAATATGTTTTACAAATATTTGCAGTAATGGAAACTTAATATGTAATAAGAAAATTGTATAAATGAACTGAAATAAACTCTGATATTGCTCAGCACATCATAATTTATCTGATTTTTCGTAACATACCACTCATTTCAATAACTAAACATTTTGTTTTATATAAAAAAATACATTTGAGTAACCAAACCTTGTATATTTTTATGTTATCTCATGTTATCTAATTCTTAACTTTTACAACACATATATGTTATTCTGAGATTTGGGAGGGGGAAGACTGCCAGCTAAATGACACTAAAAGATGATTTGTGGTAAGCTCACGTGTTTACGAACCTGTTCACAAGTCTCATAGTGCAGCTAAGGATCACAGCTATTTATGATGTTAAAGTTTCCTTTGAAGTTGTAAATACAAATGAAACGGTAAACTGCTCCCAGAAAATTTATTTCATTTCAAAAACATTCTGCCAGTTTAACATTACAACAGGCAGGCCAATTGGCTGAAATAATTAAATTGGAGTATGTAAATTTCAAATAGAAAAGCTAAATGCATTTGATTGATCAGATTCAGAACACGTGATATTGTTCTGAGATAATGGAAATGAGGAATGAATCAGTATCAGTTACAGTCATTAAAGATCAATTCTATATTGTAAACCTAAATGGGCTAGTGGCAGATAGGAAACAATTGATACACGTACAAGAAAATTAAATGTTTAGCGTGGGCAAAACTAGAAATTGTACTTGGGCCGCCGAAACTTAGCACTTGATAATAATTAGCGTCAATTCACGTAATGTTGGCTATGCTACGGTTACGCAGCTGTAACTTCCGCCACTGCTTAACGGCTGGTATTGAGTTTTCAATCTCGTCCAGGAAACGTATATTAAGCAGCCGTCTAATGTCCCGACGCAAAGAATTGGGTATCACTTCGTGAATTATTTTGCAAATGACCTCTTTGGGACATTTTTAAACTACTACAAACGAACTAATTCAATTAATCAAAGTAACTCAATTGCAAACATGTGATAGATATCAGCAGTTCATTCAATAAGAACAACCAGCAACAAAGCAGCTATAACGTCACAACTGACTGACCGACAATCCTACTTTGTAATTGGTTTAGAAGGTGTAAAGGGTAGTATTCTTCATTTGTTAAGATTGGAACAAAATGCTGTATAATAAAAAGATTTACTAAAGAAAATCCATTCATCAACGAATGTTGCGCTAATAATTTTAAAGGATTGTTTGGCTGGAGTAAATTCAATACTAACCATTACATTTAAGTTACATTAAGTTTCCAAACCTAAGTTTGTATTTATAACAAAACAATTGTTAGCGCTCTCCTTTGCCCTTTTTTCATTGAGACAAATATTAAAGTGTCCTATTTTTAATATGGTTACCTTATCCTTGATGAGTTTCATGGTATAGCTCAGGGTTCTTCTCTTGGAGCTGTATTATTTCTTCTTTATATCAATGATTTGCCATTGGAAATTAGGAATGCCAACTTCATCCTGTACGCTAATGATACAAATACTTGAAATAATTATAAAAGCGTTACTGAAATTTACATACTCTCTAATAAAATACTTGCTGATATCAGTATTTGATTCAGAAATTACAAACTTCTGTTTAACGACTCCAAAACATTGGCTATCCAATTTCACAAACCTATTCTAAACAATTAAATAATTTTTTTTAAAACCGCATTTTTACTCTCTTAGTTATAAACGATCTTAAAAGTATAAAATAATTCATCCTATCCAAATGCAGATTTATAACCCAATGCAAATTCATAATCTCATAAACTTTTTTAGAAAAATTCTTTCAAACGAAAAATGTGGGGCGCATGCAATAGTTTGTCTGAGCCTTTGGTGTGATTAATTTAAACCATAAATATCCTTAACAGTTATTACTTTTATCTATTGCATGCGCCCCACATTTTTCGTTTGGAAGAATTTTTCTAAAAAAGTTTATGAGATTATGAATTTGCATGGGGTTATAAATCTGCATTTAGCTAGGATGAATTATTTTATATTTTAAGTTCATTTATAATTAAGAAAATAAAAATGTGATTTTTAAAAAAAAATTATATAAATTATTTTCTACTTTTTAGTCTTGTGTGCACGTAATTTCGCAATCAGTCGATTAAATAATGATAAAAATTTAGCAACTTTTAGATTTAGTTCATTTTGTTTTCTCTAAAATAGAAAATTGTTTTTTGACTCCATTGATATATTGAAACAATTGATTATTTATTGTTTTTTTAATTAAAAAACAAAATACAGAAACACAAAATTAATTTTGAAAATTTTTATTTCAGTATTCAATATTACATACCAGATCCTCAATATAGAAGTAAAACTCTTTGATAATATATGTAACTCATTATATTATATTAAATATAATACTCATTCACTACTTATTTACACAGTTGAAAGTATTAATACATTATTAATGCACACGTTACACATTAACACTAGCGCAATTGAATTTATGTAATAGAAATCAGGTTTATTCACTGTTATTTCTAAGGATTTAAATTTGGTATTTTTATTTGAAAAGTTGCAATGACACTGTATTGTTATCAAAATATTTAGCCTGTCGTTGCGTGCCAGCGAGTCGAGAAGAACGTTTTTCTATCGTCTCAATTGATCGCACTTGAGCCATACGTTTCTTGGAATTTGCGCGTTCGACATCACGCTATTTATTTGAATAGTTGCCATGGCAACTGTATTGTTATCAAAATATAACAAAAACAATTCTAATCATTTTAGATTAAAAAAAAAACATCGAAATTAAATCAAGTTACACTATAATTTAATTATTGTATTGATAAATATAATACAATCATCATAGCAACTGTTTTTAAATTTAAATAAAGTTTATTATAAATTTATATTTTATGCGCTATTATCGAAACTACAGAAATGTGTTCTTACTATTCAATCATATATTTTTTAAATCCTTCATGTTTGATATTGCGCTGCTTTACTTTCAAAACTGCGGAACTATATTTTTGAATCATGGAACGATTGAACCATGATAATTACTCTATTATATTGTATTGCCATCAATTTCTGACTTATATGCACATTTTCAAGTCTATCTCATTTAGAAGTGCATTAAAAAATAATTATGAAATTCCACCCGAACAGACAAGAAAACGAGTTAATAAAAACGTTTGAAAAAGAATATGTTTATAGAAAAGAGTAAGTTTGAGTTGCCTCGAATACAGGGGAGTGAATTATATACTCAATGCATCAAACTAACTCTTAAAAACGAAGGCTCTTTAATTACTTAGAATGTGTTTCTAGTAACCTGGAAGCAAATCTTGTGAAAATAGAAAGAAAATTGGAACACAATACTTTTAACACTATAATATTTTGGGACTGTTTTGATGAGTCAAGCATTGAATTAGTGCAGAATAACGATTCCAAACATAGTTTTGAAATTATCAAAAAAAAAAAATTACTACCTCAGAATTCAGACTACAACCCATTATCCCATCTTTAGACTATGAAATGAATAAGGTAAATATATAAAATAGTCCCATCTATTCGAATTGCTACAAGACAAATGAAGCAAATTGCATAAAAACTATTCATAGCTTTAAAAAAAAAAAAAAAAAAAAAAACTTACAGTTTGCTCTGCCGTAGTCGGAGTCGATGAGGATGGAAGCAAAATGTCCAGTTTATACTTTTTAAATTGCAGAACTTTTTGCTTATTTACTGACTACAAATACTTTTTGTGAAACCCACTAATGATTTGTAAGGTTCCTTTTGATTATCGAAATTATTGGGTAGTAATGTAAAAATAAAATCGAATGCATGGATATAGAGCATATTTAAATTTCAATTCTATCAGCTTTAAAATTTTTCATAGATTTTCTCGTTGAAAAGTGTGATAGGAAAGGAAACAATTAATTATTTATGAATATATGAATCTAAGCGTATACTTAGGCTGTGACATCAGTGTGATTGTACCATTTTTGTGCAGTTATAATCCACTTTGGGAGTCACTTGCTTTGACAATAGGTCGACGGAATAAAAATGCAATGTGTTAGTAGTTATAAACCGAAGTGCAGGAAAGTAACTGATGTATCTAGCAGAACCCTTCTCAAGACGTATATTCAAATAAGTGGAAACAGCTCACAATAATTATTATACTGAGATGAACGAACTGGAGGTGGCAGTAGCACTCCTTGGCGTTGGTAAAACTCGTCTCGTGGTTTGCTAGTCCTGCCGTAGAGAGGCGCAGGGATCAGTTCAGGATCTGTATCAAACCATCCATACTGAAAGGATGTTTGAATCTAAAACAGATGAAAGACTATAAATAAGATAGCTATGAGAGCAAACTCAAACCTGAAGCTTGGTTAATTCATCAGGAGTATTTGCATTGAATCTCCTACGGCCAGCCACAGAGAGAGGTGTTTTGGAAAGTATCTTTTAAACCAAAGTGAAGCAACCTGTATATTAAAGTATAGGAACTTTATAATTGTTTCTGGATTTTAAACGGGTGTAATTCCACGCCTATCAATCCTGTAGGCATTACTGTTACATGTGTCAAAAGATGGAAGCTCTTTCCAAGATCAAACTACAGCCTAAGAATATGGATAGCTTGGGTATTTCGTGGAATCGAATTCTGACTGCGCATGAAGTGGCATTGGGTTTACTACCTGTATTCCCTTTCAGATAGCTTTGTATAAATAAAGGCTGGCATAATTTAATACAAACCAAGAATATTTATTATTAATTTTTTAATAAATTAAATAGCTATTAGGCATATGAATGTCATCAAAACTCTAACAATAATTATTTCCAAATGTAAGCCTTGAGAAATATTTACTTTTGACCTAAAGTTTTGGACACCGGGTTAATTGAGGTTGGTGATTATGTTGGCACTTACCCGTTCCTGAGAATTAAAGCCCGTGCATAATTTTCTAGTTCCATACCTTACGGCTATAATACAAAAATTAATTCTGAATACAATTCTCTTAATAATTCTGAACAAATTTCTCTATAGTTCCAAGTTAATACTTTTCACTACTGGAAAATCTTCAAAATACTGAAAAATGTTCCACCGAATAATAATTAATACTAATACCAGAATTCTTAATACAAAATCTGGCGATCCTTTCCCGTTATTATTGTTATTATTATAATTATTTGATATTATTTCACATTATGTTAGGCTGTTCTTGTGTAGCAAAAATATTGTCGAAAATGAATACAGAAAAATTAACAACTCGAGGTGGTATTTGTGCAATAACATTTGCTTTCGGATAATGGTTTATTTTATTTAGTAATTTTGCAGAACACCACTCATATCCCTGTACTCTATTCCTCACTTCCAATATCCGGTAATAAACATCATATAGTAAAACTGCTGTAAAGCGTGGAAAACAAAATATACTGTTTTCAGAGGTTAATCAATTGCAGTAATTATAAAACTATGAAATTCTCGCCTCTTTTTTGTATTCCAGTAAACTTCAGAAACATTACACTTTCTCAGTTAAATATAAAATAGGAATTTAGAAGATAAAACAAAACAACAATAATAATTATAATAATGCATCAAAACGCTTAACCGCTATTCAAAAACCAGCAATAAACAAGCAAGACCGAAAACCAGAGTAAAAAAACAAAACAAAACAAAAAAAAAAGGCGGCTTTACTTATAACCTATGAAATTGTACTTTTTCAGTGATAAACAATGGAGTTTAATTTTTTTTTATGAAAAGACAAACTACATTTTCGTTACAGTTTTTTTTTTTTTTTGTTAATTAATACATTTGTAACTTCCTTTCAGACTTGAGATTCTTTTGCGTGCCATAAATCTGCAAAACGGGACTAGCGGTTTTACTTTCCTTCCGAAGGAAGTCATACTTTAGGATTTTACCCTGGCCGAATTTGAACTAGCCACCTTGGGTCTACGTGCAACAATGGTTATCACCAGACCACCAGAACCGACTCAAAGATGCTGGCATAAGCTGTCTCTAATGTAAGTGGATTAGCCATTCACCATAGTTATTATTATTATTATTATTATTATTATTATTATTATTATTATTATTATTATCGTCGTCGTCATTATTTAAGGATGCTCTTTAACACATTTGATCATTAGTGTCCTATTTAATTTAGAGCACGAAACGGCCGATATATTTTGCTCAGAAGCCTCTACTTAGAGTTGAGATTCTTTTAAGTGTCGTAAATCTCCGATGTAAAACCTTGAAAGCCATAGGCTATGGCCGGGTTTCAACCCGCAACCTTGAGTCTAAGAGGCAAGTGTGATTACCACTAGACCACCAGTACCCACATAGTTAGTTATCCGTTGCTATTTGACAGACAGTGGTTTACTCAGTGACCATAAACTAAACTATGTATGAACTGAGATTTCTCTACTAGCGTCCATTAACCATTTTATTTCACCAATTTTATCTAGAATCTACGGAAAATGTAAGCCAGATGGCAAAAGGAACTTAGTATATTGCAATTTTCAAAGCGAAAATCAGTAACACGGTACAACTGGCGTTTCATCCATGTTTCGGAATTGATTCACCAGTTGTTAAGAGTATCCGTACCAATATTTTGATGAAACGGGATGTTTGGGCAAAGTGGTGGTGGTGGTGGTGGTGTATTTATTTCAATAATAATTTGCGGATACATAAATTAAATACTTAACCAGCGCACGGGTATAGCCAAACCGTTCGTGTTCCTATTTGCACATATGAAATGATGATAAAAAACACAAAATTACATATATACAAACAATATGAAATAACTCTCCGCTCCCTCCGTCATGTTAGAAAAAAAATTTATGCCATTAATAAGAATTTTAAATTTATAATTACTGGGCACTAAACAAGAGAAATGCATTATTCAGTACATATATTTATTTAAAAACAGAAAAAACCAACAGAAGTACATTTAAAATATATACGTACATTATATGCTATGTCCTCTCTTGCTCTTGCTAATAAACTTGCATAGCTCCTGCCAATTAATTTTATCCAATGTCAAATTTAAACACGCCCTCTACTCCTTCTTGACCTCACAAAGTTTTCGGAGAGAATCTGGCACCTTAAGCACTCTGTAAGCTCTGCAAGCATATGTATCAAAATTTGCTTTTTACACACAGAGGGCACATTCTTTCGCCTGCCTCAATCATAATCCGTGCTTTTCATCTTGCAAGGCGCAGCCAGACCATTGCGTTCTGTCTTCTCTGTCATTTCATTCATATATGCTTCCCTTCCCCTTTTAGTTCTGATTGTAGTTCCAGCGACATTTTATTGGAACGCTTAGCTCCCAATGTCTGCTTATCAATGCCAATAAATCCCCTATTAGCTTTCCTCCAAACATTTCTTCTATTTCTAAATCCCATCACACCATTTCTATTCCTTCCAAACCCGTTTTTGGCAGATGCCCAGTTTCCAGGTTTTTCAATTGTTCCTTATAGCAAACAAATTTTAACCTTGTATCTGAACCCCTTATTTAGTCCAACAAAGGTAAGAGCATAGGACGACCGTACATATCTGAGGAAAGCATTCAAAGAACTAGAGTGACTTTCGAACTTAGCCCAGAGACGTAAATAACATGCGCCGCCAAGAACTGTGACTTTCCCAGACGACTGTTTTGCATATTTTGAGTCGGGCTTGATTATGAAGCCCTACTGTATGTTTTGAATCCAAAAGACAAGGTATAACTACTAAACTTTTGCTAGTTCATGGATGAAGCTCTAAAGAATAATACTTTTCCTCTCTCTCGGTGTTCAGAGATCCCCCCCCCCCCAAAAAAACAACTTTTCACTTTTCATATGAGAGCAAAACTAATCGTCGAAGCTTGGACAGTATTTCTAAATTCAGAGTAATTGTGTCTTTTAAAAAAATGCAAAATTGGTACATAGTTGATACATCTTAATTTACCGTTTTAAAATATTCTACATTTTGTATAGGTATCTATGTGCAACATTCATGATAACTAATTGGTAGGTTTTTTGATATCGCTTGCTAATATGTATTTTTCATATAGTGCAAATATATAAAAATACTTCAGTTTAATGCAAGTTTATAAAAGTTCAGATAGTAAAGGTTCTTACATTGAGGTATGTAATACTTTCCACATAAAGTTCTTTTATTCCACGAAGTAGAACGAGAAGGAACATCAAAGGAAAATTAATTACTCACTTGATGATAGAAACGATTCTTTGGTTCAACTTTGGCACGCTCTTTGAGATACAGTTTCCTAGCCTCGTCTTCATGTCCAGGAAAACCATGATATAAGATGTTGGCGACTTCCGGATCAACAGGCTTCATCACGCTCATATCGATACTCTTATCAGCATGAGGCGGTGGCTTCTCGGGTTGTACTCTAACAACAGCGCGTAATTTGCCAGCTTCACGTAATAACTCTGCTGTTTCCTGATTTAGTTCACGAAGATACTCTTCAGCTTTTAAAGATTTCTTTTCAATTGGTCGAGCTTTGTACAATTCTTCAAAATATTTCTGAAACCTGAAGTAATCACGTGTTTTAATTGGTATTAATTTATAAATGATTGCAAGTATATATTTTATGGACCATTATCAATCATTGCTTCATAGCTATACCGGTAGATTAGGATTAAGATGTCTTTACTTTCCATAATATTCTTGTACAACGTAGTAATAATGGAACAAGTAAAACAAAAAAAACAAAACAAAAAAAAAAGCTATATACAATCATATAAACATCCAAAATAGTGTCATTTATATAAATACACGTGCTCAGTAATTTCACGTGCATAACAAAACTACAGTTACAAAGTTGGCATGTATGATATAAGATCTGTACATTATGACGGTGCACACTCTCTCGTTAATGCCGGTTCAAGTTCCAGTTTTGGAGGTGTACCGAAAGCAAAACCCCCAGAAATTGCAATAGAACGGCCACTTTGTAATACTGGAGAGAATTGGCATACAATTCTAACATGATTTATTAAACAATAATAATTGTAAATATAATATATAATCCATAAATTTCATTTCATTTCATTTTGAAAATAGCAAAGTTACAGAAATATTTCTTGCAAAAAGGTACAAGTTCTCAAAATATTACCCGAATAAAATACAGTATATTGAATTAAAGATTTGATATAATAATGCACGGGTACAAATATTTAATAACATCTCCCTCTTAAATAACAGATGAAAGAGTTGGAAAGGTGTCCTTAATGACAATTAAATTGTATCCTCATTAAGAGCATTACAAAAAGAACTTTCAGCAAAATATAACCACATACATTTTGCTAAATTACAATAAAACTTACCTGGGTCACTGGACTTGCCCTTCGAAGAAGCCTCCGGATCTAACAATTTAGAAGAGAAGGCGAAAAAAGTACAGAGACTAGTCTCTTTGTGGAAGAAAGGCCAGAGCTTACTGCCTGTCAGAATGGTTACATTCTATCCTTGTAAAGTTTTTAATAGGAGAGGAACCAATCATTCGCTAGCCAACCATCCTGGCAGGATCAGGTGAACAGCACAAAATGGGGGAGAGAGCACGGTATCAGGCAAAAAGGAAATGCGCAAAAAAAAAAAAAAAAAAAAGCACAATTAATATATTGTCAAATATTTGCGCCTATATAATTTTGCCATAATACCAAAAAAGTTATACATACTGTGACAGTAGTTATCCATTTAATACGAGATATTTCAAATATGAACTGAAAAACAACAGTAATGTGTAGTATGATGTTCCGTAAACAGATGTAACTCACATGCATTATGATAGCGTTACTAAGTGACAGGTAGATCAACAATGAACAAATGAAGCCAAGATTATCGTATGATGTTCTGTAAACAGATGTGACTCACATTATGTTATGCTAGCGTTGTTACAGCAAAATGGAGCCAAGATTATCGTTTGAACAGTAGAAAGCAATTCTGAATATTGGAAAATCGAGAATGTTGTTGAAGTTCAAAAGCAATGGACACGTGTGTACAGAAAAGAACCGCCAACGCAAATAACAATTGCATGCGTTCGAGGCAAATTTGAGACTCGGGTACCGTATGAGATGTTCATAAGGGCAGATATGGAAGACCTCGCACAACAAGCCATCGTCTTCGGCTATGGTTTTGGAACGTTTTGAGCACTCATCGCAGAAATCTACAAAGCAATGTGCAAGTGAGACTGGGGTTAGCAGAACCAGCGTACGTCGTATTATGAAAACAGCAAAGTTGAGGTTTTCATCACAAGACTTTGCATGCATTAAATGAAGATGACCCTATTCGGAGAATGCAGTACTGTGAGTGATTTCGGAACATGGGCAAGAGAATGAGGCCTTCGTAGGAAAAGTTGTTTGATCCGATGAGGCACAATTTAAATTGAACGGAACTGTTAAACGACACAACTGTGTCAACTGGTATGCAAACAATCCACATGTTATTTTGGAAAAGGCTGTTCTTTACCTGGAAATAATATTTGCTGTGAGTTGTTATCTACGGGTCTAATTGGACCATTCTTTTTTGAACGAATAATAACTGGCCCAGGTACCTGAATATGATGCCCATATCCATCTTACCCGCCATTCATACTATATGGAAAGTAATTTTACTTTCAACAGGATGATTCACCACCACATAACCACCGAGATGTACGTGCGTACCTCGATGGTAATGTTTCAAGGCACTGGATAGCAATTCAAGATGAAAATGAAACGGCATATGCTGCAATCGCTGAGGACACTTTCGCAAACATTGTCAATCAGTAGTTCAATGTACTCAGAAGTGTATCGACGATGGTGTGCATTTTGAGCAACTGTTGTAACTGTAAAAGTCTAAGATGATTAGTGCTCATCATTTCCTGTTTGTGTGAATTCAGTTTTGTTATGTTAACATAGTTTTTTTTTTCTTGAAGTATGTATACATATATTTGCTACTTTATCTAATTATGTTGTCTTGTGAATGAATATTATTTTAACAGTATGGATTATTCATTTGTAAATTCGTCAACTGAGTAACAAATTTTCATTCATTCATATTGTTTTGCCTTGGGCAAGTTTTTCACAACACAATAAGCATAATAAATTGTAAGCGAAGAATTCTGTCATGTATTGCGGGGGGGGGGGCAATATCTCTCTGTAATATTTGTAAATAAATATATCTGTGACTTAAACCAAAACACAAAGTTTGTCAATGTTTACCCTCCATGTAACTAAAAATAATATTTATACCAATTGTATTATGTGTATTAATAAACAGACAAAATAAAAGAATAATGGTAAGCTGAAATAAATCTGTCCAATAACTCTACAATTAGATTTTTTTAAAAAATATATAAACTGAAAACATACAAAACAATAAAAATAGTTTACATATAAAATAATAGCTATCATGAAAAATGTAGCCAACAAAATATTATAAGAAACAAAAAAACGTAAGCATTATTTATTTCAACAAAAGTCTGGCGAACTTCATCCACCGCAATTAATTTCTTTCGATGAGGTGGTCGGCCATACCATCGAGATCCAAGGAGCTGAAAATGTTTTGATAACAGTTTAAGCTAGCGATTGCATTAAGATGATTCTGTCCCTCTGATGATCATAAGTAATTCTTCAGGCGCCTAAGACTTAAGAATTATGTACAAGTTGACATCAGAACAATCAACAGTCGTGTACATTTGGTTAACTACGGAAGAATTTCGGGCACACAGTACAAACCGTAAAACTGAGGAAAAGTTATATAGGGAGTTCTTGTTCATCTCTGATCACATAATATCGATTACCCTGTTGCTATGCATTGCCAACTGTCAGGATCCATATCGTCTTAAAGTTTTCAGTGTTTGTAATATCAGCAATTGTGATGAATTTTTCAATTTTAACAAAAGGCGAAAATCAACATTTTCAAAACTAAACATGGGATATTGAACTTAAACATAAATTATTTAAAAAGGCATTATGGATATATCTTTGGGAGTGGCAAACCTGTGAGAAACACTTCAAGATTCTAGCATTTTTAGAATACATCTTTGGCTTGGTAAATGAAGAGGGAATGTCAAAATACAAAGCTTTTTACTTGCTCCTACAAAAAAAAAAAAAAAAAGAAAGAAAGAAAGAAAGAAAGAAAGAAAGAAAGAAGGAAAGAAAGAAAGAAAGAAGAAAAAGCATGCCAAATATAAACCGATATGACGCATTGTATTGTCAAGAAGGTAGGAGGATATTTCGGCACTTCAACCTTGCTCAACGACTTTGAGGACCACTGGGAGTAAGGGATGAGGTGAGGGAGAGCCACGATCTACGGGCAGTGAGGTAGGTACATTGACGGGGCCCTAACAGGGTTTTAGAACCTCCCTCCAAGGAGTTGAGTCCCTCAGAAGGTACCAGATTCCGGGGCACAAACCTTTCCAAAGCGTCAATTACCACCACATCGCACTAGCCCACCTCGTCCCCGAAATTTCGGCTGTGTAACAGAACAAACGGTATGAAATGATATGAAATATGAAATATCGGACAAATTCGTGAACACCCATCCTAGCATTCGCTTAAGCGACCAGGGTAAACCACGAACAAACTGAAGGTCAGAATAGGCGGTCCCAAGGGTTTAAACCCGGGGTCTCTCGAGTGTGTCCCAAGCGTTACCTCCTGAGTCACCCATTTCAGTGATATGGGGTGTACTTTTATGCCTTGATACTAAGAATAAACATGGCATGGCATATGCACATAATAAAATTGCTATTTTTAGTTATTTGTGGCTAGAAAGTCTTTGCTCCACAAATTCTTTTAAAATATAGTTCTGACATTATTTGATACACATTAAAACCACTCCGGGGAAAATCTATTTCAGGGTCCTAAGTTTTCACTACTTGCCATCTTTTGCCATCATTATTGAATTATTAATAGCAAAAATAAAATACTTCTCTCTTGTCTTTTTAATTATATTTATAAGCACTGACTCTGAAAGGATAAATGCTACGAGATGTAAAACTATGATTAACGGGTTGACGCTACAATAATTATTGTAGCGTCAACCCGCTACTACTTGGATTAGCTCGCCACAGCCAGGCGACACAGAGAAGAATACGTAGAAGGGACGCGCGCCACAGCGGGGCTAGTATGTAAATATGTTAAGAATCAATAAACTAGATAGCACCACAGATGCTATGTACTAATGACCAGGTCCCGGCAGTCGCAGGTACAAAAGCAGATTGAGGCTGCCCACCACAGTACGCGGAAACCCCAGAGGACAAAGCGCAACAATTAGCAAACTCCCTGGAGAAAGCAAGCAAGCAAGCCTAATGCTGATCCCATGGATGGGATCTTCAGCGCTTCCATAGAATAGGCCGCTGGTAACATACTCATCACACCGACACACAACAAAATACGAAGAACGCACCCGTCAGAACTACGCCACATTATAAAACACCTCCAAAACTATAAGGCACCTGGCCCAGATAAAATACCAAACTTGGTACTTAAGCACCTCACAAAAGCAGCCTTAAAGCTATTGTCGTCAATAGCTAACTATTGCCCTTCCGAAGGATATTTCCCAAAGAAATGGAAACATACCACGGTACTGATGTTCCCGAAGCCCGAAAAAGATGCTTTAAACGAAGAAAATTAAAGGCCCATTAGCCTACTAAACACCATGAGTAAAGTTGTAGAAAAAGTAATATTAAAAAGACTAACGGCATACATCAAAAAGAACAACCTAATAATTAATGAACAATTTGGATTCCGAGCACAACATTCCACTACACTGCAGTTAACACGTATGATAGAACACGTTACCCAAGGCTACAATCGTAAAATGTCCACAGAAATACTCTTCCTAGACGTCAAACACGCCTTTGACACTGGCCTTCTGCACAAAATTAAGGAATAAAAAAACAAAATTAAGGAATAAAAATGCCAGGGACAATAAAGCTGGTAGCCTATTACCTAAGTGGGCGGACCTTCTCCATTTCCTTAAACCAAACCTGCTCCAAACTATGCGAAATTGCTGCTGGGGTCCCACAGGGAAGCCTGCTGGGCCCCACATTATTTAATATCTATATAACCGACATACCAACGGTACCTAATACCATGCTATCAATATACGCGGATGATACAGTCATCACTGCACAGTCTTGGAAACCAACCTTGGTTGCAAAAAGACCGCAAGACGCCTTAAGTAATCTAGAACCTTGGTTACGCAAGTGGCGAATAAAGATTAATGCTGCCAAATCCTAACTAGCGCTATTCACAAAGCGAAACACGCACAGAAAGCAGCGATTACCCCCCTACACCTCTTTTAGGAGAACATCAAATGGGTAAAAGAGGTAAAATACCTGGGGGTCACGCTAGACACAGGACTTACATTCACCAATCACGTCAAAAGAGTTAAACAACACGCGAATATGCAACTGAGTAAAATCTACCCCATGCTAAACCGAAAATCACCATTAAGTATAAAAATGCGCCTCACTCTGTACAAAACCCTCATCAGGCCTGTAATCACATATACAACGCCGGCATGGGGACACCTTGCGCCGACTCATATAAAACGCTTCAAAAACTGCAAAACAAAGTGCTCAGAATAATAACGAAGGTACCAAGGAGTGCCCCGATCTATATACTCCACGATGAACTGAAAATACATACTATCGAAGAGTCATCAAAAAGTTAGCATTCAATATGTACAAAACTGCAGAAAACCACTACAACCCATTGGTTAGTGGACTGGGACAGTACGAGCAAACGTGCACAACGCACAAAAGGCTACTGTCACTATTTAACCGTAAAATATCACTGAATAAACACGATGATCCACAAGCAGATGCACAACTACTGTCTAGTTTAGTATCTATGAACCACAATACGTAAACAGTGCCCTAAAGCTCCTGGGTGGATGAAATTCCCCTGCCAGGGCGGTCGGGGTAATGCAGGGCAACCCCAAAAACGTTGTCGAACGGATAAGTCATCAGATTAGAGTAAAAAAAAAAATAATAAAAAAATAAATAAACGCAAACCTGTATCACTAACCACACTCACTAAGACATTCCCTAATTCCGGGGGAAAAACACAACTAACATACATATAATAGTAAATTTACAAATTGTAGATATTAATACTCTTGACATATGGATATAGCAGTAATTGGCAGAATTATTCACATACCTTCTGGACAATATTATAAGTCATAACGATAGTTCACTTACAGAGCAACTATTCACTAGGGACAACACCAGAGCAACAGATGAACACAACTCCAGAGGTACGAGTAGAAGGTCGATCCCTCCGGTCCACACTGGTAAACGGCCAACAGAAAAGTAAGTACTGCACCAAAGTGTTTTCTTAGCATGAAACCCCTAAACCTAAAATTCCTCCCTGCATGAGCATGATACCCGCAGTAACCCCTAGGTCCTGGTCGGGGCTTTATGCCAAGGCCTGTACCTTGCCCACCTCTGTCTGATCACTCCCTTGTGGTTAGGCGTCTTTATAGAGTACCTGTTAATCTCAGGGTGCTTCGGCGGTACCTGACTAACCTTTACCTGCTTCCTACCCATCACATAGCATAGTCTTAGTGCATGGTAGGTGAGGCAAGCGTAGATTCACTTTGGATGGTTGCCACCAGGGGGGGGGCAACGGAGGGGTTCCCTCCTATAAAAATTAATTTATTTTTAAAAAATGTAATTAATTTAACAAAAAAACTAAAAATTAAAATTAAATCAACAAAAAATATTGAAAAAATTATTCATTATTTTTTTATTAAATTTTATTTTTTAAAAAAATATCAATTTTATTTTAATAAATTTAAAATTATAAAAAAAAACCGGAAACCAGGGGGGAATTCAACATGGGACGCAGTGGAAGCAAGACCTCAACGAACCAATCACAACACAGCACTCGCCTCGCCGCTCCGAAGACAGCGTCCGCCGCCGCAGACACGCTCGAACCACCGCCCGTCACCGCTGACACTCAAGTCAGCTCCAGCCACAACACCGGCAATCTCTCCAACCCGGGGTCCTAGTGCACTCAATGAAGCTCTTAAGGGGAAGCATGTGCAGCAGGATACCCCGGAAGAAAAGCCTACCGATAGAAACACAGGCAATCCCATTGCCAGAGCTTCTACTCCGCATCCACAGCGATCACCTCCAGAACGAGAACAGGAACAGACACACCACAACTTAACAACATCAGCCGGCCACAGCAGTGCCGTGCTCTGAGGAGTGCCGCGGAGCATTGCCTGCCCGTACATTCTCCGGGTCGTTCAGCGGCAGTGGCCTTCTGCATATTATGCATTCCGCATATATTCGCAGAGACGCGACACCCCTGGTTCGATTAATTTCCTTGGAGCCAGAAGAATGTGAGGCAGCCATCGCCGCCGGAATAACCATTGGACTTCACCGCCTCACATTTGAGTCCAGCCTCCGCCGTCACAATGACCCGCTTAGACGCTGCTGCACATACGGGCACTCGAAACAAGCTTGTGCAGAACACCGCGCTGCCACTACTGCGGTGCTGCAGCTCTTACACCTAACTGCACCATGGACGACCTGGCCCGCCGCCGCAGATTTTGTGCTTCGTGCGGAGGCACCAGTCACTATGCGGGCCAGGCCGCCTGCCCTCTCCAACACAGCCCCAACTGTAACTATAACCACAGGCACAACTACAACGCATCTACTACTGCCCATGCACTGCCAACTACCACACCGTGCACATCAATCACGTTCATGGCCGACAAGAACACAGAAGCTGCACTCACCACTCTGAGCACAATTTTGGAAGCAATATCGGACCTAACTGGTCTCATCAACGCACTACAGAATACTATTCTGCAACACACAGGGCTAATTAACCAACAACTTGCAGCACAGGACGCCATCAATTCTCATCTAAGTCAGCTTTAAGTGGCCTTTACTACACTCCAGGCCAACGACACATAAACCTCAGACAGCATCAAGAGACGTATCCAAGACATTAAATCAACCTCAGAAACATTAAATCAACATGAAACTTACAGGATACACAGAACGAGCACTTCAACGCCTTAACTTCAATCCTGCACACAATCCAAGCTGACATATACACAAGGTTATATTATGACTTCACACACAACCACAACAGTCCTTCAAATTATGAGAAACTACTCACCAACCATTTGGCACCACCTCTAAGCTGAAAGAGCTTACGTGCGGGGTTTTTACTCCGTCATGGCCAATTAGCAGAACAATGACGAAAAGGTCACAGCCCTTCGCTGCCACATCCCTAATGATGCAGGTTCACGCCAGGGCAATGCCATGGCGTCGATCCTGACCCTCCTAAACCATTTTGGTTTCTTTACAACCACTTTGGTGTTTTAGCATCACTCATAAGTCCCTGGGTGCTTAAGGCGGTACAACCGGAAACCAGTTAGTTTCATTAGCTCATGCTATCGGGTGAACTATTCAAACACCACACACGCTTCTAATTTTTTGCTACACTCGCGCCACTCTCTGCTTTCCTTCCTCACTTCTGTTACCTATCATGGCATCGCGATACTGGCTTGACGATCCCGGTCAGTGTATCACACTGCTAAAGTGGAGCCTTGCCGGTATTGGCAAAATCATTGGCACTTTTCGTCCGGTATGACGAACCCGGCCCATGCCTTGTGAGCCACCTCGCCGAGAAAAAGTTCAGGCTGGGCAAGCGGTGCCATCACTGGACGTCTAGAGCTACATCCTGCCATAACTCCTCTCGCAGTTAGCACGCAAAATAGACGACATCGTTTCACTACAATTATGTACCAGTTTTTTGATGACGTTTGTCATCTTGTTACATTTGCTTAGCAGGAAATGAAAAAACAGTATTCAAAACGTAAGCTGATTATTATAGTGCAACATTGCGCTTAACGTGAAATGCAAACCTGCATACCTTTCATAAAATGTTAAGCAACATATTTGAGCCTTCATAAGAAACTCTATTTAAATACGTCACAATTAAAATATTGTGTTTTGTTCTTCAGTCATTGCCTTGTGTTAAACCATTAAAAGATAAACGCCTAGAACTTTACATTTTTTACAAACTTTGTGGATAATAGTTATCGTACTTATTTTTGCCTCAGTTTCGTACTCCAGTATAAATTTGTACCCAATTTGAGTAATTGGAGAAGCTCATAATTAAATAAGTGTTTTAATGTTATTTATTTTACTAGCGTATTAACTTACCATTTTCTATCGTTGGCTTCCATTTTGTTCACTCTTTCGTCCATAAATATTATATCTCTTACTGTATATGTTCTGCTCATGCTTGCTGTTTCGTAAAACAAAAGTGTAACTTGAATTTTATAGGAAATTGTGGATAAAATTCTGATATACCTAGGAATTAAACAGCTAAAATTTTAATTACGGTTTAAATATTTATTATCTCTAGTTGCTATAGAAACTAAAAGTGTACAGAAAGTTTAAGCCATTAGGGAATGAAAAATGTTTCTGAAGAAATTTTCAATACATAGCTGTCTTACTAAAAGGAACAGTTCTGAAGGGTAATATTGATTTAAATTTGTAACAGAAGAGCAATCTCTTGCTAAGTATTCAATTGTTTATATGGCGGAGTTTCGTAATGGTGTAAGATTTCAACGCGCACTGCTAATGCTACAAGATAACGATGACAACCATGATGAAACATTTTGGATTTCGATTATTCGGTGATATATTATTTTTGGAGGGGGGAGATATTCGTCTACCACTTTGACTTCTCATGTTGCCTATTAATGTTGGGAGTGTCAGCATTTCTGCGAATATACCAAATATAATAATTTCAGATTTGGTAAATAATGCCAATTTGATCACACGTTTTTTTTTTTTTTTTTTTTTTTTTTTTAATTTTAAGGATCCCGATTTTTAATTATAACTATTGCTGAATTATTTATAAAACAACGCCAAGATAACGAAAAGAAAAATATATCACAGAAAATTTAATTTATGACACAAGAATGGAAATTTCTCAATGTACCAGCAACGCCTTAAAAGCTGTTACATTAAAGATGACTAAACGATAAATCAATGTTTAGTTTTTATGTAATGAATCTGAATGGGCGTAAAAAGTTCAATAATATTATTTTCGTTTTTAATGCATTTTCCTCGTCTAATTGCAGGGCAAAACTATGAGCTGTTTTAGCCATACGTGAACTAAGTTATATTTAATTGTGGACGAAATAGCAATGATTATTCAGCACAAATGTCTAGCATCATGCTATTCCAGGTAACGTTTAAGAGAGTGTAATAAATACGTTTTCGAGATTAACATGAAAAATGCTATAGTATCTGAAAATAAAATAACAAAATCAAGGAATAATCAGAACGTAGCACATATATAATCACTATTTGCAAAAAGGATAACATTTCTGCTTAACCTGCTACAGAGGGTCCTTTTCTTAAAAACATTAGTTTTTTTTTTTTCCTGTTCTAAATTCTATAACATTTATCACTTTGAAACTGCTAAATTAATTAACAGGTTTTAGTAAAATACTAAAATTTTATCATTTCTAAATCCTTTTATTTAATCAATGAAATGTGTTTAATACTGTGAAAACTAATGAAAATATTATATAATTCTGCATACTCATATAGCATATTATAAAGTTGCCAAGAAATTGAATAACTATATATAATAAGCAAATTATTTGCTTACTTACTTATTTACTTACCTACAAAGAGCTGCTGGTTTGTGTTCGTAAAAAAGAGGAATGGAATCGCACATTAGTGAAAGAGCTTACAGAGGCAGC
Source organism: Metallyticus violacea (assembly GCA_030762175.1). Classification (NCBI taxonomy): domain Eukaryota; kingdom Metazoa; phylum Arthropoda; class Insecta; order Mantodea; family Metallyticidae; genus Metallyticus; species Metallyticus violacea. The sequence goes on from CM060831.1 coordinate 106,903,753, forward strand.
GTCCCTTGGGGCAGGAAGTTAGTGTTTGGAGGACATTGAAAAAAGTTTTTTTTTTTCCTTGAATGGTGTTTAACGCCCATTTTTACCCCTGAGATTGAAAAGAGCGAGGAAGGGACATTATATTCATAACTACATAACCCCATAGCAGTGGAGAATTCATTTCCAAGAAGTACTCGTGGGAGGAAGGAACTGACAGGGGGCAGCAGTAAATGAGATGAGGCCATTAGGAGCCCCCAAAAATTGAAATTGTACATAGAGACATTATGAAGGGGAAGTAATTAAAGCAATAAAAAACTTAAAAAGAACTACAATGCACCTGGGCTCGACTGCCTGCCGTAAGAAAGATTTTAAGATGTGGAAAATTTATAGGTATGATGACGAAATAATGAATGAGTTTTCAATGGGGTGTATATTCAGAGGAATGAACAAAGGCAATTGTGTTTAATATTTAAAAAAGGTAGCTCAAAAGTACCGAATAATTTAGGGAGGTGACACTTCTTCCGGTAAACATTTATTGCAAATTTTTATACTAGAGAATTGGGCAATGAGTAGTAGAATACAATAGACTTTCAAAATTCCGAGCGGGATATTGGGAAGGATGCAGCACGGTAGAACAATATTTTTTGTTTTGAGGAAAGAAACACAAAAAAGAGAGAATTTCACTAGGTTATCGGAGAAAAGGGGAAGGGTAATCTGACTGCAACAAAAGAACCTGCAAAAAAAAAAAAAAAAAAAAAAAAAAAAATCAAGATAAAGCAATAAACGCTAAGGGCAACGCTACTTGCGTTTTGTGATGCACTTGGTTTGGAAATTTTGAATAGTAAATACAGAAAGGATCAAAATGGGAATTTAACATTTATAAACGCCAATCGGAGAATAGTATTAGACTATGTAATTCTGATGTAATACCACATATTAGAAATTTATAGGAGGGAACAGGGCAAATTCGTTCATTTTCTTTAGGTTTACGTATAGCAGTATATAAAGAGATAGGGGAGATTAATACCGCGTTAAAGATGGAGGGAAGGGGAATGAGATAATTACCAGCAACGACTTACAGAGGGATTGGGAGCCATCGAAAATGCTACCGTATATCTGATAACATCTGCAATACAAGGGGCGGGAAGTGGGATGAAAAGGAAATATAAGAAAAAATGGGTCACTGACGTATGGTATAACAAAGAATGTAGAGAGGCTAAGCAGGTAACAGGCCAGGCACTTAAAACATTTAGAAAGGAGGGAAGGGAAGGAAGAAGAAGGAATTCACAGTGTCGCGGAAACAATACTTACAAATTGTAATTTATTCAACAATCTAGCATAACCATCATTAGGTAATTGCAAGAGCTTCTAAAACTTTGTTTTTCTTGGTTCACCAATCTATCGCCGTAACTATTATTCTACCATGAAATTAACCTAAAATTATTTAATTTATAATTGCAGAAATAGCTTATAACCTAAGCAGCTAAATCTGGCGAATATGGAGAACTGACCATCACGAAGTCAAACGCCACATATTTTTTTTTGTTGTTATAATTAGGAAGGTGCAATAGTTCCAAATTGTCTCAAAAACAGCACATCTTTGGAAGTTTTACAACGATACTTCTGCATTCATTTTATATTTCTTTTTTCGTACCAAAAAGCAATGCACTTCCTTGTAGGTTTTTGAATATGAAGTTTCTTTCAGCGGGAATAGTTAGATTCTTTTCATGATTTTTGTTATTCTTTTGTTTCAGGATCCTGACGATATACTACATAATTAATACGCTACAAAACTAAAGAAATAACGTGAGATGTGCAAGTTAATTGTTTTCATACTAAGCGAGATGACTGAGGTTGTAAAGCTTAGGACTGGCGTTAGGGAGGTCCCGGGTTCAAGTCTTTTGGGGCCAGTTGTCCCGACCTTGGTTTTTGTCGTGTTTTACCCAGGTCATTTATGAGGCATTTTCCACGAATTTTCCCAGCTTATGTCATTTCATTTCGTGATTCTGTTACAGGGAGATTTGGGCTGGTGCGGCGTACAATAGCTTGCGCTTTTAAATGCTTCTACCCCGGCGTTTGGTACAGAAGTAACCTTTCTGAGGCGCTCGAACTCTCGCACGCTCGAGGAGTATTCTTTCTAAAAGCAATGTTAGGGGTGGAGCAGGAAGGTGGGTGCTCGGGGATGGCGTAAGCGTATGTTGGACTGCTGGGCTGATGGTCGTGGTCTGTAATGTCTGCCCGGGCTGCTCATTGATAACGTCTGCTCCAATTCTGTTGAATTTTGGTCTCAGGGTTCACTGGAGTGTTTCGCGGATCAGTATAGATCCAAGGGAACGAGAAATGTATTGCCCAAAAGATACACCAGGTTGACTTGTTCAAAATAGTTTATTCACAATGTAAAAATATTGGGGCTACTTTCTGTGTGCTCGTCGCTGACTTCACTACTCAGACTGACTTTAGGACCACCTTAGAATGCCTTCGACCGTTTAAGAATGGCTTAGACTGCCCTCGACTGACTTTAAAAATGACCTAGACTGATTGCTTTCAAATGATTTAGGCTGCCTGCTTCCGTATAGCTCTTGAGTGAATCCTTTCGTGTCTCCTGTCTCGTCTGATGTCTCTGACTTCTGTACTCCAGTTTTCTACAACATCGCCACGCCTCTCGCTAAATTAAATTCCCTCGTATATTATCCTATTTCCGTGTTATATGTTCATCATTGGCTATCTTTAAAATATTTATTTGTAACTAAGTTCTCCTTATTGGTTGACTTTTATCAAATGACCATTGACTATAATTATTCTCTCCCTACTGGTCTACAATATCTTCTCACGAGCCTGAATTTTCCAAGAACAGTCTGTCATAAATTTCGGCACTTTCCTTACATGCTGATTTCTATTGAAATATCTTTTGCCTCCCTTTAATTGTAGATTTATAAATATTCTCAGAGATAATGCACCTGTTTATGGGCTGTTTTCAATACCTGTACCCCCGACTTTCCTGTAATAAAACATTTTCGTCTCCGTTCTGACATTCCCATTTTCCCTTAAATTATTGCTACGCCTGACTTTGTTCAAATACTGTCCCGTTACGGCCACATGTTTTCTTACAGTGAACTCCTAAGTATTTCCTGTGCAGAAGTTTCGTGACCTAACAAAAGACAGTTTACCCTTTCCTCAGCCTTGTCTAAGGAGCGGTCAGCGGACGAGGCGTCAGGTATACATCTGTCTCTTTCTCACATTTTTGACCACAAAATGTATACAAAACCGTTTGTAAGATACAATCACCTGTCAAATGACATACACATAAGTATAATTTACAAATTATTTCAATTCCTGTTATACCTATCTTTAAATGATTTCATTATACATATACATAATAATTATGCTTATCAAATCTAATGCCTTTAGAAATATAACTCTGCAGCCTCAAGTTATTAATTTAATAAAGGCAGCCTTATGTCCGGCTTCAAATGCCCCTGTAATCAGATTTTGTTGTGGTAACACAACAAAATATGATTACATAGTCCCGTGAGATTATTACTATCTCGTTATTGCAGTTATATTCTTATCATTCTTAGTACTATATTTACACACTTGAATCCAATTTATTTTCTATCTGTGACACATATATTTACACTTCGAGTCTATTATTCTTCATTGTTTTTATTGTTCTTGGCTCTGATGTGAGTGTTATTTTGCCTTTGTGAGTTATAGGTTTAAATTTTAGCCTAAGCTTTTATGTAAAAACTTTGAAAATAGATTTTTAAATGTTTTATGGTATTATCTATTTAGCTGATACGCCTTGCATTTTACCTTTTACTTTTGCACCTCTATCTGCACTAAGCATGCACTTCACTACATTCACTGCACTTCACTGGCTTTATCACTCACTTTTTTTCACTTAGTACTTTTATTCGCGTATCAGCGCCACTGCTATACCATGTTATATTCTTCTTAATTGCGTGTTTACCCAATATTTCCACTAGAGTGTACATTTTTTTCTTAATTACTACCATGCAAGTGCTCACACAAGATTTTCCTATCACTTTTGCCTAATAATGCTTCGCGTAACATATTATTACGTTACACACATTTTTTTGCATTAATTTAATTTAGCTTAGTGATTATTTTCCTCTTCCTCTAATATATTAAAGGGACGTAATATCTGTTTATGGTAATACCTTATCATTCTTGGAGTCAATCAGCTCGAAAGTGTGGTCTCCTAACCGCCTATTGATTTTGTAAGTATCCCGGTAAATTAATTTCATTCTGTTATATTTTCTTGAGCATGCTGGAAATTTTCCGATCCTTCCTTCACCAATACAAGGTCTCCCTCTCTCGGATTCCATTTTCGCCTTCTCCGAGGAATTTTGGCGAGCCTTTTCTCCGCTTTTTCCTTCATCTTCCTATACATACTTCTTAGAGGATCTCATTTCTTCTCTGCTTTTATCTCCGGACGGAATCGGGGATGGAAGTCCTGAGATCAAAGGATCATGGGATCTGAGCATTATCTTCACTGGTGCAACCTGTGTCGTGGGATTTATCGAGTGGTTAACCATGTGCTCGATGATGGGACAATATTTTACCCAATCAGTATGTTTCTTATGGCAGAGGATTCTAAAGAATAATGAGACTTCCTTAATAGCATGTTCGGCCGGATTACCCTCGGGAAAATACTCTGAAAAATTGTAATTTTGACGCCCAATTTTTCCAATGTTTGTCTAAAGATTTTGCTTCTGAAAATAGAGGCATTGTCAGATAGTATCACAGACATACACCCATGGTTTTTTATGTAGTCTTTTGTAATTTTGTCTACACAAGCTCTTCTAGTAATCGCTTTCAATGGATAGATTTTGATGAATTTTGAAAAAAAAAACGTCATAAAGAATCAAAACATATCGGTATCCGAATTGCCCTCGAGGCATTTCTCCATGAGTGTCAATGGCTACCAGCTCTCTGGGCTGTTCTCGTAAGATAGTTTGCGGCTCGATGTCGAACTTACAACTCATTGGTTTGGCCTTTTGACACAATTCACATGCTGATACTATTCTCCTTAGTTTTTTTTAGCGAGGTGTTTAATATAGAAGTTTTCAGCGATGTTTAAACATATGCGCTCTGTTCCCGAATGAAGCATTGATAGGTGAAATGCCTTTATTAAGTTTTCGGCCATCTTTCTGGGAATTATTGGCTTCCATTTCTGTTCTTCTTTCCCGTTAAATATGTAAAGGACACCATTTCTTTTTGCAATGGTGCCGGATACACCTTGGCCTAATTCAGGTGCTTGTGACAAGAGTTTACATAATTCGTTATCCGCCGCCTGTAATTTAGACAAATTTTGAAAATCTCGTCGCACTGATTTTTCTAAGCATTGTTCTAATTTCATTATGATTATTTCATGGTTCGGGCTGCTTCAGGTAGACTCCCCCTGTGCTTTAATCTAGACAAAACATCACGAAAATATTGTTTTTACCCGGAATGTGCTCTATTGTCAGCCCATATGCCATAATCTCGTGTATATGTCTTGAGATTCTTGAGCTTGTCAACTTACATTTATGTATAAATGATAGGCTTATATGGTCAGTTCTTAATATAACTTTCCTACCAAAAATATAATTACGAAACTTTTGTATTGCGAAATACACCGCTGCAATTTCCAACTCTGTGACCCATGTTTGGGCTTCATATTTCGAACAACCTCGCGAAGCCGTGGCCATGACATGCTGTGTCGAATCTTCGTATTCTTGGAGTAAATACTGCCCCTAAACCCTTACTTGAACAATCGGTATAGATAACGAAAGGTAAATCGTCCCTTGGTCTTTCCAAAAAATTGCCTCGAGGAATAACTTCTTTATTTCCTCGAACGCTGCCTGCTCAGTTTGACTCCACCGCCATTTTACTTCCTTTTTCAGCAATTCGCGTAAAGGCGCGGCTACAATTGCGTAGTTAACAAGGAATCTTGCTTGGTATTGCAAAATACCTAAAAAAACTTCGGAGCTGTTTAACATTAATTTGTCTGGGAATCTCCATCATTCCTTCCACCCTGGCGGGGTTTGGTTCAATTCCCTTCTCCGAAATCAAGAAGCCTAAAAATTTGGTTTGTCTTTTGAAGAAAGCCGTTTTATCCAAACGAACAGTCGTTCCGCTTTCTTTCAATTTCGATAATATTTGATATTTATATGTTCCTCTACATGGTCTCCGAATATAATGAAATCATCCACGTATTGGACTGAGTATTCCTTGGTGGTGTCCTTAAAAATTCCATATAGGGCCCGTAACAACGCTGCTCCGCTCGTAGACAGGCCGAACGGACAGCGCTTAAAATGATAGGCACGGCCTTTATGAAGAAACGCCGTGTATTTCCTTACGCTCGGATCTAGAGATATTTGCCAAAATGACGCAGTTAGATCCAGGCTCGGTAGATACCTTCCGCTGGTTAGGCGGGTCAGCAGATTACTAATTGCTTCAGGCTGAAAACTGTCGGGCGTTATATGGCGGTTCAGTTCCCTCGCATCGACTGTGACTCTGAGTTTTCCATTTTGTTTCCGGACCCAACATAAAGGATTAATGTAGCAGGAATCTGAAATCTCTTTGATGTCGTTTTGTAACATTCTATTTATGAAGTCATTTGCCTGGTCTCTAATTGAGATGAGAATGGGCCTGTGCTTATGAGAATACGGGGAAATATTTTTTATGTCAAGATGATGCGTGTATTTATTACATTTTCCTGGACGCTCTGAAAAAAACTTCGTAATTTTTGAAAAGTACTTCTTCTGAGCGCCTCTGCTGTTGGGGACTTATACTGTATGCCTCTCTTACTTTTTCTCGTAAGATCTCCATCGTACTGCGTGGCGTATCTATTTCTACGTTGTTAATTTGTTTATCTTGATGAGCCTGGATGAGCCTGAATTTTCCAAGAACAGCCTGTCATAAATTTCGGCACTTTCCTTACATGCTGATTTCTAATATCTTTTGCCTCCCTTTAGTTGTAGATTTCTAAATGTTCTCAGATAAACGCACGTGTTTATGGGCTGTTTTCAAAACCTTGTACTCCCAGCTTTCCAGTAATAAAACATTTTCGTCTCCGTTATGACATTCCCATTTTCTCTTAAATTATTGATCTGTCTGACTTTGTTCAAATACTGTCCCGTTACAGCCACATGTTTTTCTTATTGTGAACTCCTAAGTAATTCCTGGGCAGAAGTTTCGTGGCCTAACAAAAGATAGTTTACCCTTTCTTCAGCCTTGTCTAAGGAGCGGTCAGCGGACGAGGCGTCAGGTATACATCTGTCTCTTTCTCACATCTTTGAATACAAAATGTATACAAAACCCTTTTGTAAGATACAATCACCTGTCAAATGACATACACATAAGTACAAGTTACAAATTATTTCAATTCCTGTTATACCTATCTCTAAATGATTTCATTATACATATACATAATAATTATGCTTATCAAATCTAATGCCTTTAGAAATATAACTCTGCAGCCTCAAGTTATTAATTTAATAAAGATAGTCTTATTTCCGGCTTCAGGGGCCATGCCTCACTGCCCTTGTATTCTATCCGCAGGTTGTCTCCTTCCTCCAACACTTCCTCCCGAAGGTATTCCTATTGGGGGCGTAGGCACAAACAGTTAGCCGATGAGCAAGTCTGAGTGCCAAAATGTCCTCCGCTATACCTAAAAATCCAATCCAAGCTGTTTGTATTCATTGTTAGTTTCTCTGTTCTCAACAACTATTATAGATATGAAAAAGCCTGCTCATAATTTGATGTTTAATGACATTAAATAAATACTCTACAGTGGTGCAAATATTGAAAGTACATCATGATGGTTTGATAGTAGATAAAATACTGCTAAATACAAGGGCGCAGCTGCATACGTGTTAGAGAAGTCAGAACTCTCTCCTTTAAGTTCTCCACTTTTCAAGATGAATGCCTTTTTCTACTTTCCTTTTAAACTTAATTTTTAAATGTAACCATTTTGCATGATTGAAATGTGGTTTGTTTAACGCTGTTAACTAAGTTAAATAATATACATAATAACATTTTGTGTATTAATTTTATATATATAGTAGTTTTTAAAACATTTCTAAAAATATACTGAAATATTGAACTTTTTAATATTGTTTAAAACACAAAAGATAGTTCTGGATTCTGTGCTTCCATATTCAGCTAACCATTTAATAAAATTAATAAAGCAACTAGCAATTTATTAAACATATTTATGCATCATTTTTATCCGCTAGCTATTCCAAATACAAAACTGAAAACGGCGGGAGAAAATTTTGATTATGCCACAGCATGAATGTGTCTTCATCATAGTAAGAAGTAATAGAGAAAAAGGCTGCGAGGAAAATATACTTTTTTTAACTGTTTAACGCCCATTTTTACGACTGAGGTACCACAGGCGGTGGACACTGATGATACACGAGTCGAAAAGATAAATTAGGAAAGGAGTATTTTTTTAAGAAAGGAAACGTTCCGGCCTAAGTTTAGCACACCTCCCCGGAATTCGCCATTTATGAGGACTGAGGAAAACCTGGAAAAAACCTCATTCAGGGAAGACGGTCCTTATGGTATTCGAACTCCAGACCTCCCGCTCACGACCTCGGCCACACGTGGCGGTTGGGCGGAACAAGATATCATAAGGTTTAACTTTTTCAACTCCATTCAAATTTTCTGCAAGCTTTTTTTTTTTTTTTTTTTTTGAGTAGTGTTTAGCGCCCGTTTTCACTACTGAGGCACCACAGGCGGTGGACACTGATGATACATGAGATGAAATGATAAATTGGGAAAGGATATTTTTTTTTTTTTAAGGAAGGAAGCTTTCCAGGCCTCATTTTAGGTACCTCTCCGGCATTTGCCAGTTATGAAGACTGAGGAAAACCTGGAAAAAACCCCAGTCAGGGAGGACGGTCCTGGCGGGATTCGAACAGCAGACCTCCCGCTCACGAGTCCGTGCCTTAACGACCTCGGCCACCCGTGGCGGTCTTCTGCAAGCTGTCACCAACTTTCTCATTTGAAAAGTTTGTAATAAAACGTAAAAAAGCAAGAGGAACATATTTTTGAAAATAATTTTATTTCTCATCATAGTCTCTATCGGGCGCTACACACTTAGTCAGGCGAGTTTTCCATTGTTTCACCCCGACAAAAATAGCTTTAATCACACTCTGTAAAGTAGTCATTGACGGCATTGGTGGCTTATTTATTCGATGGACACTTCTTTACCTCAGAACCAAATTTTAAGTTTGGGAACAGTAAGAAGTCGTTAGCAACTAAGTTCGGGGAATAAGAGTCATGAGGAATCGATTCGAAACCCAATTTGCAATTGTGGCCGTTAACTTCTGCGCACTTTCACCATTGGCTGCTGTTTCGATCAAGTATATAATGAACTAATGATGGATGCAGATTTCATCATAGTCACGAACCGACTCAAAGGGTCCTGTGGAATGCGTTTAAAGATCGCCAAACGTTACATTGAAAGGCTTTCTCGCGTGCATTTTTAGTACTCTTAAACATGACATGTCTCAGGCACATCTTTATCAAATGCAATTTTTCAGGCAGAATAATGTGCACTCATTCAATTGAGATGCCTACATCCTGAGCTATCTCGTGCACTTTCATTTTGTGATCTTCCATCACGAATTAAATATGTTTTTAATTGTATTCTCTTTGTGGCAATTTCATTGGTAATTTGGAATGCCCTTGATCTTGGTGCTTGCAAGGTCATGTTTAAATTTATTTATCCCAAAATATATAGCCTTCAAAGCTGATGCAGGGTTCTATAAATTTCAGCCTAATTGGGTTTTTTAATCTGCTGATTGTGCACTTCTTCAAATAAAAATATTTACCCACTGCATGCACTCGCTTCTCCCATTTTATAACAGATGCAATAATGAAATAGCTGCCAGGTGTTAACCAATCGTCATATCTTGCAGAAATTTTGCCATATGCCTTTAAAGGAATTGTCATTAAGAAATGTTCAACATTTCATGAAAATTTACTGAACTTTTTAAATGACTCTCATACAATAAGACAGACTGCAGTCTTCTTTTGAGGAATGGGAAAATGCATTACTTGCCAAGTTCATTTCAGTCAAGTATTAGAAGAGTTCAAGAGCATAATTGATTTAGGACAGTTGCGGCTCTTGTTTAAATTCTGAGAAGACTGCATATTCTGTGGTTTACGGGAGGTTGTCAGGAGTCCATTTTTAAATTGTTTACATCATGCATTTTTAATTATTATCATTAATAATTTTATGTTTATGGCATTTTTAACATCTATTTTATATTACTTACGGAATTCATTGTCTTTCCAATACAAACAAAAGTACAAAACCTAAAAGAATTCACTGTTCACAAGACAATGACATGTGTGAAAAGTTCTATCTGCTAACAGAATAATGGTTGATAGTGAATAGCGAATTGCAAAATTCCAAAAGCAGAAAAGGCATAGAGCTCCTGAGTCTTTGCTACAACACAGAGAAGTTAATATTCCATGAGACCACGCCTCCTAGGGAAGGAAGCATAGGGAATCGTAAGGTTGAGCCTACAGCTACTATCTGTTGAATGACATCTATCGATATTAAATATACATTAAATCCAAACGAGAACAACAAAAGTTTTGTTCTTCTTCCCATTTGTATTAAAAAAGTAGTAGTTACTTAGATTTTAATTAAAACCTTTAACATATTTTTTTTAATTTCCATTATTTAACATAATTAAGTCTTTTATGGATATATTAAACAACAGTTTTATTTTTCCAAATGAAGTTTCAAAGTTGCTTTTAAAGGAACCAATTATCTTTTATTTTTAAGTATGATAGAAGCATAGGACTGAAGCATTAGATTTCTTTGTAGTATATATGTTGACAGTTTCAAAGCATAAGTAATATTTATTCTCTCTGAATATGTACTGCCCTGAGTTTTTTTCCATTTTGGGTATGAACTGCTGTTTATGGGGTATATCATTATCTTCCCACAAAATATTAATTGTACTTTGAAGAAGTTTTAGAGACATACTAAGATTGAGAATTTTATTTCATAGCTACTCTTTGATGTGCATAAGTGTCAACATTTGTTTCCTGTACAGTTTTTTTATGGCACATAAACTTTAGCATACTTTAACCAGAAGACCTGACTATGACAATAATACAAATACAAAATTAAGGAGTAAGCTGTTACAATTTTGCATGTGCATTTTGGACTCATTTTGTCCCCCATTCCTATGTTTATATATACTGAAACTACTTTAAAAATTTCTAAATATGAAATGCAACATGCTAATCCATTCATTCCATAAATTTAAACAGTTATCATCTCACTTCTATCAATTTATAGGGTCAATATAGAAATGAGTTACCATAATCATTCTAGATGAAAATATGATATAGGTAAAGATTTAAATAGTCATACCTAAATGAATAAGATAGAGCAGGAAATCAAGTGAGTATTTCACCAATTTTTCTCTTTTTTTATTTATTTGGATTAAACATCTTTATTTTAATAAAGTAAGAAAAGAAAGAAGTTTAAAAAAACTCATATTCGTATGTTGTTCTATGAAGTGAGACATGAATAATACAACTTGGAATCCAAAATAATATAAAAAAATACAGCAATAATTTTCCTAAGAGTCACAAAAAATCACAATATAGGGACCAAAGTAGGTATTCTAATTGCAGAATTAAAGAACATAAAGAAAAATTGTTTCACCATGAAGATGGAATAGAAATACATGATCCCAAAACAGTTTACTGTTACAGGCCATCAGGAAACATATATTTAGAATGGTCATTGAAATATTAGCAGGAGCAACTATAAAGTTTATCTAATACTTGAAGTGAAGAAAAGAAGAATCCCTTCTGTATTAATTGTTTGATAAAGCATTGCACTTGTCTGAGAAGGAAGCCACTGATTGCTTATGGTTAATCTTAGTTTTCTTCAAGGGCAAAATGATATATAAATACTTCAGTAACACTTTTGAGCACTTAGTATTGAGAAATAGCAATTAGGAGCACTAATTTGGAATAATATGACTAAATTTGAATCAACAACAAAAATGAATCAGAATGCTTCATTTCAATATTTGCATGCTTATTAAAACACCTAAGTTAACTAACTTTGTAAGAACCAACTCATATGGAAAGTTAAGAAGCTTCCTGGAGTTAGTACCCTTTTTCATAACCCTGTTCTGTATAATTTGTACATAAAATTATTAATTGAAAACTTTATATGACTTAAAATATACCTTATGCATTATTTAATAAAAGCTGGTTGATATACCCAGAGAAACTGTTTGAAAACATAACTTCTAGGAATTATAAATAAAGTTGTGTTTGGTATCTAAGGAAAATCAATGTTCTCATGATGAAGATTTAATCTAATTTTATTTTATTTACTTTTTTCATTCTAAGTAAATCTATACCAATTAAGACTTGGTTAATACCCATTACCCCTTACTCAGCTCTAAACCATACACATTACATAGTACATTCATTTATAAATTAAAGTATAAAAAATATATATCTAAAATTAACCTATCATTAAATAGTTCTTACTTTCTCATTTATTGCATAATGGGTAATCAAATTTATTTGACTTTTCCACAAGTCAGTTAGAAGGATGACATAATTGTTAGTCAGTACACCTTCCCTTGAAGGGAATTGGTGCTAAGAGTACGATAATCTGCTATGTGCCAAGTCATTAAGAGCTCACATGATCACATTTTATAACAAGCTACTGACAACAAGTTACAATTCTCTCTTTTCCTCCATGAGGTGCACCCTTGCCCACATAGTGGATTCTCACAATTACATCAATTGTTTACACTGATAGAAACTTGCTTCGTAATTATGACATCATTCATTTAAAATGACTTGCAGTAAAGTCTGAATAATAATCATCTAATACATTCCAATGCATTCTATTTACTGATAACTTATATATCCTCTTAACCCTAAATAATCACTTATTTCATTTAAGAAATTTTGAAAAATAAGACATTTTTAAAAAATTCTGTTGGAACTCACATAGTGAAGCTTGTTAAATGTAAATTATAATTAATCTGTCGTCTAACACACTCTTATGCTTCCCTTACCTTTATATACGGTGGGACCAGTTTCGAAGAGACATCCTCTCCATCTTCTCTGCTGTTAGTTTCTCATGCCAGTCATCAAGTTGGTTGAAGATGGAGAGGATATCTCTTTGAAACTAATCCCACTGTATTTACAAGTAAGTGAAACATAAGAATGTGTTAGACATCAGATTAATTATAATTTACAAAACCACTTATTTGTTTTGCATATGAAAAGATAACATTAAAAACCAAAACAGTTACAGAGATTTTGCTTTTCTGCATAATTTTGGAAAAACTATCATTGGAAAGTTGGCATAGAGGATATAGAGATAATTATTATCCTCATATCAATTGGATTGAAGGAGAAAAATAAAAAGTCAATAAAACATTTATTTTGAAACAGGAAGAGAAAAGAAAGGGCAATAGGTTATATGTATTAGATAAAGTATTTAACAGAAAAATAAGGTAAATTCTGTGGTTTGCGTTGCTGATGGAGGGACTGAATTAGAATATGGCTGGCATAGGTACTGCAAAAATTATATATGCAGAGCATTTTGTATAAAATGTGGGAGTGAAGAAATGATTGGCTAAGGTTCCTCAAATTCAAGACCTTTAGTAACATTTAAATGTAACCCAATCTTTATTCTTAATTTGAGATGATATAAGTTAAGAAGATACCTGAAAGAAAAGCCCATAGTCCCCTGGAACCTTTTTCTGGAGAACTCTGAAATAAATTCTTCTTTATATTACAGCAAATTTTAGTTTAACTTTTTTGCTATAAAAGTTTTTACTCCTCTTTACAATGAGTGATATAACAATTCACCATGCATTTCCTATTATAAAATGGCTGCTTAGTATGGGAGTAATTTCTGTACTTTTATTATGATATTGATTATTAATATTGCATTTTTGCAACTGATTTTCCTTAGCAAGTGGTTTAGGAATCATACACTTTTTTTGTTTATGATCACTCATTTGAACAAACATAAAAGCTAATGACAGCCTGCAGCTAAGGGGTATTTAACATTAACAAAAATGAGTAAGAATGAGATATGAATAACTCATGTTAGCTAGTGACCATAATTTCAGCGTAATACATTTAGAAACACTAAAATGTCTATTATTCAGATTCCAAAGATCTACCTCTCACATATTGTAAGCTGCTGTATCAACCATCTTCTTTCAGCCATTTTTACAGATTTGGATATAACAGAAGATGGGAATTTGCATTTCCTAAAATTTCCAGCAGCAAAGGGAGTTTAAAAGTTTAAAATTCAGAAATATATGTGACTGAAGTAGATAGCATAGGGGCTTCATTAGCCATCCCAACAGTAAATGAGGAGACATTTTTAAAAATCTTTTACAACAGTAGCAGCTATTCAGTGAGAGTCATTTTGAAGAATTCAAAAAGATTTTAAAAACAGTAAAAAAACATGCTTATAAAGTGATATATTTAAATATATTCTATAATAAATTAACCCTTTCTTCATTACCCAAAAATATTTAGAAGAAAATTATAAATAATTTTTCATGCAGTAAGTTAATTTGTAATTTATTTATGCAAAATTATTTGTGTCAAAGCAAATTTTAATTGCTCTCATTTTAGATTAAATTTATTATAAATTTTACTATCCCAATTATTAAAATAATGCTCTAAAATGCCTTATATGCTCTAAATCTTTTAATATTACTAGAGTAGGGATCACATTATTTTAAAATTAAACTCTGAATAAACTGGAATTATAGATAGTGGATAAGTACCATTTATTATTAAAATGAATTTACCATCTATATTTTAGGTGCATAAGTTTCATGAATATTTTCTCAAAAATGCTTTTCTTTCAGCTACCTCCTTAATTGTAGAGATAAAAAGGGTTAACAAACATACTTTAGTGATAAATAACCTGGAAATTCTTTGTTTACTCTAGGCTGATGATTTGATAATGGTTTAAGTAGGAGTGTTATGAGCAGCAGTAAATCAGGTCAATAAATGTTTGCTCAGGTTATCTAGATAACCCTGATAATTTCAGGGTTCACAAAGAAAAGGAAGAATTTGAGGTATGGGGAGTAGATAAGTGTATGGCACCACTTAGAAGTTGTTTTAAGGCCAACAGAAACACAGAGCATGCTAAGCAGCCCATCACGCTGGGAAAAAATTTTACATCTTAATATTTAAAATACTTAATTTGATTATCTGCTGATTACATAAAATATGTTTTCTTTTATCATACACTGGCCTTGATTTTAAGGGTAGACATTTACATATCCTTCTTGCTACTGAATACTGTAAAAATTATTAGCATTAACAATGAGCATTTACAGTCCACAAATGAAATATTTCAATAATATCGAAGCCTCTAATTTTTGTTATAATGAACAAAAATCTGCACTTCTTATTTTCTGTTAATATGCAAACCATTCTTTACATTACTATGAAAATGAACTTTCAGAGTCAATAATGTTGAAGTTTTCAGCTTAAAACTGGAAATTATTTACCATTTTCAGCTCTGATTAATATGAATTAAATCTGTTCTTCAAGTTAATTGCGAATGCAGTAAAGCACTAAAGATTTTGAATATTCAAGATAGAGATATAAAATTCACACATGAAATAGAAACAGACAATATGCTGCCTTTTTTGGATATTAAAATTATAAAGAGTAAAGAAAACTTGAAATTTGGCATATATAGAAAGGACACACATGCAGATAATTATATAAAAGAAAATGGTTTTAATCCTATAGCTCACAAACATGCAATTTTTAATAGTTTTAATAGTTTGATATGCAGATTGATCAATTTGCCAATTAGTAAAGAAGAACATAACATGGAGTTTAAAAAAATAAAATAAATAGCAATTTTAAATGGTTTAATGAAGATTTAATACCTAATAAGATTAAAAAATTCCAGAGAAAGAAAAGAATTGAAAATTCCACTACATTATCAACAATTAAAGAAAAAATTTCCTTTAAAAAATTTGCATATAATCCAACAGTGATGTATAAATTTCAAAAATATTTAAAGATGTTAATATAAAATTGGCTCCTATTAATAGATTTAGTTTAAACAATGTTTTGAAAGACAATACTACAGATAATGCCCCAAAGGAGAAAAAAGCTGTGATTTACAAGATTTCATGTGCTGAATGTGATAAGATCTATATAGGAAAAACTAAGAGGAATGTGGGGATATGTCTAAAAGAACATATGAGAAATTTAAAATACAAACAAATAGAAAAATCAGCTGTGGCATATCACTTTTGGACTGAAAATCATGATATAAAGGAAAAAGTTGAATTATTGAGAGCTGTACAGGGACCGGTAGAATTGGATATTTGGGAAAAGATTTACACCTACAAACATAGGGATCATTTGATGAATTTTGACATTCCAAAAGAAGAAAATATAAATTTTAAGTTCATAAAAGTTCACCAGAGTGAAACATTGCTTCTGATACTTTGTAACAACAGCCTTTTACACCAGTCATCCATGGCCGAAGATGGAGATAATGTATCTTTGTTACCGGTACCGAATATTTTTAAGGTTAGTGAAGCATGAAGAGTGTTAGAGGACAGATTTAATTCATGTGAGCTTCACTGTGTTAGTTCCATATGAAATTTTATTTTTAAAGTTTTTACAATTTTTAAAAAATTTTAATCGTATTAATATGTTTCCTATTCCTTTTTCTAATAGAAAATATGTATTGTTTTAGGTTTTTTCCCTTAATTTTATTATCTCAGGCTTACGTAGCCAGTGCTATAATTACTCATCTTGACTTCTGGGTTCCAACTAATATTATAATGTTAATACTATAACATTAATGTAAGCTCTGAGGAAACATTATACAGAATACACAAAACTGCAGCAAGAACTTTTATTGCTAAAATCCAACAAAATCTGGAAGATGAAGTGAGTTATTTTTTTATTTTACAGTAGGTTTTGGTAAGATACTAGCTGTATAAACAGTTATCTAAAAATACTTCTCTTATGCACAAAATTAAATAATTATTTACATTAGTATTAACCTAAAGGGAATGTGACAATATTTGGGAGTAATACATTGCCTTTCAAACTTTCAACTTTATACATCATATGTGTAGTTGTACATATATACTTTGTGTCACACACATGTTCAGAAAGACAACATACAGTTTCTAAAGTTACACAGGAACTGTTCTTGTCGTAGGGATTTCAGATGTTGGCTGTTCAGCTTTTTGTTCTGCAGCAGTAGGGAGAGATTCATTCCAAGATTCATCATTATCTTCTTGGGCTACTTTAGAAAACCTCCACAGTATTTCATCCTCCCCTTTATTAAGTTTTGAAACATATTCCACTTCACCATCCTCTTCTTCTACCAGCTCCTCAAAATCTGTAATAAAAGTGAAACATAACAATCATATTCATTATTCTTGTCTTGTTGTTATTTATCAAGCAGTTAAATAAAAGCATGCACTATTGTGTAGGTCTCTGAGAAACATAATGTGAACAATTTTATGAATTATAATGAAAGGATATTAATAGTCTGATTATCAAAGAAAAGAAGATAGAAGCTATTTGCTTTGCTAAGAAATAATACATAAATAGTATTTTAATATCATAAAGATATCTATTTTAATGTTTCAATGAAATACAAAACTTAGAGAAAAGATTTATTATGTGCATTTATAATTTTTCCATAGCTCTAAAAAACTATATTATTTATATTTTATTTTTTAGAAAAACCTTAAATTAACAAATATATTTTAATACGTGCATAGTCAACCAAAGCAAATGTTTACATACATGTTTATATAATTTTCCTATTTTTAGAATTCAAATTATAATAATTATATTGCATACATAACAGTTTATAAACTAAGCATTATTTGATGTGACTTTTTCAATTTCAAATACAAAGTTAATGGAAATAAATAGCAAATATATAGTTATATAAATAATTAAAATTATGAAATAGGTAAAATGTTTTAAAAAATTTATATTTGTCAATATCCAATTATATTGATATAAATATATTTATTGAAATACTAAGACAAAAAATGAATAAAATGTCATCTATTTTGTCTTGGCCATTTTTAGGTGTGACCATACACAATTATAATTTGTGTGTTTAATAATTTTCTTTACCAAATTATAAATTAAACATAGTTATTCTTAAATTTAAATTTAAGACAAACTTTGTGTTGGAACTAATACAATGATGCAAATTATATATTGTTAATAAGCTGGTGAGTGATTTAATACTGGAATCCGGCAGTCAACTCCCAAGCCTATGAAACATGTTCTGAATAATTTAATGGTAAGTGGAGCATAAGAATATTAAATTGACTCACCAGAATATATATAATTATTCTCCTTCCAATTTATGAAACAATAAAAAAAAATAATGACAGTATAATTAGAATACCCGTGTCTATCACCTATGATCTTTACTAACCTCTGTCTTCAGTATGTCAGTATTTTCCACCTGCAATTCTAGAAGACATAGCTTCAGCAACCCCTTCAGATAGTTCTTTCATAGCATTAGAGTCATCTCTTTTCATTCTTTTCCTTATTTATTTTCCTCATTATTGCTCTCTTTCAAGTCCCTACTCTGTTCCAATTCTTCTTGAGTTCATCAAATACTAATTAATAGATAAATTTACATATATATATATATATATATATATATATATATATATATATATATACACAACTCAGAACAGCATTTGCTGTTAAATTATTATAAAACTAAACATATTACATAAATACCAAATTTTTAAAATTAATTTAACAAACCACAAGACACTCATTTGTTAAAAATCTCCATTCACACTTTTAAATCCATATAAAATATCCCCTAAACTCCTCATTTGAGATAAATCCCCAAAAATGTTCTTTATTGCCAAAACCATTTGCATTTATACCCATTTATCCGTTATAAATTTCTGTCTCCACTCCTTGTTTCTGCACACTCAAAAGATATATGTACAGTGCTTTCCATTCCCATGAAGACTGGGCAAATATTCTACTCAAAACTTTTACTTATACCTTCTAATTTCCAAACTTCTTAACTAAACCATGCTAATCTTTCTCTCTCTTTCTTATTACAATTGTGTTAAAACTTCCCTTCCTATACAATCCTCCTTTTATTCCTAATATAGCATCAAAGACTTTTCTTTGTCATTACAGGATACATGATTTGTCTATTTAAGACCTCAGTAAATGAATAAATTAAATCTATCTATATCCTGGAATCTCATCCCATCCGGCCTCCAAATGCCTCTTATTAACTCTTCTATGCTGCTCAATACTGCAACATTTCTTCACTGATCTTGCCATCTTGCCCACCCTTTTGGCATCCCCTAAAAACAGAAACCTGAAGTTTCAGACATTGTTACTATATATGAATATGCGGAAGCTGTTGGATTCTAAACCATATTTCAGATTTCTCTCAATCACTCAACCTTGCACACTTACTTTTCCCATTTCTAACAAGCTGCCTCATTGACTACATTTTGTGGAATATCAAATATAGTTTTACAAAACAAACCAAGTAATTTCCTTATATAAACCTATTTCAAACCAGTTAAGGCTTCTTTCCAAAGGGAAAGTTTAAAATTTTAAAATGGTTAAAACGGTTTAACTATTCAACACTCTTGAGCATTTTATTTTTTAAATTACTAAAATTTAGGACATGTTACATGAACTTTGTCAACTGACACAACTAGTCATGCTGGGTTGGAGAAGCAGATAACTGTTTTGGGTCAAGGCTGGAGGCCAGTGACTGTAAGGTAGGATCTAATCTTTTTAATTATAATAAGATTGACTTTAATATACAATTTAATTATTACAAACCTAGGTTTATACAAAGAAATTACATATGTTTTGCTGTGTTGATTCCTATTGAGTTTTATATCAATTACAAAACAAGTATTTTATTCATTTCTTTACAACTTTCTCCCAACCTCCTATATACCTATTATTCCATATGCCCATCTAGATTCTACTAAAACTCTATATATTTTCTCAAACGTATCATATTTAAAGTACAAATATTTCCTCAAAAATTTCATTGCCAAACTGCTTTTTGTTACTGCTATCCTTTTCTGCCCCATTGCTCTGAGCTACTTAACAGCAAACCCAAATATCTAAACTCCCCAACAACCTGAATATTAATACCTTCCAGCGACCATTTCTCCTCCTTGCTTAGTTTATTCCCCTTTTTAAACACCAAGATTAGTATTTTCTTGATTAACTTTAAGATCCCATTTCACACAATAACTCTCGATTTATAAGATAGCATTTTTAAAATTGATTACCAAGATGGATCAGCATGTAACCAGGAATTTCCAGATTATTTTTGACTAGCATATGCATATTTACCTCTTTTCCATTCCACCAGCATATCATTCACAAACAAATTAAATAAATGGAACTTATTTGCATCCTTGTCTCAGATTCTAATCTTGAGAAACTTTCCTAGACACAATCCTCTCCCCACATCTAACACAAAGCAAGTTATATTTATTATCCTGCAATAAACTAATCATATCCTTACTCATTCCCTTACCTTTCAGTTTATATTATAATGCTCTTTATTCATACTGTCATATTATTTTCCTAGGTCCACAAAAACTGCAAATAATCTACCACACCTCTTAGCTAAATATTTGTAAATTAAAGTTTTAATTATAAATACATTGTCCTCTGACCTTTTCCAAAATCAAACTGATATAAACTGATTTCTCTTCACCAAATAATTAATTCCATCTGTTAATATACCTGCAAATATTTTACCAAAGCTAGATAGAAGAGCAATCTCTCTATAACTACCAGGGCTCTTATATCCAATTATAGAAGTAATATAAAATGAATGTAGTAAAGTTAGTAATTAAAAGAATAATTTTATTTTCATGAGTAAATGGAAGCTTTCACAGCCGGAGTCAGACTTATAACTAGAAGTTTCTTCCGGGCATAGGAGCCGTGGTCTGTTTGAGCTAAGGAGTCCAAATGTTATAAATTTTAATTTCAATATTAATTCAATTTGGAATCTAACAAAATGAAACTCGCATTAATAATCTCTTCTGAGTCAAACAATTTAGAACACTCTTTTTGGACTCACTAACTGGAGTTTATGCAGAACATGTTTCAATTGCCTTCTTCCCCAACCTCAGCTATTAAACAACTGTTGGATCATTTGTAGAAGTTGGGTTGGTAGGTGTCTGGGTTGATTCCAGTGGTCTTGTGATAAACTTGAATATAGAGCTGCCTGCTTCTGGGATGTTAAAATTCATTAAGTTTTGCTCATATATTTGTATGTAAATCCTTTCCCATATGTTTATTTCTTTTAGTTGTTGAAATGTTTTTAATAACTAGTAGAAATAACTTTTTCTATTTTAAGGTTTTCACTCCAACAATATGCTGCTACTACTTGATTTTTCTATTTGTTTGTTTCTCCAGTGTTAACCTAATGGCTATATTTCTCTTTGTTTTTACTACATATTTTTTTCACAATCCTGGCAATTAATCTGATAAATTCCAGATTCTTTTCTTTTTGAGCTTGAAATGCATTTTGTTTGATTTCAATAATATTTTTTTTTATACTGTATTGGTTTTGAGGTGCTAAGAAGAGATTGCACTACTTGGAAATTTCTTTAAATTACTTATTGGCTGATGGATGGCCAAATTGAATTTCATTATTATATTTTATTATCTTCAGACCTAAAAATGGCAACGTATTTTCTGAATCATTTTAACAGTAAACTTAATTGTAGGTTCTTATATTTTTAAAAGTTTTGATACCTCTTCCATATTACTTGCTTATTTGCCATAAATAAGCAAAATCATGTGCAAGATGTGATAAAGAGATAAAAAAGCCACATCCAAAAGAAATCATCAAAAGTAATGTTGTTTGGGGATTCGTTGGGCCGATCATCACAGAACACAGGGAAAATGGGCCCAAGAAAGAAGGAATAACTTAATATACAAGTGGATAAACCCCAAGTTAAAAATGCCAAACAACAAATAAGCAAGCAGCCGGAGAAGAATGAAGATGCAAAAAGTACAATTGGTTTGGTGATTCGATTATAAAAAAGTAGTGCTTAATAGAGCAGATATGAAAGTAAATGTACTAAGAGGAATAAGGGCAAAGATCTCCCAAATTTCCTTGGTAGGGAAAGTAGGAGGTGGAAACAATAGTGCTGCATGTGAGTACAAAGGATATAAAAAAATCATAGGCACAAATGAGGTTATGGCTGAAGTGTATAGTGAGATAACTTGGGTAAAGGAGCATTACCCAAGCACAACATTTGTTGTAAACAGTATAATGAGAAGAAGAGATGTAAGTCAGAACTATATAAAAGACCTAAATAGGAAATAGAATAGACATGTAATGCCCAGCATGTATTTTATGTAGATACAAACAAATTTCTAGATGTAAGTTGCTTGAGTAGGGATGGACTCCATTTAAATAGGATGGTTTCGTTGCCCTTTACATTTTTTTACAGTTGATAAATAAAGTAATAAATATATACATAGAGCAGAAAAACTAAAAATGAATCCAGAGTGTGGTAAAATAGAGCAGCAAATAAAAAAAGTAGCTGATGAAGCAAAAAGTGATAGTTTAAGTAATTTGAGAGAAAACAAAATTGAGTCAGCTAAAGCAGAAGAAAACTCATTTCTAAGGGGCAGAGCTGAAGTTTTTTTCATCAAAATGTTCAGTCTATAAGTAACAAAAGGGTATTAATAGAGTTAAATATAAAGGAACTAGAACCAAATATAATGATATTTACAGAACATAGTTTGAAAAAGGAAGAAATAGTAGCAAATAATTATCAAGATTATACTCTAGGAATGTGCTACTGCAGGCAAGAACATGTTAGTGAGAGAGTAGTGGTATATATATTTAGAAAAAACCTGAATTTCAGAGAAATAGAATGTAGTGTTTTTACAGTAGAAATGTCTTGTGAACTTGCAGGAGTAGAAATTAATTTAAAAGCAAAAAGTATAATACATAATACTGTGCACACAGCTCCATCTGGAGAGAAAAAATATTTTTTGAGAACGTAGAAAAATTATTAAACCCAGTAAAAGAAAACAAGATAAAAATTCTAATTGGAGATATAAATATTAACTTATTAAGGGGTAACAGTAAAACTATGTTAATGGGAATACTAGATAGGCATAGCTTAAAAATAGGTGTACAGGAACCAACTAGAGTCACAAAGCAATCTGAACTTGTAGACAATATTTTGATAAACTTAGAGGAAACCAAATGGAATTGAATCTGTCATCTTAACACTCTTCATGCTTCACTAGCCTTAAAAATGTATGGAACCGGTTTCAAAGATATGTTACCTCCATCTTCGGCCGTGGACAACTGGTGTGAAAGGTTGTTGTTACGTAGTATCAGAAGCAATGTTCCTCTCGGGTGAAACTTTTATGAACTTAAAATTTATATTTTCTTCTTTTGGAATGTCAAAATTCATCAAATGATCCTTATGTTTGTAGATGTAAATCTTTTCCCAAATATCCAATTCGACTGGTCTCTGTACAGCTCTCAATAATTCAACTTTTTTCTTTATATCATGATTTTCGGTCCAAAAGTGATATGCCACTGCTGATTTTTCTATTTGTTTGTATTTTAAATTTCTCATATGTACTTTTAGACGTATCCCCATATTCCTCTTGGTTTTTCCTATGTAGATCTTATCACATTCAGCACGTGAAATCTTGAATTCCTGCTTTTTTTCTTCTTTGGGGCATTATCTGTAGTATTGTCTTTCAAAACGTTGTTTAGACTAAATCTATTAGTGGTAGCCAATTTTATATTAACATCTTTAAATATTTTTTGGAATTTATACATCACTGTTGGGTTATATGTAAATTTTTTAAAGGACATATTTTCTTTAACTGTTGATAATGTAGTGGAATTTTCAATTCTTTTCTTCTTCTGGAATTTTTTAATCTTATTATGTATTAAGTCTTCATTAAAACCATTTAAAATTGCTATTTCTTTAATTTTTTTATATTCCCTGTTATATTCTTCTTTACTGATTGGCAAATTGATCAATCTGCATATCAAACTATTAAAACTATTAAAAATTGCATGTTTGTGAGCCATAAGATTAAAACCATTTTCTTTGATATAATTTCTGCATGTATGTCCTTTCTATATATGCCAAATTTAAAGTGTCCTTTACTTTTTATAATTTTAATATCCAAAAAAGGCAGCATATTGTCTGTTTCTATTTCTTGTGTGAATTTTATATCTTTATCTTGAATATTCAAAATCTTTAGTGCATCTTCAATTAATTTTTTATTAACTATGGCAAAAATATCATCAATATATCTGTACCAACACTTAAAGAAGTGTGGAAAGGCTGAAATAATATGTGTTTCAAAATTATTCATGTAAAGATTTGTCAGAAAAGGAGATAGGGGACTGCTCATGGTTTACAATTTTTAAAAAATTTAACCAAATGGAAATCAACCATAGGGAACCATTTTGGACAGGTCATAAATATGAACATAAATAAAGTTTAATTCCATGTATTTGAATATGAAATGCAAATAAATTATGAAAAATTAAAAAAATTAAGAAGCTTTCTGCAACAGCAAAGCTGGAAAGAAGTTTATATAGCAGAAACCGTAAACAAACAGTATTATAGCTTTATCAACATTTTACAAAAGGGAATGAATAGTTATATACCTTTAAAAAAATGTAAAGTAAAAAATAGTAAAGGTGCCATATCTACACAGTGGATGACAAAGGGAATAAAAGCCTCATGGAAAGGAGTTAAATTTCTGAGCTCAATAAAACATCCTGACATGAACAATCAATCTGTGGAGTATATAAAAAATTATAACGATATTTTGAAAAAGGGAATAGAAAGTACAAAAATTAAATATAATAGAGAACTTATACAGAAAACTGATAATAAAACAAAAAAAATATGGAGTGTTGTAAATATAATCTATAAGGAAGGGAAAAATAAAAGTACAGAAAATATAGTGATATGAAACAATGATAATGAAATGCAAGAACCAGAAAAATCTGTGGAATGTTCAATGAACATTATGTAAAGTAGCATCATGATTAAACTTAAACAAAAGCTCATCAGACTAAAATAACAACTTAATCAAACAAGTATGTCAATTAAATAGCATGGCAGTTTTGGAAGTGACAGAAAAAAGTGTAATAAATGAAATAGGTAAGCTAAAATCAAAGAAATCAAGTGGGCTGGATGGAATGTCAAATGAATTACTAAAACAGCTTAAATGCAAAACTGTTGGAAATTCTAACACATATTACAAATGCTTCACTAATGCAAGGAATCTTTCCAGATTCACTAAAAAAGTTGTTGTCAGACCAGTATTTAAACCAAAATGAAATAAGAAAGAGGTTGAAAGCTATAGACCAATCACCCTGTGTTTCTCCTTCTCAAAACTAATGGACGGTTATATTTAAAACAACTAAAAATTTATGTAAAAAAACTAAATATTATATCATAATGGCAATATGGTTTTCAAAAGCATAAATCTACAGTAGAAGTCATACAAAAGTCAAATAATATTATAATAAAAGCTTTAAATGACCATGAATCTGTGATTACTATTTTCATAGATCTATCAAAGCAATTGACTGTATGAATATAAAAACAAGTTAGAAAAATGTGGAACTCGCAGCCTGAGTCAAAATTAGGTATTGGCATATTTAGAAAACAGAACACAATATGTAGAAATAAATCTTCAGAATACAAATGGGATGATAGAAAAAATAAAATCAGATTTTAAAACTGTTCTTAATATATTTAAATGAAATATTTGAATTAATAGAATCAAAGGGAAGCACTATGCCAGTTGAGTATGCTGATGACATGACAGTCATAAATAGGGGCTAAACAATTAAAGAAGTAGAAAACAGGGCAAATTTATTTTTAAAAATCGTAAAGGAATACTACTGCAACCCAGATATGGTAATAAATGTAAAAAAGATAGCATGCATAAATTTTAAATTAACAAATTGGAGTTCAAATAACATAAAATTAGTAATAGAAGGTGAAAGTATAGGCGAAATAAATAGTACAAAACTTTCTAGAAATGACCATTGACAAAAATTTAAATGGGAAATCCCATTCATTTAAGAACTTTCGAAAAATAAGACATTTTTAAAAAAAATTTGGAACTCACACAGTGAAGCTTGTTAAATGTAAATTGTAATTAATTGTTGTCTAACACACTCTTATGCTTCACTTACTTTTAAATACAGTGGGACCAGTTTCGAAGAGACATCCTATCCATTTTCAACCAATTTGACAACTGATAAGATATTTTTAAAAAAATTTTGGAACTCACACAGTGAAGCCTGTTAAATATAAATTATAATTAATCTGTCATCATTGGTTGAAGATGGAGAGGATGTCTCTTCGAAACCGGTCCCACCATATTTAAAAGTAAGGGAAGCATAAGAGTGTGTTAGACGACAGATTAAATATTATTTACATGGAAATCCCATGTAGTACACATTATCAAAAAAATACATAAATGCATGTATGTAATTACACAAATCAGTAAGACAATGGATAGCAAAACTATAACAAAGGTTTTTTATGTCCTTATATACTCACACATCAGCTATGGCATTACATTATGAGGAACATTAAACAAACAGAAATGGAAAAAGTTTTAAAATTGCAGAAAAAGGCAATCAGAAAATAGGAAAGATAAATAATAAACAAATGAGTAGAATTAAATAAAAATTGTACTTACGAAGCTGTAGACAATGGAGTGGTAATATATACTATATTAATGTGTTCAGTTGTTAACACTAACTCCACTTACTTTTTTTAAAACTTTGGACTAGTTTCGGGAGAGGTTCCTCCCATCATCGGCTGTTGTTGACTACAGTAGACGCTTGTTTAGAGTAGAAGCTTGTTTAAATATATATATTATTATTATTATTTGTTTTTATTTATGGACGCTCTTTAACATCTCAGGTCATCAGCATCCCATTCAATTCAGGGCATGAAACGACAGACAAATTTTGCCCAGAGGCCTCAAAATATATATATGACAGTATAAAAACTATTGTATATGAAAGACATCAAAAGAATTGTAATACGCATTCTTATAATTTGAAAAATAATGACAATTACTTTCGAACAACACTATGGGGGACATTGAATAATCATTCAATAGAAAATGTAGGAATAGAATTATTCAATAAAATATCAAATGAAATTAATAACGTTAATCAAACAACAGAAATTATGAAAACCATAAAAAAGTCTTGTTGTTGTTGATCTAATGTGGAGGATTTTGATCCATCAATTTTTTCCTGGCCAGCCAATATAATTTGTGTATTTTCCCGTTAGGTGAACCTTTCCTCAGTTCTGTGCATTCCAATAGAGCCATAATAAAGTATTTAACTCAAAATGCATTTTATAGTATAGGAGAATTTAAATATGGAAAAGCTGAGTAAAATTTGTATATGATGTAAATATGAAAATAGGTTATACTGACATGTCCTTTAAAATGTACTTTTGAATTGAATTTACAAAGGACATAAAAATATGTTAAGAAGTTACCCTACTCAATGCATAATTTTGTCGTCAGATATAATGAAAAAGCCCCTCATGTATTTCTTTATGAATTGGGGCATAATGATTTGCAACAAAATTAACATTTTCAGTTCAAAATTTCTAACACTTATTTGAAGAAGTTAACTGTTGAAGAAGGTATGTTCTGGTGTACATTGTCTCTTCAGTGAATTGAATAAGAACAAAAATTGAAAGCTACTTTTCCTCTTACTTACTTTTTTTATTGCAATGTTGGCTATGGTACAAGTCATCACTAATGTTGTCATCATTCCTGAAAGTAATGCAGTATTCAAATTAACAAAACTTTCCTCTTCAATTAGAGCTAAGCTTTGAAATAGAAGTTTAAAATAAAATATACTTCTGGCCATTAAAATTGCAACACATAGTGCAGTTCTTAATAGCCTTCTGCACAAGAATCTGCCATTTCAATTGGGCCATTGGGATCCTTCATGCTATGTATTTGTCCTTACTCAACCTACTGATCTCAAATTTATTTCATTATGGATGCATTTCTTCTAATATAAGCTTCAATTTCTCAGAAGGTCATTCTGCATTCTCAGTATGCCACAATTCTCCTGCAATCAAATTCAGGAATCTATTAAATTGCTGTTGTATTCTTTGATATGGCTTATTCCTTCTGAACAAATATGGAATCAGTTAAATGCTTCTGTCTGGGTGTTGTAATTTTAATGACAAGTGTTTTATATAATATTTGTACATAAAGATTTCAATGTCTTCTATTTTGTAGTTTATGAGTTTTGTGCAAGTAACTGTGCTTTTTTTGCTAAATACTTTACCAGCAAAAATATTTATAGTCTAATGATTCTGTACTAATTAAAAGCAATGACATAATTTAAAATATGTCTCTTAAAAATCTTTTTTATTCTAGAAGTAATGCCTATAATACACATATAGCTTTGTTGTTTTTTTTTTTTTTTGATTGATTTATTGACGCTCTTTAACATCTCAGGTCATCAGCGTCCCATTCAACTCAGGGCGTGAAACGGCCCACAAATTATGCTCAGATGCCTTCTTTTTCAGGCTTGAGGTTCTTTTTCGTGGCGTAAATGTACGACACGGGACCCACGGCTTTATTTCCCTTCCGAAGGAAGCCATACTTCGGATTTTTACGCCCGAAAAAATCCATCGATCCTGGCCGGTTTCGAACCCCCGATCTTGGGTGGAGGCAAGTATGGTAACCGCTACACCACCAGGACTGATAGCTTTGTGATTAATAGTTTTTATAAATTTAATTCTTTTTTTTTTTTTTTTTAACTTATTCACAAAGTGAGGAAATGTATCCCAAAAAGTATAAACAGTGATAATATTCAATTACCAGCAAGCACTGGATAAGACAGAATGAATGTATTTCATAGGGGAAATGTTCATCAT
The DNA here is from genome assembly GCA_030762175.1 of Metallyticus violacea. Taxonomy (NCBI): domain Eukaryota; kingdom Metazoa; phylum Arthropoda; class Insecta; order Mantodea; family Metallyticidae; genus Metallyticus; species Metallyticus violacea. The sequence continues at coordinate 106,932,774 of CM060831.1, forward strand.
CTTTAATATTCCTCAGAGCTGCCATCACTGCCACATGTGACTGAGCTAGTTAACGCAAAAACTCGCGAACGGGAGGTCTGGGTTTTGATTCCTGCCAGGACCATTCTCCCAGACAGGTTTTTTTTTTTTTTTTTTTTTCCCCAGTTTTCCTCAGTACTCATAAATGGCCATTGCCTGGAAGGTATCCTTATCTTAGATCTGGAATGCACTCTTTCTTTATAAAGAAAAAAAAATCCATTCCCAATGTACTATTTTATATTGGTATCACCAGTATCCACCTCTTGTGGTGCTTCAGTAGTAACAAAGCATTAAACACTATAAAATTTAAAAGTACGTATAATATTGTATTTACGAAGCTGTTGACAATGGAGTGGTAATATATCCTAAACTTAGGTATTAATTTTTTTTACAATAAACTCCATTTACATAAAAGTAAGACGCGTTTCGGGAGAATCTCTCCCATCTTCTGTTGCTCACCGAACCGCCGTTACTCGAAATGATGGTACTCGCCGTTACAAAGAGACCACGAATGTTGCTGCTGCTCCTAGCGCCGGAATGGGTTTCCTAGGGGGGGAGGCCGGTTTATAAGAGCTTAGTTGCTGCTACTCCAATTCGCAACTAATTCATATACACACACACTAACATAAGGCTAACCTCGGGCAAATCCTAGTAGCTCTAATTCCAATTCGCAACTAATTCAGGAGTAAATCATTTGTAACTGTCGCAAATCTCCTAACTGGTGCCACAAAAAAAAAAAAAAAAAAAAAAAAAAAAAAAAAAAAAAAAAAAAAATAATGTGATGGAATTTGAACCCGGGTTGTAATTCCCATATGTCTTTACCATCTAACCTGATACGTTGTTAAAATTGAGGTGATATTATCTAGCTAATACGTTCCCTCTTTCTCCGCTGTCGCTCGGAATTGGCCTCTCCCCCTAGGAAACCCATTCCCCTTTTCTCTCAATGCTCCGCCCCTAGAAGCAGCAGCAGCAGCATTTGTGGTCTCTTAGTAACGTCAAATAATGATGGCTGGACACCCGGATGTTTCTGTGGTGGCCTCTGTTGGTTGAAGTAGGAAATTGCTGAGTTCATCCATAGGAGGAAGATCGAAATTCATTAGGTTTTCTCTATTTCTTTTTCTCATGTCTTATAAAAAAGGTCACACCTATATTGGTGAGGAAAATCGTTAAAATGAACAAAGCATACACCAGAAGACAGCAGAAACAAAGGTAATTGAAACTGAAAAGAGCTTAAAGTATAAAAGACTACATTAATTAGATGTAGGTATTTACGATCTGTATTTAAAACTAACGAAAAAACTAGGATTTCACATATGGGAAAATTTACAACACCGCTTACATAAAAATGTAAGAGTACAAAAAAAAAAAAAAAAAAAAAAAAAAAAAAAAAAAAAAACAGAAATTAAAAAAGAAACTCCAGAACTTACAAAAACATCAAATAAAGACGATTCCACCCTCACACACATACACAACAGATAAAGCAGTTAATCTTTCGGGTGCCACATTTTCCGAAAATGAAATCAATCTCCTAAATGAAGGTCTAAAAACTTGTATAGATTTCTCAGATAATATAGAAGATTACATAGCCGACATAGACATAGCCACCCAACAACTAAACGAAAGGGAAAAATCTTCTTCAAAAGTAAATGCAAAAAAAGTTTTAGAGACATAAAAAACCGAAAGAAATCAACAAACTACAGAACGACATTGAAAAAACTAAAAGAAAAACCAGTTATATACATAAAAGCAGACAAAGATAATAAAATAGCCATTTTAGATGAAAAAGAATACATAATTAGAGTTGAAACTATGTAAAGGACAAGACTACAAACCAATTATAAGAATTTGCTCAATAAATAAAATAAAATAAAATGTTAATCATAACAATAAATGAAGTCAAAACACTATCCACTACTGAAAAACAGAATATCATACAGAGTAATCCAGTACTACCCAGGCTTTGTACACTACCTAAAATACATGAAAATAACAGTATGAAACCAATATTAAAAAATATCAATTCACCTACATACCAGATGGCAAAAAAATTTATCAAAGTCTTCAATTCTTTTAAAAGATTCTAAAGTTTGAGCATTAAAAATTCAGTTGATCTAGTCAAAAAACTTAAAAATAGCAGAATTACGGCTAGAGATATAATGGTTTCATTTGATATAAAAATATTCTGAGCATACCTACAGAGAAACTTATGCTTATGCTAAAAAAAATGGTTACCATCAATAAATTTAAAAACAGAAGAAATAGAAGATTTATTAAAACTTACTAATATTTGCATTAAACAAAACTACTTCAGCTTCAACAAAAAATATTACCAACAAGTTTCAGACCTAATTATGGGAAACTCTTTGTCACCTTTTCTAGCAGAATATTTCTGAGTTCATTTGAAACACATATCACAAAAGTCTTCCCTTTAATTTTCAAGTATAGGTATGTGGATGACATTTTTGCAATAATACCAAAGAAACAGTCAATAGATGCCCTGAAACTTCTTAATTTGCAATACGAATCTATACAGTTTACCATAGAAGAAGAAAGAAATGGTTGGCTACCGTTTCTATATTTAAAAATTATAAGAAATGGATATTATTTCAATTTTGGAATTTAAGAAAAGAAACTCATACGGAAAACTAGATAAAAAATGAGAGTTCCATTCATTCCACATAAGTATGCAGTATTTCACAGTTTGGCACACAGATTGATGAATATTTCACTCATAGAAGCAGAGTACAAAATAGAATACAAACAAATAATAAAGACAGCTATAATCAATGGTTTCAACAAAGATACAGTGATAAAAATTATCAATAAATCTAAAAGACAAAAAGGTATAAGGGAAGTTTCCACACTGAAAAACACAAAAGAAGAATACAAATTCAAAAGTTTCACCTACCATCCAATTTACCACAACAAGTTCAAAAATTTTTTTTAAAATACATGGGATAATGTTAGCCCCAAAGAACAGATACAACATGAAGAATTTATTAGATTGCACAGTGAAAGACTCCATATCAACAGAACAGAAATCAGGAATTTACAAAATAAAATGTGCAGATTGTGAGCAGAGGCAAAAAAAAAGAAGTTTTGTAATTTGGAGGAAAGAACATTTTAGGAATATTCGGTTTAAGCAGGTGGATAAATCAGCAGTAGCAGCTCACTTTTGACCAAAAACCATGAAATAAAACCAGAAATTAAACTGCTGAAACATCTTCACAACCCATTGGACTTATCCAATTGGAAAAAAAAATTTATATTAAAAAATAGAGAAAACCTAACGTATTTCGAGTTTCCTCCTATGGATGAACTCAGCAATTTCCTACTTCAACCAACAGAGGCCACCACAGAAACATCCAGGTGTCCAGCCATCATTCCGAGTAACGGCGGTTAGGTGAGCAACTGAAGATGGGAGAGATTCTCCCGAAACTTGTCTTACTTTTATGTAAGTAAATGGAGTTGAGTATAAAAAAATTAATACCTAAGTTTAGGATATGTATAATATTTTTATATAAACCAGTGAGACAAAGGAGTATTAATTACGAGGTAGGTTCATAAATTTCTGGCCTAACCATTTTCTAGGCATGATAAATACAAAAATTATATTTCACTTTTCAATATAGTTATCCTTTATTGCAATACACTTCTCACATCTTTGAATTAACATTTCATTCCTCCTCCATCAGAACTAGCTAGAAGTCATGTCTGCAAAATGGGCATAAACAGCATACATCACTTCTTCGTCACTTAAATTTCCTTCCTCAAAGGTTCTCCTTGAGTTTTGAGAAGAAGAAATAGTCACTGGGAGCTAGATCTACACTGTACAGTGGATGGTTGATCTCCTTGAAGCCACATTTCTTCACAGCTTCCTTTACAACAAGAGCTCTGTGCACAGGCATATTGTTGTGAAGAACTCATACCATCACTCAGCTTTCCTCGCCTTTTCTCTTTGATGGAAGTAAGTATCTGTGCAGTAGGCCAGCATAGTACTCCCCATTCACTGTGGTGTTCCTCTCCTTGAAGTCAATGAAGATTATTCCTTCACAGTCCCAAAAGATTGTGGACATGATCTTCTTGGTTTACTGAGTGACCTTGGCCTTTAAGGGCAGGGCTTCACCCGGTTTACGCAACCCCATTGATTCTCTTTTGGACAAGGGATCATAGTAGAGGACCATAGTTTCCTCTCCTGTAACAATGCTTTGCAGAACTTCTCTCTCGTTGCCTCGGTAGAGCTCCAAAAATGTCTGACAACAGATGACTTGTTGCTGCTTTTGGACTGAGGAAAGAAGTCTAGGTACCCATCTTGCACTAACCTTACTCACGTTTAAATTTTCATGAATAATTCAAAAGACTGTTGTTTTAGAAAGGCCTAACCTTGCTGCTATTTCTGTAACTTTGAGTCACCAGTTTTCCATAATTTCTCCTTCCACAAGAGCGATGTTTTCAGGAATGAGCACCTCCAATGGCCAAACTGCATGCTGTTCATCTTCGATGCTCTCTCCACTTATTTGAAAAAGTTTGGCCCATTCTTTTATGGTAGAATATGAGGGGGATGCTCCCCACTTACATTATCCAATCACTGTTTAATTTCATTTGGATTTAGTCCTTCCTTTGTAAAGAACTTAATAGCAGCTTAAAACTCCATTTTGAACATATCACAATCTTCTACACATAGCCTTCTTTATGCAACTATAACTGAACAACTGAACACAGCATAGTGGAAGTTACAGCTGCAATTATGTACTTAACATATAAGATATGACACCAGATAAGGGTTTTGTGAAAGCGATATTCCATATCAGCAAGGCTGGAAACTTATAGACCTACCTTCATATATCGCTATAAGAGGTACAGCATTTTATATCATGAAAATATTTAGGCTTCTGGTATAATTCCAGAGCTAGTCATGTACATTACCTTGGTAAAATATATTTCCAGAGATGATGATATAGTTAGAGCTATGCTAAAATGATGTACAGACTGAATTATGGAATGAAACATTTGCACCAATTATGTAATTTTTGGAGATCAGCAATAAATGGTTTTTATAAACAAGTAAGTCTATTTATTAAAAATATGAGATTCTTCAAAATTTAATTTTTCACAGAAATGCCTAGTAGAATGTTTTAGTCTTTAACTTTGCAGCTATAGATTAAATAAAAAAGGCCAAAATTTGTAATATAGTACATTTCGTGCTGTTTAGTCAAATGAATTGGTGTTAGATATCGCCATATTACCTGTTGCTAAAGCTATTGTTTTTCTTCTTTCTTGGAAAAAGATTAAGATGTACAATCATCTGGTGTTTTCCCTCATTTTCTTCATGGTGATTATCCTGATGTTCTGCATGAGGAAACCTAAGTTTCTGTCCAAAACCCTGTACAGGTCTTGGTCTCAATTTTGTTGAAGAGGTATGACTTGCAATATCATCCATCATGGGATAGATGTCCAAAAGTACACTGAAAGGTTTCATATTCTTTTTAGAATAATCATCGTTGATATACGGTATAGCAGTAGTGGATGAGATTTCTGTACCAAATGGTCGATAAATAACTGTTGTGTGTGTATTAGGATAATTTCCTGGCTGAGTGTGGACATTGCTTTCAGGATGGGGAGCAGATGGTTTGCCAAAATTGATAGGTGGTCTGGGAAAGTATTTGTTGTTTGGATTAACTTCCAAAGTACCTCCCCAGCCATTGGCTGCATTGCTGAACTGATATCTGTCTGGATGCTGTCTGTGCCTGAAATCTGTATTACTTGCTAGTAGATTAACCTGAAAAGAGAAAACAAAAACAATGAATTTAGATTTATTTTTCTAGTATTCATAGCAAAACAATTTGGCATATTTACTGGAATGTCTATAGTAGACTATGTGCTCTCTTTAATTATACTTCCCTAGAATCTGAGATTCTATACTTTTTAATATTTATACAAAAAATGTTATGGAAAAATGATAATGCCAGTAAATTTAACTTAATCTTAATTTATTTGGAATGCTTCAAAAATTTTTAATGTTTAATTTGCTAAATATATTGCAAATATACCAAGATATTTGAAAATAATTGATGATGCAACTGCCATACTGTTTTTTATTATAATTACCATTATATTGGAAATGAAAAAAAAAAATAATAATACTAGGAATTCCTTGCTCTTAAACACAAACTTACAAATAAATAAGTGCTATTAGTATATCCTCAATTCTTGTAAACACAAAAAATGTTGCATTTAACAGTATTGATACCAGCAGTTACTGATTGATATTTATTATAAGTTCATAGTTCATAAGTTCATAGTTTTTAGCATTAGAGATAAGTGCAAAATTTCTACAAAATATATGAGGAGCTTGGGTTCAAAAACACATTTGTCCAGGAAAGTTAAAATTTGAGAGAAATGCTTAAAACTGTGATACAAAAAGTATTGCAGATAATTGTAAAAATTTTTTTCAATTTATATATTCAAAAACAAATGATCATAAACTCAAAAATTCCATACTTAAATTTAATGACTGGTTATTAAAGTCAGTAAAAATGATCTTCTGAACTTAAAAAGTTATGAAAATAATCATTGACAAACAAGGTATTGGAAAAAAATATTGTTCATAGAATAGCTTTGTTAAGCGAAAGTATAGCATATTAAGCTAAATAATCCTGATGGCAGATTCATGTGCAGAAATTAGCCGCATTTGACCTTTCTTGTGAATTATTAGAAAATTGAACCATATTTTTATAGCTTTACAGATACACACCAATATTCACATCATCATAATCACTTTAAATGTTTGGTACATCCTCAGAATCTTCAGTAGGAACTATAAGACATCTATACCACTCCAAATCTAATTTACTATCCGACCAATTTTCACCCTAATACTTTTGCAAAAGTTTCAGCACATGTTGTTTCTTCTCTTGTGAGACTGAATGTTGCAGTTGAACTGTTGAATTTCTTGATTTTTCTGCATTTAGTTCCTCCATAGTTTAGATGGATGACCATTCCTGTGCTAAGGATCCATCTTCATCTTCACAGCTGTAATGTGGCCTCTTGCTAGCATACTCTTCAATAATACTCTTTTCATGTCTCTCATACCTGCTAGTTTTTGTGAGAATTGTGATAGGGTTTTGAATCATGTAATTTCCAGTCATCACCAATAATCCTAATTTCTCCAACTTAATTGAACTTAGCTGATTCTCCATTACTTTTAAGGAATCATTTTAATACTTTATTTTTCTTTTAAGCTACTTAACTCTTTCACATACACAGTCTATGGGTAGGTATGAATGCCCTTGGATTGAAAATATTAATTTAATTTCTTATACCTTTTCAGATTTACAATCAATCATTATGACAATGACTTTTTATTTTGTATGTACGAATTTTTATTTTGACTAGAGCATCCATCAGCAAAGAATCAAATTATTTAAGTTTCCTCCATTGCTTTCAGGGTCCTATGAAAATGTAACAACTCTGGGCCTACTTCATTTGGTCATCTTGTAGCTTCAACCACTATCCAGGTATAAAATATGGGATGCACATATCTATAATGCACAAGGAGCAGAACCAAATAAAATGCTTCCTGTATAGATAGCTCCATCACTATCATGGACTAACATAGTATTGAAAACAAGAATGTGAAGGACACATGAAGTTATGAAAGAAAACAAAATTTTCATTGTTTTATCTTCATAAGATAAACACAATTCTAATTATAACAGTTATTCCCTCATATGTAATCCTCCTTCAAGCTCTCATTCCAATAGCTAGCTCATTTTTGTCCATGGCTGGACTTATGTGTTTTTAAATGCAGCTCCTCATAAACAGTTCCATATTTTAATTTTTTATGAGTTTTAAAATTAAGATTTACTAATTTTGAATTTGAGACAAAATGCAAAAAGTGTGATATGATTTTGTTTTTGCAAAATACATGTGAAGTGAATGTTATTGATGGTATAAATATCCAAGATCAAGGACATAGAACAAAGAAAATGATGGTGGATAACCAATCTTCCACTTTCTGTAGTCCAACAGGCTATTAAATAGATAATTATCATGCAGAATGATATGTCTCAGCTTTATAGTTCTGTTTCAAAATTAAAAATGGCATTACTTCATTTAGAAAGTGATTTATAACAGTGTCCCTAGTTTCCTGCAGTCCTGTTTCTATCTCCAGTATTAACAGAATGAAATTCTTGTTTAATTTTGCTGTTTATCTTGATAAGCATATTTATTGTCTCCTTAGTCAGTTCCTTAAACCTCTTGGCAAGAATTCTCCAAATAACAGTAATGAAACAGTGCTGAGATAGAAACATGTTTACTTTGTTTAAACTTCAAATCAAAATTGTATGAAGCGTAAATTACTGATTATTGATTACTATCCTAGAGGGATCAACTTATCCCATGCATATAAATTGTAAAATGACCTTTAGTAATAAAAGCAGATCTGGAAATAGATGATTTTTGTCATAAAGTCATAATATGGGGACGAATGTTTTAATAAAAGGTCCTTCATACAGGAGCTGTGTAAACTAAGCAAATTCCTCATCTAGTAGAGTAACTTTGAAAAAGAATATAAAATTCAAATTATGGCATTATTAATTAACGAAATGCAATAATTTATGGCATTACAATGTATTTTGGAACAAAATTAGAATTCTTACAATCTATAAGTTTTATAAAAGAGAAACCAGAGTATTATTATTATTATTATTATTATTATTATTATTATTATTATTATTATTATTATTATTATTATTATTTGGATTAAAACACAAAAATTAATGATTTACATTAATTAAATGAAATATATGACTACTGATGGACAAAGTTATAATGTGTGGGTATTTTTTAATATTTTTAAATGTAACCATGTTATGATCTCAGCCCTTGATATCATCTTTACATGCACTAAAATAGAGAAAAATACGTTGTATATTTAAGAAGAAGATGTTCATGTAATTCAATAAAATAAAAACATATTACTATTTAAAAACAATTGCAATGTACTAAGCTAATATACACAATCAACAATAAAGAGTCATAAATTTTCATTGGATTTGAAATTTAATTTAAATGTTATGTAGTAAAAGCATATAATGCAAACGTTTTTCAAAGGTTATTACAGAGCGTTCTTACACACAAATATAATCCTCTTCAGACAATGATTTTGTTAAATATAAAATATATGAATTGTTATAAATACAGTTTATATGCTGAATTAATTTGTCTTTTTATTTTAAAAGAAAATAGAGAAAATTAAACGCAGGAGCGCTTTTAAATTTCGATTTTCAAGCATACCCCTACTCCTAATGGCCCAGTTTCCCTAATTCTCAGAAAATGTTTTTTCTTATTTTATTTAAATCGCATATACCTATTTTTTTTTTTTTTTGAAGAAATAAATATTAGTGCGGATAGAACGAATTGTGGGTTTCAGTTATCCTCCTCTCCTAATAACCAATTTCTCTAATTTTCAGGAACTATTTTCTTATTTTATTTCAGTGGCATATACCAAGTTTCCTTTAAAAAAATTAAAATTTCTCCCGCTAGAGCGATTTTAAATTTCGTTTTAACTCCCACGCGATTTTCAAATATATCCCCATTCCTAATGGCCTGATTGGTTTTTTGGGAACAACTTTTATCAATGTATTGTAAAGAAATGTACCGAGTTTCGTTGAGAAAAATTAAAATTACGGCCGCTAGAGCGATTTTTGCATGTTTTTAAAATGTTTCTCTTTTGGTTAACCCCCACCTCAATGGTGCAATTTTGCTGATTAACGAACTTGTCGAATCGTTTGTTAATTAATGATTATATGCCGAGTTTCGTTGAGAATAAAAAATTATGATACACTTATAAATATATACATATAAAAAACCTAGGCATAATTTTTCATTGTCATTTCCGGTGGTTAGGAGGTAGGATCGATGGAGATTTGAAGAATTTTTTTTTAAAAATCGTTTCATGGGAACAACCGCTATAGCTTACATTCCTTCGGAATTCGCTAAAACACTAAGACTAAGACGGTATTACAGTTTAAGTAATGCTTGCAGTTATATTTAGCTCGATTTATATAAGTTTGAATAAATCATAGACTTTTTTCAAGGTAATAATGGGTTAGTTCTTATTCCCAGCAATTTCAGTGAAAAGTTGTATGGTTTATAAAGAGACACTCCTAGGCATAACATTTAAGCTGCTATTTTTTGACAGGGTTACACCAGATGGATTTGTAAAGTTTTGAATTTTTCCATTTGCTATTGTGTGGAAACATAGGAGTGACAGAGATACTGGCTGTGTTTAAATGCTGATTAATGACATAAAATTAAAGTTTTTATAGTTTTTAATTTATATTTTGTGCTTCTGCAGCCCAAAAATGTGGGCCCGACAAATAGTGTGGATGCTAAAAAGTTTTTAATAAATATTAATCAATAACAGATGGGTGAACTAGGATGAAAGACGTCACAATCGAAATCTGTCCGATGTTAAATTTCAATGCCTGAATGTATTGGGTATAACGTTGACTATAATTTCACTATAGTATAGTTTGATATTATCCCAATATTTTTAATTTATCTTTGATTTACTGTTTACTGTCAGTAACTTACAATATGCCGAATTTCAAAATTATAAATCCCATAAAATGCTAAAATTATAATTTAAATGCTAAGTTTTCAAATTATAACTGGTAAAAGCTACCAAATCTTAATTATAAGACTTTGCTGATATAACCTGAATACACCTATCTGCAATTTTAAGTCAAAACTCTAGCATTTTAAAAAATACACACGTAATATTGAATTTATTTTATTTTTTTATAACTATGCAATCATGAGAAACAGTATTAGCTAAGTAATATATATTTTAGAAAAATGTTAGTTACTGCTCTAATCATGAACCTAGATGCAAAATTGCGTTGAATTTTTTTTAAAGGAAAGGGTCTCTTTAAAAAAGGGATGAAATTATACATATATCTATATACAACTAGCAAGCAAGAATAGTATGTTCGCAAGTACAAAATTTAAACATTGAAAGTTCATATAAAAAGCATACAATGTTTTGGATAACTGGTATCCTTCTCTTGAGAAAGATATATGGTTATCCTAAATATATATTGAATGTTTTAAATACAAGCTTTAGGTGTTTCATTTGAATATCATCAATTGTAATTAACAATACTTACAAATTTCATGGAAAAGTTGAAATGAAACTTTGATTTAACATTTCTTGAAATTATCAATTCAACAAATGAAAGCACAAGCATACCTCTGCTGGATCTGGTGGCTTGTAGGCCTGAAAAGGATCAGCAATGTAAGCATGACCATTTAGAAGTGATGGTGACATTCCAGCAGCATTCTGATTGGGCACCCTGAAATCGTCCTTGGACTCCTGGTATCTATCATTTTCCACTTTTGATGATCTGTATACTCCTGCAAATTTTATGGCCTTAGTTGCAGATCCGGAAGGCACCCTGAACAACCCCGCATCGAGATAATGACCATTTGGAATAGACGTTGGTTTTCCTTTGTCCTCCGTCAAATACTTGATGATGTCTTGGATGTTATTGGCCTCACTAGGATAGCGATAGTTGGTCAGCTGGGGATAGCGATGTGGTGACGTGAAACTGTAGTATGGTAGCACTGCTTGAGGACTGTTTTTATAGGCATTGATTCCATTGATGCGCTCCAAGGTGTGATTACTTCTCGCTCTGAACGGTCGTGGTGAAGATGTGCCCACACCGTACATGACACGCCTTTGGGTTGGATTTTGTTCATTGTATTCTGTAGAAACAGACACAAGCTCATGACGTCACATCTCTATAAAGTATCTGGTGATGAAAATAATTATCAAATATGCATACTGTTTTCCGATTTCCTCGCATAACACGTATTTTTATGTTATTTTACAAAGACATAATTAAAGTATGGCATTTGCACTAAGTGTCCAATATGCTCGTATCATAATAACTATTCACTTCATACTATGCTCTTAAGCTACCTTTCAGTAAATGCCCGATTTTGACAATGTTTCATGTTTACTCAGTTTTCTTCCTCACTCCTCACAATATATCGAATTTCCTCCATGGATAATTTTAGCCTTTTACAGCATTTGATCAAACTACGAAATCATCTGCAAAAAGCAAGTCTGAAATCTATATATTATTTACAGTTTGCAAGTAGTTTATTATTTCTGTAATATCAATATATGGTCAATGTATAAATAAATACTATTGAACTACGTTTATACCCCTGCCTTAACCCTCTTATTGATGAATGCCATTAGTTATTGTTTTTTCAATTCTTACACAGAATGTGTTTATTGTCCTATACACACTTTTAGGATGAATATCATTTTAGTACTAACGTCTTTAATTACCATATCTGTAGAAAAGTGCTTGAGTCTCATTCTATCGTATGTTTTTTCTAAGTCGACAAATGGTATTTTTTCCTAAATATTTTTATAATGATTATATTGTCAAGAGTTCTTCGTTCTTTCCCGTAAACCATTTTGAAATACATACTAGATCTTCTGCACTAGTTAACAATAAAATGAATATGAATCTCAACGTACTTATCGATGAAAGACGACAGATTTTAGAGATAAAACTAATTAATATTCTTTAAAACTTTCCGAAACACCTGCCCGACTGAATTTTAGTTATAGTTTACTCTCACCTTTGTCGATAATGGAGGGTGGTAAGGGCGCTTCAAACTGGTATGGTTCCTGTATTTTCTTCGCTCGTGCACTTCTGAGAACGGGCTTGAGTAAGGGCAAGGCGTTGTTAAGTACATCTTCATCAATTTCAGCTGGAACTGTCCAGGATTCCTCATCGCTTTGCTGGGTGGTGGTTGTTTGCTCCGTAAAAGGCAGAGTCGTCGTATCTAATGTTGTTGAAGGCTGTTCTACAGTCATCGTCGTTGTCGTCGTAGTTGTCGTTCTCAAATTCACGAGGTGTGTGACTGCGTCCGTACTCCTTTTCGGCGTTGCATAGGCACTGGTCATGTCATATGCTACGAGCGATACCTGCAGAGAAAGCTCATACCTATTGTATGTAAGCGTTAAGACATTCTGTCGTTAGACTAAAGGAAACCTCTCTCATTATACTTAATGACAATATTCCTTGACTAACAAATGAGCGTTTGAAATACTTTAAAAACTGGTATATCACTTAAGTTTTAAAGCTAAAAATACAAAGTGATGAGAAGTAAAAGCAGTATTGACAACAATGCACTTGAAAAAAATAAAGCATCAAAAGATATTAGCTGCAATAGCGGAGGTTTCATACTTATCGTTCTCTAAGAGCATAGTCCTAGGATAATTTTTTGTACAATACTCGTTCATAAAATAAAATGTTAAACAAGAGAAGCCTTTAAAAAACAAGTTTCAGGGGGAAAAAAGTTAACACTTTTCGGTTTCGACCTTAGGTGACCATGCAATGCTATGATACTTGTTTTTTACGTTGGTACATCTGACTTAAGCATTCATTTGACACAGCGTAGTTTCAAATGTTTTATTCAATGCAGCTTTCTAACGCAGGCAGATTATGGTTATTCCATAAAATGGAGTAAGGTTTTCATATATTTATGCCCAATGATGAAAACAAGGTTAAGGTTACAAAGAATTAGATAAAATAGTATTAGGCAAGAGGAGATGAACTGAAGATGGACTCTTATAACTAAAAGGAGAAAAGGGAAGCGATTTGTAGTGACATTACGGTTGCTACCAATAACAGCGCACAGAAGGAGGTAAAAGAAATGAAGATGAATTAAGGCAAATTTCTTAAACCAAACTTAAGTAAATACATAGCTAACCTAACCTAATCTAACCAACATAACATAAGTAAATATTCGTTATTAGAAGGATCATTGTTAAACTTAACTCCTAGGTTAGGTTTAAGTTAACGACTGGTATTGATGGACTTACCGGTACTACTTTATATGCCTTTTTCTACAATTCCATTACCGTTGCACCAGCTTGTACGTAATAAAAGTATATAACGGTTGACAAGTGTGAAAAATAATGAAGTAACTACTAAAGGAGATTCACAAAGCCGCCCTGGTGAGAAAAAATGGAAGATATAAACGCGCGCAATGGCGACTATGGGTTATGGCACATATTGCAGAAAACAAAGCACGTTTAAGATATGTATAACATCACATACCAGTGTAAGATGTGTGTGGCTAAAATTAAGAAGCAGCGAAGTCGACGTCAGGAAAGCTATAAAAATTAATTAATTTCTAAAATTGGCGTATATGGACGTTATAAACAATTGAGTATCGTGCACTGTTAAACTTTTGTATAAAGCTGATTTAATGCCAAAGGAAATACACACCAAATTTATAAATGTTTATGGAATTTCCTCTCCTTAATTTTCAACAATTAAAAATGGGCTGCTGAGTTACACATGGCCTTGAAGTTGACCCATTTGAAGGATGTCCAAAAATTCAACAACAGCAAAATTCAATGAACAAATAAACAATATGTGTTAGTCTATTAGAAGACCGGCGAGTTAAAAGTACATGAAATTGTTGGAACTATATGCATGTTAAAGTAACATATGGATTGTATTTTGTATGGATAAATTTGTAATAGCATATCAAAAACACATTCATATGAAGAAATCGCAAGAGTTTTAGGAGAATTTTAAACAACAAAACTATTTTTATTCACTTATACTTAACTGTGGATTAGACCACAGCACACAGAAGAATCGAAACAGCAGTCAGTTGTTTAGCCTCAAAGAAAACAAGGTAGGTCCTATCTACTTGAAAACTGATTATTTACAAATGGGTAGAACCATTTCAATCTTTTAAACCAACTAGACGAAAAAATCCGGTTTTAAGACATTTTTACAAAAATACCGTAAACAAAATTCACCCTAAGAAAAAAATATTTAGACAGAATGTACAATGAAATTTTAGCATCCATTAGGAAGGGTATAGGCGATTCTTATATACGAGCCCCCTCTATAGATGAAACCCCAGATTGTATGAATAGATATATAGTAAGTATGATAGTAGGGAAACTTGATCCTGATGATTTCTTTTGGAAGGGAAGTAAAGACGTGGATTCCATATCGTAGATTTATGGCACGAAATAGAACCTCAAGCCTGAAAGAAGAGGCATCTGAGCAAAATTTACCGGCCGTTTCACGCCCTGAACCGAATGGGACGTTGAGGACCTGAGATGTTAAAGAGCATGCATGAATATAAACCAAAAACAATGACAAACCTTCGATTCCACACCTTGTATATGTTAAGGAATTTTCGAAAGTGAATAGCGAAATCACTGCTTATTTTGTAAACAAAGGCCTATAGCCATTATATCTGGTAATAAAGATGATTGTTGTATTGTACTGATGATGCCCCATACATGGTTACTGCAGCTCTAGTTCTTAAACCTTTTTATCCTTCATGTAACCTGTTTAACTCACGCCCTTCACAGCGTTTCTGCAACATGTTCCCTCTTGTCAATTCATTCATTTTCAATATGAAAGCAAGTGTATGCAAAGCCCCGTGCCGGATTTCAATATTCAGAGAGAAATGCTCCACTCTCACCTCAGCCAGTTGTAACACGATGTGGAACATGGATTCAGTTAGTGGTGTTTATTCTAAATACCTTAAAGAAGTGGTTAGAATATTGCTGCGTGGGTAAAGGCAGTGAAAGAGTGAATGACCAGTCATTGAAAAAAGGTACGTACTATCTACATAATATCAAACTTTTCATTCATGCCTGGAAGTAATGAAAACTTAGAACGAAAAAAGCAATCTCTTTGTAGTCAAATAAAGAATGTTCAGGAGAATATAACAATGTGCTTTGGGGAAAACTGGAAAAAAAGTTAAAAGTGAGACAATTTACTAAATAAGAATGTAGGATTTGCAGTGTTGAAAAAACTATCAAGGTGAAAATGTTTCAATAGTTATTGATGTTTCTACTATAGCTGATTTAGAATTATCACCTCTGACATCTGTTGCAGTAGAAAGAAGATTTTCTGCTTTCAAAACTATTCTCACTGACAAAAGGCAAAGATGAACTGTGGAGAATTTAGAAACAATTCTGATGGTGTACTGTGCAGATAATTATGAAAGAGAATGGCCTTGGAAACGAATTTCAAAAACTTCCAAAGTATATTTACTTTTTTTTTTCAATATATTCAATTTGCGCAGCTGTGTTTACAGTTGTCTCCCTCCATTTCATAAATGTATTGTTTTGCGTATTTTAATATATAATTTGTTAATTTCGTGAAATGAATAGGTTTGAAACCTTAATTATATGTGCCCAAAATGCGTAGTTTTACTGAAATATGGCCTAATTTATTAAATTTAATGCTTATTTTAGGCACCTAAAACTACAATTTTAGTATCTAAAATCTGATGTCTAGAACATGATTTAGTGAACAAATAATAATAGACCCAATGGGAGTACTAACTGACAAGAAACGGAAGGAATTACAGAAATTAACAAACTGCCAAAGTCTACGAAAGAATTTTAAAAAATATTTATAGTGGGAACTAATCATATTAGGTAATTATTTCAGAATTTATGAAGTTATCCATTAAAATACATATAATTCTTAATATTACATAAATTCCTTTTAAGAGATTGATTATAAATATTTGATACAAGGATTTCATATATTAAAAAAGGTAGAAAAAGGTAGGCATAAAAGGTACTTAAATATGTTATATAAGCAGTAAAAAAAGAATAACATTCTGTGTTATCACCGACATCTAAAAATTAATTTAAACGGCGGAAACTGCAAGATAATAATGATGTTAAATCGGCATCTACGTGAAAATTTACGATATCGAGTCAGGTTTTCACCGAGCGGCATTGAAAAAGTTTGCTTATCACGTTTTTGTAATCGAAACTGCGCCGCGATGTAACTGCAGTGATTGTTTACAAGTCAATAATGCAAACAAACCGGCAGCTCACAGTGAAAACGAAACTCGAAACTACTATAGCGACCTACTTACCCGGCTTAAAGCTGTTATGAAAGTCTTTCTAGGAAGAGTGAACTCATTGTTAACCATAGAACATTTCCTTTATAAAATAAAACTTTACAGCAGCTGCGTTGAAACAAACAATTGCTTCGTATTGCAGTTAATGAAGCATTAAACTACAATAACCTAAATACTGCGAAAAAAAACTTGCCATAATGTGTGAATATCATTTATGTACACATCTTTTCTGAAGGTCACCAAAAAAAAAGCCTTAAAACCAGCCTCTAGTGAGTAGTCAGCAATACTGAATACAGTGTGTGTTTTAGAAATTACTTAGGTTTCTCTAGGTTTCTCCAGGTTTCCTGGTTGTTTTACCGTGATATGCTGTAGCAGTTCCAGACGTTTCTGCGGCGGACATCTTCAGTGGCCAGAAGATACCTCTAGCAATATCTGTGACTCCGGCCGTGAAGCCTACGTTCCCTCATACTTAGAGGGAATCATACTTACGTACAAAATTCTAGAACTTTTAACACCATTGTCGTCATAATCATCAAATTTTCTTTCCTGAAGATCTCTCTTCAGTCCTGGGTGTCAGATATGAGTGATTTCCTGAAAGACACAGTACTTCACTGTAATCTTCGCCATAACATCCGTATGGACTGAAGAATGGTCATGAAGGGGCGGAAACAATTACTCACCATTCCTTGTCTCCTTTCATTTACGATTTTATTTTTTATTTTTTTTTTTATTTGATTTATTTATGACGCTCTTTAACATCTCAGGTCATTAGCGTCCCATTCAATTTAAGGCGTGAAATGGCCGACAAATGTTACTCAGAGGCCTCTTTTTTCAGGGTTGAGGTTCTTTTTCGTGCCGTAAATGTACGACACGGGACCCGCGGCTTTACTTCCCTTCCGAAGGAAGCCCCATACTTAGGATTTTTACCCCGAAAAAATCCATCGACCCTGGCTGGGTTTGAACCCGTGATCTTGGGTTTAGAAGGCAAGTATGGTTACCACTACACCACCAGGACCGATATTTATGATTTTAGTGGTTTGCATAGAAGTGAAACATAGGTAGCTGTATTTCGTTCTTTAAAGTAAATCAGGATAATCTTTAGACACTCCCAAAAATTGTTATCAGGATCTTATTAATGAACTGGGTGATCATGAATGTTTTTTGGCGGTACTTTGCCTGGTTAGCATCATTCCATGAATTTCATTTTTGAAAGAGGGGCCATACTAAAGAATAATTCCAATGCTCATTTCTGTTTACCTGATTGGCAAAGTTTTAAAAACTTGTAAAAACAGGTCATAAAATTCTCCTGAACTTCAGAAAGAAATCGGGTACTCAATTTGCAAAGACCGTCATATAAAATTTCTTGTGAATTATTCAAAAGAGTTTATAACAGAATACCCCAACTTAACTAAGGCTCCAAAGAGCTTCAACCGCCCGTGATTGATTAGTTCCTCTTAAATAGAGAGTAAACTAGATTGGAAAAACAAGTATGGAGTATATTTCAATTGAACAGAGCTGGCAAATATTAAATCATCCTGATGATAAAACATTATTGACGAAATCAGGAAGGAAAAATCAAAGAGTGTGATTCTAAATATCAGTAAGACCAGCAATGAAGTATTCTTGCCTTAAACTCCATGAAGAACAAATTGTTGAAAATAGAAGGAAGTATACAAAGAACAGAAATATTAGAATACGTGAAGGAATACACATATTTGGGCAAACTTATTTTGATAAGTCTTCCGGGCAATAAATAAAATGAAGGAGTACGGTAGCTTCAAGTCTAAAGCTCATCTTATTGAACACACCTCTAAAGAAAGAACTTTTTTGAAAGAGTTCTTCAGATTTCCTTAAGAGACAAAGGGCGCAGTGGTCGTTTAGTTGGGCACGGGGATAGTTTTTAGTTAGTGTATGCAATAAAACTACCCTGGATACCGGAATATGGACAACATTTACAGGTACCGAAACAAAAGTGAAGTAATGAACAAACACATCAGCATACACCTCTACATACGGCAACTAAGGCCAAAGACCAATATTGTGAGTCAGAAAGTTTTATGTTTTAGACTAAAAATTCTAAATTAGTTTTTATTTCTTGCCAATGAATTTTTGGAAAGCGCGGTTTACTTCTGTTAATAAGATTCATCTTTATGATCCATCTTCATGTAATGATTAATGGATAAGGTATATTAAATTCATTTGCCTTTTATTGAAACGGCAAGACCCTAGTTACTGGTTTTTAATCTACCATGTTAGCCGTTCTTCTCACATGATTCCACAAGAATTGTTCTACACTGGCAAGTTCCGCTCTTCGCCTGTCTGCTTGACTCCCTATGTAGGCCACATTCAGAAAATGTTCTAATTAAATTAAACCATAACCACTGACACACTCGGTATGCGTATATTTACGGTTAAATCTGCAAAGCGGAAGTACAACAGAGTCCGGTAGAGGGCGTGCGAGTTTAACAGTCACGAATCAAGTGATTAATTTCTATTGTTTCTTTTGCAGCAGAGCTTGGATATCATAAACTTCTTGGAGACCTCTAGTTCATTGACCTCTTGGGCGTTCCGGTTAGACAAGAAAGAGCAGAAGAAATGGTGATTTTTATTCAAAAACTTTATATTATCATAGATTTTTTACGTATTTAACATTTTCGTGTATTTTTTGCGTGTTTAAAAATGACACATTATTCTCTGCGTATACCAATCGATGACTTAAAGTTTATAACTATGGTACCAGTTTTCTTAATTTCATGTTTCTTTTCTAGTATAAAACTAAACTTTTAAAATTTTACAAATACATGCTCTTCATTGGTCATTGACGGTCCATGCTTAATTGCAAAAGATAAAATAGAATCATAGATAAAATATAAAAAATATTTTAAATGCAAGTACGTATGCCCCAGCAATCAGACCTAATCTGCAACACCCCTTCTTTGCTCGAACACTTTTGACTCATCCTTTGTTCCCGCGATAAAACAACAAATTCTCCTAACAGAATTATCTTAAAAATGTCTGGTCTTTACAGTCTTCCAGTTTAAACAAATTAATTTCGGATCTTTCTTTTTAATGGAACCAAATTGAATATAATTAGTCACCCAATTTTAGCTTAAAATTAATTTCTTGATTTAAGAAGGTTTGGTTGCAGCCTGCCTCCATTTTTTGTCCTCCATATATTTTATTATTTTGATTTATCTATTGTTAATTGACTACATGATGATTAGTTCTCAATCCTCCTGCATTTGTGCTGCTCCTTGCATCAGTTTCCATGTCCTTGCGCGACAGGTGCCTTTGTAACAACATATTTCTTCTCAGTGTGAAATTTGCAGCATGGATGATGGATGAGGGATTTATTCCCCTCTGAATCGAATCATATACTCTTTAATTTTAAATGACTAATCCCAATCAGGGATGTTTATCATTGAATAGACATAACTATAACTCCCCCCAAAAATCAGATAATAAGTAATCTGTCTTCTCGTAGCTCCAGCCTACTTAATTCGCTGCCGATGCTTGCTGTGATGATATTTAGGAGTGCTCTGCGTGGTCCACATTTTCGGCCCTCTCCGAAAAAATAGTTTACTTTGTTTCTAATTTATTTAACCTCAATAAATACCCCTTATAAACGTGTATTATTGTTAGTTTTTATTTTTTTCATTGTTTGTATTGATACATTCAATAATAAATGCTTTAATAGCGCTCTAATTTTTCTTGACTGCTCACGGGCTCCGGGTTATCACGGTTTACGAAACTGTAGAATTTAGGATATTTGTGTAGCATTTTCGAACTCTTTGACAAGAAAGAAATTCAAACGACATTGAACATATAGATATTCAATTTTTGATGAACTAAATAGGTAAACGTAGTTTACGGTCTATTATATTGTTGGATGCAGAGAAGGAAGGTAACTAGGAGTTGCCAAAAAGGAAGTCTTTAACGTTATTTTTTCACTGATAGGTTGTACTGTTCCTTAGGTTCCTGTTCCACTGAAATGTAAATATAACATGTATAGTACAAACTTAATTATCATAATTAGTAATGTACATAGCATATATGCACAATATGACATAATGTTAATATGTGGCTTGTATGTCAACAAGAGAGAAAGCCTGTTGTTTTTCCTTACGGTAACTTGGAAAGCCAACAAGGTCATAAAACTCTATACAATAGGAAGAAACCCGGGGGTCGTGGGTGAAGCCCCCTTTTTTTTAAAAGAACTGCCGTTGTAGGAATAATAAACAGAAGGAATTTTAAATCCATTTGGGGCTTTGACTCCGATATTTGTTGTATTGTTACCCTTAAACTAGCCAATGCAACGAAATGTTTTAAACTTTCAAAAATAGCGGATGGCACTCGTTGCAAGTGAACTTAAACCAGCTATGGTAAATGTATGTTTGAACTTTAAAGATAGGCGCATGCCTGTGACCTCCTTTGGCATCGTTTAGTCAGCGATTACTTGATTTGAATTTAATATATAAGGGAGCGTTTGCTCTGCCGGAGGAAGCAGTTCTCAGTTCTCAGACATAGTTGTAAAATTTACACGCGGCTAGATACTAGCAATTCACGATACTCATAAGTTCATCTTGCTGAGGCATGCAGTTAACACAACCAGCTCAGACGCAGATAACACATTTTACTTCGGACTCGGGTACGAAGTTCTGATTATAGCTGAATTTATAACCAACGTCCCGAGGGTATTTTCATATTTATGTGTCTATAAATATTACATTAATTTTATTGCTTACAGCAAGGAAGTGGACATTTCTATTTGAATGGATAAATAGCAATGATGTTTGTAGTGATCTGTGATAGTTACTTAAGTACAGTAGGGATAAATTACAATTTTGTAATCGGAAAATGAATGCCAAAACAGGACTTTTAGGTTTTACACGTTACATAAGAGCAGAAACGAAAGGGATGTGGATCTGCAAACTAGGTTACATAATGGGTTTTTCCTGCCGCCAGGAGTCAGAGTTTTACATTTGCGTCAGTGGAGCGGTTAGTGTTTCGCGCCGCCACTGGATCATACGATACCAGCTGACCAATCATAAGAAATTCGTTTAAATTTTTGAAGCCGGGGAAGCTTCTGGGCTTATTGTGAACCCTGTGGCATCTAGATTAAGCACGTGGCGAACCACGCTAAGAGATGATATATAAAGAAGCGAAATCGCCCAGTTTTTATCAGTTCACGCAGTAATCTTCTTCTCTCGTCGCATCTCGCTAGTCAAATAGTCCGAAGCCATCCGACTCACTTGTTGAGTCCAACAAATTTAGGGGCATTAGTCATTCGATCGTCGGTGAATAGTTATATGTAGGCGTTTAATTAATACCATGCATGTGGAATGCATTATTCTCGAGAGACACTGAGGTAAAATTCTCTTGTGATAAATTAGTGACAAGCGAGTGTGAGTTTTTGTAAATTCCTATGCTAGAGTCGGACTGCACATTAATGCTTATGGAAGTCTTGCTGCCAAGCTTCACTTATACAATAGAGTGATCGTTTTCAGCCACGAAAGCTAGCGGTCTTCACAAGTACATTGCTAGCCGGCGCACAGAGATAATTAACAAGTAGTCCAAGGGTTACGGGCATTCATTTCCCGAGTCGGACAATAGCTCCATCTGTAAAGAGAACAAAATCAATAAATAGGCCTATCTAGTTACATTCCGTCGTGTATTTATATGTCGAACTTACTTCCTGTGCCCCTCCCTGTAGTCCAAAGAAGACAACGGAGACGGCGGAAACCCTGAGACAGAAGGTAGCTGATGAGAGCTAGACGGCCTTCTACACGCAATAACAGTTTACGTCGAGAACCGAACTCTTTAAGTCGGAAACTCACCACTATCAGACCACCAGATTAACTTTTCAAACTTGGCGCCCAGTGCGGGCCACTACTCCGAGATCTTCAGCTAAATACTACCTCATAATATTTCAGTTAGGCAGTGTTTAAGTTGATTCTCAGATGTGAAGCAGTTTTCAGTTTCACGCGCCGCGGCACTCATCTGTAAGTTTCACACGCGGCAGCTAAGTTTGTATTCGATATAGCTAAGCTAATCGTACGCAAAACGCCAAAGGACACAAAATAATTTGGACATAATAAAGTACCTATATTATATATATTACCAATATTATACATATATTAATATTATCTGTTTTGCCTGCATCTACTTCATAATATTTCAGAAAATATATGAATATGTCAGGAACGATTTCATTTTTCATAGTTGATTACTTTTGATCTCTTTACTTTTTAAATCTAATGCACTTGTACTATCTCCATAATTTCCTTTTTATCTATAAACTTCTGATTCCGCAAATGTTCTTTTGAAGGCCCAAGCAAGTGAAAGCCAGATGTCGCGAAGTCCGGAGTTGCATTATAGAAAATTCAAAACCTCAAATTTCAGATCATTTAGTGCATGGGTGGCGAAATCCATGTCGAGCTCCGAGTCTCCTGGACGCGACCCACTAATCAGAATGGAGTGAATGACGTGGACAGTTGTTCAGATGTGCATGCCATTCATGCAGTGACAGAATAATTTTATGCATTAATGATAAACATTGCATGTTAATTAATATAATGTAATTTAATATATTACTTGTATTTAGCTTAGCCCCTAAATGTATCCGTTCATAATTACAGTATGTTATTGTGGTACGTTTGATATGAGTTTCGGAATGATATTATCAAATATGAGATTAATTAATTTTCTTAAAAGTTATTTATTACAATGCTCAAAAGCAGCCAGTTAAGTGATGTTTTAGTCACTGATTAAGCTAATGGCTGGCTAATGATTGAATCGAACATTATGTTTGTAATTGTTAGCCTTAGACGATAGAGGCAATTGTTAGTCGAGACTTGCATCTAGACTTTACATTTTTCATAACACGAACAGTTGTTCACAAACATAAGTTCTATAAAACATAGTTTCCATTAAATATTCAAAGCAGCGAAGTTTTGAATATGTACAAGTAATTTGACATCGTTTGAATGTGTCAGCACCTCTCAACTCCTTATATTTGTCTTTCCTTGCGATGTCAGACTGTAGATCTGAGAGCTCTGTAAATCTATTCTTTAGCCGTTCTTACGTCTGTAGAAAAAGGGAGCATCACAATATAACGATATCTCGTTTTCCACAGTTCGTTAGTCACGAAACCTGTGTTGCAAAATTCATATTTTAGAACTGATAAATCTTCGAAGTATCTACTTGTTTAATTTTTGCACAGACAAGTTAGCAAGAAAATTTAGACATAGAAAATAGTGCAATTGGACCTCTTTTATGTGCTCCATCCAGAGAGTTAGTTTCTTAATAAATTCTTGAATTCTGCTATGCCTGTGTACAATACTTTGTTGGCGATCTTGTAACCTGATGTTTAACTGATTTAAGTTTTCAAATATATCGTCTTGACATTCCGTTTTCTATTACCGCTCCGTAATTAGAAAGACTTTTAGTTAGAAAATATTTACACTCATTTTATAATAGAAAATATTAAATAGCAAGTAATTACTTATTAATGTATTAAAGCAGCATTGGTACCATACAAGTCGAAGTTGCCCCTTTACTGAACTATCTGATATCGCGAGTATTTCAAAACTTCAGCGGATTCTCCCATATTTCAGCAGATTCCTGAACGGTCGATGTTTGAGTGCACAGCATTTTATGACATTTATGACAGTGATAGTGGTTGTCATTGTCAAAAAGTTCATAAAAACGCAGGGCACATGATTCATAACCGATTTTTTTAGCTTCGCTGATTTGACATAAAGGGTTTCTTGGTGTAAAAGACAATGTCATGTGATCAAACTTTCGATATTCCTTTAAATGCTTTAATCTACTAACCAGACGCTTTTGTTCATCTATCATTGCTTTTGCGCCTTCTATTGCCACGGATACTAATTTTGATCATTCCAACCCATGGCGTTTGACAGATACTCGTAAAGTAAACAAAACCTCCCCGCTAACTTGACTTGTAAAGGAGCCAAATCCAGTAAATATTCTTCTGTATTAAAGTTTTCATCAACGCAACAATAACTGTGAATGTATGGGTACTTTCTTCGATAGAAAGCGAGTACTTCATGGAAAATTTCCGTTTTTTATACATTTGTCGTGTAACATCATTGAACATGGAGTTCAATGCTCTTGACAACATTTGGCAAACAGATGTAATTGTTCAAAATCAGGAATCCCTTGTGGGCACCGAATCTGAGCACCTTAATTATACATGATTTTATAAACTCTCCCTCCTGCAATGGTTTAAGTGCCTCGGCAATCTCCCATTTTACAATATAAGTGATATACCTCCAATCTGCAATGATTTGTGTAATGGTAACAGATTCACGTGTGTCTGTGAGCTTCAGTAATTATTTCGCTCTTTCTAGCCTTGTAAATAGAAATATTATCTTGTAGGAAGCAGTTCACATCAGAAAAAATAACCTAAATACGTTTACTAGCATATATTGATGATAACGATAATAATTATAATATACTACTTCTACAACAACTACTACTACTACTACTACTACTACTACTACTACTACTACTACTACTACTACTACTACTACTACTACTACTACTACTAATAATAATAATAATAATAATAATAATAATAATAATACTTCACCCTTTAATGCACGTATTTTGGATGACATAATGTATAAACGCCGCAGTACATTCCGTCCTACTGCTTCTAATAATACTTTCGAACAAATAAGGCACTTGATATTGTCGTCATGTTTACTAAAGAAATATTCTTCTTCCCATGTTGTAAGAAATTTCTTTTATGAGGTGGATGTTTTCACGGCATGCCAGTTCACCGCATGCAATCACTTGTGTTCTGAAACAGACTAATGGCGCAGCAGTATACAATCAGAAGTACACAGTCAACATTCATATGTAAATGGAATCATCCTTTCGTCACGTCTAATTTAGCCGTATGGGTAATAGCGTTGTTATGAAGCACCATTATTTCTTTTGAAAAGTCTCTGGTGTATCGATCGTATCGTGGTTTTAAATTTGCTCACCAGTACGCCACTCTAGCGAGCACTAATTACAGTGTGACCCTTTTCCCCAAAATTTCGTCAGTATTAGTTTGCATGCCCCCCACTTTTTCCATTGGGAGACAACTGGTACTTTCACTGCATCGAGTTGCCGTATACCAAGCTCATTTCCTGTCACAATTCGATAGAGCCTTCATTACATTACGGTTCGTGTGCTTTTGACAAATTACTTGCCGCGCACAGCTGCCTTGGGACCCATCTTAAAATCACGTTTCTCTGCCCAGATCATCAACAATAATATTATACTCATGTCCAATTCTGAGAAATTTCATGTATTCGTATAGTGGCGGATTCTCTGCTCGATCTGCTGATTCATTGTCTTGTGGCAACGAAAACTATTTGCCCATCCGGTGTTAATCACTGATATTTTATTTTCCGTTATTATATCTTTCGGCTCAGTCATATGATCTCCCTTGACTGATACAACAGTTTTCATTAGGAATCTTCAGAATGACAATTTCAGAAGGTTTCCATTTTTCTGATCAATATAAAATAAATAAATACACTTCTCTTAATTGCTCTTCCAAGATTTAGTATGACAGCGGAGCGGTCATGTTTTATTAGCTATTGTGCGTATTGTGGGGCGCGTTTGTAAGGCTTTGTGATTGGGTTTGGATTAGTTGAGGATTTTTGGCTTTTGTTTGATTGACAGCCCCACGTTATGGGCCATTTGCGATGGTACTTTATTTGGGTGATTAATGGATTAGTTATTTTGGTTGAGGTAATATGGATTAGGTGTTTATAAGGAAGTGATGGAAGTTCGTAAATTAATGGGTATCTCAGGGATGACTAGTCGAACCTCTGTTCAGTTACGCCGTCTTGTAATGTTTTGTCCTCGGTTATAACCTTAATTTACCAGTTGAACGTTTTTGTGATGCTCACATTATCACAGGGAAGGAAGATGATATGTAAGTAATAATAAAGTAGCACTCGAAGTTCTAGTTTTTAATATTTATTAGCACATGTTTGCAATTTAAATATATATATATATATATATATATATATATAATATATATGTATATATAATATATATATATATGACTTAAACTTTCTTGAATCAGACTTAAACTCTGCCCTGAGTTAAATACTGAGTGACTATGATGTGCTGGAATGATGTGCTTTAACTTTAAGTGTCTTAACTTCTGCAACTTCGTCATTTCTGTAACTCCTTATGTAACTCGCGTCTTCGCGCACAACTTGTGATCTGTAGTGCCTTATTCTTTCGCAGTCTCTGTATCGTAATGCTGTTTCGTCTTAGTTCATCTCCAATTCCGTATATCTAAATTCCCTCCTAAAACTCCTTTATTAATTCTTCCCTTCCGTCGGTCTTATGCGCTATAAAATATTCAATATAACTTTCTAAATGTCACGTGATTTGCTCTTCCTACAT
Source organism: Metallyticus violacea (assembly GCA_030762175.1). Lineage (NCBI taxonomy): Eukaryota > Metazoa > Arthropoda > Insecta > Mantodea > Metallyticidae > Metallyticus > Metallyticus violacea. The sequence continues at coordinate 106,960,188 of CM060831.1, forward strand.
CTATCTTCCTATTTTATTATCGTTTAATTGTAATTGGCTATCTTCTAAGATTTTATTCGTGTCCTCCCACAGCAGAATCTTAGTCTTAGATACCTATCTTCTTGACCTAAATAGGTATATTTTAAAGGAGAGCCGTAACAGAAATTTTATGACTTTATAATTCCATATAGGCACTTATTACATGAGCTTTCCCGGCACTGTTAACAAAAGAACACTTGTTCTCTCAGAATTCTCGGGATCGCTTTTTTGTTCCCTATTTGGTCGCTTTCAAATTTCTATTTGATCTGATCGAAGTAAATTACTAAAGGAAACCCAAAACTTTCTGGCAACTTTCCCTTTTATATTTGCTGTTTGCACCACTTTCTTATTTTCTGTAACAACATGTGCAATGCATATCTATATGAACTTTCGTGATAATATTTCATATATATTATTTATAAGCGGATCTGGATTGATGCTAGACAATTGTTGTCTCAACTGCTTGATTTTCACCCAATTTTGTGTCCCGAAATAATATATTTCTTTTGCATAAACTTTAGAATTAAATTCTTGTTATTTAATGTGTGTTTCTCTTACAATTATGCCATATTAAAACGAATATGACATTCTTATGCGTATGTCTGTTGAGTCAAGCTTTTTCTCATTAAAAAGGTCATAGGTCATGTTAAAACTAATGCGTCATTCTTACACGCCTTCCTGATGCGTTCCACCCATCCCACCCCTTTCCTATCATTCCCGTCCTTTTCCACGTCGGAAGTTCTGTTACCTGGCCTTGGTTCCCATTGGTTGGGACAGGTAAAGACATTTCTGGAACAATGTGACGTAATCTTTTGGTGTGGCTGCTGTTTCGCTTCGATATTTTGGGGGAAAAAATATCTCTTGGTTCTGCTTCTAAATTGGTAGGACCGAAGCCTTCTCCGCTAGTCCGACCCAGTGCGCCAATCATGAAATTTGTTAACATTTAGCTGTTGTATTGTTAATGTTTTAAAGTTAACTTTGAGTTCCTTATGTTTTTTTTTTTTTTGTGTAATATGAACTTGTGTAGCGAATTCATTTTGAAATTTTAATTTCTAAGTAATACTAAGAGTGTATTAGCATGTTAATTCATATGATATTTTAAAAGGCAATTATTGCATGTTATTCGGGCATTAATTTAGAATTTCATGTTTGAAAGTTGTATTGCTAATTGCATTATTACACAAGAGACATTTTTCTAAGAACAATTTATCTTGGGATGTTAAATATATTCCCTGCTTAATGGTAAATAAATTGTGGTTGAATCCTTCTTCTCCCATATTGAAAAGTTACTTGTCTTCTGCCATATTCTGAGGGACTTATTTTTCCAGCGCACCACCTAATTTAAATCGTTCCGGGCGTTAACGGGATGGTGTCAAATTGAAAAGAATTTTGATGGCAGAAAAGAAGGATAAGTGGTATTAATTACTGAAATGTAAATGCTATAAACGATAAAAATGAAGAATTTTGGAAATAAAACCAGGTTTAAAATGATGTACTGTTAATTAAGCGGAATGTGACTGTAGTAATTTTAACAGAATAGTAATTAAATTCAGCAAGGTAAATAAAAGAGAAATGTTATACCTCACTCTCAAAGATCGTGAAACATTTTGTTGTCTCTACCTATTTTTTCGTGTTCGTGTTTTACCACTAAGCTGTAAAAGAGTGCAATGCTGCAAGAACTAAGCAGTGTTCCCATTTTGTATTCTGATAGTTTTTATTTACTTCTTTACACACATAACTAAATGCACTTAGCGTGTACTTACTAGGAGAGCGGCAATAATGACCATTGCTGCCATGATGCCGTATCGCAATTTTTTGCTGGCGATGAGACGTGTCTTGTTTCGGTCCAGACTTTCGCTGTAGATACCAAACCGGAAGCAACTCCGGGTGCCGAAACGTTGCTGTCCAACCATCTCTCACCTTCTGCTGCAACCGAAGTTAAGATTCAAATTTATTAAAAGCATGCTAGTTCAAGTTTTAGCCTTGGAAGTGTACTAGAAGGAAAACCCTCAGTTTATAGGGTTTGAAAGGTAACTTAATAATACGGCAGAAGAAATTACAACATGATTAATTGAATAAAAAGAATTGTAATGGTAATACACACATCGAAAAAATTTGATTTTGAAAATAGCAAAGTTACGCATCATATAAATCACCAAATTCTATTGCAATAGGTACAAGATCTCACAATATTATCCCAATAAATTTAATAAAATATTTAATGCAACATTGCATGAGCATGTGGGTTTAATAAAACCTTCCTTTTAAACCATAGATAAGAGTTTGAATGCTATTCAAAATGATAATTAAATTCGCAAATCAAGTTTTCTACTCATTAGGAGTATTACAAAAGGCAACTTCATATTTATTACAATACAATAAATTTTTAAATATGTGATACCTGGGTTGCAGCACTCATCTTTCGGAGAAGCTTTCGGGTCTAACAGTTTAGAGGAGGAGACCGGAGACGACTGTGTCTGAAAGACGAGAGCTTACCTATCTGAATGGTTATGTCATACAATGGTAGAACTTTAGACAGGCAAGAAACCAATCATTAGCCAATTAACGATGCTGACGTGGCCAGGCGAATACGAGAAGGAAAAGTAGAGGGGAAGATATTGGGCAATGCGATCAAAAACGGTACATGTTATAAATGGAGCAACATTTTCTAATGCCATTTTGGCCGTTGAGTATTATTTGGTTGAAACATATTAATTTATGAAACAAACTAATTTATTTTACGTTAATGTATCGGGAATTATACATTAAGATTATAATAATGAATAGAAAAATGGAAACATTACAAATAATGTACTTTAAGATTTTTCCCCCTCAGCGTCAATCGTAAATTCATCTGAAATATTTTTGAGTCATTTGGGCTTGCAAAATTAGATTTGGCATCATTGAGCTTAATATTGTCGTTATATCATTAATAATAAAAGATTAAAAAAATCAATGTTATTTATGAACTAGCTTTTTCAATAAGGTTACGCAAACTCATGGTGTTAGTGAGCTCTAAATTGAATAGTATTGGTACTCATTCATGGAGAAGTACCTCGAATTCAGTAGAGTAGTCGCTTGTATAGAACATTTTCTGTAATGATAGACAGTTGGCATCGAAGAAGTCGCCGCATTGAGATTTCCTTTCTATAAATATAAGATTACACAACGGTATTTGAAGCTTGTACCCTGAATGCGTTCAGAGCCGGCAAGCTTTAAAGGAAAACATAGTTATACAAGCTATCGGGTTCTCGCCTACGTTTCAGATAACCCCGACAAACAAACGGTGTTGTAATTCTCACGTATATACTACGAACCAAGATATGAAATGCAAAACACTAAAATATTTAAAAGCTAATTTAAAATTTTAAAATAGAGAATAAAAAATGCTCTACCTTCAGTCATTTTTTGCTGGATTCATCAGCGCTGTCTTCAGATACGTGGTATTCACTACTCCTCATCAATGCGTTCTACACCTTCTTGCAACAGCTCACAAACACTCGGACTTAACATGTGCAGCGGTATTAAAAAGGGGGGGGGGGGGTCTGCTGGAGTACGTCGTGCTTTTGAGAAATGATGAACGCTCCGCTGCTATGAAGTGTCGTTCACCACGTCAGAGCCAATGCTCCGGCGCATGAGAATCAATTACTTGTTTATAGTTTTTTGGAATCTCAGGGTTTATATTTGTTTTTTAGTTTTTGGAACGTATGCACGTTACCAGGGAGACAAGATGGAAACGGGGGACACACTCTCCTTCACTTCAAGACACATGTAAATTCCTTTTGAGAATTGTTTATTTGCAGTTACAGAGACGATGAATCTCTTTTATATACATAAGTTATCATTTCTAGCCAGGAGAGAATCTCGGACTGTTTTTCTATAAGGGATTAGGTACGTCACTCGAACCTGAGCTAACTGCAGACTGTCTGAACTACCTCAAAACTCATCAAAACTGTTTAAAACCCGTCACACTGCTCTGATCAAACTGCCTAACTAAAAATTGATCACACTGCTCCTGCCTTAACTGCGGGGCTTGACTAAAAACTTATCAGACTGCTTAAAAACGGCTCCTTCCCGAACTGCTACGAAACTGCGTCAAGATTCTTCACAACACTGTGGGGCTTTTCTTCAAAACTGCCTAACTAAAACTGCGTCAAGATTCTTCACAAACTGCTTGCAAAATGCTCCGGCCTGATCTGCCTCACGACTCATCAGAAACTGTCGACAACTGCGGCTTTTCTTCAAAACTGCGGGACTTTTCTGCTTTCCCATAACCTTTATTAGTTTCACAGTCGGCCAGTCTCATGTGCGTCCTTTTAATTTTGTATTCGAATTCTGGTAGCGTCTTTTTAGGTTCCACTCCTATGTTGGCTACATGAGAATCACGTGGTTCCCGGTTCGTTCCTTATAGGCCACTATTTGGCGCCGATTTCTGTAAGAGTCCTCCTACTAACGAACTCCTGAACTTGTTTATCTCATTTCTCCCCTCAAGTTTCCTCTTCAAGTTGTTTTCGTGTCAGAAACATGTCCCGTTAGAATTTGTTGGAGTTGCATCTCTTCAAGGTCTTCCTGCTACAATATCGCCTTAGCTAACTGTATTGGGATCGGAATTTTTATGACTTGGCTATTTATTCTTTGTGTAGAGGGGGACGGAAGGTTGCGAGGTCCTGACTTATATGATTTTGCAGAGTTACTGCACAAAATGCATGATACATATTCTCTGAGGCTTTTGCTTTAAGTATACTGGTAGTGACTGATTAATGCTTAGGGCTCATCAATTTAAATATGCTATTTTATATTCTCCCTAATCGCTGGAGCTAGGAAATGCTGCTCCACATGCGTCCCATTGTTCTTCCTTAAATAGTTTCAGTGTAGCCACACTAGGTCATTGGGATTAAAGAGACACAGTAATAACTGGGTAACCATAATACTGCTTTAGCTAACTTGTCTATTGCATATTGCTTGTTATATTTGCTGTATCAAAACTTTATTGGGACTGAGTTGGGTATGGAAACATTGAATTCTTGCATAGAGGCCAACTTCTCGTCTTTTTTCGGTTACTGTGGGTATTTTCACCATTAACCTTGAATGATAACTGGCATTGTCCAGCACAAACGCATTTCCTATTATTGGGCAAGTTTTTCAGTTGGCAATTTTGGAATCAGTTTTGGAAAATATTGCCATTGATTTCATCAGCTGTTTTTTTGCCGAAAATTAGAACAGTTAGAAACCCATCTCTCACCCCCACCAGCATGTAGTATTATTATTCTCTTTTGGACACGCGTGTGTTGAGCGCAGGAACAGGTTTCAACATCCCAGTCTTTAACGCCTTGTGTGTCATGCAAATTTTTATCTATATACACCACCCGATACCCTGCAGATTACAACGGATTTATCCTATGTAAATATTTATACCCCCAAAGTACTATCAGACGATTCCATGATAATACGCCTATTATTAAGGGTACCAAAGCAAAATACAACTTTTCGCACAAGGTGTCACAGGGACGTCTTTTTGTATGGAAATTGTTCTGCACAGCTTTAGAAATTCTTGGAGTGCTGGGGGCTACCTTGCCTGTAAAAGCTGTAGACTTCTTACTGAGCTATTTCACATTCGAATTCAATTTTTTCATATTATCCCTGCCTTTTTGGGTGTTACTGGCCCTCTTCTGTAGACTTTTATGGCTGTTGGCTGACTCAGTTCCAAAATTTGAGCCGTCTGATTTATGGGACCTTTACCTAGTTTATTCTTTACAACACAGTCATACAATTTACATGCCATTTTCTAGCGCTCCTTCTTTAGAGTTTTTGTTATAGTTTTAGACTATAGACAGCTACAGGGGCCGGGCACAAACTCTGCAGTATCGGAATAGTAATCAACTTCACTGTCATTATTCACTTGTGGGGCATTATCACGAACTTGCTCTTCATTATTATTCACTAGCGCTCTTAATTATGGACCCATATATTTAATTTTATAGACACTTCCACCATAAAACTTATTGCTGAGCAGAACGACACAACTGCGTAAGAAAAAATTTCCATCTACATTTGGCAATGTGTTCTTCCTTTCTATTCCACGTGGACTTAATTGAGCACTGTCACTTTACGACGTTACACGGAGGATCACACCCGTACAAGTGATGCCTTTTTTTACGATCGGTAGAAGAGAAAACCGAACGCCTCTTTACCGAAAATTCACCTCCTTAGTGTTGGACACGTGCTGGAGGTATGAATGCTATCGCTGATCTATGGATAACGATTTTGCATCTGTCAAATAGTTATGCCACGCTACAATAAAGACGAAACAAAAGATATTTTATATAATTAACTGAGATTAAGATTTAAAACAAGCTCAATAAATTCTTACAACGTGTAATTAAGCTCTAAATGCATTTAATGCTCCTGTAGCAGTGCTGTATTATTTTTTGTTAATGGTGACTGCATCTAAATAGTTTGTATGCCTGGAATGTGGGAGGGAATGTGAGTATAATAAAACGTTGAGAAGGTATGATCACTGTGCAACAAGAATTTTAATTATGCATTTCACTTCAAACATCATTTTATTAAGCGTTTTATGCATAGCAATTTTACTTTTGTCAAAGTTAATCAATATTACATTTGAGTTTAGGTTATATCGCAACTTTAATCTCGCCGTTCTACATGAAGAAAAAAGTAAATATTATATTTCCTCCATGGTTTTATCGCGTACGTAACAGCACTTGTCCCACGAAATTAGTACTGAGGCATGGGTACATGAAGTGAACTCGAGTGGTAACCTTGTGTGTTGTTTTGTAAATCACTACACGCGGTCATTGACTTCCATCCGGAATTAAAACAATACACATTTATTATTATTATTATTATTATTATTATTATTATTATTATTATTATTATGAACAACGCACAAGGTGAACTATTAAAAAGTATGACTGTGTATGTATTGACTGAGCGCACGAACTATTAAGCTATGGTTTCAAACTCATAATACTTCAATACTAGAGGACATGAAGCAAGGGACATTATCCCCACCACAAATTAAAAAATATCTCGCTTATACAGTTCGAAATACATGCAAAACTTGTATACTGTTAAAAGAGCATTACTTTTCTCGTTCTTTGCGTGTTACATTGATACATTACAGTTTGTCATTTGCTTTCATGTGAAACTACTAACATATCCTGTAAAGTTACTTTTGGCGAATGAATGAGATTCCTTGTTTATGTGCGTTACGACCATACGACTGTTATATCCACTCTGCAATGATAGTCACACCTCACCCACATTATCTGCTACAGCACTAACCTTCAGAAGTGAATTGCATCTTCTTTATTTCCATTGACTACAACACTAAGGAGGCGAGCTTTCGGTTGAGACGTTCGGCTTTCTCCGCTGCGGATTGTGAAAGGAGACGTGGTTTGTATCAGTGCGATCCTCCATGTAACGTTAAGTGAACTGTCAGCAGCTAAAATTAGCATGTAATTGCAGAGCAAGAAAGTCGAGCTGCGTGACATTTTAGGTTAAGCAACGAGAGATAAGCACTTGAATGCATCTACATAAACAATTGACGTATTACCTTAATGAGTATGACCTTCTTGACCCTTAGCAGTCTGGTTTCAGACCAGGCCATAGCACAAGCACAGCACTGCATAACATATGTGAGGATATACGTGGTGTCTGTGATGAACGAAGACAGACACTATTTGCATTGCTTGACATGACTAAAACTTTTGATTCCGTAGACACAGACTTACTACTTACTAAACTAAACTAAAGATGTCTGACAGTGTCGTCCTGTAGTTCGACTTCTATCTTGGCAGCCATGTGTTGTTTCTGAAAATCTTTCCTTTTCATGGCGGTTCGTGAAGGCCTCTTGCCTTCAGGTAATATTCTGGGCTCCATATTGTTTTTATTATACGTCAACAACACGTCTTGTGCTATTAACCACATTAAATATCACCTCTACACTGACGACTTACAACTTTACATGCACTCTCGAACTAACGATATTCATGACGCAATAACAAACATTAATCAAGATCTACACTCAGTTCATTCATGGACGGATACTCTGGGCCTTGGTCTTAATGCCTTAAAATCCCAGGCTATGGTGATGGGATACCAGCGATTGCTAAGTGCCATAGACATAGGCAATATTGCTTCCATTAATATCAATCAAACAGCAATTTCCTTCACGGATTCTGCGAAAAACCTTGAAGTTATTACAGACAGTAATATCTGTTGGGAAAACATCGTTGCTGAAATCTGCAGGAAGATAAGTTCCCTAATCCATGCTTTGCCTTAGAAAAGATCTTGGTGGAATCCTTGGTGATGCCTCACTTTGACTACAGCGATTTTATGCTCACAGATTTAAACTCTAGCCTAACGCAAAAACAATATCGTGATATCGTGTTCATAATATGTGCATACGTTACATCTGCGATATGCGTCTGTTCGATCATACAATACCCTCCCTCGATATGCTGTCCTGGTTCCGCCTGAAAGACCGAAGAAACATTCATTGTCTTACACTACTTTTCAAAATTATCCATACATCTTCCCCATCTTATCTATCTTCTCTTTTTTAAAATCTGTCTTCCTTTCATAATCTCAACACACGTTCTGAATCCCAGCACGTATTATTATTATCATTGCACCGAACATCACTTTACTCATCATCATTCACGCGTCTCTGGAATGCATTGTCACGGGATGTCAGACTGCCGAACTTTAGGAGCATTTCATAAGAAATTGTTTAATATTATTAGAAATAATCGATTACACTAGATTCTGATTTCTTTTGTTACAATACATGTATTTATTTGTTTTACCCTACTATAGAATTATTCATTCTATTATTTTTATTACTATCATAAATGTTCCTATCTCCTTCCAAGTATTGTCAGGGGTTAATTTTATGTTTTGCTTGTGTCTTTATTTCCACTATGAGGATTTACGTAGGTTTATATATGTATAAATTGTCATTGCTGGTGCTTGTGTATATTATTGTTATTTTATTTTCTTATTTTTTTTTCCTCTTCTTAAGTCAATATTTTTCATTTTCCATCATCAACATTTATGTATTAGCATACATTTATTTATATACATGATGTTTTACATTGATTTATATATGTACGAATTTTGTCAACTTTACTATTAATGCTGTGATTGTATTTTTGTAGCTATAACTTCATGTAATTATTATTATTAGATTGGCAGAGCGGAAGAGAAGACCTAATGGCCTTAATTCTACCAGAATAAATAAGTAAATAAGCGAAAGCGGCCAACCTTTAATAGCAAGTGGAAATGCATACAGGAAATAGTCTTTATTAATAATCGCATTGGGATTTCTTTGCTACGTATAAATACTATGAAGAAGTACAGGGGATGGGGAAGTTCTATTGTCTCTAATTTGTAATCCTTCAGTATAATGACTGAGCATGTGAAGACTATGGGGAAAGGAAGTTTAAGTTTGAGTTCGGATGTGGTAGTGGAAGTTGAGCCGGGACCGAGTGGTACCGCTATCGAACACGGACAGGAAATTAAGAAAAGTGACAGATGCTTTAAATAAAGTAAAATGTAAATGATTAGCATCTATGAATATGTTAGGGAAAACAAATTATTGAAGGAGAATTTATTACAGAAAGAGCGAACATTTTCATACTATTTTAGAAATAAAGAGCAAAAGGGACCTAAAACGCCGAAAAAACTGCGAAATAAAAAGACAGTGGGAAAGAGTGGTATCCGCTAAAACCGTATCATGGGAATACGAAGGTAGGTCTATAAGTTTCTGGCCTTGCCGATAAGGATTATCGCCTTCACAAAATCCTTATCTGGTGGCACACCTCATCTGTTAAGTAAACAATTGCAGCTATAACTTCCACCCTTATGTGTTTTGTTCAGATATAGTTCCATAAAGAAGGTTAGGTGTAGAAGAATGTGAAATGTTCAAAAGGAGTATCGAGCCGTTATTAAGTTCTTCACAAAAGAAGCACTTACTCCAAATGAAATTAAACAGCAATTGGACAGTGTAATATGGGGAAATATCCCCTTCATACACTATCGTAAAAGAATGGGCCAAACTTTTTGAATGGGTCGAGAAAGCATTGAAGATTAAGAGCGTGCAGATCTGCCCTTGGAGGTACTCATTCCTGAAAACATCGGCGATTCTTGTGGAAGGAGAAATTATGGAAGACCGGAGGCTCAAAGTTACAGAAATAGCAGCAAGGTTGGGCCTTTCTAAAACAAGAGTTCTTCGAATTATTCATCAACATTTAAACTTGAATAAGGTTAGTGCAATATGGGTGCCTAGACTTTTTTCATTAGTCCCAAAACAGCAACAAATCATCTGTTGTCAGGCATTTTCGGAGCTCTGCCATGGCAGCGAGAGAGAAGTTCTGCAAACCATTGTTACAGGAGATGAAACTATGGTCCTCTACTATGATCCCTTGTCCAAAAGAGAATGAATGGAGTGGTGTAAACCTGGCGAAACACCGCCTCTAAAGACCAAAGTCACCCAATCAACCAAGAAAATTATAGCCACAATATTTTGGGACATGAAGAAATACTCTTCATTGACTTCAAGGATTGGAAAACAACAGTAAATGGAGAGTACTGTACTGGCCTACTGCACAGACTACGTGCTTTCATCAAAGAGAAAAGGCGAGGAAGGTGGTATGCGCCTTCTTCACGACAACGCCCCTGTGTATACAGGTCTTGTTGCAAAGAAAGTTGTGAAGAAATATGGTTTCATGGAGATCAATCATCCATCCTATAGCCCAGATCTAGCTCCCAGTGTCTATTTCCTTCTCAAGACTTAAGAAGGACCTTCGCGGAACGAAATTTAAGTGTGACTAAGAAGTGATGGATGCTGTTTATGCCCATTTTGCAGACAACACTTCTGACTATTTTTGAGGGGGGTGAATGAAATGTTAATTCAAAGATGTGAGAGTGTATTGCAATAAAGTGAAATATATTCAAAAGTGAAATATAGTTTTTGTCTTTATCTTATCTAGAAAATGGTTAGGCCGGAAACTTATGTACCTATCCTCGTACTTGTTTTTATACGTCTTCATTATTGCACTCTGAAGGGAATCCAGTAATCAATCTACTTCGTGAAACTTAGTGTTACAGGCATGATGGCTGGAATACAGTTCATTTGCTTGTTTTTCACAATTCGGGTGTAAAGAGAAAATCACTCTATGCTGATGGAGTTGCGGATTGAGATCCCAATTTCTATTTTTTTTTTTTTTTTTTTTTTTTTTTTGTGTGTCTGCGGAAAACAGCAGAGGCATCAAAGATTATTATCATGATGGTATGAACTGTAAAGTTCAAAGCAGCTAACTCAATGGTGAATTTAGCTATTTGGTGCCTCCAGGCGAGAAAAAAATTTCCGACTCTTATTTTGATATAACTCCTGGGTTTCTTTGGCTATAATATTTCTGCAAACAGAAAACAATATATAATATAACGTGACATTACAATCGCTTTTCTTTCTTTCTTCCCCCTCCCCCTTCTTCATTATTAGGTCCTCTCATGTGATTACTTTGAAGAAAGTATTAAGTATTATATTTCGATATGTTAGGAAGGCACTGTTCGCAATCATTAAAATTCAGTTGATTGTTAGTCGATCCTAGTGGTGTAGTGGTAACCATACTCACCTCCTAAACCCAAGATCGTGGGTTCAATCCTGCCCAGAATCGATGGATTTTTTCGGGCGTAAAAATCCTAAGTACGGCTTCCTTCCATATCGTAGAGTTACTGCTTGTAAAAGATCCTTAAGCCTGAAAGAAGAGGCCTCTAAGCAAAATTTATCGGCCGTTTCAAGCCCTGAATTGAATGGGACGCTGATGACCTGAGATGTTAAACAGCGTTCGTAAGTAAACAAAATAAAAAAAAATCAGTTGATTATAGATACAATGTACGTATTTTACCAATGTTATCCCTATCCATTTCATTACGTGCAACCACTAGTGTAAACTTATAAAGACCTATAAAACAAAGTTTTTAAAAATATATAAAATAATAACAGCTTAAAAACCTCCCCTTCAAATCTGCTGCCCTAGTCTGTCTAAGCTTATACACTCTGCTGAGCTAACATAACGAAAGCTAGTGGTTGATCTTTCAAAATCGAAAGACGCTGAAACTCACCGTATCACTCAACTGAACTAGTTTGGCTTAACCGAAACCTCACTTGTAGAAAAATAATGTGAAGTGTATGTGTGTGAGGTGCTGCGGGAAGGGAAAGCTAAAAATCGAAGCTGAGTTTGTGCCCGTTGTATCCAGCACACAATGCAGATACAGCGCCAAACAGAGATCTAAACTGATTTGTGTAGTAGGCCACTTTAGCTAGTGCATGAATATTAAACAGGACAACATACCAGATCCACTTCGATTAAAAATGAAAATATTTACAATAAAACTGAATAATAATAATAATAATAATAATAATAATAATAATAATAATAATAATAATACAATTAGTTACATATGAAAACCAAGGAAAATATAATGCTAAATACCAAGAGTGCCAACGAAATGTATACACACTTTCACAGTAGATACCTATTAAATATATTTCAAAGTTGGACCAAAAAGCAACAATAATGTTTAATATGATGAGATTCACACACATTATGATAGTGTTACTATGTGTCAGGTAAATCAACAATGAACAAATGAAGCCAAGATTATCGTATGATGTTCCGTAAACAGATGTGACTCTCATTACGGTATGCCAGAGTTGCTACTACAAAATGGAGCCAAGATTATCGTTTTAACAGCGGAAAGAAATTTTGAAATGATATTGGAAAACCGAGAATGTTGTTGAAGTTCAAAGGCAATGGATCCGTGTGTACAGAGCAGAACCACCAACGTGAGTAACAATTGCGCGTATTCTTTTTTGGGGGGAGGGGGTTTGTTAGCGGACGCTCTTTAACATCTCAGGTCATCAGCGTCCCATTCTATTCAAGGCGTGAAACGGCCGACAAATTTTGCTCAGAGGTCTCTTCTTTCAAGTTTGAGGTTCTTTATGGTGCCGTAAATGTACGACACGGGACCCACGGCTTTACTTCCCATCCGAAGGAAGCCATGCTTAGGATTTTTTACCCCCGAAATAATCCATCGGTCATGGCCGGGATCAAACCCGCGTTCTTGGGGCACGCATTTGAGACAAATTTGAGACTCATGGTAAAGTATGTGATGTTCTAGGACAGATCTGGAAGACCTCGCATAGCAACAAGCCCCGCGTCCTAGGTTATGGTTTTGGAATGTTTTGGCACTCACCGCAGAAATCTACAAAGCAATGTGCACGTGAGACTGGGACCAGCGTAAATCGTATTATTAAAACAGCAAAGTTGAAAGCTTTTATCCCAAGACGTTTGCATCATTAAATGAAGATGACTCGATCGGAGAATGCATTACTGTTAGTGGTTTGGGAACATGGTACAAGAGGATGAGGCCTTCGTCGGAAAAGTTGTTTGGTCCAATGAGGCGCAATTTATGTTAAACGAAACTGTTAACCGTCATAACGGTGTCTACTGGTGTGCAAACAATCCACATGCTATTATGGAAAAAGGCTGTTAATTTACCTGGAATGAATGTTTGGTGTGGGTTGTCATCTAGGGGTCTAATTGGACCATTCTTTTTTGAAGGAACAGTAATTGGCCCAGTGTTCCTGAACATGATAGGCACATCCGTCTTACCCGCCATTCATATACTCTATGGAAATGAGGAATTTTACTTCCAACAGGATGGTGAACCACCACATACCACCGAGATATACGTGGGTAACTTGATGACAATCTTCCAAGGCACTGAATAGGACGAAGAGGCACGATGGAGTTTCCACCGCGTTTTCTGGATCTAACTCAGTTGGACTTCTACCTATGGGGAACTCTTAAGGATGATGTATACCGTAGAAAACCAGCTACACTGGCAATACTTCGGGGAGAAATTGGAACAGCATGTGCTGCTGTTCCAATTCTGAGGACACTTTCGCAAACGTTGCTCAGTCAGTACTCAACGTACTCTGAAGTGTATCATCGCCGATGGTGTGCATTTTGAGTAACTGTTCTTAAATGTTGTAACTGTAAAAGTATAAAATGGTTAGTTTTCATCATTTCCTGTTTATGTGAGTTCAGTTTTGTTATGTTAACACAGTTTTTTCTTTGCTTGAAGTGTGTATACATTTTTTGGCATCCTCTATATGAATTGAGGCGTTCGGTGATAAAATGTAGTAACTGAATAAACACAAACAGTAGGGAAATGACATATGAAGTTTTTGATAAATCCTGTGCAATAGTCAAAATAGATACTGTTGAGTGTTGACATAAAGCAATGATTTATTCATATTTTTAATACACTGCATTGGTATATTTAATCTAAATATTATCTCTTGAAAGAAAGAAAGAATTCGGTCTGCACGCAAGTGTTTTATTTGCATACTAATTATAATTAAGTGACAATTACCATACTTTACATGCTAACTGGATACAAATTTTCGGTAGGTTTGTGGTTAATAAATGAAAATGCCTTAAAATATGAATCGGTGTTTATTAAAAAGTAATTACAAAAATTGTACATTGTAATTAGAATTGGCAAGAACTTCTTTTATTTTGGGAGGGGGAGCGCCGTATTTTCTTGTTTACCAACTACATCAAATGAATTTCTTCCAAATGGACATTTTCTGGCTTACATTGGCGTTTCGGCATTTTGAATATACGAATAGCAATATTTAACTAACTTTAAAATCACACGGTGAACGCAAAACAATGAACACACTATGAGAATGCGTCAAAGAAATTCGTTTCGATCTGTGAAAATGAATTAAAAATAAATGAATGATCAAATGAATGAATTTATTTCTCCAGTTTCTAATTTACATGCAAATATAATGTTTGTTAACATATAAATAGAATCAATTTCATGAAATTTTCACAAACATGTTAAAATTAAGTAAACTTTACATTTCCATGTTCTTAATGCATGTAAACTTGCTACTATTTAAACTTTTAAATTTTCTACTTGCTCACCCTGACTTTATTGAGTTGCATTCCTTTTGTACCCCACTACAATTCACACCAGGTTAAGTATGTAATGGGGATATTTATTCACTCCTAGATAGAGCAATTATCAACATTGTTGTACCCAGTTGTCTTGCCCATCTTCCATTACCATTCTAGTCTCACCTTGCCTATGTATTTTCTAAGTTCCTTAATATTTTCGTTTGATTTTAGATTTAAATTTCTTCTGCCTCTTATTTCATTTGGTAAGTTTTCCCACTTTCGTAATTGGAACTGTTCCCTCCAAAACTTGGTTTGCTTACATTCTAATGTACAATGCCAAATACTATCTGGTCGTGCCCGAACCTTCTCCTAGAAGACTCAAACCGCGCCACTGAAGATGTCCTCCGTAGGTGGGGATGAAACGTTTGGACTGCTTAGCTCCAACAGACCACGGCTTCCAAGCCCGGAAGAAACTTCTAGTTATGTCTGACTCCGGCTTCCGACTACTCATGACTATCTGTTCTTCACACATAGGACATATCCCCTTAATATATCCATTTCTTATTCCACTAAATATATTACTCTTG
Source organism: Metallyticus violacea (assembly GCA_030762175.1). NCBI lineage: Eukaryota > Metazoa > Arthropoda > Insecta > Mantodea > Metallyticidae > Metallyticus > Metallyticus violacea. The sequence continues at coordinate 106,975,798 of CM060831.1, forward strand.
TTCTAAATCATGCCAGACCTTCCTTTCCTACCTCATCACAGGGTTCAATATATCTTTCTCCTCCCCTCATATTTTTAGTGTGCTACATAATTTCAGAGTTTTTTTTTTTTTTTTGACATTAAGATTAGCCCATATGTTCTGTTTTTCAATATCCTCAATTCTTGTTTTTATCTCTTTCCAAAACCCTTTTCTCATTCTTTTCCCCTCATACCATATTGATCTCATGCCCACTTCTTGTAAAATATTTTTGATTATCTGTGAAAAAGGGTGCGTTAAAAAAGTTTTTTCTCCTTGTTAAACTTAATTACCAGCTTTATTTATGGCATTGAGTTTAATTTCACCTGTATATGAAATTTTAGTTAAAATATTATAAATTAAGCATAATATGAAAATTTAATTTCTCAAAATGGAAAAGTATATGTGTAAATTTACATAATTATATTTTTTGTATTTTAATATTATTAAAGTATTTTATTGTTATATATTATCCTATTCTTTATGTATATATTAAAATCTATCTTTTATTCGTAATTTTCATTGTATCTTAATTTCTAAAACAGCAATGACAGAAATTAAAGTTAACTCGCTAAAATCGAATATTTAAATTTCTGCGGTACCCTTGGTCGTTAAGGCGCGAATTTGTGAGCAGGAGGTCTGGGGTTCAATTACCGTCATGATCGTATTCCCTGACAGGGTTTTCCCCGGTTTTCCTCAGTTCTAATAAATGGCAAATGCCGGGGTGGTACCTTAAACTTAAGTATGGAACGTTTTCTTCCTTAAAAATCCTTTCCGAATTTTTCGTTTTATCTCACATATCTATCAGTGTCCAACGCCTGAAATTCCTCAGTAAAAAGGGGCGTTAATCACTATTCAGAAAGAAATTTCTATGCCCTCTCTCTTTTGCCTTGTATTTACATTCTTTGGCAACCCAATGCGAATTGAAGGTGCCTATCCTGATCAAGAACAGGTTCCATGAGGTAAATTACTGTGCAACCACAAACCCTATATCTGTGTCTGCTGTTTTGACAATCCCTTTATTAGTATAAGTGCAGCTATTGCAGAAATCTGTCAACAAAGATCTAAACTCTTTATGCTAAATCTGGCTCTAGATTTTATGCGCTGCTTCCAACTTTTTTCCGTCTTATCCCCATTCTAAGGCACCTTAGACCCATTATTTCTTAGTTGAAGCTTTATTTGTATTCTGAAGAGCTAATAAATTTAACAAGCCTTACTGACAGTCCTTTGAGGTTCGTAGCTCCAGTGGAGGGGGTGGCGACGGAAACACGAATGGGTCTGGGCGTGTGCGTGCGTACGAAGGCGTACTTTGAACCAGACCGGAGCATTGGTCAGACATGCGTAATAAACATTCTGGCTTTCAAAATACACACAGCGGAGGCGACGGAGTTTTATTTCACTTACAAGCAGCCTGAGTTGATGAAAATCTAATGTGAACAAAAAGAAGCGTGCATTCAGTCTTAAGAATGAAAATTACTTGCATAATCATACCCATATTTTACGATGTTTCAGGTTTTTATAAATCACGATAATGTTACTTAAAGAGCCAGTGTGTCATGTCTGAAATATTCTTTAATTCTTTTTTCTTCATTGAAAGTCTTGATTAATAAAGAAAATACTAACGTTTTTGTAATATTAGCGTTATCACTTTCGTTTAAACAGTTACACACAGTCACGAGATATCTGTAATTCACCAGCGTTGCTATTGTTTCTTTCGTACATCAAAGATTGAGCTTAAACTATGATGTTTCTTGTTTCTTACATTATCAAGAAATTCTGAGGGCGTTTTAATTAATTTATAACGAATAAAAGATTTACTTTCACATTCACACTCTTTGTCTGTTAGTGCTAAACATGTACAGAGAGAGAGAGATTGAAGAGACATGACAACGCTCTTTTCCTGAGTGAACGGGCAGCTGTTTAACTGTAATTTTAGTTCCAGAAAAAAGGCCATAAAGGCTTGCCCCAATTTATATCGCTACAGTGTTTGCATCACTGCTATTATTGCGATGGTACGTATTTAATATTAATTTAACTTGCCACAAATTATTTTGGAAAAAAGGAACTGCTGATTTAAAAGTCAGATAGCTTCTATAGCATTTGTTTAGATCCGAAAAAGATGTGAACAAACTTAAAATGCTATTTATGTTTAAATGCATCAGAGAATTTTTAAAAATGAGACCTAAAAACGTTTAAGGTCTCTTTAAGGTAATGAAAACTCATCTGAAAATTAGAAACTCTTTTTATGATCTATCGTATACATAAAAGATATATTATGCTTTTACTAAAGGCCATAGGTAATTGTGGATTCGTGTCTCTTTATTATGCAAAATATCTTTGACACATTTGATTCTTTCAATCTGCGGAATCTTAAACGCTAAGACTGCTGATTTGTTGATTTGATTTATTTACGAACACTCTTTAACATCTCAGGTCATCAGCGTCCCATTCGATTCAGGGCTTGAAACGGCTGATAAATTTTGCTCAGAGCCCTCTTCTTTCAGGTTTGAGGCTCTTTTTCGTGTCGTAAATGTGCGACACGGGACCCATAGCTTTACTTCCCTTCTGAAGGAAGCCATACTTAGGGTTTTTACGCCCGAAAAAATCCATGGATCCTGGCCAGGTTTGAAACCCGCGATCTTGGGTTGAGAAGCCAAGCATGGCTAAGACTATGAATAACACTTCAGTTTCTTAAGTGTATATTTTGTCATCATGTATATACGTTCTGTAAATACAATTTGCTTTCAAGTTGTTTAGCCAACAGTAAAGGTTATACGCTTTCCTGCGCCAACTAAGAAAGTGCACAGTTATGTTAATGGCAAACGGTAGTGAATCCCAGTATCTTGAATAGCGTTGCTTTCTTCGACATTCACTTTTTCGTGTATTCGTAAATCAAATAGTTGCTACTAGAAGAAGAAGAATATATCATTAAATGAATGCTTGTTTTTACTAACAAAAAGAATAATATTGTTTTATGGAGAAACATTGTCATTATAAATTTGTCATAGTGATTGTGAAAAGGTTATTCTTTGTACAAGGTTATCTTTTAAGTTGTTACAGACGACCACTATATTGAGATATGTCATTACTATTTTCTAAACAATTGACATTTGTTATTGCGAAAAAACAGTTGGAGTTTAGAAATTGACTAAGTAGTTTGTTCACAGAGAACGTTTTAACAAAGCAATTTTTTTGAAAAAAAAAAAAAAAAAAAAAAAAAAAAGGAAATTTCACTTGAAGGTTTTCGTTGGATTTTTTAGATATTAGTATAGACTTAACTTAACTGTAATGAGTACAATAGCTTCGTTCAACCTTTGATAATGAAACACATCAGAAAAAACTGTTAATAATTGATTTGCAGAATTTCATTGTGGTCGTACGTCCGTCAGCGATGAATTTCGTGAAGGTTGACCAAAATTTCGTGAAGGTTGTCATCCCAAAAATATCGATGATGTATGAAACATGATTGAAGAAAATGGACATATGACTTATAGTGAGGTAGAGGTATTCTAAGCATATCGAAGACTGCAGTACATTTGATCTGCATGAACATTTAGCTGTGAAGAAAATCTGTACCCTATAGATTCCGTATAATTTGACCGAAGCTATTATATATAAAGCCAGTGTTAACCGGTGTAATAAAATGCTCAAAAAATTCCACTAAGGAACTGCAAAATCCGCATACAACATTGTAACAGGTAACGAAACTTGGATATATTCGAATGAACCGGAAACTAAACAACAATCGATTGTTTGGTGTTTCTTAGGTGAACCGAATCCCACAAAAGTTATTCGTTCACAAAGCACTTCCAAGAAATTGATTGTTTGTTTCTTCGGTTGTACTGGACATGTCGTAACCATTCCTTAAGAGGATCGAGGAACAGTTAATGCTGAATGGTATATAAAACAATTTGTTTTCCAGAAGCAAGAAAAACAAGCGAAAACATCGCATCATTCTTCATCATGAAAATACCAGCTCTCACACAGCACTCAAATAATTAATTATTTGGAGGGAAAAAAAAAACAATTGAGTTAATGTCTGTTTGCCCATATTCCCCTAATTTATCGCCTAACGACTTATTTTTGATGGCGAATGTCAGACAAAAATGCATGGACAGCGATTTTCATCATCTCAAGAAGCGGTTGAAGCCCTTAAAAACCACGTTTTTGAGATATCAACTTCAGAGTGAAAAAAATGTTTCCGGAATTGGTTTGAACGCATGTAAAAGTGTATAAATATTCAAGCCGAATATTTTGAAAAGCAATAAAACAGCTTATTTGTTTCTTTATCATTAAATTAACGCACAGAATATCTAAATTGTTGATATATTATTTTAAATAGAAGGAAGTTAAAAGTATACAACAACAAAAAAAAAAAACAGTTCAATTAAATGAATTCTCTAAGCTCTAATAAAACATACAGTAAATTAAAAATGTGTAAAACAATTTTAAGACAAGCTGCTCAATGAAGAAGTTCTTTGCATTCATTTGCATTGGGTAATAAACTTACATTATCACATTCATCTTACCTGCATGTAATTTAGCAATTAAATATCTTAGTAAAAAGACGTCCATTTATCGTTTTCTTGTGTGCTTGTTTGTTATTTGATTTATGAGAAATGGCAAGGAAAATAATTTACTCTCAATTGACCTAGATGAATGAAAAAATGAATTAACTAAAAACAATATGGATTCTTTTATTAGCTTCTGACTAATGTTCAGAGAAATAAGATCAAAGACTAAGAATACAGAACAGAAAAAGCGGTATAACCAAGTAAGCCGAACGTTATAAATCTGCACTCTAATAACTTTCGTATAACAAAACGAATGATTAAGAGCGCAGCGGGCTATAAATCTGGTGAAAGCTAATAAATATGGCGTTTAGTAAAGAATAAAGATTCTTAACCTGAACTACACTACGAAATATAAGTCTAAAAGGAAGAATAGCTTTTTAAGAACAGGTAAAGGTGAAATCCTTATTGAGTTTTACAATACAGCTTTGAGGCATTTAAGCTGGAAGAGTTTTAAGAGATGTAATAGAGTTATGGCTTTAGCTATAATGAAGTTAAAGAAGTATAAAAAGAAAGAGAGTAAAAGAGTTTCATAGCAATAATAAAATATTGAAAAAATAAGGAATCTGATTGTATATACTATTGCTAGGTAATAAATGAAAAATTCAAAATATAACTATATATACCTGTGTGGGAAAAAACTGCTTTTTGTGCTTAATATTTCTGTGACTAAGAATGTACAGGATTAGTAAAGAAAAAAAAATAATCCACAGTTTTAAAAATATCAGTACTTTTTGAATATGGCCTTATTATTGAAACAACGTGCACAGCGACACGAAAAAACTTTGGTAATTTGTATTTATACTATCCTCGATGAATATGTTTTATCAGTTGAACACCAGATGGCGTTTTGTAAAAATGGTGGTCGTAGCAAAGGAGAAGGAATTTTGTGTGTTGTTCCAAAACGACAAAGTACACAATCAAGATCAACTTCATTTTCGAGCAGAATACGGGAAGAATACGCCAACTAAATATTCTGGTTGTCTGTGAAATAGACCCATCTATATCAGCAGTTGACAGAGAGAGTGTGCAGCGACACAGTCGCTGTTCCTGTGCTGCTTAGTTTGTTTGATAGCTTCATTGAGTGACGGTTTTGACTAACCTTTAGGTTAACTGATGTTTTCATTATGTACTTACACAATAGTTTAAGCAGAAGCAGCAGTTTCAATGTCCTAAACCAAATCTGGAGAAAAAACCTGAACGCCCCATTTCAATGCTTTTATTTCTTTAATAGTCCCCAGCAGCGACATTTTCTTCAGTAATTTCTAAACTCTCTACTCACTTGGACAAATAGTCTAACATGCCATTACTGCCCACACCTCAGGCTTCTTACCTTTTGACGAAATGCATAACTTCCACTGTGAACAAGTTGTCTGCAGAAACTGTAAGCTACAACTGAAGAGGAAGAAAGCTTCATACTAGAGGAACTAATGAGGACGCGAAGGTACTCAACTTGAAAACTGTGACATGTATGTCGAGCTACGAAACGGAGCATTGCGAGACACGGCCCACATGATTTCCAAGATGTAGCGCTGGTCAACAAAAGTTCTTTTGTTGTTAACTTCTTTTTCAGAGAGGAAATGGCGCAGACAGTGAAACAAGTAGGATAATTTACGGCTATTTTTAGCCAAATTATTAAAATATGTGAAATAATATTCAAACGGGACATATGGAAGATGCAAGCTTGAATGCTTTTAGATCAAATTTCTTGTTCGCAAATTCCCTTATAGCTCATAACCAGAGTCCGGAAGTTATGCAAAATGCCTTTTCTATCTCGATAGGTATATTTTAGTCAGATAGAAATGGATATGTTTCCGTACATTTAGGGGTCGATAGGAAGAGTTTTTATTTTGCCTTTATTCTTATTTTGACTTCTGCTGCCTATTTTAAGGCTGAAAATTTCCTTTACCTGTTTTAAATCGTTAAAAAAAAAAAAAAAAAAAAAAAAAAGAATTTCCATATACCACAGTGGAAAATGATTATACAAATTAAATGGCATGCTCAACTCACCAAAATATCTATTGAGAATCTTGTTATCTTTATTTCTTTTCAAGCAATCAAAATTTTTCTCCTCAACCCATTCATTTAAGCTCTTTAAATAGCGTAACTTTCATTAGTTAGATGAACACATGGTTATCTGGGGTATACGAATACCACGAAATAGAGAGGGTAACGAAAGTATTGTGGTTTTAAATAGTCCTGGCGAATGACCTTGTGTTGACCTGCGCTAGACATTCCTAGAAAATTTGCGGTGGGGGTAACTTCTCAGCTGCATGAATGTTGCAAACAATTGTAAGCGAGAAAGATTAGAGCGGAACAGTTGTGCAATAAATCGTCCCTACAATTAGCTCAGAACAGAAGTACAAGAGATATTAATCCGATTCCCATATAAAACTTAAGCAGAAAATGAACTCGACCAGAAATCACTGCGCATTTCTCGCTCATTCGCCACGACTATTCAAAAGTGCTTCACTTTGTCTTGATCAATGAAGTATCAGACGTTCTTTTTCCTTGATGAAAAATGTTCACTCTGACAAGCAACTGACTATGACAATTAATACTTTGATCAACATCTTGTTGTTCCTTACAGTAAAGTAAGCTTAAGTACTTTAATTATGTGATAAAGAAATTATTAAGTATCTTAAATATCTATTTCCACTAATAATGAGTGACATTTCTCTCTATTTTTACTTAATAAATGCCCATTTTAATTATATTACAGCCTATTTTTTGTATTTTAAGAGCCATTTTGCCTGCCTATTTTAAATAAAATAAATGCTTGAAATTCGTGGCTCTGGTCATAACCCGGCGATGCCCAAACATTGTCAGGAGAGGGGAGGACGAAATCATCTCCTGTCACTCACTGCTGAAGAGTGACGCATTCATGCAATCTTAATGTTTAGAAAAGTCTCCTGTTATTACTTTGGTCCAGTGGTGGACTAGAAGGTTGTAATGTCATTTTTTATTTATAACATGAAAATAGCTCGCAATTAAACTTCTAGTTTATTGCCATGAATTGCTTTTAACTAGCTCAACAGCATTTGTTTGGTAAAAGTGCTGCAGATTCTTATTAGTTAAACTAAGTAGTTGTAACTTATGATGGGCAATACTAATTTTTAATGTTTTTTTTAATGATTTATTTATGGATGCTCTTTAACAGCTCAGGTTAAACTCAGGGCGTGAAACAGCCGACAAATTTTGCTCAGAGGCCTCTCTTTCAGGCTTGAGGTTCTTTTTCGTGCCATAAATGTACGACACGGGACCCACGGCTTTACTTCCCTTCCGAAGGAAGCCATACTTAGAATTTTTACGCCCCGAAAAAATCCATCGGTCCTGGCGGGTTCGAACCCGCGATCTTGGGTTTAGGAGGCCAGTATGGTAACCACTACACCACCAGGACCGACAATTTTTAATGTGAAAGCGTTTGCTCGCAAATATATGAGAAACCAAAGATTACCATTAAAATTTGATGCAAACAAACAAAACATAGGAATTTAATCATGGGCCAAAGATACAAAGAGTCAAATTTGTGTGCCACATTATGAACAGCTTTAAACATCTCCTTTCCGGAGATTTTATTTTTAAGAAGTTCCTAACTAATATTTTATTCTTATCAATATCCCTAAAATACAGCTAATTAAGTTTCAACTTTTCAATCTGATAGTTGGCTTAAGTCAAGAGTGATACAAAATTATTTCATTCTTTCCTTTAATTGTTCTTTACAGATTCCATCCCAGGTCTTCGGTGACCTTCGTTGCAGTGTTATGGAAAAGACTTACAGATTTAAATTAGGTATGTATGAAATTGGGACATATTTCTTCAACCTCTCTTATGAAGTATTCTCTTATAAATTAGTCTTCAATAAGTTGCTTGATATTTTTACTAATAAATCTGTAAGAAAATGTTGCAATATTGTTAATATTAGGAACGTGCTTTCAACTCGTAAGTTTATATGATCTCTCTTCACGTGGAGAAAAACATCCTGATTAATAGTTAATTAAATTAATATAATAAAATGCACACATTAACAAGTAATATAGTTGACGGAATATGTTATTATAGTCATTGTTGTAGTTTCTATTAAAATATTTTTCAATGCTAAAATGGGAAACATGATAAATATTTATTGCAAATAAGACACTTAACTTTCTCATCTTGGATACAAAAATATTCTTCTTCCCTTTCAATGTGAAATGTTGATGATGTATTAAAACCTTCAACCGTCACTGCTCCAATACTAGTACAACGCAGACCTTTTCATTATCTATCGGATCTAAACTGGTTATAGGGGCTAACAGCGAATCAAGGGGAATATAGCGCACAGCTGTTGCAACCCAAAGAATGAATGTAAGTATTGTATGAATTCTAATGGGATCATGTATATTATGCGTTCTTTTGACAGATTAAAGTAATTGCTATTCTAGTGAATGATTGATTTATGATTATTACAGCGGTTTTAAATAACGAAAAGAGGTTAATTATATATAAATTAAAGGTTAAATGGAGAGAAAGATTTTGAATTTGATTGGTTATATGGAATCTCAGGGGTAATGTTATTTCTTCCTCTCAGATAATTGGTTTCCACTGACTTATAATTTGCCACGGTTTTTGAGTCTCTGTTGCTGAATATGTTTATTGTCCTGTGACCATAGGAGAAGGAGTATATGGAGAGTAATAAGATTTCTGGTTATAGAAGATGAAACACAATTTATTGTTCATAAACCATTCCACATAAAATGTACTGCCGTTATTTTCTGCAGAATATGTGCCACTTTAGCACAAACTATGAGGATCACTCTTACGTTTCTTAACTTGATAAAGACTGATCCTGAAATCAGCTAATGCTGAGACGCAACTGAAATCAACTAATAAAGCTCTTCCACTCTTCTACTGAACGTAACTGAACTGATCGTGCGTGTCTTACACACCGATAATGCCCCAAAATTCTTCCAAAATTTCTTCCAAAACTGAGTGCAGCTTTCCAGTAACTGAACTGAACGGAAAATGAAAGCGAATCGACTGTGGATCGACCGTCCATTCTTTCAACCAACTGAACTGATAGATTCTGGATCGACTATCCCTGGGTCTCAAAATTACACGAATAAATAAACATGGAAGTCTGCCGGATATCTTTATTCTTTCAAACATGTTTTTAGAAAAATCAAGAATGTTTTCTCCCATCCTCGCATTTCTATGGGGTAATCTGTTCCCTCCATTTTTTCTCTGTTATATTATTTGACAGATGGTCCACGTGACTACTTGCATGTTACCTACATCTCTTACGTATTAAATGGAACCGTCAGGATCTCCCTTCGAAAAGTTATTCCTTTGTCTTTCACCTCCGTATGTTTGTTGCTTTCTCCCTTAGCTAACATAACAAAAACACAGCTCCCTAACTGTAAAAGAAATAAACATCTTTAGAATTCTCTCCAGAAGACATCGGTTCTGCTGAGATCCTCTTTTACAAAATATTATTACAATAGGGAACAAAAATTTCCTGGTCATATTTCATGGCTGGGGTAACTTTCTGCGCTCTCGTAAGAAAATAACATTTTACACACAATAATTCAACACTTGTACAGGAAATAAAATGACAACAATAAGAAAATTAAATAAAATTACTTAATATAATTACTGTAATTAAATATGAGGGTGGCAGCTGTTTCATTATGCACATTATAAATACACCATATTAATATTCTATATTTATTTGCCTATAATAGAAATTAGGCAAAATAACAATAAGTATACAAAGCAAAGATTTCAAAAGATAAAAATATTAAATTGAAACTGATTCAAAATAATATAGTAACCTAAACATTAAGAAAAACTAGAATGATATACTAGCAACGGGATGAAACATATTATAACGGTAAAGGAATGTACCAGATTAGACGAAATAGAAAAGGAGCGTATAAGAAAAAAATTGGAAATAACTTTATTGAATGAAAAAATTAGAAAAAAATGGAGCAATCATGTATTAAGTATGAATAACACTCGCTTTTCATTGCAAACGTATAGATATTAACCCACAGACTTTAGAGATACAGGAAGACCTACAAGAGGTTATGAAACATGAGGTCTGAAAATGTTTGAGCCATTATTAAAAAAACTCAATTTTGAAATAGCACAGTTCAGAAATAGTTTAGAGAATACCATCTGGTACTTAAAATTCTAAATTATTCTCTTCCTGGGGAAGATAATTCCAGGTGGAATGTAAATCTCAGTAGCTGACAATCAGCAAACGAGAGAGAAATTTAACCTTTAGCCGTAGACACAACTTTAGCTATATGCCACTTTCCTTTAGATTAAATCAGGGACTCTCAACCTATCGCACGCGAGCCATTGCACGGTGGTTCGTAAACATTTTAGCAAATAGATATATTAACGTTTGTTTTACAAACAACAAATATTTAACAGTTCTGCTACAACTAACTGAAAAATAGATTTTAAATTATAAAATCGTTTGTGTAATACTGTACAGCATAATATGGAAGTCCAATTTTAATCTTACGACAGTGACATAGGGCAACTCAAATATATAACTTGATCTACAACAATGGGATATATTTTGTAGTGTGTTTAGCTGCGAGACGCATTTACAGTTAAGAAAGCAGTGGAGTTGCGGTTCTTAAGAAAAACCTAAGTTTCTTGGTAACATAAATCAACATTGGAAACAGCTTTCTTTGAATGCTTTCTTAAGTAAAAATGAAATTCTTCTTCATTGTGAACTGCCAGTGAAAATTAAGGAGCACCTTGGGAGTCTCATCTCAGGTTTCAGTGATCTCCTTGAAAACCTGGAATCAGAATTTTGGATTACCAGAAACTCCTTCTGAAAAAGAGGGATTGACCGAGTTATCATGTGACGGTAATCACAGGTAAATGATCAAGAGGATGAATTTCACAGACTTCTGACTGGCAAGAAAAAACTAATATCCAATGCTCTTAGAAAAATATGTAAGTTTGTTTTTGTGTGTGTATATAACAACTTATCGATGTGAATACAGAATTTTTTCTCTAATTTATATAAGAAAAAACAAGTACAGATATAAGTTGAATGTTGATTCCGATTTGACTAAAATTAAGATAGTTGAAACTGAGATAATATTTATGAGTTGTCACCCCCTATTTAATTAGAGTAATTATAGCAAGTAATTTTATGTAACTTCCTTATTATAGTCATGAGTGTAATGTCATTTTATTTCTTGTACAAGTGTTGAATTATTGTGTGTAAAATGATATTTTCTTGCAATAGTACAGAAACTACCCGAGCCATAAAACCTGACCTGGGAATTTCTGTTGCCTATTGTGATAATATTTTGTAAAAGAGGATCCCAGTAGAACCGATATTTTCTGGAGTGAATTCCAAAGCATGGTCTTTGAAAAGATGTTTATTTCGCTTACAGTTAGAGAGTTGTGTTTTTGTTATCTTAGTTAAGGGCGAAAGCAATAAACACATGGGGGTGAAAAGACAGGCTGATAATCTCTGGAAAGGAGATTCTAATGGTTTCGTTTAATACGTAAGAGATGTAGGTTATATGTAAGAAGTCACATAAGCCCTCTGACAAATAATGTAGCAGAGAAAAAAATGGAGGGAACAGATTACCCAATAGAGATTCGAGGATAGGAGAAAACAATCTTGATTTTACTAAAAATATATTTGAAAGAATAAAGATAGTTTCGTATGACCGGCAGACTGCCATATTTATTTAGTCTTGCCATTTTGCGACCAAGGGACACTCTCGTTCAATTCCCCGTTCATTTCAGTTGGTCGGAAGAAAAGACATTCTCTGTTCGATTCTAAGTCAGTGTGGAAGAGTAGACACTAACAGTTCAATTGTGTGTTTTAGTTTAATTCAATAGAAGAGTATCGTTAGTGGAAAACTATCAGTGAAGAGTACGCAGTTGTGTCTCAGAATTGAATTTAGTGAAGTTCAAAAGCAGAGTTTTAGAGGTATTAAAGTGAGTGATCGTCATAGTTAGTGCGAAATTGGCACATATTCTCCAGGAAATAGCGGCATTACATTTTATGTGGAATAGTTTATGAACAATAAATTGCATTTCATTTCCCATAACGAGAAATCTTATCAAACTCCATATACTCCCCTATAGTCACATGATCAATAAAGTATCCAGCAATATAAGTGGCAAAATATAAATCAGCGGAAACCAATCATCGGAGAAGAAGAAATAGCAATATCCCTGAGAATCCAAAACAATCAAATTAAATATTTTCAAAATATTTCCCTCCCCTGTACATATTTAATTACCCCCCTTTCATATTTAAAACGCTGCAAAACCAAACATTAAAGAACTTTGGTTAACTAAACAAGAACAACCCTTGCACTGAAATAAAAGTTTGAGTAAGGAATTGATGAAAAGTTTAAATTTAACAAATTTTACTGATTGTAAGTCTGAGTACCGAACTACTGGGCGTCTGGAATGTTTGTTGAAGTGTTTATGTATTCAGTCAGTATATTTTAACTTTAACAAAATTAATTTTAGTACATTTCACATAACAATGTATTGAATAGGAATAAATGAACAGTTTTTTCAATAAATATATAATTTTAATTACTTTACATAATAAATAACTAAATAAATCACTAGTGTTGTAAATTTAGAGAAATGCTAATTTTGACTCTTGTATCACAAAATCACGCATTTTCCTCCTAAAATTTTCTTACTGAAACATACATGTCGATCCTGGTGGTGTAGTGGTTACCATACTGGCCTCCTAAACCCAAGATCGCGGGTTCGAACCCGACCAGGACCGATGGGTTTTTTCGGGCGTAAAAATCCTAAGTATGGCTTCCTTCGGAAGGGAAGTAAAGCCATGGGTCCCGTGTCGTACATTTACGGCAGAAAAAGAACCTCAAGCCTGAAAGAGAGGCCTCTGAGCAAAATTTGTAGGCCGTTTCACGCCCTGAGTTGAATGGGACGCTGATAACCTGAGATGTTAAAAAGCATCCGTAAATAAACCAACCAAAAAAAAAAAAAATAAATAAATAAAAACTGCTGCTACATCTAATATCCTGCGTTGAATGTAATGGTACATCGCTGGAAAAGGTTGAGAACCCTTGCGTTAAATGATTATGTTATATGGAAATGTTGCGATCCTACTTTCTTCCATATTGAATATACGTCATGGGGAAAATGTTTTTCATTCATCTTTTGCTTTATAATTTTAAAATGTCTTTCACATTGGCTGCATTTTGGGAGAATGAAGAGAGAGATTGTTTCTCCTACAAAAGAAATTCATTCATTTTAATGTATTTAAAATTATTCTCAATCTTTTTAATCGAAGCAAATTCGTATGTAATTTAAATTTGTCTGCGCGCAATGCCGTAACATCTGCCGTTCAAATTCCTCACATGCTGAGCTAATATTTCATTCTGCACCATTTTAAAAATAGTTTATTTGGCCTAGTAAGGTAGGAACAATGCCCTTAAAGAAGAAGGATATATGCAAAAGTTATGCTTTACTGTTACGCTTTGAGAGAACAGGCACAAAATAAACATTGAGCTTTCGAATCCTACTACATTATTATTTTACAGCCTTTAGCCGCTATCTCAAAGTTGACTTTTAATTCCGATAGATACTGTCATTATATTTTTACTTTCCACTTTTTCTAATCTTTCTACACATTTAACAAGAGGTTTCTTGCTTTTTTTCTCTTATAGAGTTACACTGTTATCTCTGAAAGACATTAATATAGCATATTTTAAATATACGAGGTCTGTTCAAAAAGTATCGCGAATTTTGTGTTTTTTCAAAAAGTATTTATTTATTCATGAATATCTATTTTTTCCCCTTCAAAGTAATATCCACCAGATATTATACACTTGTGCCAACGTTTTTCCCAATCGTCGAAGCACTTTAAAAAATCGTTTTTTGTGATGTTGTTCAGCTCCTCATTCGATGCCGTCTTTATCTCCTCAATCGTGGCGTAGCGTCGTCCTTTCTAAGCCTCTTCAGTTTTGGCGACAAAAAAAGGTCACAGGGGGCCAGGTCTGGGGAGTACAGTGGCTGCGGCATAATAAGTGTGTTGTTTTTGCCCCAAAATTCGCGCACAAGCAACGATGTATGAGCAGGGGCGTTATCATGGTGCAATTTTTGTTCTTCCACAAATCCGGGCGTTTCTGGCGGATTGCTTAGCGAAAATTGGACATAACTTGCAGGTAATATTCCTTATTGACCGTTCTACCCTGTGGCAAGAACTCATGATGCACCACGCCCCTGTAGTCGAAGAAAACTGTAAGCAAAACCTTCACATTCAACCGAACTTTGCGCGCTTTTTTCGGTCTTGGCTCGTGTGGCAGCATCCATTGGGATGATTGAGCTTTAGTTTCCACGTCATAACCATAAACCCACGATTCGTCACCAGTTATGACCCTCTGGAGAAAATTTGGGTCGTCGCAGACGAAGTTTAACAGCTCCTTAGCAACGTTAATGCGATGGTGTTTTTGATCGAAATTGAGCAACTTTGTTACGAATTTTGCGGCGACCCGTGTCATGCCCAAATCATTGGTAAAAATCGAATGGCACGAGCCAATCGATATGTTTAGGTCCTCAGCAACTTTTCTAACGGTGATTCGACGATTGGCCAATACTATTTTCTTCACTTCTTCAATGTTTTTTCATCTGTTGTTGACGAGCTTGGGCGTCCGGGACGCTCTTCGTCGTTCACATCTTCTCGACCCTCTGAGAACATTTTGTACAACCGATAAACGTTGCTTTGGTCCAAGATAGCTTCACCATATGCCACAGTCAACATTCGGAATGCATCCGCGCACTTAATTTGGTTTTTCACACAAAATTTGATAGATTCTTTGTTCCATTTTTTGGAATAGGCAAAAATCGAAGACGATCCAAAACACGTCCAAGCAAAATAGCTGTCAACAATTAACTGAACATTCAAAATGGCCGAGCTTGTCAACATAAGTGAGGGACATGAGTATCAACATAACGCCACAAAACAATCGAAAATCGAATATACGTAGGCTGCGGAAATTCAAAATTCGCGATACTTTTTGAAGAGACCTCGTATCCCGATATTTCACTAATTTCGACGTATTTTATAAAGGGTACGAGAGTACTCAAGATAGACCTTTTTTTTTTTTTTTTTTTTTTTTTTAGAATTATAGAGTTTTAAATAATTGATTAGAATGCGTTGCAATATGTTTTTTTTTTGGGGGGGGAAGATCTTTGCTAAAGCCCGTGGAATTGGGAATTAAAGAGCAAATAGTTTGAACTGTACTGCAGTGCCCTATGCAGGACACTACATTCTTAAGTCTGGAAATTATAGGTATTTTATTGAAAAATGTTGCCTAACGAAAACTCCCCTTGAAAGCCCCCCCCCCCCAAAGCATTTATTTACTAAACAAAAACTCCAACATGAACACGCACAAATGTTTCTGATACCTCACAGTCAACAGAACAAATTAATTGGGTGCTTTTTTGAGCAACTTCTCCTACAGAGTACATTGATAACTCTGGTTTAGTTATCAGAATATACAATAGCTATTAAACCATTAATCCTATGCCTATTACCCATATTTTCAAGATGATGATTCCTATGATTGTATGACTGATACTAGACAGCCCTAATATCAGAAATGTTAACACTCGCTCTTTGAAAGAAGAAAACTTCTAATCAAGAATAAAACCAGGCAGCATGATACTATTAAGATTCGAGCCTATATCCTCGCATTTGTGGTTGGCTTAGGATTGAGACACACCTTCTGTTGAGCCGACCTTCAATGGGCCCGTGATACAGGAGCCAAGCGTACGTTAATAGATAGTAAAAGTAACACAAACGCTACAGGAATCAAATATTTATTATCTATGCCATATAAAATATATCTGAACTTGTACATTTTTAAACACTTAATTCAAGCTCCCTCCCCCTCCTCTTGACTCCTCTGCCTGACCCATTGTGTTTTCAAGTAGAAATGTTGGTACTGAACGATGTTAAAATGTGTTCAGCTAGCAGCTCTGCATATAGAGGTGAATTTACGTTCTCCTTGCCTTTTCTGGCATCAAAAAAACAATTAGGAGGAGGAGACAAGGATAGGTGAGTGCCTGGTCACATTGGGTGCGTCGCGAAGCAAAAATGAAGTGTTGAAAAATAAAACAACGACGTTTAGTGTGTACAAAAGCATGCTAATTATGGACCCTCTCCCCTGCATTTAATCCAGTACTTTGGTTAATTAATTGTTCTAGTCACCACTTTTCTGCACACATGTAGTGCACCTCATATATTATGCCAGCGTAACAGTTCTCATGAAACTTAACTTCCAGACAGATTAGGTACTTTCAGGGTCAATTGCTCTCGAATTATTCTTAAGAGACAGGGCAGATGTCATTACAAACACTGCCACGGGTGGCCGAGGTCGTTAAGTCGCGGACTCGTGAGCGGGAGGTTTGGGTTCGAATACCGCCAGGACCGTCCTCCCTGACTGAAGTTTTTTCCAGGTTTTCCTCAGTCCTCATAAATGGCAAATGCCGGGAAGGTACCCTAAACTTAGGCTTGGAACGATTCCTTCCTTAAAAATAAATCCTTTCCCAATATATCATTTCATCTCATGTATCAACAATGTCCATTGCCTGTGGTCCCTCTGTAGCAAAAACGGGCGTTAAACACTATTCATTCATTCATTACAAACACTCACGTACGGAAAGCTCTACAATAATACTGGAAGTCAATACTGCGACCTACACATACATACTGTGGCATTTTCTGTCGATGAAAAGCCAAAATTAATAAGCTCATTTTGCTTTTCTTGTATAGTCTTCAATTATCAAATTCATTATGCCATAACAGAGCTCAATTGCAGCTTGTGATGTTGTATACTCATAAACACTATGTTTTTATTGTGCTACATCTATTTCTTATATATATATATATATATATATATATATATATATATATATATATATCGATTTAAATAAGAATCTAAATCTATATCTAGATCTAAATATATATATATATATATATATATATATATATATATATATATATTATATTTCACTGTTTTTACATACAAAATTATAAAACGTGTTTATATAATTTTTCTTTTTCGAAATAATATGATATTAGCTATATGACAATTTTTCTTTTTCATATTTCAACACAACTGCTGAAAAATCTCAAATACATATACAATTCTATTCAATTTTAAAAATCAACAACGGTTCCTAATTTTTGAAGCACCTTATGGTAACTTTAAAACTGTGTGCAAATGGAATATGGTATATAAATGCTCTAGTACAATAAGAAATATATTATAATAGTTAATGAATACTTTTTTCTTTGTACTATTGGTTTATTCAGAAATTAGAAGCGGTTGTTATAGTAAAATTGAATGATGATTTCAAATATATACATTTCTATTGTAAGATATCAATTACGGTTCCAAACCTGTGGAGCATCTTATGGTTACTTTAAATAAAGGTCTGTAAAAGCTCTGTAAAATTGAACTTCGAACTTTACTTGAGCAAAATAGGAAAAGGGAAACATTTTGATAAATAAATTTCACAAGAATTACACTAGCCTCAAAGGTAGTAGGTTTGAAGGCTACTTTTGCTCAGCAAAAATGTCCCTTTTTTGTTCATATTGTGAACTGCGATGAAAACGACCGATACAAAATTGTAGCCAGATGGAGCACTTTTAAAAACCAAAATTACACAAGAGGAAGGTTGTGGTGACGGTATGATATCTATTTTCTGCTTCGTTTGCAAACAATTACTTTGAAGACAATGTCAAGAAATAGCAAAAATGCATTAGAGGCTGAAAGAAAAACCATTTGGTACTATCAATAGTAAAGAGTGTATTGTTCTTCATGATAACGCCCAGCTATACATCTTGCAGATAACTTAATGAACTGGGCAGCTTTATGTCGCAGTAGTATGGTAAAAAAAGGATGCTGTTGGCAGATATTATGATTAATAAAATTAAAGTATGATAAAAAAGGATGCTGTTGGCAATTATTATGATTAATAAAATTAATTCTGCACTTTTTGGTGATTTGTTGAAGTTTACATCCGAACTATCCAATACTGAAGAAACTGCACTTGATATGGGAATATGGGGATTTGGCACCAGATTATCTAAATATAAGGAAAATTAAAAACAACCAATCAAAAATGTTATTTATGTTTAGATCAACATATTTTCAGCAAACATTGTGAGATTATGTGCAATTTTGCCAGCATATAATAAAGCATGTAATCTTCCCAAATTAAGGATATAGCCTCCTAATATCCTAAGTATGGCTTCCTTCGGAAGGGAAGTAAAGCCGTTGGTTCCGTGCCGTACATTTACGGCACGATAAAGAACGTCAAGCCTGAAAGAAGAGGCCTCTGAGCAAAATTTGTCGGCCGTTTTACGCCCTGAATAGAATGGGACGCTGATGACCTGTGATGTTAAAGAGCGTCCTTAAATAAACAAATAAAAAAATAGCCTCCTAATATTCTACTTCTTCTCATCGGCACAACAGTCTAGGGGGAGCCTTGGCCTGCCGCAGCGACCTCTGCTTCCTCTACCTCCATCTTACGACTTCATTGATAGAGGCACTCCGCCGGTCGTCTATTACGCGGCTCCCTAGATCGAAGAACGCCAGCTCTCCATTAGTCCAATTACCCTCACGAGGCTGGGTGGCCCCTTTCCAGACTTCCCTAACTTAGAACAATTCTTAGGCAGGTACTGGAATCGACCCCAGGCCTCTCAGCAGCAGAAGCTGCGCTAACTACTAGATCAGGTAGGTGATCAGTTTCCTAATATATGATGAAGTAAATCTTGATATTTAGATATCTATTTTTAAAATACATACCTGAATTAAGAATGCAGGTACAAATTGTAAGTACATATATTATTCTAACCATTGAAGCAGTAGATTTCCATGCCACGATAAAGAAACACCCAGGTAATCACAATGGTAATAATGAGATTAATCTAATATCAACATTATAAGGCATAGCATTTGAATTATAAGTAAGGAGACAAGTAGCTTTCCAAAATGACATCGCCGTGAGTGTGACAATAGTTTAATTTATTGTTACACGAGAAGGGCGGAAATAACGTTGCACAGGGAGCGATCCTAAGCCATAAACCGCTCAGATCGTTCTCGCTTAACCATGGTGACCCTGAAGTAAGCAAGATATCGTTAAGGCTTTTGTGTAAGTCAGACAAGGGAAGTTAGACTGTTGCACCCTTAGGAAAAATAACATGCAACTTTTTCTTAAAATGGAAAGAAAAACAACTTATAGTATATTTTTCACTCAAGAATCCAGCAAATATTATATTTTGAAGGTCAGAGTATTGATTGTAACACCCCAGCTCCAAGCCAGTAAAGGCGCGAAAAGATTATCCAATAAGAAAGTTTCGCAACATAAATTGTAATGAACAGCCAATGACCGATACAGTACAGTAATTAAAATATTACGTTAACTAGAACTAGGATCCAACAAGCGTCATACTGGCCGAAGGAAGTACGCAGTTGTTGTAAGGACGCAGACAATATTTTGTGGACAGAAAAGTGAGAATTTAAATATAAGTGCGTCGTAAATTTTGAGTCTATTATTAGTGAAGCCGCAGAGTATAGGAAGGAGAGACCAGTACAAAATGTGCCTTGCATAGAAGTAAACACGCGAATTCAAATCTCAGCGAAACCAAAGTACGTAAAACAAAAATTAGGAAAGCGAGATTAAGAAGTGGAAAGGTATATTAACGTAACGTCGTTCAGCGTGGTCTGTACTAAAGTGAAGGTTGAACTCTGACTTTTTCCCTGAGCGAGAGTTTTGAACCGTAACAAACCGTTAACCGAAACCCATGTCGTACAGTCAAGGTTCCTTACAGACAATTCTAATAAACAAAACTATGTTCCCTGAGTGTACATATTCTCCGCCAATAAATTCTCTTGAGTGACCAGATACATTTTGTCTGCGTTAACGTGACGAAACCTATTCAATTCCTCTACCCTTGAAGTGTTTTACAGTGCAAAATTCCACTAGATATGAATCTCAAATAGTTCTTAATGTTTATGAATATTGGAAAATCATCACCATATTAGCATTATCGTGAATATACTGCTCCATCATCTGCACAAAGGGTTTGCTTTCATTTAAAATATTTACTACAGTATGTAGTTCTCAGTATTGTTGTTTTATGAAAACATTCTTGCATAAAATATGCCCTTGGCGTCCTGCTCCTGATAATTCTCATAAATGATTCATTGTCCGCACCAAAACAAAAAAGATATCATACTTTCTTGCTACATTAACATAAAACGGAATTTATTTTATTAATAAAGCATAAGTGGTTTCATCGACATCTTCCTAAAACCCTAGACATCCTGTCCACGTCTCTTCGCTTTATGAACACTATTTTACAATAGTTGAATTTCAGATATCAAATTTTCAGATTTTCCATATTAGAAGCATCAGTCACAATTGAGAAGAATATTTTGTCTTCATTTAAATCTTAAGTAACAATTCAACCAATGTGAAGCACAAGCATTTTACATTTGGTGATACCCCATTGTTCATTTGCCAACTATTTTAGAATATTTAAAGACTGAACTCGCATGTTTTGTTCCACGATCTGACCATCCGAACCCCTGACGCAATGAGTCAACAATATTACAATATTGCAATATGAAGTTTACCATTGAGATATGCTTCCATTGTCCTACCGCAGGAATGTGATACAAATGATGATACTGAGCACAGAATCTAAAAAGTCTAGACAACTTTAGCGTCATATCTGGATTCTGGACGTCAAATTTGGTTAGTTTAGGCGATATTTTGATGGGTGGCAACCCTTTTATCATTACTCCGATCATGAAAACCGCGTGATAGGCGACCTGCGGAGTGCCAGCATGCAGATCATATGCCCCCTTCAATGCTTCTCTCTATCAATAAAGTCGTAAGACGGAGATAGAGGAAGCAGAGGTCGAGCTCACCCCGTGCTGTAGTGCCAAATGAGAAGAGAAGAAGACCATATCATTACTATCCTCTGGCCCAAGAAATCAGAGCAATAATTGTTCTGCAAGTGACCAATTCGCTTGCATAAAGGTAAGAGGCGAAAATAACAAAGACAAAATTAGCAGCGATTCTTTTAGAAAAGAAAAACAATAATACATATTTATATGCTGTACATTAACTGACATAATTTCCACGTTGGAAACTTTGTAGAATGTAATGGATTAGTTGCAACAATTTTAAATTTTAAATAAATTATTTAAATATATTAAAGGTAATTTAGACTTTTAAAAACAAAATTTTAACTTAAAAATAAGAAAATGTAAACACATTCTATATATGTTTTAGGGCATATTGTCATTGTCTTCAAATTTTCCATAATATTTCCGTGCATACTACTTATATACAACATACATTCTTATTTTGAAATAAATTACGGAAGTACACCGGAATTCAATTTATGCAGGTGCTATCGGAAATAACAATAGTTATATTGGGAAATGGCTGAACATGTCAAGGTTTAGGAAGTTGTTAGTAATGTATGGGGTTGCCGTTTCGTAGTCAATGGTCTTTGAAACAATTTATTATCCCTTTATGTTTTATTAATATTCAGGAAACATGAAATAACCTTTTGCAATACAATGTTAGTTTTAAATTTTGGGGCCAATAAACTTGAAACGTTAGTTTGAATCTATTCATTAATCGGTAATGAAATAATAGGTTTTAATTAAAAGGTTTTTGCTCTACAAATTACACTTGTACAAGAGACTAGTATTCAGAAATTCTCAATCGCCCAAAGATTTCCTGTCCTGCCTTAATTTTGCTTATAGCCTAAATATTTTTAGAAATGCAATGGAATATCCTCTAGAACATTTGTCTAAAATAGAAGATAAAAACTAAAATATAAATAACACTACAATATTCGAATATGTACGGTAAAAAGAGCACAAAATGGGCTAGGATTAAATTATTTATTCAATTTAGACAATTTATTCCCCTGAGTCAGCAAATGTTTTAAACGGACGCAATGCATTAAAAATCAATTGAGATTTAATTAAAAAAAGATAAAACGTTCATAAGAGGTGCAAAAGTTTCCGGCCTGACATGGAAGACCACGCTTTATTGTTGCGATGTTCATGCTATTTGGTACTCACATGTTTACGGCCGTAAACACTGTATTTACTTTCCGGCCGTGCAATTTATTTGTTTGGAGAAGTTCTTTTCACTCAGACATGAATCATAACATAGCAAGATTTTAATACGTAATAATGATTAAATTTTTAACTATAGAGAGACTTTCAGTGATATTGAATAACGATTTGACGGTTATGGAGCAGCTTCATTTTCATATTCCGCTGTAAAGGATTGGGCTAACAGAGCCTTGAAGATGACCCCACGTTAGGTTAGGCCGGTGGATGTGTCGAAGAGGAAGCTTTAAACGAAAGGCATCTGAAATACTTGCACAATTGGGGATTTTTAAAACAACTGTCTTTGCATCCTTCATCAACATTTCCATATGCATAAATAAGGTCAGTGCAGTGTTCAAAGTCTTCCAGCAGTTCAAATATAAGTGTGCGTGGAATGTTGTTAGAAATATTTGTGATAAATATAGGGCAGTATTGAAATTCATAGTCACGAGGGATTTTCTTTTTTTTTGATTTGATTTATTTATGGACGCTGTTTAACAGTTCAGGTCATCAGCGTCCCATTCAATTCAGGGCGTAAAATGGCCCCAAATTTTGCTTAGAGGCCTCTTATTTCAGGCTGGAGGTTCTTTTTCGTGCCGTAAATGTACGACACGGGACCAACGGCTTTACTTCCCTTCCGAAGGAAGCCATACTTAGGATTTTTACGCCTGAAAACATCCATCGATCCTGGCCAGGTTTGAACCCGCGATCTTGGATTTAGAAGGCAAGTATGGTAACCACTATACCACCAGGACCGACATCACGAGGGAGGAAACTATGGTCCGTACTATGACCCTCTTTCAAAAAGAGAATCAAGTACCACCCGAATAGGGGTGAAGGAAACCATAGATAGACCAAGGTCACATACTCGTAGTTCTCGAAGAAGATAGTGTCGTCGTGTTAACAGTTAGGTGTTACTCTTCGTCCACTGAAGATGCCAACCGGAGTAGTTGGTGAAAGCTATGGTAGTAATTTAAACCATGGACCACGGCAAAACAGCCCGGGAGGATTTAATTGTTTTAATGACAACACCGGCCGTGAAAGCCTAAGAAGTATTATAACGAACCTCTACGGGGAGGAAGTTCACAGACGCATACGCCATTTTGAAAAATTGCGTAAGAAGAGAAGCATGTTACTTTCAAGTTTAGCATTTTTAAGTCGATGCAGGGACTACAATTGTATACCTAAATACCTGCAGATGCGTAACAATATAAAGAGCACTGCTGCAAATAGGATTTATAATAGAGCCGGACGTGCACTTACTCGAGAACAGATACATTCGACGAGATCTCAACTTGCCTCTGTCTCCATGGAACTTTTAAAGCTACATATACACTTAGCATCGTCAATGTCAATACACACGTGGAACAAGATAGATTCTATTACATTTAACTGTGCTGAACATCATGGCTTCATAGCAACAGAACGCCAGAAGAAAAAATTCGACCAGCTACATAAAAAAGAAACTAGCCAAAACTTGGACCCCAACAAGGTAATTGTGAATTTATCTAGCCACCAGCTATCTCCAGATGCAGTTTCACTTCTAGTTAAAGGAAACAACTTTGCCTTAGTGCCCAAGAAGATTCCTACGGAAACCATCATTACGCAAGTAGAAAACGCTATTTGTGATCTGCCAATAGCTGATGCAGAAGAGGTACGCTCAGAAGCATGCAGAATTTTAAAGAAAGCAAAGCCTCCTAAGAATAATCTTAATAGGAAGGAAAGAGCACAACTCAAAAACCTACGTGAGAATGACAATATCACCATCCTCCCAGCTGATAAGGGCAATGCCACGGTAGTGATGGACACATCCGAGTATGAAGAAAAAATGGGTTCCTTATTAACACCAGATACCTACAGAATAGTGCCAAAGGATCCTACTACAAGTGTGGAAAGAAAAACTGCCGTTCTTCTAAAAAACACCAAGTGGAAACCCGAGGAAATAAAAAAGCTACGATCAACTAATAGTCTACCCCCTAGACTGTATGGACTCCCGAAGGTGCACAAACCAGGTGTTCCCTTAAGGTCTATTGTCAACACGATCGGTTCACCTACATACAAATTGGCGCGTTACTTGGCATCCTTGTTACGTCCGTTAATAGCTCACTCGGATCACCACATTAAGAACTCGAAACACTTTGTGGAAATCATCGATAGGATCAACTTCCAGCCAAATGACATTCTGGTGAGTTTTGATGCAGAATCTCTATACACAAATGTACCCATTAAAGACACCTTGGAACTACTACAATTCCACTTTAAAGCAGAAGAGATCACATTATTTGAACACGTCCTAACTTCCAGCTATTTTCTATGGAGAACCAAATTCTACCAACAGAAAGAAGGAGTAGCAATGGGAAGTCCACTAAGCCCTGTAATAGCAAATTTCTTTATGCAACACTTCGAGAAGAAAGCTCTAGACACTGCTGTATACAAACCTTCACTCTGGTTAAGATACGTGGACGACACCTTTGTAATTTGGCCACATGGACATCATAAACTACAGCTCTTCTTGGAACATCTAAATAGTCTCCATGAAAAAATTAAATTTACTATGGAAAAGGAAAGTAATGACACGCTTCCCTTTTTAGACGTCCTAGTTCGAAGAAAATCATCAGGAGCTCTTGGTCATCAAGTCTATAGAAAAAGCACACATACGGAAAGATATCTCAATGCCAGATCGAATCATCATCCTGCACAAAAAAGAACTGTAATCAAGACTTTAGTGCACAGAGCAAAAACCATCACAGAACGTGAATATCTTAAGCAAGAATTAAATCATCTCCGCGATGTTTTCAAGGCCAACGGATACAGCAACAAAGATATTGACAGAGCCATTCGTCCTAAGAAAACTGCAGCATCTAACACCTATTCGAACAAGAAACCTAAAGCTGTTCTAAAGTACATAGAAGACGTTACTGTACGTATAGCACGCTTATTAAAGAGAAAAGGCATACTTTCAATCTTCACCCAACTGAAAAATTAGGACATATGCTAAACAATGCAAAAGATCCAAGGCATCCCCTTGACACCACGTGAATTTATAAAATACCACGTGAATGTGGCAAAGTTTACATAGGCATGACCGGAAGATCGATTAAAAACGATTAGAAGAACATCAACGACATTTGCGCCTTAATCAGCCCGAACGTTCGGCAGTAGCAGAACATGCAATAAAGGAATGTCACGGTATATGCTTTAGCAAAACAGAAGTGGTTGCAAAAACTCAAGGCTTTTTCAATCTAGCCAAGAGGGAAGCATTGGAAATACAACAACACCCTATCAACTTTAATAGGGATGGTGGTTATCAACTAAGCAGCACATGGAAACCGGTTCTTAAAAACAAGCAACTACCTCCCCTCCATTCTCCTCCCCTCCACTTCCGCCACACACATATCGATCGTCCTCTACAGCCAGACAGAGACGGATCAATACTGTCGTCGTGTTAACAGTTAGGTGTTACTCTTCGTCCACTGAAGATGCCAACCGGAGTAGTTGGTGAAAGCTATGGTAGTAATTTAAACCATGGACCACGGCAAAACAGCCCGGGAGAATGTAATTGTTTTAAAGATAGTGGCGTCATTTGGGGGAAGGCAGCAGAGGAATTGTGATAATAGACCTCATAGAAACTAGCGCAATGAACTGGGGCGTTCTATAGAGCTACAGCATCAATTTCTCAGTGCTATGAAGGAAAAAGTCATGGAATAATGAATAATTACAAATCATTTTATCTTATTTTCTACCCAAATAACCCCTCAGGGGCCCAATTTTTTGGGATAGCGACCCCGAGGCACCCGAGCTGCTCCCTCAGGTCCGCGCTTAGCGCGTTTGACTCGTTTTATTTCGCCTCTTTTATTGTTTTATTTGTCCTACTTCCCTGTTCTTTGTCTGATGGGTGCTCCCGTGTTTGACACGGTAAAAAGTGACTGGGTAACAGCGTAACTCCCAGCACTGGGTTATCATGTAGGACGGGAGCGTATCCCCTGGTAAAGGCCAGGCCCGGGGAAGGGCCATTGCATGAGCTGTAGACTTCCTGCAGGCAATTGGGTCCCTTCGTCAGCCCACAGGAAGGTGTGACCCTGAGGTTACTTTGTTCAGGCCAGAGCCAGTAACCTAAGTCGGGGTGGCGCCCAGGAAGCAGCCTGCCATCGGAGACGGTTGCAATGGTGGAGGAATAAATCGCTATGGTACTGGAAAATAATCCTTTACATTTTAAACGTAAAAGAGTTGACGTAAAAGAAGTAATCGAGAAGTCTTTCCCTCGTTACTTAGTTATTAGTCGTACTGAAGAGAGTCAGTCGTTTACGACCGTAAATCCATTTAAAATTCAGAAGGGCATTGATGCCATAGCTGGGCCCGTTAAGTCCTGTACCCGTCTACGCAACGGATCACTTTTGGTGGAGACACTTGGCCTGTCTCAAAGCAACTCGTTGCTCAAGGCGACGCTACTCTACGGATATCCCGTCCGTGTCGAGAAACATAAGACCATGAATTCGTCGCGAGGAGTTGTTACCACAAATGTTCTAGACGGAATGTCCGACCCGGAAATCCAGAGCTGTCTGGAAGACCAAGGCAAGGAAAGAGGGGGAATTACAGCCGACCCGGACTCTTTTCCTCACATTCGACAGGGTCGAATTGCCGCAGAGGATAAAGGCGGGCTACGAGGTGATAGAAGTGCGCTCGTATATCCCGAGCCCGTTGCGATGTTTTCAGTGTCAGCGTTTTGGACACACTCGCATATCTTGTAAAAGTGCCGTTCCCATCTGTGCAACCTGCGGTGAAGCAAGTCACGAGGGAGCATGCCCATCTGCTCCTGTCTGCGTAAACTGCCGCGGTGGACATCCAGCCTCGTCCCGCGATTGCCCTCGTTTTCGAGAGGAGCGCTGTATCCAGGAGATCCGGGTGAAGGAAAAACTCTCCTTTACTGAAGCCCGGAAGCGATTCCAGTCTCGCCAACCTGTCGTGCCTAAGACCGGCACCTACAGCGCAGCAGCTTCTTTTGCGCCCAAGAAGTGCGATAGCAGTACGCAGACCTGTGATCTTGTTTTTACACGGGTCCAAACTACTCCTAGTTCTCCAAAGCGCTCTACCGTGAGGCCCAAAGCGGTTGTTTTTAATGCCCCTGATATTAAGTTCAGGACGAGTCTTACGCGAACGGATTTTTTAAAGTCGTCAACTCAGGTAGAGCAGAAAAAGAGCCCTTCTCCTCCTCGGAGGTCACGCTCCCATGATGGGAGCAAACCCGCTAGGCGGACGCCGTCGCCGCCTATACCCACATCCAACCGATTCCAGGCGTTGGAATCGGCGGATGCTTCTCAGCGGGAGAGCCCTCCCTCTGAGGAGGTCATGGAGCAGGATGTACCTGCTCCAGGAAAACCACCGAGCCCCACGCGATTAAAAAAAGGACGTTTGTTTCGCCCTGGACCGTCCAAAAAGTAAGGTGGTAAATTTTTAGCTTCTTTTATCTAATTTTAACAATGACTATCCTTTCGTGGAATGTGCGTGGTCTCCGTAGTCGAAGACTTGACCTCGAGTTAATTTTACGTTCTACTGACCCTTTGCTTGTGTGTCTCCAAGAGACTAAGCTTCGCCCAAGTGATTCTTTTAATTTACGCGGTTACTCTTCGGTGAGATTTGATCTCCCTCCCGAAGATGGCACTCCCGCTCACGGCGGAGTTTTACTTTTAATTCGAAATGACGTGTACAGCACTTCATTACAGCTCCAGAATCCTTTACAAGCTGCTGCAGCTACAGTTCACTTTTCTGGCCTTAGTTTTTCAGTCTGCACTGTTTATTTACCTCCGTCCGGCACCATCACCACAGTTGACCTGGACGATCTTTTGTGTCAGCTACCACCCCATGTTCTCCTTTTGGGGGATTTCAATGCACACCATCCCCTATGGGGTTCCACCACGGAGTGTGCAAGGGGTAACCTCTTAGCTGACTTTTTGCTAAATCACAATCTTATACTTCTCAATACTGGTCAACCTACTTTTCTCTCTGACAGCACTCACAGCTTTTCGCACTTGGACTTATCCATCTGTTCTGCCTCACTTGCTGTATATTTCACCTGGAACGTCATCTCCGACTCATATTCCAGTGACCACTTTCCGTGTAAGATCCATGTACTCTCTTCGAACGCACATTCACAGCACACGCCAAAATGGCTCATTGAAAAAGCGAATTGGCCTACTATCGATCTTTGGCCGAATTTTCAGGGTGTGAATTTCCATCTATCGACATCGCGATCGTGCACCTCCGTACGGTCATCATAAGAGCCGCAGATAAGGCTATTCCCCGGTCGTCTTGTCACCCCAGACGCTTACCGGTTCCTTGGTGGAACGATGAATGCCGGGATGCATTGCGTGCACGCCGAGGTGCTCTCCGAGTTTTTCGTCGCCACCCTACTTCAGCAAATATGATTTGCTACAAACAACTTCGCGCCAAATGCCGCCGAGTCATTAAGGATAGAAAAAAGGCTTCTTGGATTTCTTTTACCTCTTCTTTTAACCGCACAACGCCTTCATCCGTAGTTTGGGAACGGCTACGCCGCGTTGCTGGCAAACCAAGGTTTACACTTATACCCGGTCTTAGGATTTTAAATCGAGTGCTCACTACTCCGACTGACGTCGCCAATGTTTTAGGGCGAACCTTCGCTGATGTTTCGAGCTCCGCCAATTACCCGACTACTTTTCGCGCATTAAGGGAGTAGGTTGAGAGGAAAGGTTTCTCATTTGCCTCCGACCATCAGGAGAGCTATAACGTTCCTTTTACCGCCAGGGAACTGGAGCATGCCCTTTCCACCTCTCGACATTGCGCACCGGGGCCAGATGACATTCATGTTGCCATGTTGCAGCATTTATCAGCGGAAGGCAAAGCTTTTTTATTACGAACTTTTAATTTTATTTGGTGTCACGGCACATTTCCCAACGCTTGGCGATTGGCCACCGTGATTCCTATACCTAAGCCTGGAAAGGACCCCCATCTTCCTTGCAGTTACCGTCCGATTTCCCTCACCAGCTGCGTCTGCAAGGTGTTAGAACGCATGATTAACGGACGGCTCATGTGGTGGTTAGAGTCGAGACATCTATTGACGAACGCTCAGTGCGGTTTTCGTCGTCACCGCTCCTCTGTCGACCATCTCGTATCTCTTTCGACCCACATAATGGACGGTTTTATTTGGAAGTGCCAAACGGTTGCTGTGTTTTTCGATTTAGAGAAAGCGTACGATACCTGCTGGAGAGGCGGTATCCTCCGAACGCTTCACGATTGGAACATACGTGGGCGTATGTCTGTTTTTATTCAGGAATTTATGAAAGACCGGGTTTTTAATGTTCGCGTGGGATCAGTTTTATCATATAATTTTATTCAAGAGAACGGTGACCTCAGGGCTCGGTACTTAGTTGCACACTGTTTGCCATTGCGATTAACTCTATCACCGAGTGTTTACCGCCAGGAATACAATCGTCGTTATTTGTGGACGACTTTGCCATCTATCTTTCCTCTCGGAGAACCTGTCTCTTGGAACGCCGCCTCCAATGCTGTCTCGACCGCCTTCACGCTTGGAGTGTTTCTCACGGGTTCCGTTTCTCCGCAGAGAAGACCGTCTGCATGAACTTCTGGCGCCACAAGGAGTATCCTCCACCTTCGCTCCATCTTGGCCCAGACGCACTCTCTTTCGCGGACGAAGTTAGGTTCCTTGGCTTGGTGTTCGATAGGAAATTATGCTGGTCATCGCATATAGCGCAACTCAGAGGCAAGTGGGAACGTTCTCTTTGTATTTTACGTGTTTTAAGTGGCACATCTTGGGGAGCTGACCGGACTATACTTTTACGTTTTTACCGCTCTCTTATCAGGTCCAAATTGGATTATGGCAGTGTACTTTATGGCTCTGCGCGGCCTTCTGTTCTGCGCCGCCTGAACCCGATTCATCACCGGGGTATCCGTGTTGCCATTGGGGCATTCCCCACCAGTCCTGTGTTGAGTTTATGTGCGGAGTCTGGAGAACCTCCGTTGTTTTATCGTAGGGATGTTTTACTAGCTGCGTACGGTTGTCGCTTAGCTGCGCATCCTCGTCATCCCACGAATGGGCCGTTTTTTAATGTGTCTTTTGATAATTTTTTTTGCTGCTCGGTCTTTTACTCCTAAGCCTGCTGGCTTTCGTTTTCGGGAGATTTTACGGACGTTGGACATTGAGTTACCTGCTTTTTTCTTAGCCGGGGAAACTTCTTCTCCCCCCTGGATTTTAGCAGAGACCCCCGTTCATCTCGGGCTTACGTCCTGTCCAAAATCATCGACCGCAGCACATATTATTCGTTGTTCTTTTAGCGAGATCAAATCCTCTTTTAATGGCTGGAATTTTATCTATACCGACGGCTCTAAATGTGACACAGGTGTAGGATGTGCTTTTGTTTTTAATGGGGCTAGTTTTACGTATGATCTTGACGTTGCAACATCTATTTTTATGGCGGAGCTTTATGCTATCTTTCGGGCGGTTTTATTTATTTATGATCAGGGGCTAGGGAACAGTGTTGTATGTTCCGACTCTTTGAGTGCAATTTTAAGTTTTAGAAATCTGTACAACCTCCACCCACTTGTACAGATGGTCCAGAATGTAGTTTTAACCCTTTACGACGCTGGAGTCAGGGTAACACTGCTATGGGTGCCTGGGCACGTCGGACTCGCAGGTAATGAGGCCGCAGATGTTGCAGCAAAATCCGCTCTTTTAGACCCTGCTGAGTACGAGCAGCGTTTTTATTTCGGGGATTTTATACATTCTTTACGTAGAGCCATTTTTTCGCGCTGGCGCGAGGAGTGGGAATTACTCCCAACTAATAAGCTCCGTGAATGTAAATCCGCCCCTTTTAACTGGTCGACTTCTTCTCGCGCTGTTCGTCGCGAAGAAGTAATTTTAGCTCGTCTTAGAATTGGGCATTGCCGTTTTAGTCATTCTCACCTTTTTAATGGTCAACCCGCTCCAGCTTGCCCCCACTGTGACCACCCCTTTACAGTGCCTCACATTTTAATTGAATGCCATCATCTGGCAGCTTTTAGACATAGACTAGGTTTGTCCTCCTCTATTGAGGAATTACTTGCAGATGATGTGGTTGCTGTTGAGCGAGTGCTCCGTTTTATCCGTGTTTGTGGTTTTTGGAGCAAGGTGTGAGGTGTTCTCTTTTTATCCATGACGGCATTTTTAGACGCTTTTAAGACTGTTGTTGTTTCAGCATTTGATGCATCGTTTTTAGTACCAGTCTTTTATTGAGTTGTTATATATAACCCTTGTTATTGTTTTGGGGTTTTATTGTTACCAGTTTAGACTTTTACAATACTGGTTTTTTTCAGCTTTTGCTGATCTGTTTTACTACCAGTTTTTATATGTTCTATTATTTATTGACCCTTTTTAGACCATTATAGGACTGTTGTTTTTCGCTATTGCGGCTTTTTTAATACCAGTCCTTTGTTGACCATTACACCTACTTGTTATTTGTTATGGGTTTTTATTTTGTTGCACAACGTGCTACTGTTATTTACCCTAAGACATTATTTGTGTCAACTATTTATTTTTAGTTCTGGCGCAGTTTTTAGTGTGTTTGGGCGCTAATGACCTTAGATGTTGTGCGCCCCTTAAACAATAATCATCATCAATCATCATACCCAAATAAACCATGCCTCTAATATTCTTATAGTTTTTATAGTATGTATATAGAAATATTTATCTGCTGAATTCAGGAGCTTATCTGCTGCACGACACGCACAGTCCACACAGCTGCAGTGTTCAAGGCTGCTGTGAACACATGTTACTTTCATGAGCTGGATTATTCACATACATTCCAGACACTACCCCCCGGTTACAATCACCTCTTCTCACACCTGAAATCTGACTGTCTCGGGCTAGATTCACGAACAATAATTAGTTGAAGGATGCTATTATTCCAGCATTTTGAAAACAATTTCAGACTGTTTTTTAAGAGATTCAAATTTTAATCCAGAGATATGGAAAAAAACTCGAACTAAAAAGAGATTACGTTAAAAACATATACTTGTGTTTTTGTTGTCACCTATCTAACATACCAGGTCGGGAATTTATGGACCGCATCTGATACTCGCATGAAGCTGGAGCTCTCCTCAAACTTATACCGAGAGACGTCGCTGCAAGTTACTTGAAACCGTCTAGTGGAATGACAAGGCAAGAGCCATGTTGAGTCGCTCAGGCAATCAGTTATGCTCTTGGTAGTGAGCAGTGGCGGCCGTTTCAGAGATGCGGTGACTGTAAAGCATCCGAGATTCAGAGCTTCAGCCTGACAAGGAATACTTAATATATTATAAGCATAGCCTTAATTCCAGCACTATGCAGTTCTCTCAGTAATAATTTGTGACCCCATAGCCTCCCTATCCAAATTGCAGCGAATTTTACTTCTGGAGTAGATTAAAATGGCTAGGTCTATTAATACCCAATTAATGTGTGGAATAATGCAGAGATGTTAAAACTGTGTGGACAAAAAAAAAAAAAAAAAAAAAAAAAAAAAAAAACCGGATCAAAATTGTTTCTTTCCTAAAATACGCGAGTATATTTTCTCATTTTTTTTAATTTGTTTGTTCATAGAATAAGAGGAGTTAGTTCAATATATTACCATCATACAAGGAAGATCGTTAGGGGCAAAGAACGACGCTCTCGCACGGAGGCAAAGTGCTTAGAGCAGTTACTTTATTAATAGTTTCATATATCTTTGAAAAACACGTGTATTTATAAATTAATGATGTTGCAGGCGGAAAATTACTGTGTAGTGGCCTTCCTCTTGCCGATGAAAATCATATTTTTTTATTTATTTCGTTATTTATTAGTAGTAAATAGTAATTGCTGTTATAGTAGATGTGGAAGTGCCGCTGTGAGGCATCCCTGATTTCTTTTGAAAGGCTTTGCGACACTGGGCACAATTTATCCTCCCGAATATTTTGTTTCAGTGCCTCCAACCGGTTTTATTTTAGGTTTAACCGTACTTTTATATTGATGAAGACGCAGGAGCTCAGTGGTTTTGTACGCACCCCAATAAATACGTTAATCCTGTTGAAGGCTTCGATAAGAAGTTTCTAGTAGATAGCCTATTTCATCAGGAATGTCTTATACTTCATTTTTTAAATTCCATTTTTATATCATTGGGCCAGGTTATTTCTTATACAGAATGCTTCATAACAATTATCTAATTTTCTGATATGCAAGAAGGCATGTAATTAAATATTATTTTGCAATAAAAAGGTAATGCTTCCGTTTTGCGGTAGTAGGTAAAATTCAAAATTCTTCACTGACATTATTGTCTATGGCTACCTTTAATTATGTTTCAGTATTCCCGTTACCAGGAAGAAAAATTTAAGTTGATTTGTTCTCATTGTATAACTTCTGTCACATTTCCAATCATTATAAAATGCACAAAATTATAAAAGTTGAGTTAGAAGACAGGCACAAGACATATTAATCAGCCTGGGGCAATGCTAATATGGCACGGCGAATTTATGTGAAAGAACATCCTCGTCGTCACAATCCCTGACATACAATGTTTTAAAGACTAGATCAACATTTTCGAGATAATGGCCAGTTTCAGGTAAGGAAACTTTATTCAGGATCAAATCGAACTATTAAAGCAATATGAGGTTCGTAGCTGTTTGCAAGTAATTCACGAATACTGGAACTATTGTTCATTCGATGAATACTAACCACATAGGAAGAGTTTTAAGTGTGTGTGGAAAGGATCCATTTCATCAAACGTTAATCTTAGGTGTTTGTCTTAACAGAGCAATATTTGATTCAAATTAGCTAATCGTTGACTTCAACAAACCCACAGGAGTCACACAAGCACGCGCAAATCTCGCGCCTTGCTTTAAAAGTTCAAAATATACATCTACTATTGGCTGGTTTAAATTCACCTGTCAACGCATACCATCCAATTTGAAAGTTTAAAACATTTATTTACATTGGCTGGTTTAAAGTTAACTGTACAAACGGCTGGCGAGCTCATTGCACGTATTCGAAAACCTGGACTTCATTAACTCTCGCCAACTGAAGGTCTTTTAAGAAGTGATATAGAACTTGTACCTTTACTTTGTATACCGGTTTGTTGCAGTGTAGACAATTACACCAGAGAACTTTTCCCTTTTGACGACACACAAGTGAACATATGAATACTTCATGATACACAACACACACACACACATAAATACTAATTAAAATGCGCAAAATATGAGAATTGCGCTTACAACATATATATTATATTTATATTTCAGTGGGGGTACCCGTAGGAACTGTTTCAGATTTCCCAGTCACATTTGGAATGATAAGAATTTCAAGGCTGTTAAGAATGTCCGCAATCAATGGAAGTTTTCTGTAAGTATATGGATTAGCATTGTATCATGTAATTGGATCATATTTGATGTTCTCATTAGGGTTACTATATTCTGAACTCGAAAATGCTGACCCCAATGTATTGCTTGTATCAATTCATCATTTGTATCATTTTGCATACTTCTCATTGAACTTTTTCTGATCAGTTTCTTTTACTATACAAGTAATTAAACATTTTTGCATGTAAAATGTCTGAAATTAAATGTTATCACAAGTAATATTACGAGAGGGTATGGTATTACCGATAAATTCAGGAACGTAGTGAGTGTGGAAAGATCAGATCCTCGAGTGATATTTATTAGCACTATTTCAGAATAAAATAAGAATTTAAATATAATTCCTCTAAACTTGGCTTACAAAATTGTGATATTTATATATTTGTGATCAACCTTTTCAAGCAAGCTTGCGACAGAAGAATGTCGATAGTCAGTAATACCAATAGAGAAGAGCAAAATACAGGTTTAGGACTATTTCATGAATAGAATATTGATATATATTTAAAATTCGCGCAAAGAATATTAACACTTGTTGTACATATGAATTTCTATTCTACCCAGAAACCGTTAGACCGAATTGGATAAAAGTCGACTATTATAATCGCTACCGTTCGATTTTCTAATACCAACTGATAAAACAAAAAAAAACTACATATGTATTTTAACATAACATAACTTAACATATAAACTACAATGTATTTTATTTTTCTTTGTATTCTGTAGCTTAGAATTCCTAATGATAAAATCAATTTGCACATTTGAAGCATCACCAAAACGCTTTGAAGAACTCTCCATTTGCCGTTATGATAGTCGATTGTCCATGCTTTTGTTCTATTAATAGCTCCCTACCTCCTCTAGTAAAAGTGGTCAGTGATGCATGTTCAGGAATTATATAGTGGAAGTAAAGAGTTGGCTACAGACCACAAGACAAATACACGTCGTATGATAAACGGATTTTTTTTTTCCTATAATTCATTCTGTAATCCGGCCGTGATTGGTAGGATTTAAAATTTTATTTCATTCCATTGGTCGATTTTAAAATGATGTGACACGAGTGAAATTGTCAAAGTAAGTGCTTTCACGGAATAGATGGAATATCTATTTCTTTACCGTGATTCATTCGGGGAAAAAAACCTCGCACCATTAAGTGACAATTTCTTCATATTTAAAAAAACAAATTGATCAAAATATTTACTGTTATCAATTTGTAATTCCCGCTCCATCAAAATATATACATTTCTAGCTGGTATGACGTTACAGCTGGAAAATTACAACATCGAAACATTGATTCCATTGTTAATTCAACTTGTCTATAGATAATGTCTGTCTTCTTCATTCAAGTGTTGTCGCCAACATTGAGCACACAAATAACGCTCAATATTGCTCTTCGCGCATAGGAAACAAAAATATTATACTTTAACATGAAAAAATCGTGCAAATTGCTAGTTTTCAAAAGAAAGGTCTTATCGTCATTATATAAAAGCAGACATGTTCGCATGGATTTATGAATTTTTCTGAATAATGCAGTTTCGGAGTAACTTAAAGATATCCCAATGGTGCACCAGCACATTTCGAATTAAATGAATGTATTCTAAACGGTTGAATCGGGAGAACAAGCCTTATTGCATGACCCGCAAGTTCTTCAGAAAAAAATTCAGTAGATTTTTGCATCTGAGGTTACATTAAATTATTAAATTTATTACATTAAATTACTCGTATATGGGATACATATCAACACAAAAGAGGAGTTAGTAATTTGAATTTTTTCGCTTTTGATCTTCGTAACTGTTTGCATATATTTCGAAGAATTCGTCATTTAATCCTAGAATGTTACTTCTACTTAAGTGCGACAATAGTGGTCGTAATTTTGAATAGTTGTAAAGCTTTCATAATATTTAAATCATTTACTGCATAATCTTTGATACTAAATAAAAAAAGTGGCTTTTCTCTTTGATATTTTTTCAATTCCTCATTTTTATGTCGCTATTATATCGAAAAAGAAGCATTTTCGGAATCACTTTGGTACTAACAATTTTAATTATATGCCCTATATCACATCAGGAAATTAGGAATAATTATTCTGGAACATTCCGTATAATTTAGATCCTAAACAGGTGCTCCTATTGCAGCAAAAAATAGTTTGCATTCTGTACCTATATTTATTTCTAGCGATGTAGTAGTGTGCATTAACCTTATTTTTTATATCGAGGTTAATGATTATTATCTTAAATTAACAGTGAGCAAACTATTACTTTTATATTTATAAATATTTACATGCAAAAACCTCTATTTTGTTTTGCATAGTATTCGATTTCTATTTTTTGTAATATAACGTTTTTACATGTATACTTGTTTTCACAACGATTTTACCAAATAAATGAGAAATTATTTTTTCACAACATATTGCCACAAGAAAATAAAATAGAATTTACCTTTAAACACAACAACATTTTGTACTACGTTTTTATTGTATTTATAATATTTAATATTTATTTCAATAATGTCCTTTTAGTGTTAAAATAAGAATAGTTGTCATTTCTGCATTAATTATTTGTATTAGTTGTTAATAATAATTACATATTCTATTTTAACTTTTATCATATCTTTGTTTTTCCATTATGAAAGGAGATATCATATAAAGTATGCCTCATTTGTATTCATTGTTAAGTACTTTAAAAAGGAATGACAATGTTAAATACATATTGAGAATATGCAATAAATTTATAAACAAATATTACTGCTCTAAAATGGAATTTGGAAGAACAACATATTTTAAAATATTTTAACTTTATCTCTCCGTTTATAATCTTAAATATTTCTTTTTGTTAGTTCCTAATTAACGAGGGAACGGTCAATTGTTCTTATTTTTGTGTGTGAGTGGATTTATAAATAATGTTTAAAAGATTTAATAAAATAATATTACTTTATATTGCACACATCTTCAATTTTACATGTTTTTAAAATAATAACAATTAATAGAATACCTTAAATAACAAGAAACTAAATTTAAGGGAAATAAACTGGAAATATATATATATATATATATATATATTTGTGACGTCACTCTACACTAACATCCCCCATCATGAAGGATTAGCTGCCGTTAAACATTTCTTGAACTCTCGAGCACCTCCTCATATCCCATCCACAGATTTCATTTGCCATCTTGTTTATCTGGTCCTCACTCGCAATGCTTTTAGTTTTGATAATAAACATTATCTACAAATTAAGGGTACTGCGATGGGCACCAGAATGGCACCTTCTTATGCCAATCTTTTTATGGCTCGCTTAGAGGAGGAATTTCTTAAGTCAGAACCTTTGGCACCATTATTATGGCTGAGATATATTGATGATATATTTGTGCTTTGGACTCATGGTTCAGAATCTCTCGAGCAGTTCCTTACTAATCTTAACTCCAAGTTTTCAGTTAAGTTCACTTCTTCTGTCTCTCCCAATGCTGCTACTTTCCTGGATATTGATATTTCTTTATGCAATGGCTCTTTCCTTACGTCTGTGCACATTAAGCCTACCAATTTACAACAATATCTTCATTTTGATAGTTGTCATCCATTGCATATCAAAAGATCTATTCCTTTTTCTCTTTCAATCCGTGGTCATCGTCTTTGTAACAACTTTTCATCTCTTGACAAGTATATTAAAAACCTTACTCAAAAGTTCCAAAACCAAAATTATCCTTCTGCTCTTTTAAAATCCCGTATAATCCCATCACACAAAACTTTCCAATGCAAACCTAAAACCTCTAACAAGAACTTCATCAACCTTGTTACCACTTACGTACCTGGAATTGAAAGCATCAGACCTATTTTGAAAGAATGTCACGATACTTTGTTAATGTATCCATCTTTAAATGATTTTTCTAAAATTGTACCCCGCCTTACTTTCAGAACACCTCCTAACCTTAAAAGTATATTTCGCCGTAACCTATCCTCTCCGAATTTACCACGTCCCTTTGCTGGCTCGTATCCTTGCCAACGTCCTAAATGTAAAACCTGTGCACTAATTATGCCGTGCAAATCATTCCATAGCCCTAATTTATCCAAGGAATTCAACATTTCTTCATTTGCTACCTGTTCTTCCAAGAATGTCGTATATATGTTATCTTGTAAGCTTTGTAAAGCATTTTATATTGGTTTAACTTCTACTGTTGTTTCGCTACGCATGAACAATCATAGACGTTCTGTTAAAACCAAGTCTCCCTTGCCTGTTGCCCAACATGCCTTATCTCACTGTAAGGATTTTGATGATGCTTTTAGTCTAACTCTTATTGATGCTTTACCTACACAATGCTGTGAAAGTTTACTCAGAGATAGAGAAATGGCAGCTATATTTTTACATAAAGCGCGTATACCACCTGGTTTAAATCTTACATATTAGTTGTTTTCTTCCCACACTCTCATATCTAGTTTCATCTGTTTCCATGCATAACGTTACCTTCGATACTCAATATTTACTTTTATCACCTTCACTTGTCTAGCTTCTTGCCATTGAAGAACTCGCAGTAGTTCGAAGTATAGCAGTTTCTAGTGTGACTCTTTCTCTGTGTTTTATCTTTATCTTCTTTTATTTTAGTGTTAATTTATATATATATATATATATATATATATATATATATATGTAAAAAAAACAAAATTAAGTCTTTTGTAGATTAGTTAAGTTAATTTCTTTTTTCATATAGCAAACCAAGTTTGTTCTACTACTAATAAATATCATCCCTTAAATACTGAATTTCTTTCTTTCTTTCTTTCTTTCTTTCTTTCTTTCTTTCTTTCTTTCTTTCTTTGTCTTTTGTAGAGGTTAGTTAAGTTAATTTCTTTTTTCATATAGCAAACCTAGTTTGTTCTACTTAAATACTGAATTTCTTTCTTTCTTTCTTTCTTTCTTTCTTTCTTTCTTTCCTTCCTTCCTTCTTTTTTTCTCCTCTCTCAAAACTGCTTTTTCTTGCACATATGGGAAACTTTTTGAAAACAAACCTCAAGAAGTATTTTATTAGAGAGCGAATAAAATTCACAATTTTTTCCAGGAAGTATGAGATGGATTTTTTTTAAATGCATGCCTTTTTTTGATTACATATCATTAATTTACGGTAAAAATTAAATTAATTCGGCAAGAACTATAGAAATTTAGCTGTCTCCTTAAAAGCAGCTGTAAATTTGTCTTTCATTGTATTACTAACATGAAGAAATAATCATTTTACGCAAGCTTTCAACAGTTCATTTTGATTCAGTAATAAAACTTTGATTTTATTTATGGAGCAAAAAGATTAATTAACAAAACAAAACAGCTTGTTGCCTAATCCACAAAGAAAAAGAAAAGAATGACGCCGTTGATTGTCCAAGTAAGACAACACTTTCGAAGTCTAGAAACATTATTTCATTGTTTAAAATTTTTCAGAATAGGGTCTTACTCCTCCGATGTTTTTTACATCACACTGAGATCACGTTTGAAATTCACTGGAGAGTTGCACTCGATAACATTGTACTGGTGTCATGCCACAGAAAGATTCGTATTTTCTTTGTTTTGGTATCCCTAGATTCGCTGCTCTAGTCTGCATTTTGATTGGTCGTGCGTCATAAAGTAGTATATGATGTTTCTAGCTGCAGAGCTTATGCAAACTGCTGAAATCAGCTGCAGTTCGGCGTTAGCTGAAGGCAAGGTACGAGTTTTAACTACATATTACTTCTAAGTTGTGTGTGCTCGTAAATCTGTCTGCGTTCAGGCGGTGATTTATTACCGTAGCGAATGAGTTCCTAACATAACCAAGATAGACGACAATTGTGACCAACAAATAATGTGTAAAATAAAGCCAAGAGGATGAGACTGTGAGATTGTGTTGTAATAATTTGAATACAACAGTGAAGGGTGTTGAAATATATCGTATTGCTCATACTATGGTCAAATGATCGAACGTTTCACCATTTTATAATTAAAAGAAATTCATCATAAATTTGGATGAGTGTACTTATAGTTCTTTACATTTGATGTATTTATTTGTGCGTAAATATTCTACATCATTTCAAAATCAATCTAAGTGCTTAAGTTTTCAGCCCTTATACTGTAAAAAGAGAGAGAGAGAGAATGAGAGAGAGAGAATGAGAGAGAGAGAGAGAATGAGAGAGAGAGAATGAGAGAGAGAGAGAGAGAGAGAGAGAGAGAGAGAGAGAGAAACTTTAGCGAATAAAGCAATCCTCCGTCGTAGTAAAAGCTTTATTTTACCTGTGCTCTATTAAAAAGCAAAAAATGGGTCAACAACCTAAATGTAACCAAACAACTGTAAGTAACGTAGAATGCTACAAATACAGCATGAGCAAGACCTTTCAGTGTTCTTTGTAGATCTTAGAAAGAAAATTTACCTAATCTCAATTGCATAAAAATCCTCGCAAGTATCTCTGCTAAATTTGGAAGCAACTCAGCTTATATATATATGCTTCTTGCATGTCCATCTAGGCATGTCTAAAATTTACACACCTGGATTAATTGACAGTATTGGTTTTTACCTGTAAACTTTTTAGACTTCAAATACTGAACACTAACTCAAGGAAATAAATTAAATGTACAGTTAATATTTGCTATAGCTGTTATAGTATTAGTAGATAGGTGAAAATACACTGTACTTATGTTATCTGCTGGGCACGACGTCTAGTGAGGGGCTGGTTGTTGCACACTGTGATAACCAAAGTTATCCATGAATAGTAGTTAAGTTGGTAGAAGGTTAGGGAGGAATTGAGAAACTAATCATTTGAGTAATATTTCTTTCATTTGAATCCCAGTTTTTTTATTGAGTGTCTGAGGCCTTTTCTTCCACATTTTAAAATTTCTCTTTCTTTAAATACATAACAAGCTTGCTGATAGTGAATAGAGTGTTCCTAACGGTGCAATTTTTTTAATTAAACATATTATTTAACCAGTTATAAATACGTTTCCTCTGTTCTTTTCTCTCTTTCCCTCGATTTTGTTTTAGGTGTAGATAAATCTAAACGTACGTTAGTTTAGATAGCATGCCTGCCTTCTTTCATTAGTTTTGTTACCTCACATTTTGACATATTAGTGCCACGTTAACTGAATCAGCAACTGTTTATGGAGTATATATATATAAAATGTATTAAATATTTCGTAGTGTTATACGTAATTTCACGAATCTGGTGGCTAGTTTGATAATGGTTCACTGTAGTACTGGATTTTCGTAGAGTTATTTCTTTTAGATATCGAGGAAAAGTAAGACCACACTTTAGACCAAATGGATCAACGCACTTGAAACATATACCACATCAATACCATAAATGATCGACTAAAAGCGTAGGGACAAACTAAAGGTTTCGTCGGAGAGGTACCGTAAACTTAGGCCTGGAACGTTTCTCTCCTTAAAAAAAAAATCCTTCCCGAATTTAACATTTCATTTCGTGTATCATCAGTGTCACCGCCTCAGTAGTTAAGTAATGTAAAGGGTGAAAATCAGTTTCTGCCGCGTTTCTTGTCATTCAGACATAAATAGCAACAATATATTCTTAGAATCCAAAATTGCAGGTCAGCTCTCAAGGGTTGACTGATATACTAAACAATAGGTCCGAGGACATGGTACGTTCGGCGGAAGAAGCAATTACGGAATATTTATTTTTCATTGTGAATTAGTATATTTAGGAAATTATCAAAGAACGATATAAAGAAGGTAATAACCAAAAGAAGTGTGCATTTCTGAGACAATACTACGCATGCAGCACTTCCCAGCTTCAGCGTCAGTGAATCATGGAAACGATGACATCACAGGACTGGCCTAGGCGCCAGAAATGTTCCGCAGTAAAATATTTCCATATATCTAATACCAGTATACTGCCACTGTGACAGATGACTAATTCCAGCCTCATTGAATTCTTTTAGAAGAACTGACGTCGTACAGTTTCTTAATTGCAAATAAAAAAAAAAAAATGCAATTTCCTTCGAGTTTTCTTCAAATCTGCAACACAAAGGAGAGAATTGTGTGAATATTCCCTATGATATTCAACTGTATTGTATTTATTCATTTCCATCTGACAATAGCATAAAGGCGGAAACGTTGCGTCTGTCTTGCTAATTGAACTAATCCTCTGGGGAATGTTCGATAGAAGTGAAATTGTCTTTAACTGGTGATTTCCTTAGGAAATGTTCAAAATATACTGCAACCATTCTGCAGCAGTATACCTTTATACATATGACTAATTTATGTGCATCAATACGCTCTTTAAGATTTGGCGCTTTTATCTTGCATATCGAGTGTTTCATTTTCCATTTATTCAAAGCAACATCGACGCAAATGCCTTAGTGACCTTAAATATAAAGCTGACTTTTTTGGGTTGTTGTAGGTTTGTTAAAACGCATTTTTTCTCGTTATTGTATATAAAATTACATTTTTCTTTGTGCATGCCATTATCAGTTGTACTTTAGGGGATACTTTTAATATGTAGTATTAATTTCTAGGTTAGAATACTTTTGATAATTTTTTGTTAAGTTCAGAGCCAGAATCTGTGTAATGATCTTTAAATACAATGTTACCTTTTATGTAAAGAATATTTCTAAATTATTCAACAAGAAGTTTTAAGTTTACAAGTGGAAGTTTTAAGTTTACATCAGACTTGAGAAGCTCTTTTGAACATCGTTACCCTGTTCATATTTCTTAACAATGATTTTGCATTTTGATATAGGTAGCTAATAAAGCTATTATGGCAAAGTAAGCATCAACAAGTGTTTATGGCATTTTATATAATTTCAAATATTTTAAATGTGAATTTTAAGAGTTAGTTGGTAGCACTGTCGTACATACTTAACTTTGATCGCATACGTGTATGGGCTCACGTTAATTTCCTTTTGCACGGACAACCAGAATCTTTTAAATTACTCATACTATGCGCGTATCCAGCTCAAAAGCGATGTAAAATTTTGTTCACGTACTTAGTCTCATGGAATTTCAGCACACAAAATACTTTGTCCATTTTCACTAAACAACTTCTGGTGGTCAAGAATCCAACACCATGGGGCAATATAAATGCAAAGTTTAAATCCTTGTCATATTCTGTGCAAAGTGCACTAAAAATAAGCTAATATTCAGATATTACTAATATTTTAAAACTACAGAAATAATTTTGACTAACTCTCTAAGATTTAGAGCAGAGAATGAATCCAAATTACTATTATACTATACTATAATACTATAGAGCGGGGTGGTTCAAGCGCTAATGCTTGAGAATCGCAATCGGGAAGTGTCG
This sequence comes from Metallyticus violacea, assembly GCA_030762175.1. NCBI lineage: Eukaryota > Metazoa > Arthropoda > Insecta > Mantodea > Metallyticidae > Metallyticus > Metallyticus violacea. The sequence continues at coordinate 107,020,201 of CM060831.1, forward strand.
GGGTTCTCATGCCTTTGGGTCGGCCATCCTGACCTTGGATTTTCTCGTTGTTTTCCCTGTGGAATGCTAGAATGGGTCTTTTTTTCCACGATTTTTTCACTCTTCCATTTCATATTTCCTACTGCGTCTGTTACAGGGTAAAAATTGGCAGAACGAAGCTTTTGCGATGGGAAGGTGACTTGAGCTTTGAAAAAAATTTTGTTCCAGAGTCAGTACAGAAGCTTGGAGAAGGAGCTCCACCAGCTCCGCCTATGAGCAATTCATTTTTTTACTTTTATGTTTATCAGAGTTAACATTCGAGAGAGCGCAGATCGCATGTGGGAAATCACCAGAATCAAAACACAACTTTTTTCATTATATAGCGGAAATGTTATGCAGCACAATCGCACATGATCATTATTCATGCTGCAAACTCATGTAAATAATTACATACACGACAATCACAAACACATACAAACAATAATAAAAACACAAGGACAAAAATCGCAAAACACAAGTATTGAAGGTGAGTACACTATGGGTCACTTTCAGTGGACTAATATCTTTTGAGATATATTTGATGAACCGTAATTGCCGCGATTGTGATGAAAACATGCGGGTTGCCTTGTTGAAGATGGTTTGCTTCTGACTGCCAGCCACTCCATGGAATCACATCCCCCAATCTGCAGGGTCAGCTGGAACAATTTAACTAATTATTGGGCTTTCATTACACTGCTGTCCATAATTTGTGCAACGATTTTTTTCTACCTTCTTGCCGACATCCTGCGTCAACATTGACTGAACAGCATTACTTCTGATAATTAACGAAATTATAGAATTGTGTGCATTTAAAAACATAAAGGAAAATTTGCAAAATGTCCACATATTAAATGGGGAAGTAGTTGTAATTCATTTATATTTTGGTTTATTTAATTAATTTTCGATTTATTATCTTATGATATTATTTTACTCTGGATATTAGGGAAATAATAATAATAATAATAATAATAATAATAATAATAATAATAATAATAATAATAATAATAATAATAATAATAATAATAAATTGAAAATTTGATGCACACGCCGTGGTTTAGAAAACCAGGTGCCAGGGTGGCGTACACAGATTGTATTTGTTTATTTGTCCAAATAAGTAACAGTGCATATAATTACCTTCCACACAAAAGAGTATACTTGAGAGAAAAAGAGAATAAAAAAGCCACAGAAAATAGTTCCTTTAACGCCTATTCCGGACATTTCCTGCCAGTTTTTAATTTACTGTTACACGAACATTATTCTACTTTGACTTCAGCAGTTTCACTGCCCAAAACTCACAAGCAACCCTCGTGCATCATGGAAAATATAAAACAAATGAATTGAGTGCACCATATTAAAAAATTACCCTATTATGTTCATGTCTAACTGCCCGTGTATCTTGGTCAGTGTTATCTTCATTACATTTTTTTTCCTTCAGGAGTGCTCCCAATGGTTGCGTAGGCACAAATGGACAGCCATTGAGCAAGGCTGAAGTAGCGAAATATTCTCCACCGGCCTTAACAATCTAAAAATACAATTGAAATATTATTCAAAATAATCAGAATATAATCTAATATTAATAATCAGAAACTTTGTCTTGTATTTGCTTAATGTTCTAGACTTTGTTGGATAGAATTTGACATGGGTAATAAACAGTGTATAAGAAACGCTGAATGAGTGCAAACCTTTAATAAAATGTGTAGAACTTCTTAGATTTTAGCAAGAAATGTAAAAGTTTGGCAGACATATTTAATGTTGCTTTAAAAAAAAACATTGCATCAGCAGCAACTGTATCTTTTAGTTTCATGTTTGAATACGTTACTATTTTGAGGTTTTCCCAATCGATAAAATAACCACGCATTCATTTCTCACTTGAAAAATAAAGGTATTTATTTAACTTAAGCATTATCGCCACTTAATATTTTTAAGAGATTGTTTTAATAGCAATCAGTAGTTGATTACTTTCTTATACCATCAATTCTTTGTCTACGAAGATAGTCAGATAAGATTATAAGGAAAACAGATCACAGACGGAGAATCAATGGATGTTGATACTTCATTTATTTATACACCATTCTGCAGTGTATGACATTTTTAACAGTCGTGGTGACTTGTATCAACAACCAATTCAATATACATGTTATACCAAGTTTACGGTTTTAAACTACGTGTTTATCATATGCAGCAGGAGAATAGTAACACACGTGTAAACTGACGATTTAAAAATCCGCTCTCATTAGTTGATATCTATTTCTTATTCTTATGCCTTTCAATTTAGCAGTTGTCCCTTTCGGGTTTTGACGGACCATATAAATCTTTCAAATCTAGAAACATTCAGCACCAACAGATGTTAGAAGGATAGTTGGTCGGCCAATTGATTCTATTGACATAAATTTTGTCTTTTTTCAGGTATGGAGTTATTTAACGTGCCATTATTCTTCCTCTCAGAGAACTTTCGTTGGAGATTTTTACGTTCCAAAAACGTCCTCGGCTGATTTGAACCCGAGAACCTTGGGTCCAAAAGAGATCGCGTTACAGCTAGGTAACTGTTCGTTTGTATTGAAAAACATAAGGGTGAAATTCTTCCAATAGGCGTCTTCACACTAATCGAGAATTTACTTGACATAAAAACGGCAGTACTGATGGTGTATATTCCTATACATTTTATTTATTATGCTATTAACCGTTTTCCTTAACTAGAGCGTGTAAATCACGTTTTGTGACGTATAAGTACTGCATATTTCCATACTTGCCAGTAAATTCAGATTTCCTAAATTTGTAATCAATTTAAGGCAAAGATATGCCAGTAAACAAATCATGATTCCATAAGTTCTTAGATAAACTTCTGCACTAAATTCCGCAGTTCGCACTGCCTAACAAGTGACAGCATATTTGTGAGGCAGATAGTTTAAAAGATTATAAGCATAGCAAATAATAAAAATAAAAATTATTGTTGAACTTATCATTTCAGAGTCATTTTTTCAAAATCAGAGCTTTCGCTGACACTATGGTCGTCATCATCAGTGGACTGAAAGTGTCTGAATAGGCAGAGGTACAAAACCGTTAGAAGTGAGTGGCAGAAGCGTTGAGAGAGTTATGACGTATCACCACGATTCCCGAGGTCGTAAGGCGCGGAGTCGTGAGCGGGAGGACCGGGGTTCGAATCCCTCAGGGAATGTCCTCCCTGACTGAGGTTTTTTCTAAGTTTTCCTCAGTCCTCACAAATGGCAAATGCCGGGGAGGTGCCCTAAACTTAGGCCTGGAACGTTTGCTTCCTTTAAAATAAATCCTTTCCCTATACATCATTCCATCTCATGTATCATCAGTGCCCACCGCCTGTGGTGCCTCGGTGGTAAAAACGGCCTTTAAACATCATTAAAAAAAGTTATGACGCAGACGTTGTTTGTTGACCAGTAATGCCTTCCAAGTCTTGCATATTTCAAAACTTCTGTCTTTGTTTATATTATCTGATTCCTGCTCAATTTCTACGGCTTCTCTTCTAGCAAGATTGAAATATTCCGTTGTTGCTGCAATTAATTCTGTTTATTTTTCCCAAGGCAATTTTAAATGGAGTGTTCCACATTAGCAATGGTTTTTAACTGCTTAAGACGTAAATATCACTTATATTCTCTGAGTAGAAATGAGTGTCTTCTGGTCATATCAAATATACTTTTCTACATTCCCATAGTACTTTATATATTTCTTTGGAACGCAAAGTTTTTCTTGGATGTTTCACGGAACACGGTTTTTATCTATTTTTGTTGTGGTTGTGAAAACTGTTTTTATGTTCTTTTTTCTCGGAACCTAAGCAATATGTAGCAATTAGTTTCAACAATGCTTTAAATTGATCTTTAGGGTGTGGTATAGAATTCGTGATATTTCGAAGTTTCAAGATTCGATCGATTTATTTTTTCATAATCTTTGTTCGCACGGCTCTCTGGAGATGGATAAGTTCAATGTTTAGTTCCTCAGCTTCAGTAATGTTTTTAACTCCCTGTATCAGTTTTAATTAGCGTTACTTTTTATGCTAGATGCTTTACGGATAGCGCATTGAGATATCTATCGGTAAGCACAGTTTTCAGTAAACCTCATGTCCTCGAGAGTATGTACCTTGCGTCTATTCAGAATATCTAGGAATGGTAGTGTGCTGTTTTTTTTTTTTTTTTTTTTTTTTTTTTTTGCAGTTTTCATAGTAAAATTTATGTTGTGGCGAATGCTATTTAAGCAGTGGAGGAAAATATGTATTTTTTTTCCATGTCGTCAGATTATGAAGATATCGATCTGCATAGCGGAACCATTGTGTTGGCTTATGTTCTGCTGTCTATAAAGCCTCTTTCTAAAAATTTCCCATGAAAAAAATTACCAAAACCGGACTTAAGGGGTTTCTATGACCACTTCTTCTTTTTCTTCATAGAAGTTTTTGTTCCATTGGAAATAGCTGGTGTTTAGTACACGGTTATATAACATAACTTCTTCATGTGTGTAGTGTGGTTTTAAAAGTGTCCCCTTAGAATTTTTTCTATTGTAATATAGAAAAATGCAATTATTTCTAATCCTTCTAGTGAAATTATAAAGAAACATATTATTAGTGGTTAGTACGTGGTTATATAACATAACTTCTTCATGTGCGTAGTGTGGTTTTAAAAGTGTCCACTTAGAATTTTTTGTATTGTAATATAGAAAAATGCAATTATTTCTAATCCTTCTACAGAAATTATAAAGAAACATATTATTTTTTTCGCAAAGAACAATACCTTTGTTATTATTATGGAATGTACAAAATGAACACAAAATAAAATGCCGTTGATTAGCGGTAAACCACCCCAGGTTTATTACCAGTATTGAACTTTCACCAAAATGCATTAAGTAAACAAACTCAAGTATTATTAGGACAAGAAATAAAAATAAAAACTAAAACTCTAATAATATATACATTCTATATTGTATCGGTATCTCCGGTCCACCCATGAATTATTATTATGTTTGTTTATGTTAGCCCAATCATAATAGTTGAACTACTGTAATTAGTAAAGTAAATATCATATATACATTCTGCGTTCTACCCATGAACTATTATAATGTATATAAGTCCAATCATAATAGTTTATCTACTGTAATTAGTAATGTAAATATAATATATATATACATTAACAGTAATAACAAAGTAGATAAGGATAAAACACTGAGAAAAAGTCACACTTGAAATTGCTATATTTCGAACTACTGCGAGTTCTTCAATGGCAAGAAGCTAGTGTTACATTGTTAATAGTGTTACTTTATTTTTATTTTTCATTTATATTATATATATAATACGGCATATTGCTAACACGTGAATTGAAGTCAACAAAAAGAGAAAGTTCCTTGGTGTTTTGTTACAGAAGCTTAGAAAGCCAACAAAAGAGTCATAAAACTTCTTAGCAGAGGAAGTAACCCAGGGTTGCATTGAAGCCGCTTTCTTTTTTTGAAACATCTGCCGTTGCAAGGTTACTAAACCTGAAGGAATTTTAAACTCATTAAGGTCTCTGAACCCGACGGGCGTTCTATTGATAGACCTTTAAAATAGCCAATGCCAACAACATATTTTAGATTTTTAAAAATAGCGAATGGCATGGGATGCAGGTGAACTTGGGGAATGTATGTTTGCACTTTAAGATTAAATGTGCTTTCGTGACTCCGTTGGCATGGTTAAGTCAACGATTATTTGATTTGTATTTAATATACAAGGAGGACGTTTCTTGGCTGAGGCAGGGGGGCGTAAGTTCTACAAGCCGAGAGGCATTTTCTCATTCAGTTCGAGCCAGTGCGCAGAAGCAGTTCGCAGTACTCATTATAAGTACGATTCAGTTAAGCAGTTCGCAATACCAGTTCGTAAGGACTAGTGTAAGTTTGACGTTGCTGAGGCACGCTATTATAAGATCTACATTCGTCTAGAGACAAGCAATTCCTAGGTTCCCAGTACCCAGTTTTCACTCAGCTTCGTTTCAAGTTCTACACGCTTCCTACGAAACATGATGTATATAATGCATATATATCAATGTACAGTGTGATTCAAATGTCGTGTACCATAGGATAACTTCGTTATTAGTGTAGGTGCCGAAAAACGAAAGACGGGAAATTTGTTGGAAATAGGTAGTTTCAAATTAGTTGTCTTAAACATATTTGGATGTGCTTCAACGGAATGACAACCAATTCGAACACTTCCTCCGTTAGTGTGCAAGCAGATCAATTACAGAACATGGCAATTCAAAATTAAATGTTTCAATTTGCCATTGTCACTGCCTGAGTGTCAAGAATGTTGTTTGTGTTTTCAAGCACACTATTAACAGCACACTTTAATCTCTTTGCATTTTTCCATAATTGGCGTACTTAGTCTAAATGGCGTATATTACGTTGCAACATTCAAGAACACGATTAAAAACTACATATTTCCTACAATATTCCCCCTTTTCGGTATCTGCACTAATAACGGCGAAGGCTGATGGCGTGCAAATTTTGAATAGTCCTATAGAGAGACCAACAGTGTTTTGAAAAGTTTGAGGATGCCCCTACTAAATATGGAAATTACTTTTTTTTGCCATTACGGAAATAGCTAAATACTTAGTCTAATTTTGTTGCTTGCAATTTTGAATTGTATTTAAATTAGCTAATTATGACAGATTCTGTTTACATTTCTAATACTACAATTTAGAACAAATTTGAAAAAAATACACATATATTTAAGAATCTCAAACAAATCTCTTTTGCATAAAGCGTTTTATTGTATTAGTTTTTTTCGCTGCACTGTGATTGCAGGAAAGCATAAAAGACGGCAATAGCTGTATTACATAAACATTCTTTTTATTTCATCTTCAAATTAATATGTTTGCTATGAGGTGAACCTCTCTATTTTTACAATATCTAACAACCGAATACAAGGGCGTGGGTTAGGAATTTTGATAGCAGGAACAAGGAACATATATCAAATAATAATATATGATATAAGGGACACCGTTTCAAAACGAAAGGTATTTTTGGACAAAATTCACAAGTATGCGATTTCTTACCTTTGCGATGATTTGTATTATACTAGAGTATGTTTTTTACTTAAAAACAATACCTTTCCATGTAAACTATACACCTCAAGTTGCATGTTCGGTGCAAAATGCATTCAGTCCACTCGCTATGTTGGAACAAAACGTAACGCATCCAAAGAATTTATTTTTTACTTCAAAATAGATATAAGGGAATTCAAAATAAAATGTTGCATATTCAATATAAGCATATGGTGTAAATTATATTTAATAATGGAAGTAGTATATATTCCCCAGGAGGCAGACGGGGCTAACGCCCTCTGCGGCTCCAGATACCTGGATCGGGGGTCGGACAACCGGGTTGTCTCCCCGCCACTTACGTGTCGAGGCACGAGGGGGTCGACAACCATGTAGGGTCCACGACCTTTCAAGGCTATCTACTTTCCCATTTTACGCGCCGTGCGAGGCACGTCGTAGTCCGCCCCCAGCCTCTCGAAGGGCCGCTACTTTATTGGTTCACAGAAAAAATATATATTAAAGTTTGTTACATGCATGGAGCACATTCATCCTTTACCATAAATATTACAATAATATTTAAAACATTAAATTTTTAGCATGAATGTAGTAAATATAAAGTACAATTTTCCTTCAACACTACTTGAATTTAAATATGGAGCACACTGTTTTATTACCACTACATGAATGTAAATATGAAGTATAATTTTCCACAAATATAATTATTTAAATGTTAATGTAATATAAAGATAATAAAAAGTTAAGAAGCACGTTCTGTTGCAGTCTTAGAATTTTCTTTATTTAAAATTATTGCACGTTCTGCTGATTTTGTCTCTGAAATTTCCTTTTTAAACAGTATTGAAAAGTTCGTTAAGCTTTCACTTACTGTGGAACCGTAACTGTCGCTGCTTTCGTCGGGTCTTTGTTATTGTTCTCGTTGGAATGTTGATGTTCGGTTTCGTCATACGTCGAGAAGTAGATTTCGGGATTTGGAAGTAGAGAACCTAAGTCGCCGATTATGTTCGAAGTTCTGTATTTGTAAGCGACCGTCGAGTTGTTGTCGTCAGCTCCGAGCACCACCATGGTTGTCGTAATTAACTCTGCGTCGGTCGCACCTCTCAAGATGCTTACGCACCCCTCGCGATTGATGACTTGATCCAATACGGGCATCGTAGCATCTCCGTCTATTAATGCGACCGATATTCCGGCGTTCTATTCCGCCAGGAAGTTCCTGAAGAGGATGCGTATTACCAATGCCGTCTTTCAGTCTGAGACGGTGAATATCATGACTTCAGTGGAACTTAAGAGGAGATACTGTAGCGGTCCATTGGAGGAAAACACCAGCGTGTTTCTCACGCCTTTCGCCACGTCGAAGCCGTCCGAGGAGAGATGGGTCGTAATGACAGGGCGCCGTACTCCTCTCGTCCTCTTCGGAGAAATCACCATTGTACGGCGATTGAATGCATCCGCGACGATCCATCGTTAGATACTCCTCCCATCAATGCGCACACTGAGAATGATCCATATTTCACCTGCTGCAAAGGCACGAGTTAAATCCGTATTTGCATCTCAAATGAAGGCAGCAGAAGTGCATGGTAGACCAGCGCTCTAAAACGGGAAAAGGTGCCTCCTGTGACCGATTTGCAGAGCCTCTTCGTCTCTGTATATTAGCAAAAGTCTATGATTACACTGGGCAACAAAAAAATAATTTTTGAATGTTTCGAACACTTCATGAGGAAATTCCTACTAATTTTGGGTTGAGAAAAACAAATATGACAATGAAAAAATTTTATTAGCTCTAGTTTCTATGATATACACAAGGTGGAATTAACGGATTGAGAGAAAAGGATACATTTTAATTACATACATACTAACAACAATGAAAGTGCATTTGATTTTTTTAACTGGTAATTACATGCTAAGAGTTCTACATTGCTGGAAAAAAACTTCGCAGATAGTCGTGTCTGAAGAGAATCATGTGGTGGCCTATTGACTTCGTCGTCTTTTAGCTTGCCTCTTGTGATGGAGTTCCGCAGAATCCCTATACAAAGACCAACAGTAATCCGCAAACATTACTTCATTCCAACGGCCCTGATATCTTTGTTCCATAACAGAAATGTCCTGATGGAATCTCTCACCATGTTCATCACTAACATCTCCACAACTAGGAGGGAAAAAGTCTAGGTGGGAGTGGAGAAAATGGATCTTAAGGGACATGTTGCATCCAAGGTTACGGTATTTGCAGGAGCACTGTCACCAAATGCTTGTAGTTGTCATCTCTTTTGTTGCCTAAAAATCCATGAACAACACCCTTGAAGGCTTCCCAAGCTTCCTTTTCTTTCCCCTCCAAAACTTGGTCAAATGCAGGATCCTTTACAAGTTCTCTTATTTGTGGTCCGACAAAAATGCCTTCCTTAACTTTTGCATCACTTAATTTCTAAAATTTCTCTCTGATGTACTTAAAGGCCCGTCCTTCTCGGTTCATAGCTTTGACAAAGTTTTTCATCAAACCCAGCTTGATATGCAGGTGTGGAAAAAGAACGTCTTTTGGGTCCACAAGAGGCTTGGCAACGACATTTTTATCGCTAGGGTGAAGATTTCTTGCAGGCCAGTCTTCTTTAATATAATGCAAGTTCCTATCTCTACTGTCCCACATACACAAGAAGCAGCAATGCTTTGTGTAACCCAGTTGCATTCCTAAGAGTATGGCAATGACTTTTACATCACCACATATTTTCCATTTGTGTTCATGATATTTAATTGAGTCCAAGAGAGCTTTCATATTTGCATATGTCTCCTTCATGTGAACAGCATGACCAACAGGAATAGATGAAAGAAGGTTTCCGTTGTGAAGTAACACAGCTTTCAAACTAAGCTTGAAGGAGTCTATGAATAGCCTCCATTCAGTTGGATCATGGTTCAAATTCAAAGACTTCATCAAGCCATTAATGTCGCAGCAAAAATATGATTATTTTTCTTCTCAAAAAAGGGAAGCAGTTCCATGTGACGTTTTCTATACTGTGAGATTCTCACATCACTTTGAAGAAGATCCCATTGCTGTAGTCGAGACCCAAGAATTTCTGCCTTCTCCTTTGACAGGCCAAGGTCTCTAATGAGATCACTCAATTCCGCTTGACTCATAATGTGCTGTTTATCATCTTTTCCCTCAAAATCAGGGTCATGGGATGTAGAAGGCTTGTTTGGTTCTTCTTGTTCCACACTGTCTTCATCTTCTACTTCAAACACACAATTTTCGGGTGGAGTAGGAACTGGTAAACTATCCGAATGTGGAATGGGTCGAATAGCAGATGGAAGATTCGGGTACTGAACTGTTCTTCTTTTCTTCATAGACAATCCTGCCTTTATAGGTGGATTCAGGCAGAAATAGCAGTCATCTGTATGGTTTGTAGGCTCCCGCCAAATCATAGGCACAGCGAAAGTCATACATCGCTTCTTCTTTTTCAGCCATTCTCGCCGTGTAACTGAAAATGCGTTGCAACATATATGTGGAGCCCAAGACTTATCCTGGTCCCCTACTTTCATACCGAAATAATACTGATAGGCAGTCTTTACAAGAGGCGTCAGATTGCGTTTCGGTGAGGAAAATGTTATTTCACCACAAATATAACAAAAGTTATTCACCATATTTACACATTTTTGTGGCATTTTTACAAATTTTACACTAAAAAGCACTCGCGAACCAGAAATTTTGCATTAATTTGAGTAGAAACTACATATAATTCACAGTCACAGCAACAGTATCTATGTTTATGATTTACAAACAGCTTAAGAGCATTTGTGTTTTGTTATTTGACAGGTGTGCCAACTCCCAAAAAAATTCCCCCAAATTTAAAATCTTCACTCTAAAAAATGAAATGTCACTTTATCTTCAAAACAAGAGCTAATCTATCATTTTTATGGCGATTTTTGAATTCAGCAGTTGGAAATACATGTAAATTCCTTATTTTTAAGCCCGAAACATTTTCATTTTTGCCCAGTGTTAATAATGCAGACCAAGGTTTCAGCATTTAAATAGTCGAATCTTAACGGTAGAAACAGGTCCCTACCGTCAGTCTTTAATATGGTTTTCTTGCCGAACTTTGTTAATACTGTTCGAATTTCGTCTATAGGATAACCTATGCATATTTCCAGCTCGCTAATCTTTAGAATTTTGACAACCGAACCTCCGCCAAGCTCGTTGAGATATTCCAATACTCTGCAAACTGATTCGCCCTCGTAGGTGTTGCTTTCAGCGTTCGCTACCATCTCGCACGAGAGTGTGCTGGCGAGATCCGAGATTTCCACTTTATACACGAGATAAACACGTAATATTAGCCCACCAAACCGATTATGCAGGTACTTTACATAAGCAGCAGCGGTGATGTTGTGCAAGAGTTATTTAGACAGTTTTATTAACCGTTCCTGCATGAGAAAAACAAGCTAGTAAAGTTCATGGATGGCGCATGTTATGTCTTTCGTGAAGGTCGAGTAGGACATGCCTTCGGTATTTTTCACTGCATCATTTAGATGTCTAACACAAGTGACAATTAAGTTGACCGCTCCCCTGCTCTCTTTGCCTTCGTGGTAAAATATGTAGACGAGAGGATATATTTAAATCAAAAATTTCCACTCTTCTTCTACGAGAGACACTCCCTAAAAGGATCAATATCACTTTCAGTCATGAATTCTCTTCTGAATTTTGACACGCCTAAATACAATACCTGCACGTCCATTTTACAATATTGCACGAGTTCCTTTCGCATATCAAATATGTACTTTATAAAACCCTTTTTATCATACCATTTTCAAACTTTTCTCTAGTCCGTGGACATTTTCTCGGGACAATAATGCATGGGGCATCGTACCAACGTACCCTGCATTGGCTGAAGTGTTAAATAAATAGGCAAAATACAATTTTGATTCCTCTATTTTAAAAGCTTTGGAAAACTTCGAAAGCCGAAAGGGTATAAAATTTAACGAATCCCCCCCCCCAAAATAAATAATAATATTTTCATGTTTTATTCCATATAGGCGATTACCATTCAAGAATCAATTCGGATGCCAACCCAAGAGTTCCCATCACGTATTTCAACAAGATGTGTCCATCGTAAAATTTTAAATTATGGGCAATCACTGTCACTCCCTTAATAGCAGCACGCTGTAAGTTGATGTATTGAAATAATACGTGCAAGGAATCTTTCTCCAATACCACTCTTTCACGCCGCAATTGGCACATATTTGAATTTTTTTCGTTTACGTCAATGCATTTATTGCATGCTTGATACGGAATACACAAATTAGCTTCGTGTTCGAAGGAATGATTCTTTCGAGAACTGTAAGGCCATTTTTGTGAATACACTCAAATTCTGACAAAGAAAACAAACAATCTTTACTTAAAGGTTTACTTCGATACAGTTGTATGTAGCAGAGATAATTTGGTTTTACTAACATTTACATTTTGTGTAAAAATGTTTACCTCATATGTGAGTAACCTTTATACGTCTTAGATTGTATAGTTTGTTACACAGATAGCATACTTTTTCCACATCGCACACGGATAAATTATTAGGATAGAATACTCTCCTTAACAAATGGTTATTGCAGCAAACATTTCCCTTAATTTCGCCATTACATGCAGAGCAAAATGTATACTCATCGAATAATGATGAAGATGATGCGCACCAAAGTCTGCACTTGCGCATTTACTGTCCACCGATGCAATTCCTTCTTATATTTGAAGGCGTGATTACACTGTCTGCAATAAAACGTGCACCTAAATGCTCGGTGTATATCTGTAATGGCTTTAAGCAATTGTCGTGATACATTCAATCCACATATTTGTTAATGTCAATTGACGATTTATACAATATCTTATTGTGCGTATAACCATCGAACACTGTAAAGGCATACTGTTTTAGAGAATTTTCAAAATATGTAACATCTACAGTACACAATGCATTTACATGTTTACCAATAAGTTGACATAAATTTATCGCTTTTTCCGTTTATACATTATTACATCTTTTTATTACATTATAATTTCATTCGTTCTCTAGCTTTGTGACACATATTGCAATTTCTCTAGGTAAACATATATGGTCATCGTTTTAATGACTATGGCACCTTTAATTTTGTCGCACTCATCACAGTTGATAGTAAACAATTTTCTTCCTCTATTTTAGAGTAAACACACGTGAACATTAATGTACCGTCCACAAAAAACTGTAATTGCCCTGCATTACGGATTGTGCCGAATTTAATATTGCCTATATATTTAATTTATCACATCCTCTAACGCCACATGAAACCCCGTGTCGGGGTTTTCAATATTAACAACAGACATGCCAAAATAACTCCGTTTACGTTTAACAATTGATTGCTTACAAATTCTAAATATTGAGTAAACACCCAATGTATCCATTCTATAGGATCAAATTCTTCGTCATCGTTAGGTATAGTCTGCCGAAACTAAAGTTTCAGAACACCCTTAATATAATCTATTAAGCGTTCTTGTTCGATGCAGCAATATTGTGAAACTCGTTATTTTTAATTAAAACTATTTGTACTCACTTAGATTCGAAATCGGAGATTACCTCTTGCGCCACGTTTTGTGTATGCTACGCCGTGCAACGTGATCTTGCAACGTATTGCGTCATTCTACTTGTTGCTAGGTTTAAACACGTGCTGCTTTTTGAACACAAGGTGACTTTGCCTCGCTTATATTTTTCTTGTTCTTGCGCAAGCGCATGTGCACCTAGCTTAATTATTACGTATGCCTTGCTATCGTTTTTTTACCCCTCGCTCATTGCTTTTACATTATTCTTTGTGAGCACCTGCGCATTTAGTCGACACAGTTATATACATTGAATTGCTATTTTCTTTTTCACTCACACTTTCATCAATTATTTACATTCACTTGCTATTTCTTATTCACTCACGACTAATATTTTTAAATTAACGTTTTGAAAACACACTTCATTTGCATTTAAATGACTCTTTATTGTTATTATACCGACACACGTATGCTAAGCCTAGCCTTTATTTACTGCCATTGCTATTTATTTTTCTCGTTTATTGAGCAAGCGTATATACACTTGAAAAAGCTTAATTATTACCTATGACTTGCTTTTTATTTTTATTACACACTCTCCCAGAACTTATTAAAAACTCCTTTTCACTCATTCGACTCAATCATTTACAAGGAATTGCTATTTATTTTTCACAAGCTCACTTGCATTTTAATTACTCTTCCTTGTTATTTGGCCTACACACTCATGTCAATCTTAGTGTTTTATTTATGATTGTAACCTTGCTATTGGTTGTGAAACACATACATAGTCTGTATAATATTAATAATGATTTGCTATTACCTTTTCACTCACGTTTTGTATTTAAATTACTCATCTTTGTTCTTACGTCGACACACTTTTGTGTTATTATGATTGTAACCTTGACCATTTATTTTAAACTTTTGTGAACTTAGCCAACTTAAATATATACTGGTGTTTTGCAACTTTTTGTTATTGTGCAAATTCTTAACAAGCAGCTTCGCCCATTGCTAACACGTGTTTATAATTAACATCGCTGAGAATGTATAACATTGAGATATTTGGGCTATCGTCGTCATTCAGCTGCTGTTGATGGTGTATAGTATACAGGTCGCCAGCTACAACACCAATGCATACATGTATTACAAGGCGTAGTTTGAAATAATTAAATTAGCAGGTGGAGATTCTCCTTGTTCTTCGTTTTCAAATGAGAATAAAGGATTTGCACCTGTTGATACGTCGCAAAAATACTAAAGAAAATAACATGTAATAGTAAAATGATACCGCCTATGCCGCAGTTCATTTTTATTCTTCGTAAAAATAGAGAACAAATTAAATGACGACAGCAACTACAACCTAAACGTCAGCAACAACTGCAGCCTGAGTTTCAACAGCAACAAATACAACAAAAACAAGTATAGTCTGAGCATCAACAAACACAACAGCAGCATCGACAACAACTACATGTACCTTTAAATGACTGGAAGTGCCCTAGTGTTAGTAACCCTTCAACATCTGCTTCATACCTTGGTATCTATACTAACAAGTTCCAATGTATTAATACAAAAATTTCAAAGTTTGTTTAAATTATTACATCAATCCATATTAATAGTAAGAACTAATGGTGATAAGGAAGCAAATGGTATTAATGCTGACAATGATGACAGGGATGACAATGCTGACAATGACGCCAGGGATGACAATATGCCTTTATTTCAATCTTGAGATAGTTCGAATTTACTTAGTGTTTGTAATCCTTTAACATCTACTTCATATATCTTAAAATCTAATATATTAACAGTAAGAATGAATTATATTTATGACAATGATGGCAACGATGATAATGATGGCACTGACATTAAAATAAATCGCTATTTCGAATGATTCATAAACTACATTAGCTTTAATTCCTAACCCTACTCAAATAGCGATTTTACAATATGATGTTGTACCACCATATGCGGTAACACACGTATATGTGTCTTCGATTTTTAGTTTCGAAGCACAGTATTTACATTTATCCCTGTAGGGAAAATAGTACATCGATTCGAGGTTGAAAATTCGTATTCTTTATGGGTACACAGGAGTGTTAACTCTGATCCCTGAATTAAGTGCAAAAAAACTATTTTTTCCGTACAGTTGTAACAGTGCATATCCATTCCCGCTGTTGTATATATCTTTAAATTTTCAAATTCATCTTACTCTATATTTAAAAGTGAACGTATTGCACAATTATTGTGCTTTAAAAATTAAATAAAAGAAGCTGAAAATGTTTGGTTTTAATATGCTAATTTAACTATAAACTACTAAACAACATTTTAGTTGTTACATTATATACAAAACAAACATATAACGCTTAAGCTTCTGTTCTAATAGCAGAAAATGTTTATTTAAATAATTCATTTGTACTTATATATAATATTAATGAAAAATAAAAATAAAGAAACCCAATTAACAATGTAACACATTAACACTAATAATAATTGAAATTGCTATATTTCGAACTACTGCGAGTTCTTCAATGGCAAGAAGCTAGACTAGTATAGCAATTTCAAGTGTGACTCTTTCTCTGTGTTTTATCTTTATCTACTTTTATTATTAGTGTTAATATATATATATATATATATGTGTGTGTGTGTGTGTGTGTGTAAAAGGTGAACGTATTGCACATTTATTATGTTCTAAATATGAAATAGAAGAAGCAGAAAATGTTTGGTTTAATTAACTCTGATCATTTAAATACTATCTACTACAATATTTGTAATTGTTACATTATACTTATATACAAATAAAATATATAACACTTATGCTCCTGTTCTAATAGCAGATTTGATTTATTTGAATAACATATTTGTACTTGTAAATGTATATTTGTAATAAATAGCATTAACGTTTAGTTCTTTAATAGTAATTCTACTTACATGTTTTTTATGTAAGTAAAACCTTCATCTACATTTTCCTCTTCAAATGTGTCTTCATCCTTTTCATAACCCTTCATATGATCATCATGGTTAATGAAATGATCCTCTGCACATTGCTTTTGGTTTTCTTACAATTACATAAACGTAATTTAGTTAAATTAGATATTAAATCTTTCAATCCCATAAACTACCATATATTTTATCTATATTTTTAATTGTATCTACCAAGGCTCTATGACGAGTTAAGTTGTGTTTTCTTTCTTCCATTAACTTTTTCATAGTTACAATCAGTTCGTTCGACTTTTCTAAATACTCTTTTTATCCGCCAGAGCAATATCTAATTCAATGTTTAAATTATTAACCTTTTCGTTACATTATCTACCTAGTCTCTGCTTTACTTTATTTAACGCAACTTTACATTTTTCAGTGACAGCATTTCTCAAATTATTTATCGAAACACGTTCATGTTCAGACGTTATCCCGGATCCACATTCTGGTTTAATGTTAAAATGCCTTCCATAGACCATCTAGACGCATATTGCGCTCTTCCAGAAACGTATTTACCTCCAATGTTTAGGTTCTGTTTCCCTTTTCCGTATTTCTCGACTTCCCAAATACCTACACGTAATTGTCACTAAAATATGAATCCATAACATCAACTATATCAAATTCTAACAATAGCTCCGTTTCTTTAAACGCAAGTTTCCAATCCAGAGCTAAACCTAAAGATATATTGATTTTGTGAATTTTTGCGCGACAATCCATCATTTCCACCTTCATAGTACGATTTAGCTTTCTTACCATATTTACCGGTGCATCCTGTAGAGCATTCCAGTATTCGCAAACATCATTGAGCACATAACCTCTTTCGCACTGTACGTGACTTATATGTAACTCTCCGTAATACAAATTTCCGAAACGTCAGTCGAAATCACATCTTGTAATAGGTGTTAGGCATGTATGCACGCTGCTCATATGTTCTGCACTCAACAAATTAACGTCAAACGTACATGTTGCATTCCCTCTGTAAAAGCAAGAACAAGTTGGCATTAGTTAATAGTTTTTGCGACATATGGTTGCGTTTTGCACATATCGTGTTTTGTAATTCACTTCAAAACCACATTTTCCAAAATTTATGCAACTGCGATCGGCACTCGCTCTAGCAAGCACTCATGCTATATGCAAAATTAACTGCGCAATGATTGTGTACTAACGTAATGTTTTTTTTTTACCCTCTTAAATAGCAATATACCACGTGATATTTTCTTCACCCAGTCATAATACAGGTTATTTTATCCAATCATATTGTGTTCAATTCACTGCTTTAACCAATCCGTACAGTGGTTATTTTGACCAATCAGTCAACGCCAACTAAAACCAATCACGTAATCTATTGCATAATCCCTTTTATATTTATTATATAACTCTTTTCAGATCCGACCAATCGGTAAGCGTAAACTAAAAATAAATCAATTACCTAATGTATTGCATCAGCTCTTTTTCTATAGTTATTATACGACTCATCCGCTTCAGTGTTTTTCTAGTTTTTGCACCATACATATCACCTCTTCATTTAAAGGTGCGTGCTATGGTTTTGTTTAATTAACTATATACGTACTTTTTAATTACCTACATTGAATTGCTTTACTTCATGAGATTATGTGCTCCTACACACGTAACTGTATGTCACAGAAGACTGTTGCTTGTGAACGAATGAGAGCGAATCTCTCTTAATGCTCATCTCTACATTTTGAACGTCATCGCTCCCTGGACTTCGACACTGTTTGGGAAGAATTGGACATCTTCAGCGAACTTCCGGCACGCATATCAACGGACCACCTCCATACGTCGCAATTTTCATTTCTGCAATAATGTCGCCTAACAGTATGCAATGCTTGGACTCGCGGGTTTCCTCATGCGACTATTTCTCTTACTGTGCATATTATAAATGAAGCATCAACGCTCAAACATTGCACCGTACACCTCGACAATTGTTGCACATAAAATAACCGCAACAGCAAGTAATAATATTACACTAGTCACAAACATTTTTGTTGTATCAATTTCTGTAAATTGTTTTATTAACCCCATTATGTAGCGTTATAAGTAATTATATTCAATAAAGTACCGGCCTCTCGGGAGGCTTGGCGCAGGGTGCGAAGTACCTCGTACGGCGCGGGAAAGGGGAATGTAGACGTTCTTGAAAGGTCATGAACCCTGCAAGATTGTCGACCCCTCTGATATCTCGAAACGTGAGTGGCTGTCAGACAACCCAGGTTGTCCAAACTCCAACCACGTGTCTGACGCCACAGAAGACGTTGGCCCTGTCTGCCTTCCGGGGTATATATACTACTAATGGATGATTTAGAATGAATGCGGCCAACTCCCATATAATGCAGATTCCTAAAATAAATGACAAGCGTCATACTATAGACACAAGAAAAAGACAACGCTGTGGGTGATGCAAGAGTCATATTTATTTGTTTCATTTATGCATTGCAATTGATCAGAATGTTATACAGTAGGTAGGTGAATGCCTGACTCAGCAAATCAACAGTCACATTGTAGCTCAAATAATACAGCACTGCAACACTGGAAGACTACCGCACACACTGAAACCCACAGTACCAGTTCCACAACTATAGGCTACTCTGTGCACACTTTTACAAAAATTATTCAAAGTGTTGACAGAGTTTGTAGATGTTGGAGACTGGGGTTTGGGAACTATAAGTTGGAATCGGCTGTATTAGGATGGCCGACCGCAGTTCTCGTCGCAGCTGTTCCATATCACCCACTCTTCCTCGTTGAGACTTTCTTGGGATATCTCCTGAACTGAAGTTTTAGGAGATATCGCTTGCCAGGAATAAGAAAGGGAATTTTATGGAGGAAAATGAGACATATAATGCCACGTTGCTTGCTAACAGTGTTTATTGCTCAGACACGCATACCTGCGCGTTCTCTCAACTGTTGGTTCTTGTCGATGTTTAACGTATAAGCCTATTCTTCCTCGAACGGCCGCAGGGCGCAATGCCGAAGCGCTGGAGATCGTAAAAAAATGCTTTTAGAAGACTATATCTTTTAACTGAAACTGAAACTACCCACCGCCACCGCATCAACTGCGCTCAACTGAAAACTACCTCCAAATGAACTGACTTGCACTGAATCTAAACTTCTTGAGCATGAATTGAAACTGAATGAATGAGAGGGGGTATTTGTTCTTTATACATTGATCCAACCTGAAAACAAAGTCCACGCCATGACAACAAAGTCCACGCTATATTTCGCGCTAGTTTTGTGTTAACCTTACTCATAGGGGGCCGAGAACGTCATCTATCTGCCATTCTGTATAGTAAAATATTTTACCGAAACTACAAGCGTTATTATTCGTTCTAAGTTTGGTTCCGAACGGACAATTGCCGTTCAGTTCATTGCCTTAACGGTACCCTATAAGCGCCCGCACCTTGTCTCCATATAGCTTCACCCCCTGAGGTGGGGTCAGCTCTTCACTCGAATACCAGAGAGGATTTAGCATATATAGTTTTACTTCCAAGCTGTAGTCCTAGCAAGAGAGGGATACTACTCAGAACATCCCTACATTATTACATAAAATTACACCTTAAACTAAAATAAATCATTATATGACCTTTGATTAATTCTACACAGTATACAATTGCAACTTTACACATAATATACGCGTCATGACGTTTCATCAATGAAAGACACAGAAAAACTGCAAATAATCACACAATTACTGATCATATGTTATGCCTGTCAATTACTCGATTATCTTATAATTGATAGGGTACCAGGGATAGTTTCAGTGCCGACCTGCTACTTCCAGGTGGCATTTATAACGTTTCATCATTGACAGCCTCACCCTCTCAAAAATGCTTGTTGTATAGCGTATGCATCAAAGATTGCTTCTATCCTAGGCAGAAGATCTTCTACTCCATCAACAAACTCTGCATAACCCCAGAAGAATAATACGGAGGAAGGAGATCATCAGCCACGCAATCGGACCGTATTTGCCTATCCATCAATCTCCAAAAGTTCCAGGATGTGCTGTCGTGCTACGTGACTGCAGTGCGGGGGTGTACCATTGTTGCTGTAACCACATTTTCTGTGGTACATTGAAAGGCGCGTCCTGGTAATGTGTTTAATAAGAAGTGGCGGTAAACTAACTCTATTAAACGTGTTGGCAGAACGACAGGGTCAGCCAGATGATCAGAAACAACTCCACCACACATTTAGGGCAAACAAAACCAGAGGCCTACCAATATGAGTAATGTGGATTCTCCTCGCTACATACATGCTCATTTTGCACATTAATTGCTCCATTTCGTATGAAAATAGCTTCAACACTAAATAAAACCAGACTGATAAAATGGGGCACCTCCTCACCTGTTGTAATAACTATTAGGAACAGTTTATCCTCTGAGGCTTATAAGCTGGAATCAAATGCTGCACATATTGTTATGAGATAGCTACTGTTATTGGTCACGAAAATGAATGAATGGTGTTTAATGCCCGTTTTTGTTACAGAGGCACCACAGGCGATGGACACTGATGATATATGAGATGAAATGATATATTGGGCAAGGATTTATTTTTATGGAAGGAATTGTTCCAGTTTAGAGTACCTCCCTGGAATTTGCCATTTATGAGGACTGAGGATAATCTGGAAAAAAATTAAGTCAGGGAGGACAGTCCTTGCGGAATTCGAACCCCATACCGCCCGCTTACAAATCCGCGCCTTAACGACCTCGGCCACCCGTGACGGTGCGTTATCGGTCATGAAGTATATACATGTCATTCGGTATTTTGATCTACACCAAATGTCCTGGCAACAGCACTAGTATTTTGAAGGAATTTGCTTTATCTGCTCCAAGATATCTACTTCTGTCAATAGTGTGACACGACATTTCGTTGTGTGTTAATAATGCCCTCGTGTTGTAGTCATTAGTGTCGTGTGCAAAGGACACTTCACAGCGTACAATTGCTCTGCCTCTCTTCTATTCCCAAAGGAGCCCCATACAGAAAATCCACACCAGCCATTTCACTCACTAAACTCTTGGCCATGTTCTATCAGCACAATGTAGATAGTAACTAATCGAGTAAGTACAGTTAACGGCGAAGGGAGGGGCCTGCTGTATGTGAGAGTTAGTCGCATTCATTCTGAATTATCCGATATAAGACGATGGAGAATGCGTTCTTATTGGAGAGAAGGCTTCTACTATAGCTGATTTTCTTGTTAACTTCCATATTGATCCTTTTTGAGACATTCCTCCGATAGGTGTAGTGGACGGGATCGAAGCTATCACGTGGTCCATGCTCTTGTTGTGGATTATAAACCACTCTTATCCTAATTAATATAAGTCGTTGATAAATTTGTGGCATGTAAAAAACCTCAAGTCTAAAATAAGAGGCTTCTGGGCAAATTTATCGGCTGTTTCACGCTTCGATTCGAATTGGATGCTAATATCCAAAATTCGTAAATAGGGTTCTTAAATAAAATAAACCTAAAACTGCTTATATGAATAACTTTTGATGATATTTGTTTGGTGGCATTCGTTTCTTCCTCCAGATAAGATGTGTGTAGTTGTAGAAAAAGAATTTGCAAAGTTATTCGAAATAACGACACTCGAATTCTTGGAACAGTTCATATCTTGAGTAATAATGCATCGTTCGAGATTTGAAAATGTTAAGCAATTCAAAAAAAAAAAAAAAAAAAAAAATCAAAGGTCATTAGGGATATGAAGAGGATGTTATTAAATAAATAAGATAAACCAGCAAAGAATAAAGCTATTATATAACTGGAGCCTACATTTATGGTATGATCCATCTAAAACATTCAGATTACTACGCATACTTTGGCTTTCACAGCCGGCTTTGATTAAAAGGTAGATTCGGGGCTTATAGGCCGTGATTCAGTCAATGGGGTAACATCTAACCTTTCTCTGTTTAGTTGGGTCGCTGTTTTTATTATTATTTTTCCTTGATAGGTTAATATTTATGAACAAAATTTTTGCTCCTCATAAACTATATATAAACAGCTAGAACACACAAATATTCTACGACTTATCGAGTCCAAATAAGAGAGGTAAAAGAGTTCAAGTTTCATGTAATAAGTCGCCATTTGAAATGCATTTCTAAAAGTACTAAAATTTAGTAATTACCTTTGTTGTGAGTTCGAAAATGTGGTATAATTAAGCAGATGTTTGTTCTGGCTAATAGCTTCCGCTGCTATCATATCTTCACTTTGATTAGTAATTAATTTTTGTATGTAATGTTTTATTTGCAGTTTATCTTTAACTTTATGGAAATATTTGACAAGAAAAATGTTTCAGATGTAGGACGATCAAGAAAGAAAACCCAAGAAACAGATGATTCTCTACGTAACTCCAGAAGGAAGTACATATTGGATTGAAGCTGATATTAGGTACAGACTGGCACTGATACCTCCTGATGTTTCAAATTCTATGCTAGAAGTCATTCCTTTCATATACTACGACAGCACATATGCAGTTTATCCTTCATCTGCATCAACGAATCTTGCACAGCATGCTTTCTGGTGCATGACAAATTTGGCATTCCGACACCACAATCAAACTGGCTTCAGGTCCGCAAATACACTGGTACCATCCCAATATGCCCGCACACCAACAGATATCCCAAATGATACGAGTTCCACTCAGGTACACAAGAAGAGAATTCTCACCATGTCCAAGGACGGATCTGCTATAATCATCCCTGCAGAAGAAGCGGAAGATACGCAAAAGGTTGGAACTGACATTAGTATCGAAGATGCAGTCAGCTCCCTATGTTCCTACATATTCTTTCCATCACAATCTGCAGATTCGATATCTATCTTTCCATTGTGCATTACTGCACCAGAGGCAGCTGAAATGGCTTGTGTTTTGTTGGACAGCCCATCAGAAAATACACTTCCGAGACTATCCTCTGAACTTCACAGCATAGCACAAACCCCCTTGCAACCCTATTCAATATCACAAGATGCACGACCAAAGTCACCTTGCCAGTCACAAGGTTCCCTTGCAGTAGCTGCTCCTCCGTCATCCAGCACGCCAGAGAATACAGCTTCGTGTACTCCCTCACTGATTTACAGTTTGTCACCGGATATATCTCCTAGTTTTCTACTCTTCAGCACACTACAAAATGAATCAATGATGATGTCTATAATGTTCCCAACGCACCACAAGACAGCGCTTCTTTGGCCCAGGTTTCCGACATTACATCTGAAAACCCTATGGTAGACAAGTGGATCTTAACATCGGACGCAGATGGCTCCATTATCGTCTCTCCTATGGAGGAGTTGGAAGATTCCATAATGCCGCAATACTAAAGCTGCAATCCTCTGTTTCTTAGCATTAGGTCCAAGCAAATATTTTTGTAAGTTGCAATAAATGTACATTAGTACTAGAAGACCTCTGAAAAATAAGTATTACATTTCTTTGCCATTTCACTTAATTTTTGCCATACATGACATCTAATAAAAATAGTCCGCACCAATTAAAGCAAATCTATAAAATGTTTCCTGAGTAAACATTGTTTTATTTTTATATGCATCCCAATGTGCGTTTTTCGAAATGTTGAGAAAAAAAAATCTACTGATTTGTGTTCCAAACACATAATAGAGATAACTATATACTTAAATTTATTTGAATAATGTATTATTTATGGAAAAATTCTCGCATGTGACATTTTGTTCTAATTTTAAATATAAATGCAAAATTACAATAAGAAGCAATCATTTGTACATCTATTTAATTTTTCTCCTGAATACTATTACTTATCCGTGTTTTGAAATTCTCTGTTAAAAATTGCAAGTTAATTGATGATATTTAGCAGCACATGTAGCAATTTAAATTTCTACGGGTGCAAGTAAAAGCACTTTTGAGAAAAACGACTTTCAAAGTTTAAGAAATGGTCTTTATCCTTGTTTAATGCCTTTTAAAATAGGACAAAATAGCTTCATTATATGAATCGAAAACAAATTAACTTGGTTAATAGGTAAAAAAAGTGAATTTTTGGCAGTTTTTACCGCTCGGTTCCCTTTATATAAAACAAAATTATCCATTAGAATTTTTAGTATACAACTCTCTAAATGCAGTAATTCAGTTTAGACAAATGATTGAAGTTGTTTAGTATAAAGTTGAAAGCAATAATACATATGCTTGAATTCTGTAGAAACATAAGCCAAAAGTTTTTGTTGCATTGTAAAAAATCTTGTATCATTAAAACATATCTTCAGTCCAAAGCAATGAGGTATCTTAAGAGGAAAAATGCAATATTAATGTTTTTACTAAACGATATTTGAAGATATTTTTGTGTATTTATAATGCGAGAATATAATGTTTTTAACACATTGTATATTTTTATGAAGCAATTACGCTTATGCATGTATGTATGTGAAAAAAATCTTGTGAGTTCCTTTAAATATTTAAATACATTTTTACAACACATGTTCATCCATTATTATTTTATATTGAGCCCACAGAGCTTCCAAAATATTTCCTTACCGCTCGCATGATGTTCGCCAGTCTGGGGCATGCCACCGCCGGCCGAGCCTTGTGCGTCTTGCGCTAACCGCACGCAATAATCAAATTTTGCTATCACAAAGAGGGTTAATTTTATACAGTTTGGATTTTCAGAACATTATAGAGAGTGCTCTGAGTGTTCACACGACCATCAGTCACCGATGAAATAAATTACTTATAATAAAGCACACGTGCTACGAGATCACCTAGGACACGTGTAACTTTAAGGTTCTAGTTTTAATAATGCATCCAGACAATGAAATCCCAACTTTTGCTAATTACGATAATGGGTGGGCGAAATCTCAATATTTGCGCGAATTTTACCTCATTTGTCTTCTGTTAAAACTGTACGTCCTTGAGCGAGTTTCTTGTTTTGCACTCAACTGTATTCATAAGATCGTGAATTTCAGTTTGGAAAGAGTGCAATTTCCCAGGGAACTTCGTAATAATTTACTCGCAAATGCAACCAGCTGAATCATTTTTAATAATGCTTACACACAGAAATACGTTTTTCTAAAGTATTTGCGAACAAATACACTAGTAACTGCTCGGAGTTCAAGGGCACGCAGGAACGCACACTGCCGTGAATGGGAAGGGAAACTGGCCTTGGCTATCGTGTGAGACCGAAATATTATTATCACGAGAAACAAATTGTGATCACCGCTGATGGTATTTAAATGTAAAATATATACGTAAATTATCTCATATTTCTGAAAAGTCTAACATATTCGAATTAACCAAGAGTAACTAGTTTATATTTTACTCGGAAGAGAAAGCGTAAAATAAAATGTTTGTGCATTAGAAATGTCGAGGGGAGCGAGATAGAATAACAACTGAATGGATTTAGGTCTCTTTGCCAGGAAAGGATCGTAAAAACCCCGGATGGAAACTTTCCAAAGACGAAGAAGGGAAGAACAGTTATCTTTTGTAATAGTTCGAACCCTACTCCCTTCCTCAAGGACATATAAACGTGTCTTACTGTATGTATTGCGTAAATTTAGGTCAGAGAACTTTGGAGAAAGAACAACGGCAGCCCTAGAAGCGCGAAATAAGCGACCAATGACAAGAGAAACTGCGAAACCAGAAACCGATGGGGAAGGAAAAATTGCTCCCATAATACTGAAAAAGTTCGCCGTCTAATGTTTATAGCCCCATGAGACGTTCAGACTGAACTTTTGATAAAACAGCGAGGCCCCGGCAATTCGAAGTAGTTCGTGGGTAACTTGTAGGCAGAACGGACAGTTTGAGAAAGTACCAGTAGATGCATAGCATGAAGTCCATGAGACATTATTACATTTCTTCGATAGCGTACATGAGAGTAATGTGAAATAAGTCCTGCTCCAACCAGGTGATTAAGTTTGGGATATTAATAAGTCCAAGCACCCTCAGTGATTCAGGACGAGCGAGAGTGTTGCATACTAGGGTATAATCGTGTTGAAAGACACAGCAGACTTAACAGTGCAACGCAGTGGTTATTCAGATTGATAGCATTTTATGTGAATGTTAGATAAAGTACCTTTGAGTGATCAACTTTCATGTGAGTATTCTAACTGAACTAGTCCTTTTCCATCTCCTACTCGTGGAGCGCTGAGGCACAAAACGCA
Source organism: Metallyticus violacea (assembly GCA_030762175.1). Classification (NCBI taxonomy): domain Eukaryota; kingdom Metazoa; phylum Arthropoda; class Insecta; order Mantodea; family Metallyticidae; genus Metallyticus; species Metallyticus violacea. The sequence goes on from CM060831.1 coordinate 107,046,872, forward strand.
CCAGTCAATTAAATCATAGCCAGGGCGGTGAAGGCACCTTTCCTTCATCATCAACACCAGTGAGGAAAGGAACCGGGAGGATTCGTGGGAGCAGCGAAGAAGAACAGGAGGAATTCATGAGGTATACCAAAAGCCTTGCAGTGTACCTCTTCCACATCCCCCTTACGCACCATGAGATACATAATAAGCTATTAAAAAACCTTCCACTCCCATTACCCAAAATAAAACAACAATATCATATATTTCATTGATAAGTAGCTTCCTTTACAACACTATCATGTTTATTTGGGGCTGATAATTAACCCGCCGTATTTTCCGCTTCATATGCAAAACCTTGTGCGAGCGATGAGGATATATTCTGAAAGCCTGGTATATTTCGATCCTGGTGGCCTAGTGGTAAATATACTTGCCTCGTAGACCCAAGTTAATTAAAACCCGGGCAAAGATTGATAGATTTTTTAAGGCATAAAATCTTAAATAGGTTTCCTTCGGAAGAGAAGTAAAACCATGGGTGCCACGTCAGTAGTATATATCCCTCCTCGCGTGATTTTAATATAAAAGTGATATCAAAAGTGGTGGGGGGTGATATCAAAAGTGGTGGGAGGTGGGGGTGGGATGTGGTGGTGGTGGGAGGTGGTGGGAGGTGGTGGGAGGTGGTGGTGGTGGGAGGTGGTGGTGGTGGTGGTGGGGGTGGTGGTGGTGGGGGTGGTGGTGGTGGTGTGGGTGTTGTGGGGGTGGGGTGTTGATATCAAAATCTCAATTTGAATTGATATCAAAATTTCTGTTTGATTAAGCGATAGGAAAATCTCTGTTTGATCGAGTGTTGGATTTAAATCTCCGAAAAAAGTGTGTGTGATCAATTAATTACGTTGTAAAAAAATGGAGAGCCCTTCCGCCACTGCGTTGGCAGTTCGCCACTGCTCGCTCCCCCCACCGCTCGCTCTCGCCGCTCGAGCGCACAATGCTTTTTGTCCCCTCGCTTTGTTCGCCCCCGCACAATGCTTTTGCGTGAATTCGGGGGCATCTTTTATTCTTCAATGGGCGGTTTCTTATTCGTTTGTATATATTCTTTTTAACAAAAACTCTGTATTTTCTCACACAGGGTTAGAAAAGTCAAAAACAATATGTGTGGGTTTTTCTTTTACAGAGCCAACTAAAAGTTCTTAAACACGTTGGCTCTCTCTGTATTTCTAAAAAGCTATTATTTTCACAAGGAAACAAAAAACATTCTTCTAAAATCCTATCTTCAGAGACATTTAAAAGTTCTTTCTTTCGGGGGAAAAGACATTGTTAATAAAAGTTCTTTCACATTGGCTCTCTCTGTATTTCTAAAAAATCTATCATTTTCACAAGGAAACAAAAAACATTCTTCTAAAATCCTATCTTCAGAGACATTTAAAAGTTCTTTCTTAGTATGTTCGGGGAAAGGTGGTGGGGATGGTGAGGTGTAATTTTTGATATCAATTTTTTTAAAATCACGCAAGGAGGGATATATACAGAAAAAAATTAACATATACAGTTAGATATTTTTTATTGTACACAAAATTAACTTGGAATGGCTGTCTACAAAATTTTAAACACAATTAGATTTTTTATTGTACACAAAATTATACAAAATGACGGTAAATGGTGCTCACTGATCACAAAAATTAACTTGGAATGGTGGTCTACAAAAAACAAGAATTTGTTTTAAATACAATTAAAAATGCAATATTTTTAAAAAGTCTGTCTCACTGGTGAGGGTTTTCAAAAAATGTTTTTATCCCTTCACAAAAATTATTTTAAAATGTGTGGTATATGTTTTTTTGACAAACAACACTTCACAGTCTTCGTCGTTGCTGCTTTCCTCCTCCTCCTCGTATGGTGTGGTGACGCAGGTGAGCGACATGTGGGAAAAGTTGATGTTGAGAGGTTCCTGGGTCGACGGGGTGGCGATGGGGACGACGAAATCGTTGATCGATGGTGTTGTGAAGCATCCTGCCGATGTGACCTTGTACTCTAGGGCTGGTGTCTTGTCGATGGTGCCGAGGTAGATGGTGCAGCGTGCGTCTATGCCGTAGTGAAGTATTTTAGACGGGGTGCACTTGACTTCCACGACGTCGGAGTTGTTGGTTGCTAATTTGACGGTGACAGTTTTGTCATCGCCAAAGAAGGAGATTTCAGTTGAGATGAGTTTGATGTTTGCAGGGTGCTTGCCGCTTCTTGTGACGTGATTTTGGTTGTCAAAAACTAGTTTGACAAACACATTGTTGCCGACCCCCACCGGATCTGTTTGACAGGCCATGTTGATTTATTTCGGTGTAAACTTCAATACGTGTCTCCGGTAGCCGTTTCTGAGGACCTCTTCACCCTGGTACACGATGTAAAAATCGAACGAGTTGAGCTGGTTGATGAGTTCTGCGGAAAGATTGTTAAATCTAGTAGGTAGAAACACTTCTTTCCCGTTTTCGAGGCGAACAAGCGCCCTGGGTCCGTGCTTTGTTGATATGTTCCGGACCCCTACCACAACGTATGGTACGTTCGGTTGTAACGTTGACACTGACACGTACTCCGAGCTGCTCGCTACTGTAGATAGCTGGCGTAACGCGTCGTTGATCATGTTGACTTCTCTGTAGAACGTTTGCTACTGACACACATTGGGCAGTTTTTGGAGAGAGGGGGTGGACCATCGATGTGTGTGGTAGTGGAGGGGAGGTTGTAGTGCTGGTTGCAGCGGCGGTAAGGGGCGTAAATTATTTTAGCTTCAGGTGTAAGCACTGCCCATACAGCGTCCACTTCTTCTGGTGAATGATGTATAAAGATGGCGTTTCCCTCCACGGCAAGTAGATGACATTCATTTGGGTCCATCATTGTGAGGCGTCGACCATTTTTCAGAAACTTTATCACTAGGTCCATGTCCGTCGTCGCAGGCGTGATTGAACTTGTCCATCGTGATCGCACCCTCCATAACTTGTGTTCGTGACGTCATCACGGCCCCTGAACTTGTCCATCGTGATCGAACTTGTCTTCGTGACGTCATCACCCTCCGTGACGTCATCACGGCCCCTGAACTTGTCCATCGTGATCGAACTTGTCTTCGTGACGTCATCACCCTCCGTGACGTCATCACGGCCCCCTGAACTTGTCCATCGTGATTGAACTTGTCTTCGTGACGTCATCATGGTTGAACTTCGCCTTATTTGGACTCCAGCTCTCTGATGAATATCGGTTTTAGAAAATGTTCCATCTCTAGGAACACTCTAAAGGTTGCGCAACGGATGTATCTTGTGTATTCGGTGTAGTTCATTTTCTCCCCGGAATCGTGGGCGTGAAGTAAATACATGCGATAGGCTGCTATTTGATTTTGTACTTCGAACTCTTCTTTCTTCTTGTGATAGATGATGTCGGTCACCATACGCTGTAGGCTTTCTAGCGTCCTCCATTCCTGCATACTCAACGATGTACAACGACCGTCCATTTTGATGATAATATTTTGTGTGCCAAATAAACGTTTAAAAATTATGGATAGTCGGTTGGTTATCTGCCACTCTCTTAGATGAAAGGTCAAGCTCTGTATAGTCGGCATCGTCTCTGAAAGCTTCTGCCACTCGGTCGAACCCAGGACCACAGTGTTGCGTCGCCCTCCAATGGTCACCACGATCTTGTGAGGAGATTTAGGTGAAAACCCAACGGCTGCAAACTTGGACTGCTTGCTGTTCAGGAAGTAAACATCCGTTAGCGGCCCCATGTCACTGTAAAAACAAGAACACCCCTTATGTAGCACACTCTTTTTTTCATTCGTCAATTAACCACACATACTGAATGCGACTTACCTGTTCAGCTCTCTCGGAACAACTGGTAGAGCGGATCATGTCAATGCGCCTTCTAAAAAAAAAAATACAAGAATTAGCAACATAAAATGTGTCAGAGTTATTCATGCATGATCATCCACAATTTGTATTAATACTAACCTTTAACGATATACATCTCTGATGTGTAGTTTGTGAGCACCCGCCAAGACTGTAGGTTCTTTTAATGATGTCATCGTTATGATTAAAACCACTTATGCTGAATTTTGAAAAGAATTTCTCCTTGCGCAGACCTTGGAAGCGGTGGGATAGGTAAGCAACGACGTAATGGCCACAGGTAGTGCTGAAATCGCCTTGCAACCTTCTAGTGTTGTGAGTCCATCTTGTACCACAACATCGATTTAAAAAATTTAGAATTTCCCCCGAAAGAGGTTCTATACCATAGCTATCGAAATATTCCCCCCGGTCGTTCTTTGCAACAAAGATGCAGATCCAATGTTTCCCTGGTTTCGTGCTTGGGTCAGTGTTAATGACAACTGCTATGGGAAGCTGTCTATTATACAAATTTATCGACGACAATTGGTCGCAAGCGTACACGCCTAAAAAGTGTGGTGTACATTTAGACAGAAGTCGGTGTATTTGCAGCGTATTCATGATACCAAAATGGTCCTGTTAGCATCAATTTCTATAGTGCGATGTACTTCTGCCATCACCAACAGGTTGATAGGTTCTGGAGTTTGATCTTTAAATCCTACACTTATAGACACAGTACCGTGTCGTTGCCCTGAAATGTAAGACTCGTTAGCGCTCATATCGGCTGTAAGATCAAACACCATAATGGTGTAACCGTGTGAATATTGATGTCTGGAAATTGAATGCCCCTCGTCCTTAAAGTGTATTCCGAGACCATCTTGAAGAGTTTGAAAACATTGGAGAAAGTGACCTGCATCAAAATCGGGTTGTAGGGGTTGTGAGGGAAAAGGCTGGCCGTTCACATACAGTTGAAACGAATTCATTTTAAAGTGTTGTAAATTGTATGGGTTTTTGTTAATGTTGCCGTTGTATGCCTGGTCTGCAACCATCGCCACTACCACTCTTCGAGGTATTTGCCCAATGAAAACGTCGTTGAAAGTCATATTACTAACCCCCTTTGGAATGTTGAGAGCGTGAAATCCTACATCTTTGAGATGGTACTTTGCATTGTTCTTTGTTAACACAGCCTGATGGGCAAGTTTGATGGTCGGGGACGGCCTCACAGCTTTCAAAATCAGTCTAGCAGACTGAATCTCTGTGTAGGCTTTAAAGTCCTTTATATCCGAAAAGAGATGAAAGTTGGGTGAAGAGGGGGAGAGTTTGATGGTGACGCTAACATTGTTCAAGAGCAGATTTTCCTGATTAAAGAGTGCATTGGAAAGATTGCCCATTAGCTGTACAACTTTGCTTCCTTTGGTATAGTCGTTACGCCACTTAATTCCATCATTTGTTACATAGGTGTCCATCATTCCTCCCTTGTCCTTTTTCCAGAGTGTGGACTCTAGTCTGCTGTTCATGACATCCTCCGAATAATTGAGTAACGTTTCAATGTAAGTTCTATAGGGGTAGCCTGGTTGAGGCATGGAAACTGTGACATTGTTGAGTGATACTTCCAATTGTTGAAACAAGGAATTTAGGGAATTGTTTACAAAGGTAACCTGTTTGTCCTCTTTCAAGTCGTTTCCACCGTCATCCACTATTCGCACGAACAGCTCAAGTACTACATAAGTCATATCGAGGTAATCGTCAGCATTGCCAGAGTAATGAAATGTGATGGGGGCATTTTTCATAAGTGTATTTTGTGGATTTAGAGAAATGTAACGGTACTCCTCCACGTTCATTTGAACGGGTAAGTCTTTAAAGATGTCTAGTTCCGAACTCATGTGCACCAACGATTCGTCAGCCATTATGAAAATACGTCTAGCACCTTACGTCTTCGGCGTTTAGTCTTAAACTGATTATATATTTCACCCTTCCTGCGCTTTAATAGACCCGTGCCTATCATAGAGTCTATCTTTACATCAGCTTTCCTTTTCAAGTTAGTTCCCGCCTCCTTCAATCTAGTCTTTAAAGATTCTTTTGGCGGTACCCCCGAACTTGCAACATCTGCAAGCACGTTGGCACCCATTTTCAATGCTTCTTTACCTATAGCTTTCACTCCGCTCTTGAAAAACGGTAGCACAGTTCTGAAAAGACCGCCGAGAGCAGAGAACAAGCCGCTACCCTTTTGATAACGCTTGCCTCTATACAGGTGAAAATCTTGATTGTATAATCCTCCTCCTGCCTGGTTTAAGTAATATCTGGTGACAGTATCCAGCTCCATTATGTCTGTTTCGGACGAAACGTTAGAACTATAGTAGAGGAAAGTCCGTCTACAAATGGCAAGAAATCTCCATAACCGTTCCTTAAATCTATATTCACGATTTTAAAGTCCTGTTGCATCAAAGGTACCCAGTTAAGTGGAATGAACGACTTTTCAATAGTCATGCAGGTGTTGTCACGTTTTTCATACTCTACAGAGACGCTTTCAATGACTTGCACAAACGTGTTGCCCACCACTTGTGGTACTATCAGATTACAGTAAATGAACATTTCGTAAGGGAAACCCATGTACGGATCTACAGGGTGTTTGCCAATTTCCTGTTCAACCACGTTTGTGTAAGGTTCGAACCCCATCATCTTGGCCAAAGATGGCGACAAAACCAGCACATGTATTAGGTTCTTTGACGTGGTTTTAGGAGGAATGTCAGGTTTTTCCTGCGTTTCTACCGTAGGAGAAGTGCCCGGTTTACGAGGGATTGGTGGTTTAGGATTGATAGGTTTTGGAGTTCTAGTAGGAGCAATATTTCTAGCTTTGTTTTTTAACGTTAGGTTCGCGCCTTCAGGGGGTTTAGTTTCTGTTTTCGATCTCCTAGAGGACTCAGCATTTTCTATATATCCTACATATTTGCTGCTGGGGATATGACTGTTCTGTGCGACTTTGATGTTGATGCTGGCAGTATTTTTGTTCTCGTTATAAATGAAAAAGTCTTCGACTTGCAAATTTTCACGTATAACTGAGTTGACAGCATGTACCAAATCCTTAGAATTGTGCACGATGCCATGTGGCAATTGTAAGTTAAATTTTGAATGTGTCACTGGTGCTACCATATTATACATTGTACCAATGATTTGATTTTCGTGATTTGTTACGTTATAGAATTTCACAGGGTACCTAACCTTTTGCAGTGCGACTTCCCATTCTCCTTGCAATACTATTCTCTCGGGTAAGATGTTTGAAAATCTGGAAGTTGTATTGTCAGTGAAATGGTCCATAGAGGCGTTACTCACGAGCGTGAGGGAAAATGGTTTTGTTCTAATCATATCGAGCTGATACTCGAACCCGGTACCCACGAGTTAAACTTGGTCGGATAACCTCTCCACTTAACCAAAAACTGTTTATTTCGACCGCGGCCTTTAGTGTCGAGTATTTTGTCTATTTTGAATGATGCCGGGGGAGCTACCTTTTGTATCTCCTCGGAGTAAAAGATACCGTCTATGGCCTCCCCACCCAAGTCCTTTAATTTATACACAACGGGGGAGCCGTATACCACCTCGTCAATCTGTAAAATTTCGTCCGTCCAATTTTGCTCGTACCCCTTGGCAAACTTCATTTTCTCCTTAGATATACGCACATGGTCTCCCACGTTAAATTTAACTTTACGTGGTTTGTCTGCATTCCGACCATAAAGATTTTCGTAAACATGCAAAATGTTGTCTTCATTGACATCCTTTGGAGCCATCTTTATGGACCTATGAAAGGAACTATTGTAAGACTTTAAAAGTGCAGGAAGCACGTCCACGTATCTATATGTATTTTTATGTGTGAAATATTTCCACATTTTCGTCTTTAAGGTTCTATTGAAACGTTCTACAACACTGGCTTTGACATTATTTTTTGTAGTGTAATACTTTACACCATGTTTGGTTAAAAATGTTTGAAAGGTTTTGTTGGTGAACTCCGTTCCTTTATCTGTTTGCAATATCTTGGGGGTACGATGAGCGAATATAGTTTTAAACGCTTCTGTAATTTCACCCCCTACTTTTGATTTTAATGGTATAGCCCAAGCATATTTCGAGAAAACATCAATAACCGTCAAGATGTAAACGTATGGTTTATTGTGCTCCTTTACGCCACTCATAATATTTAAATCGGCCTCCCAAATGTCGTCCATGTTAGTCACGTGATAATTTCTGGTGGGGAACCGTTTTCTTATCGGTCTATGAAATGTATAACTATCCTGTGTTTGAAGAAACGACTCGATCTTAGATTTCGGTATACCTGTGGCCTTGCGAAGTTTGTCTGCAGTGCCAAAACCAGCATAGTGTTCAGGATTGAAATAGATTTTCTTCAGTGTGTTCATAGTTGTTCCCACACTTGTCTGCGAAGGTTATAAGACTTTTTTACTGGTAATCGGCTTTTATTTACTTTCGTCTTTGTCGATTTCTCTTCCTCCTTTACCTCGACACCATTGGTTTCAAGGTATGGTTCCCTCACTTGTGACTCGATACCATTGGTTTCAAGGTATGGTTCCCTCACTTGTGACATAAGATCGAGATAGTTGGCCAACTTATATTTTATCAACTGCCATTTTTCAGGGTGTGGTAAATGTGTACGCTGTAATTTATTCATTTCTCTGATGAGTTGGTTAAGTGATTTGTCCACGAGGTGAAGCTTTTCGACAGCTTTTGGCTGTGAAGCTAGTATAATTTGCTTACCGTGCTTCATTTAACTCAAATTTGACACGAGTGCACTACCGAGTGAAGCCAATATCGGGAGTAGAAAAGCAGGTAAAAAACCTCCTCTCTGTACAAGAATCTTTTTCTTTTCCTTTAAGGAAAGTCGTTTGTTAATTAATTTTCTCCAGCTAGCTTTATGCTTCTTTAAGCGTTTTAAACAATTTATAGGTAAACTAACATGACCTCTGCACACGTTGAGTACACACTCGGAAATGGCTTTAATTAGCTGAGGGTTAGCACTTTTCAACAGTTTTTGTCGCAAAATAGGTTTAGCCTTGGCTAGCACTGACAAATTTGCATGTTGCCTTGCAATCAGTGGGCTACTCAGTCTGGCAATGCTCATCCTGTCTATGTCTGTGATTAAATGACTGAAGTGTGATCGTTGCTCGTTTATTTAAACTCTCTGGGAAGCACACAAATAAAACCTTCAGAAAAGTGGTCAACAATTGGGTATAAAATAAGAAGGCGTTTCCCCTGGTAGGACGCCGGTTCGATACCTGTATTGATTTGGCGTGTACTGAGTGCAATCCAACACTAGATACCCGTGTGGGTTTTCAGTAGCTTTTTCAAATGCCTCTAAAAGAAACCTAGAGTTCTTTGGTTCGATCTGTTGACAACGCCTATGAATTTGCATTTTATCTCTATTGTTTTTAAACACGACAATGTAGTTTGCATTTAGAGATATAGTTCGAAATTTCTTTCCTTGTGGAAACACGTTTTGTAATATGTAAATAATCCCAAAGCGTTTGTGATGTGAATCTCTAGTGAAAAAATTTGACACGTTTTCCCCGGAGGCTTGATACATTAAATCATCCAAAATAACTAAATCCCCCTCGTTAACAGTGTCCAAATCTGGTATACCTGCATGGGTTGCGAAGAACGGGCTTGGTTTAGGAGAATATTCTAATGGATGACACCACAACACTTTTCTCGCGGGTCTGTCAAACATTCTGTCTGCATTACTAATTAAATTTTTCACAAATGTAGACTTACCACACCGCGACGGACCTGCAATTAGCATAGTGCACGGGAAATTAAATTTAAAGTGTTGGTTAGTAGACATTGTGGGCGACTGATGTGATCTCATTTAGACACGCCTTCTTTTATACCCATACGGGTAGGAATCAAAGTTTTCACACTGCACACGTTTGTTGACCACCATCCTATAGGTTTTCACTGAAGACTCAGTTACCACAGTTCCTAGAAATTTCCTAGAAATCTGTGTGCCTTCAAGTACTACCGACATTGAATTATCCCTCAGCACGGTGTTCCTGATAACGTCGGAGTTTACATTTTCCAAATTCCCCGAGTTGAGGGTGATGCCTTTAATTTTACAGACAGAGTGCGTCTTATCTCCACACTTAACCTCTATGGTGTAACTTTTTGGACCTGTAGATGCAAATCTGCAAATATACGCTCCATCGCCGTACTTTTCTATTTCATCTGTCATACAGCCTAAAAATGGTCCCGTGGTTGGCATCCATTCCCCCGGTCTGTACGTGGCTATAACAGAATCTGTGTCGAAATAACACACGCGTTCGCCCAATCTCCTAAGGTAGGAATAGAGTTCGATTCTTGCATGGGCAGTTGTATATGCAGCTATGACTGTGTTACTAGTAAAATTCAATTTAGGATTCTGTTCGCAATGTTTCCACACCACATACATTACCTCCTCTGTAGCGGGCAGGTAAGACTGTACCTCTACACCTGGGTCATTAAGTAGGTCTATGAGCCTCGAATAATCTTTCACAAGCTCGCACGTGGACAAGTTATCTCTTTGGCCGTATTTTCCCCAAAAGGAGTTTAACATCAGTTTGGCCAACTCACGTCTGCCAGGATTGATTTCAATAGCGTCTTTATCCAGTGCCACGCCTTCTTTTTCCAAAAATCGTGCGATATACTCGTTTCTCATGGCAGGAGTGTCGGAGTCTTTGGGCCAACCGGAGGCTTCGGTTTTAATTTTCAGAAACTGATTCACATAGTCCTGAAAAAGCCCCTTTTCTCCAGTGATGGGGTTATAGCGTACCATGTCATATTCCCATATTTCATACACGTGAATCACGCTATAACCTTCCTCTAATGCGACTTTAATCTCGTCCACTACCCAGATTCCTGTCATACATCTTTCGTCCTCTGTATGCGTGCACTCTGTCTGATTCTCCATCTCTGCACATGTTCGGCATAGCGGAAACATAAGTTTACCGTTAATGCGCGACGGCAGGACGGGGTGGTACAGTCTTTCTGGGGGAAGAATTTTACACTTTACAATACCGCCCTCAACATCTTGCAAATTTGGTAAATTATTCACATGAATTTTTGGGTGTCCAACAGGGTAAGCCTTGGTCTTATTTACGAACGGGTACAAACTGCACACATCATAGTAAAACATTTTCATATCTCCAGAGGCTTCGCAGTAGGTTTTCGTACAATTTGTACGTCCACCAAAGAAGGCATCTCGTGGATTGAGAGGTTCGGGGTAGGGAAAACTTTTGACAAATTCAGCCAAAACCCTATTGGTCTTAATCAAACCATTGAACTCACACTCCCACATCTCGGTCACGTTATACCCAGCATGCCTCATCATCTTCGTGACCTTCACGGTGTCCTCGTATCTGGAACTCATGGTCTGGTTGCCAGTGTTGTATAACCTTGAATTCCTATTCGGGTAACAACGTGTGCAACCGTGGTAGAAGCATCCATGAAAGAAATAGACACATTTCCCTTCTTCTTTGTACCCGTCCACTTTATGCCCTAAAACTTTAATTTCCCGACACCGATAAGCATGCTGTATGATGGTTGATTGCTGCTGTTCCAACCAAGACAGCCAGATACACGCTACCCGCGATTGCTTATCAGCTAAACGGTATCCTCCTGCGGGAATAAGTGGTATTTTATTTCTTGGCATGAACCGTTTCCTATATACATTCATGCATGCCTGAGCTATGGTGACGCATTCTCTAAACGGGTCAATACCGTTCTCGTCAATAAATTGTTTCCTAAATTTGGAAACACCTTGACTCAAGAGATAAACGTCAGTTTTACAGTAAGTAACCATTTCTTTTTTCATGTCAAAGACATAATTTGAGGACAACTTTTCATTATGCCACTGCTCGAAAGTCTTGCGGTCATCAACACTCATGCCATCTGGGCAGTAATATTTTTGCTCTGGTACAGGACCAACATACTTTTCGTTTTCCTTGGTGTTGATCAGGTAAGGAAAATAACCTTTACATTCAGGGAGTTGAAAGGTTTTTGAAAAGTGAGACAGTGGCATAGGAATGAAATTCAAAGAGTCTAGAAAAGTTACACTCTTATACTTCATTCTGTAAATTTTGCTTCCATTCATAATCAGTTCGGGGTCCCAATTTAGGGTGCCCACCATGTGTTTTAACAAAAACTGGCCATCATACGACCTCAAGTTGTGTGCTATGACAATAATGTCACGGGATTCGAACCCTGGTTGTGTGATGTGGTCAAACAATTCCTTTACAGGCTCCTTGTCGAATACCCATTCTTTAACACCACACTGTGTACAATAGGGCATCTTATGAGACTTGTCCACACACAGACCACAACTTTTATGCATTATACATAGATTAGGAATGTGTTCAAACACGTCTGTGGAATAAAGCGTGTTCTGAGTACACTCGAAATCTATGAACATGAACACGAAATTCTTTCGCAAATTTGGTGAATTGTACGGTCGAATGTAGCACTCGTGGTTGGCATTCACATGGACCTTACAAGTAACACAATAAATTTCTCCGCACTGGTGAGGAGTTTTCCTAAGCCTCATATTCACAAGTTTGTTACACAACGGGCATACTTTTTCCACGTCGCATACTGACATGGATTTAGGGTAATATTTCCCCTTAATCAAATGATTATTAAAACAGGTCTCCCCGTTGAAATCGCGATGACATGAATCGCATTTCACATACCTATCAAATGATGTTGGACACCTCTGTCGACACTTGACACAGTTTAGATCACACCTGTGAGTTTCTTTTTTATTAAGTGAGGGAAAATTACAATGTCGGCAATACCACTTACATTTGAATGCCCCGTGTAGGTTTACAATTGCATTAAAATGGCTGTCGTGGAATATTACGTCGATGTGTTTATCGGTGTTAATTTCCGACTTGTAGAGGACATTTTTACCATTATGACCACCAAAAACAGTGATAGGATACTCCTTTAGCGCTATTTCAAAGAGTTTCACGTCGTCAAGTGTAAACGGGCCATCGGTTTTGCCTATTTTCTCACACAACTCTACAGCTTTTTGTTTTTGCAGACGGTCATATCGCGTAATAGAACCATAATGAACATCCCCGTCAATTTTGGATTTGCACACTGCGATGGCTCTAGGTAGACAAAGATTGTCTTTGTTTTTAATTTCTATAATACCTTTGTTTTTACTACAGTCGTCGCAGCGTTTGTAACATGAACCTGATATTTCATTTGTCCAAATACACGAAATTTTGATTGCCCCTCCCAACAAAAATTCTTTGTTACTTTGCATTATTTTCTCCATTGATTTCAATACGGCCTCGGGGTTTACCTGATCAAACCTACGTACACTCATGTTAAAAGGTCTAGCAGGATTTTTGGTATCATGAACGGTTATTCCTACGAACCCTGGTTGGTTTTTTAGCAGATTGTCATCAACAAATGATAAATAATCATGAAACACTTTGGAAACCCATTGGTCAGGATCTGCATCTTTAGGCATCGAACTCACCATAATTTCAGTTTCAGAGTACCCAGAATAAAATTTTTTAGTTGCCCTCTGGCTATGGTTAATAATTTCGAAAGATGGTTGCAAGGTTGCACTTACCTGTGGCACAATGCTGTCAACAAGAGAAGGTGGTACACCATTTCCGGTAGAAGGCGAGCCAGCTCCGGTAGAAGACGAAGCAGCTCCGGTAGAAGACGAAGCAGCTCCGGTAGAAGGCGAGGCAGCTCCGGTAGAAGGCGAGGCAGCTCCGGTAGAAGGCGAAGCAGCTCCGGTAGAAGACGAAGCAGCTCCGGTAGAAGACGAAGCAGCAGGACGGTATGGTTCACCGTTTCCGGTCTGATCACTTTTGCTGGCCACACCGCCCGAGAAGCCACGTGTTCTCTTAAGAGTGAGCTTGCCCCCATAACGTGTTCTCTTGCGATGATCACAACTTTTCTTTTTGTTGACGAACTGTTCTAAAACCGACGTGAACCCTTCAACTAGACTCCCAGTACCGGAGTTTCCGTTATTCCTCGAAGACTCGGGCCCCTGGTCACTGATGGAAGTGTTTGTAGAAGATTGATCGGCAGAAGATTCGTCTCCGTAGTTGACAACCTTGGCAGACATGATTACCACGTGATATAAGCATCTTTCGTTGCGATTGAACTTTTATAGACAACAAAAGATAACGCCCACACCCAATAGACAACAAAGACCACGCCCACAACCAATGAGAAGGTGAGGTTTCTACTGCGCATGCATAACCCTACAGCCAATCGTCGTACAAATGGTGGGGGAAGGTTTTTTTAATCTTCCATCGGGTACGCGGTGTGAGTTTGCTAGAAGAAGAAAAAAGAATCCCCTTGTTTTTGACTTTTTTCTGTCACTGTGTGTTAGTAAGAAAACTTTTAGTTGGCTCTGTAAAGAAAAACCCACACATATTGTTTTTGACTTTTCTAACCCTGTGTGAGAAAATACAGAGTTTTAGTTAAAAAGAATATATACAAGTTAAAAAAGAATATATACAAACGAATAAGAAACAATCCATTGACTCGGTTTTTTAGAAGAAGAAAAGATGGCCCCCGAATTCTTTTATAAACACGCGTGAACAAAGCATGGAAATACAGAAAAAGAAACTTTTAGTTGGCTCTGTAAAGAAAAACCCTCACATATTGTTTTTGACTTTTCTAACCCTGTGTGAGAAAACACAGAGTTTTTGTTAAAAGAATATATACAAACGAATAAGAAACCACCCATGTCGATGTGAAAGAACTTTTATTAACAATGTCTTTTCCCCCCGAAAGAAAGAACTTTTAAATGTCTCTGAAGATAGGATTTTAGAAGAATGTTTTTTGTTTCCTTGTGAAAATAATAGATTTTTAGAAATACAGAGAAAAGGCAACGTGAAAAGAAACTTTTAAAATACCCACATATTGTTTTCGACTTTTTGAAAACACCGTGACAACTCCCATGTGAGGGAACAAAAAGCATTGTGTGGTGTACAGAGAGAGCCAACGTGTTAAAGAACTTTTTAGTTTGGCTCTGTAAAGAAAAACCCACACATATTGTTTTTGACTTTTCTAACCCTGTGTGAGAAAATACAGAGTTTTTGTTAAAAAGAATATATACAAACGAATAAGAAACCGCCCATTGAAGAATAAAAGATGCCCCCGAATTCACGCAAAAGCATTGTGCGGGGGCGAACAAAGCGAGGGGACAAAAAGCATTGTGCGCTCGAGCGGCGAGAGCGAGCGGTGGGGGGAGCGAGCAGTGGCGAACTGCCAACGCAGTGGCGGAAGGGCTCTCCATTTTTTTACAACGTAATTAATTGATCACACACACTTTTTTCGGAGATTTAAATCCAACACTCGATCAAACAGAGATTTTCCTATCGCTTAATCAAACAGAAATTTTGATATCAATTCAAATTGAGATTTTGATATCAACACCCCACCCCCACAACACCCACACCACCACCACCACCCCCACCACCACCACCAGTCGCCAGGTGATTACAAAAACTCACAGTGTTCACAGCATAGCGCCCATGGCTTCTTGAGCCTTTAAAATATTTTAATACTATTGGTGAGTTCTTGAGCTCCTAAACGCGCTTACTTTATATTCATTGCCTATTTGATTCTTTATTGGGAAGCTTCTGATCATATGATATAATGACGTCATCGCCGACGCCTGCTCCCCTTCTACCTTTAACAAATTTTAAAGCATCTTCAGCAACTAAGATAAAAAGGATCTATTGTTCGGCTACCTGATGCACTTAGTTTTGTCACAAGAGAGAAAGACCTATTGCTCTAACCATTATCAGCAGAAGAAGGCACAAAAGATTACAAAACGCAACCATTTCCCTGTTGCCATAGAGTTATACGTCCAGGCAGCCATTAATACATTTTCGTAATGCATGAAATGTTCCTGTTTGTTACTACAAGCTATGTATTTAATAATTATTACCATTTACATTATCTAAAGGCATTCACTTGGACATGCATGGGTGTGAGGACCTGTCACAAGACAAATAATTATTAAGACATTACGGCCCATACGGTTCCAAGATATGACAATATGTGCTTTTTATTTAAGGGATAAATTGTAAAATACAGTGTATGCAACAAACTTCGGCACATAGAAAAAACTGAAAATTAATATCAGGATAAAAATTTACCTAATTTCGGAAAATGAACTGGTGCTTATGAGTGACAATTTTAATTTTCTAAAAATATCCAGTAAGTTATTAATGTAGCAAGACTCTTCTTGCTACATTAGAATCAGAATCTCCTGTCATAAGGTGTGTGTTCATTTTCATAGCAGCAGCTTCAAACTAGTGTTTATTTCTTATAGGAGCGTGTGCTGAGAAGTACTGCCTCCTAACTTTTTGTGTTACTGTGAACATAGTTCGGGGTATTAACTTGTAGTACATTGTGTTCAGTTAACTTTCTCGCTTCACTGATGCAAGTTTCGAACCTCTGTCACTAGTGAGCTCTGAATTATAGCCTGAAACATGACGGCATGTACCAGCCTTGCCATACATCTACAGCTGCAACCCGAACCGTAGCGAAGAAGGCCGGCCGCTTACGTTCCGGACTGCAACCAGCAGATGCCTTTGCTTCGTATGAAAGCGCTGTTATTATGAAGTAATATAACTTTGTTTTATGTTATTTTTTTTTGTTAAACTTCAACTGAACTTACCGAAAAAGGAACATTTATTCGATTAAGAATGGCGCAGAAAAAATTTGAAAATTAAAATTAAAAAGTAACGAGTTAGAAATTATTATTATTATTATTATTATTATTATTATTATTATTATTATGGACTAATATTATATTTTATATTCTATTATTTTTTCTTAAAATTAAACTAAACTAACTTAACCCAACCTATCCTAACCAACCTAACCTAAGGTGTGTATTCTTTTTTTATGTTCTATTATTATTTATTTTGTTAAACTTAAATTAAACTAACCTAATGTATGAAAAAAGGTAATATTAATGCGATTAAGAATAGCATAGAAAATTATGAAGAAAAAACCTAGTAACATTTATTGTGAGAGGAAAAAAAACATTACAGGTAAGAAAAAAGGTTTATCCCTGGGAAATCGAACTTACACTTTCAAATCGGTAGCACGATGCTCTAACCTACTGAGGTAACAAGGCTTCGTACTGGAAACGGAAATAATAGCTACTACTAAAATCATAACCAGTCGGCAGTCTTCGCTACCGTTCGGGACTGCAGCCATCACATGCCTCTATGTAATGCCTCACATGCTTCACCAGCACCATGTCGATGCATCTGAAGCAGAGTGCGCTGACACTTTTAACAACAGAAAATGTACCCCCGATAGACATTCAACAGAGATTGAAGACTGTTAGTGGTAATCAATAGCGATCAATGTTCTGGAAAAAAGAAATAAAGGGGGGATCACACGCACCCAAAACGTTTCAGGCTCTGCCATCAGCATGTAAACTCGCGCTTACAATCTTTTGGGATATCCAAGGTGTAGTTCATATGGAATCCATACCTAAAGGCACTAACACTTATTCTGTAAGGTACAGTGAAACCCTGTAAAAACAAAGTACGAATTGGAAGAGTCATGCTGTTGTCTGCTCACCAATTGCAATAATAACAGAGCAAATTCAGCGTCTTGATTTGGCTGTTGTTAATCAATCCCTCATACAGTCCCTACCTGGCTTCATCAAATTTTCATTTGCTCCTAAAACTTGAATTGGACGTTACTTACATTACATTCTGACAATGCAGTGCAGACAGAGGTGAGGCTGTTGTTTCGTCTTCAAATTGAAACATTCTAAGTGACGGTATCAAGTAACCGAGAGAAATACGAGTAATTCATTGTAAAGGTGATTTTGTGGAAAAATAATTATGTAGGTATGAAAAGTAAGGTTATAGCAAGTTACCAGCTCTTGTTTTACAAATAACCATACTCATTTTCAAATAAAAATTAGAAGGCATTGATTTTCAGCATGTTCTCGTACAAGATGTTATACCCAACGAAGGCCTGATTAGTGCTTGTGTGTGTGTGTGAGTCTGTGTTTTTTTAATCGTATTTTCTTACATTTAAACGTCTCTCATAACAACGAAGAACTAAAAATTATGAATGAATATTTGATGAAATGTGTCTGTGAATTAGCCCGGAGTTCACCATGCTTAAAGATTCCTAGCATTAAATTTTCAGGCCAAAAAATAACCATTACCAATGCTACTAACTTTATCGGATTCGAACGGGAATATCCACTTTTTAAGTAGGTTATTGTGGTGTCTGAATACTTGGCTTATTTTTAAAATAATAAATCGTATGTAGCGCGACATAAAAGTACTGTAATAATATTAACAAAAATTAATAGGTTTTCGTACCTCTACTAAAAAGTTTAATTGCAATTCCCCCATGTATTTACTTATTTTATTTTGTGAACATTACAGATTTCTCAATTACAATGTTCACTTAATCAGACTCAATATCCTTACAATTACAAAAAAACAACGAAAAAATAAAACAAAATAAAAGCAGAATACAATAAATCAAATATGACAAAAAAGTTACAAAAACAAAAAATTGGTAATGTTGGTACATGATAAGTTAACCAAAGTATTGTTTGTAATAAATGATCACGTAATAAAGCGAAAGTGTTAAGATTCATATTGAATATATCAATAGTTAAGTAAGATAATTTTACACATAAGATTTGCATTCTAAGCACAGGAGAATATTTACATGCATCAGTATTAATCCTTGGAATAAAAAATATCTTTACAGGATTCAAATATGTAAGGTGGAATGCCATCGGGTACAGTTGAATTTTTGGGTCTCAGTTTTCTTATGACAGTTCTGATATTGGTGATCTCTTCAATGGGAAATATTTCGGATATTGGAAAAGTATAATTGTCTGATTGAATGTTATACTTAGAAGATGTTGATGAATACATTGATCCATAGTACTCTGCAAAACAATTGGCGATTTCCAGTGATTTAGAAATATTTTCTCTTTGGTAAAACATTTCAAATTCATACATATTGTGTTTTCTTTTAGCCTTTATAAACTATTAACTGATTATAAGACGAAATTGCAATAAAATTGATAAAGAAAAGATATTAGTATCCAATTAGCTAAATAAATGGAATTGCAACGGAAAAACAGAAAATTTCCAACCTTTGAGGATTTTTTCTATTTTTACATTACGAAAACTGGATGTTGTTTCAAATTAGCACATTAAAGAAATAAAAGTAGGAGGGTGAATGTTTTCATTGTAATTGTATAATTAAAAGTCAATCATAGCTCTTTCGTATTGTGACGTCATTATAACATAAAATACGGCAAAATATTAGAATATAGTTTGGCCAACAGGGAATGATTTTTCGATACGTATTTGTACATAAGATAATATCATTTTAGTATTAGCAAAAATGGAATCGCTAAATTCAATTGTTCAATGAATAAATTGTTCAAAATTTATTTTGAAAACTAGAATATTATATATAACCAATTGTAGTTATGCGTCGGTTTATTTATGGCGTTTACTATGTGTTTCCATGCCCGTTTTTACTAATTTATAGGGCTTCCAACTAATGACAACAATGCTACACTTCCATTGCATTTCCTTGCAGTTTACTCTACGTAAAAAATTATAACCCCTGCAATGACGATTAGCATTGGTTATGATCACATTTCTCTTCGTGTAATTTACCATGTAACTTTCCGCAGACTTCAGGAAAGTTTCCATGTTAAATACGAGGTGATAAGCAGGCTCACGTAAATCAAAAGTATTCCTATATAGAAATCTTGAAAATATATTTTAATTTTAAGTATATGTTCCAAAATATATAATTACAATTTTTTTGTCTGTGATTTGTTCAACATAAATATCTTAAAATATAAAATTAGGAAAATCAGAGATCGTGTTATACTCAGGCAAATGTGGTATATGCAGTTAACATTTTAAAAAACTCGGAAATATTGCTTATTTAAAGATTTTCGAACATAAAAGCTAAGAGGTATGGCATTAGTTACTCAATTTCATTACCAGGATCGTAATGAATTGTTAACACAAAAAATAGATTTACTCATAAATGTTTGCAGTGAAGTATTTAGCTAGAAGGAAATTCCGAGGCCATGAACCACACTGAAGACTGGGAGAGGCTACTGTTCAGTTATTGTTTCGGCTACAGTTTCAACGGTTGTCCATTACCAAGAAGAAGAGCAGTGACCTGGTGAACTTTTTCGAGTAGAGATCAGTACATAATTAATACAGAGCTGTTCAATAAAGACTTATAATTTTTTGACATTACACCTTTACTCATTGTTCATTGATGACCTTTCTCAATCAAATGTACTTTTTTTTTTTTTTTTAACAGATTCTAGAATGACACTCTAACAAGGATGGGGGGCAAACTTCACATTGATTTTTGTGAGATATTCAACAACATTTGTCGTACATTATTGTGGTGCAGTATCCAGCTTGTTGCACTGAAATGTGTCCTTTTGTCCTTTTGTGGGGGATATGATCTTGCAGAGTTTTCAGGACATCTTCTATAGCGTTGTTCAGTTACAGCTTTGTGCAGTTACGACAAACTGGTAAACTATTCCTTGAACATGAGAAGACCATAACTTTCCCAAATGGAGTGATTATTATTATTATTATTATTATTATTATTATTATTATTATTATTATTATTATTATTATTATTATTATTATTATTATATTAATAATAATAGTATTAGTTTTATTATTATGCAGATTTCCACACAGAGGAAATGGATCGAAATGGTGTACGCAAGCTTCATCAGCAGTAATTACATTTGAAAGAATCTTCCCATCTTCTTGTCACATAATCTTCCATCATATGTAAACTTGTAAGCGAGCGAGCGAGCGTTCTTTTGTTCCGGAATCAGCAGTTTTGGAACCCACTAAACACAAACGCCATGTGCAACTTTTGTTATTTACCAACCTGTGGGTCGCACCCAGTGAAATTTTCAGAATTTATTTAAATGTTCTTAATTTCATTTGATCTTCTGTCACAATGACAGCAACGGCATTAATGTCTTCTTCTAGTATATGTGAAACAGGAGCGCCGAAATCACCTATCTTTGACATTGATTGGCTGCCTTCTTTAAGCATTTTTAATTATCTTCAAATTGTGTTATAGAGCAGAACAAACTTTCTGTAGGTCTCCTGTAACATTCATAGGCCTCAGCTGAAATAAAAGCAGAATTTCAGAGCAGCATATTGACCGTGAAGGTCAACCCCCATTTTGCTGTAGCCGGAACTGAACATGACTTAACTTGAACATCTCTCACAGGCAAGAACCAAAAGAAATAACAATGAAACTAGTACCAGCTGCACATTATGCGTTAAGTAAAAAACTTTTTTGTACTTAAATTTTAGCACGAGAAATAATACGTGTACAATTAAAATAATTCTTTATTAAACAAGCCCTGCATAAGAAGAGGATTTCAACAGGATTTTTTCTCTCAAAGAAAATAAATAAAATTGTCTGAAGTCATATCTGTAATTAGTGCATATACAATGGAGAATAGGATTGGTTTTACCTATCTATAAACATAAATAGAATATTGATAACCCTGTTAATTACAGATGTATTAGACTTTTATCAGTAATAGAAAAAAAGCAATGACATTAGCTTACAGAAGTGGGCAGAGAAAAAGAACTATATTTCAAAATTCCACATATGTTTTAGATAAAGGAGAAATGCTAGCTTTAGAATATATTGTAAATAAATATTTAAGTAAGAAAAAGGTGAGAGTGTAAATGGTGTTTACTTGATTTAGAGATAGTTTTTGACACTGTAAATTAAGATTCTCTATGAATGAAATTGAAAAGAAAACGACTCGGCAAGAATTTTATAAATGCGGTACAAAGGTTATATTATAAAAGTATATTTGATATCAAATATTGCAATTCACAGTTGGGAGTGAAATGGAAGTGAGACAGAGAGTTAATTTAAGTTCAGTTTTATTCAATTTATTCCTAGATGATATTTTAGCAAAGTTAGTTAGAGAAAATGTGCATTCATGATAGCAGTAGGAGTGTATTTATTAACGTGGCACAAATACAATACAATAGAGCTTCAAAGGTGCACGAGTCCAACGGCTGTGCTTTTATAAGCTAAGTCTGTTTGATTTAGTATAAGGTATTAGATTAGATCATTCATAATAAACTATAAAATTTGTATATTCACAATAAAATAAAAATAAATAAATAAATTAAATTAAGGCAATACAAGGAGTTTTTATTTTTAAAAATATTACAAATTCATATAAAAATATAAAGAAATCCCATTATGAATGACACACAATTGAATTCAGTCAATTTGTTTCCCCCAACCCCCTTTCCGGTTATCAGCCTTTTTGGACCTAAGCTGTCTCACATTCTCCTCTCCTTCTTTACCTGCCAGCAGAGTCCAGCACAACTATCTCCCTCCATTCTATTCCGTAAAGGAGTGAGGTAGATACTCCATTCTTCCGGAACCTTTAAATTCAACTCATGTTCCCTCTCCTCATAGATGGGGCAAAATTTTCACTCATATTCGTTTGTGATATTAATCATCCGTCATGTCTCTAGTCTGAGCTACGCGAATCCCCGTGTAGTGAGTTTGGCCCCTGTTTTGATGTACTGGTCCATCACCCATTCAGATTTTAACCCCAATTGTATTTCCAGCAAAATCATCTCTGAATTGCGCAGTTGTCTGCTGCCTATCAATATCAATATCCCTCGAGCGGTTCTTAACCTTCCTCCATGCGAGCTTTCTACTCCCCTAACCCGCTATCCAAATGGTGCTCAGACCTATAGTTTCCAGTTCCTTTCTTAATTTAGATGCCCATTTCATGTTCCTTTTCATCCCTAGCTGTATATTGTTGCACTATGCTCTATTTAAAATTTGATTCCCATACATTAATCACAGCTTCACTACTCTAATTTTACACTTTATAGTCTCGCTGTAGGTTCCGAATTCCCTCTTAATTTCGTAATTTTCTATGACCTCCCCAGCATTAAATTTTCTTTCGAAAAACATGTCTTCAATTAATTAATAATAGAGTAATTCCAAATTTACTTTTTCGAATAATTTGCTTAGATCTGTATCCAGTATAGAGCTGAAGAGAACAACTGAAGTGATTGGTGTTTATTGCAGAGAGTGGGATCTGAAAATAATTAAGAAAAAAACTGAAACCTTGGTCTTAAAGAAGAGCTATACACTAAAAAAATTTAAAGTTGGGAAGTGGAAGAATTACACGTATTAAGAAAAGGTGAACATTTAGGGGTTGTGTTTTAATGGAGAACAAGCAAAAGAAAACCATTAGTGAAAGGAAAGTTGACTATGAGAATAATAAAAAAAATTGTTTAAGTAAAACGTTGAAAATTAAAATAAACTGGTTAGAAAGAATATATAGTTTTATGGTGGAAAGCAAAATTCTCTATGGAGTAGAAATTTGGGATGCAGGAAAAGAATGAAAAAAATCTCAGTAAATACTCGTACATAGTTTTGGTAAGCAAATTATAGGATTACCTAAAGCAGTACTTTTGAGTTGCTTTGGAATTAGATTTAAAGCTAAGGGAAAATAGTGAAATGAATTATTACATGCATATTCAGCCTTATGAACTTAAATTAAGGAAATATAGCAAAAAATACTTGAATGCAATAGGGTTGTCCTTTTGATGAAATTCTTATAAAGTATCGCAAATGTAAAAACAAAATAAAATTACTTTTAACATGCGCATATCGTATGCTATTTTGAATCAGTACTTAATATTTATAAATAAAATAGTAGTTATAAAATAAATTTACTTCAGTAATATAAATTTTCCTTGCTTCAAAGAAATAATTCGTGCATTTCTCATTAGATGGGCATGGAAAATCTTTACCAATATAGCAGCGGATATAATTAGTGGTTTTTAAATGTATTTTGGAGGGTAAAATTGTAAATTATATGTTTATTATTATTAAATTTTAGTTATAAATAAAGTAGATAAATAGCTGCTTAAATACTTTAAATATACGTATATATAGTATGTAAATGTGCTGAACAGATTTCATTTGCTGATATGTCCATTGCATCCGGATCCCTTATAATTACTTCGCCGAAAAAGTCAACATTTGTGCTTCTTTTGTCATCCGTTCTTCAAATAGTGCAAAGATTTGACGTTACATGATTTCAAAATGATAATAATTACGGGCAACTCCAAAATTCACAGGAATGGTGATAGCACAAGGCAAACTTAGATCAAGTTTACACCATTTTAAACTACTACATTCATTTACATGTCATTGCAAAAGTGTAAATCAAACAGTGGATCACTTATTACACGATTGCAGTGTACTTGAAATTCAAAGAAACAAATTATTTGCACAGTTTTATAGGATACAACTGGTCAGACGCAAACAATGTATTAATCAAAATATTTAAAAACTTTATAAAATATATAAACTCAATAGACTATGAAACAACTCGTTTAAGTAAAACGGAACAATAAATGTCACATTATTGATTAGTCAGTCATATTAGCATTAAATAATAATATGACCATATATATATATATATATATATATATATGTATATATATGAATCGATCTGTGTAGACAGGTCTTCAGTCCTGACTTTCGAGAAAACGAAAGAAAACCGAGCTTTATCATTAGTAGAAAGCTTAGGGGGGAAAAAACATGGTTGTTTATCAACCTACAACAATATTCTTTGTTGAGGTTCAATAATTTCAGTCTTTCTAATGATTATAAACGTATATATTTTTAGCAATTAACTGAATCCCTTTCTGCATGGAATGGAATTAACGTTTACATTTCTTTGGAAAATGAACAGTACTAATTTTAATTCGTTGCCATTATATTTATAGTTTGGGTAAAAGATCAAGCCTAAAATTAAATAAAACATTTTTAAAGCATTTATTTTAAGCAAATAGCAAACTATTTAAAACTACAAAACAATGCTTTCATTCGAATTTTTCTCACAACTTAACTTATGGGCCATAGAATATTCCTGATGTTATTTTAATATATAAGGAAGTAATCTATTAATATTACCCAGTTCATAGAAGAACTCTAATTACAACACGAATCACGGAGTCAAAAATATTGCAGACCTAAGAAGTTAAAAGCTGAACTTAAACATATCTACATAGCTTTGCAAGCAAATGGCTACTAAAAGAAATAAATCGATCGAGAAGTTTTGAAACCCTCCTCCCCCCAAAAAAAAAGACTTCTATATCAAAACATAAAAACAAATTAAAGCTTTTTTGTCCTTAATTGAAGACTTCACGCTACGTATTACTCGGATTTTGAGAAAGAACATTAAAATCGTTTCCACAACCACAACAAAAATACATCAAAAATTGCGTTCCGTGAAAGACCCAAGAGATTCTCAGAGCTCCACAGGAATATACAAGTTCTATGCGAATGAGCAAAAATAATACATTAGTACGACCGGAAGATCCATTAAAAATCGGCTTGGAGAACATAAGAAACATTTACATCTTAATCAGTCAGAAAAATCTAGGATTGCCAAAAATTTCGTTCAAAATAGCCATGGAATAGAATTTGAAAAAATCAGAACAATCAGATATTTTAATCTGGCTAGAAGAGAGGCCTTAGAAATAGAGCAGCATTAAGATAATATATACAAATACAGAGGTTTTCAAATTGCCAAGACTTGATATCCGTTACTGATCAACAAACAACGTCTGCGCCACTAATCTCCCAACAATTCTAATCCCTCTTATTCTGCAGCTTTGCCTCTTCAGATACTTTCATTTCACTGATGATGCCAATCATAGCGTCGACGAAAACTCTGACCACTGCAAAATAAACAAAATGACGGCGATTGAGGTTCAAACATGTTGCCGCTATTAAGTACACGAATTTGTTTATTTGGTACGTGATTTATTACAGCGGTTTATAGTTGGAAGTAAATCAACAATAGTTTAGTTATTTTGTTTTTTATTCAGTTAATATGGAATGATAAAAATATAGTGTGTACTACACATTTCGCACCAAAGTTTGTGATTAAGGAGGACATTTATCTTGTGAAAAAGATGAAACAATTCGGGTTCCTAGAAAAATTCCAAAATTAATGAATTATGCTTATCCCACAATTTTTCCTAATCTACCATCATATCAGTAAAACTTAGTAATGAAAGAACAGACCCATAAGCAGGGTGTTATAACGTGTTTCAAATCCTTTGTAAGAAGATTAAGAAAAGACAGGTACACCCGTTTATAAGTGTGTCAAGGATGACTATGTCCTTTTCATTACCAGATGATGATGAATATTATCCTGTCCCAAATATGTCTGTTAAAACTGTCCATTAATTTGTGAGTTAGTTTATTTTTTTAGAGTTTTGTGCTTGCATGTGAAGAATTTCAATTCGATCTTAGAATGCAGGGGAAGTAGATGTTAAAGTGTAGCAGATGGAGCAAGTTGGATAACTTGATGAGTTGCCTTGCTAATTTAACAACAACAACAACAACAACAACAATAATAATAATAATAATATAACAATAATAATAATAATAATAATAATAATAATAATATTCACTGATTGAAAAAATGGTTCAATATTAAATAATATCAAGGAAAGTTTATAACTAGATTATGATTTGGATATATAAAAAGCTGATAAAATAAATTTTGCATTAGAGGAATTGCAGTTTTTTTTTCAAATAAAATTATATATTCAGCAAAGCTCTTGATATTGGCTGCACCTTTTTCTTACACATATATAAGGCAAATTATATTTTTCATTGCATTTTATTTTCCATTAGTTTGGTTAAAATTGTTTGTTCCACTTGTTTAGAGATTTGTAATTATATATAAATGCCTACCCATTTTATATCTGTATGGATTTACAAAAGCCACGATTCAAAACTGTATATAGATTAATATTTCACTTCAATTTGCCAAAATGCATTTATGCATATTGCACTAATGAAAAATACTTAAGAGAAGCTAGGAGAAAGTTAAGAGGTTGTAACCTCAATACTATGACACAACTATGACGGAGGAAATACAGAAGCAATATAGGCTCATCATTTCTAATGAACTAAACATAGCGCTCGTTTCCTAAGGCTAATCTAACCACATATTCGTAAATTCTCCCCATGGGTTCATTTTAATCAGTTCGATAGAAAAGTTAAATGCTAAATTATGTAACCTATGATAATACAATAACCTGTGGTAGCTTCACTTTTATTTCGGCTCGGCTCTTTAACAGAAAAGCACCAATAAAGAAAACTGTGCCGTTTCTA
Source organism: Metallyticus violacea (assembly GCA_030762175.1). Lineage (NCBI taxonomy): Eukaryota > Metazoa > Arthropoda > Insecta > Mantodea > Metallyticidae > Metallyticus > Metallyticus violacea. The sequence goes on from CM060831.1 coordinate 107,073,985, forward strand.
CGTAGATAGTATTATTGGATTAATGGTTTGTCCTTCAACTCTTGTTTCTGCACAGCATTTTTGCTAATTCTCTAAATAATACTTCACTATTAATGCTGGAATGTAAAACGCTGTATTGTTTAGAAGTTGTTTATTTAAAGTCGTCTTGTATATAAGTAGGAAATTAGAGTAGAATTATTAGATACCTAATAAGCTTAATTAATTTCATAAGAATTCATTCGTGTTTTTGGCAGCATAGGTTCATTGTAAAATTGGTAGCTTAATACTCCTAACAATATATCAAAAAATTCAATTAATGGGCCACGAAAAACTGTATCGCCCTATAAGCCATCGCTAGCCGGTCTACACATGTCGGGGCGAATGGACGGGTTTTACCGAAGTACTATGTTGTTCCTAAGTATCGCACCACTCAGTCAATATCGTTTGAACAGTGAAAGAAACCATGCCTGTCTAATTCAAAATCTCCTAATAATACTAATTGGGAAACATTAGACTTAATTCTATATTACGGTGTTTACTTATAATGCGTGAGTCCTTACCGAATCTGCTCATGCTGTTAAGTTATTTGAAAAACAAATTCTCAGTTGATCGTTCCAAACAGGGGCGTCTCCTGTTGAAGGTTATTGGTTTGCTATCCCCAAAGCTTTCTATGTATATTTGCAATTTACATTATACGTTTTTATGCTCAAAAAGGTTGTAGGGAACTTCTATATTACGTGTTAAGTTTCTATTTGCTATCAATACCTATAAGGGACTTGGTTTGCAGTCATATGCGTTCCCAGGAAAGTTTGCCCCATTTTTATGCAAACTGATTATTACTGTATTACAAAGTTGTTTAAAATAGTTTAGAGGCCAATTAAATAATTACATTAAACCTGTTACGTGGAATTTCGATTAACCGATCTTCGAATTATCATGCGGCCTTCCTATTCATTAATTTTTTGGCAATTAATCGTGATTTTTTATTCGGTTTATTTATGGACGCTCTTTAACATCTCAGCTCATCAGCGTACCATTCAATTCAGGGCGTGAAACGGCCGATAAATTTTGCTCAGAGGCCTCTTCTTTCAGGCTTGAGATTCCTTATTGTACCGTAAATGTACCACACGGGACCTACGGCTTTACTTCCCTTCCGAAGGAAGCCATACTTAGAATTTTTACGTCCGAAAAAATCCATCCATCCTGGCCGGGTTCGAACCCGCGATATTGGGTTTAGAAGGCAAGTATGGTTACCACTACACCACCAGGACCCAGTAATTTATTGTAAAAACCAAGCTAAAATTCGATATGTGCGCTTTTGTAATATGGTTCTAACAAAAGAGAGGTTACTGCATAATGGTAATGCTCAGAAAGCATGCATAGCTACCCTTCCTTTGAACACTTTTGCATGAAGGGGTAACGGAATGCCCTTTCTGGACAATGTTAAAATTTATCATGTGTAAGGAACATTTTCTCATTAACTATGTAGGTCCTGGTGATCTAGTGGTAACCTACTTGCCTCGTAGGCCTAAGATAGTGGGTTCAATTTCGGCTTGGGTCGATGGATTTTTCGGGCATAAAAATCATAAGTATGGTTTCCTTCGAAAGGGAAGTAAAGCCGTGGGTCACGTGTAGTACATTTGCGGCACGATAAAGAGCCTCAAGCCTGAAAGAAGAGACCTCTGAGCAAAATTTATCGGTCGTTGATCTGAATGGCAAGCTGATGACCTGAGATGTCAAAGAACGTCCATAAATAAAATAAATAAATCAGTAAATATACAATCTAGAAAGCTGAAAATTTTACAGTCTGTAGGTGTAAAATTCTTATGATATCTTAAATAATAGTTTTTAAAAAAGTTCAACAATTTTGGAAAAATAATTTTTTCTTGTTGTGATTGTTTTCATACATTTTTTCAGTACATATTTTTTTTAATACTTTTGCAAATATTTTTTTCAAAACCACTATTAAAATGTATGTAAAATACCTCCATAAACGACCTTTGAAATTTTTAGCTCAAAATATTAATTAACAACTGAGAAAATTTCCTTCGTGAGGAAAAACTAAACTTTTCGTAAATGAACTCCAAAGTTGCAACATTAGTAGAGGCTTACAGCAAGCTTGGATCCTGCATTTTATAGCTCTAATTTCATTTTTGCACCTCTTTCGAACTGTACAGTTTCATTTATGAGTTTATTAAATTGCTTTTTGCACTCCTGAGCTTCCCTTTACCTATTCGCTGCATTGCATCAGCAGTATTTGAGCCAGAACCTAATAACTGCAGCAGTCCACATTTTATTATTTCCTTCATTATGGGTGGCCAAAGCATTTGAATAATTAACATACTTCTGGGACAGATATCAAGATAATTCCAACAAAATAATGAAGGATAAACTTCATGCTTTCATATTAGACATTAATCCAAAAATCGAATTTTTTGACTCAAAACCCATTCTGCACCCTATTACCAATAATGAAACTTTGAAGTTTTAAGCGAGTTTTTAACTGTTTTGGTATTTCGCCAACGATTTCTTCACTATCAGTTAAGAGAAAACGCAAAGTTTCGGTGTCGCAACGGTATGGGACATCATTAAATCAGCAGAGACAGTCATGCCATTTTTAGAGTAAGAAAATAATACTTCATTCTGGAACATTTCTTTACTTTGTAGAATTGGGATGGACATTAGAAAAAATGCTTTGATTATCCCTCTTTTTCGATTTCGTCCCTTCCTTTTCATTAGGAGATTATATTGTATTTCAATATCAATCAAAATTACGTTTGAAGTAACAATACTCCCAAGCAGACACTCTCCTGATATTTAATTATCTCGTAACTTGTTTTTGGATGGCAAGTTAGTAACATTTCTTGCGAATTCGTGAAGTAGTTCCATTATTTCGCGTTATGTTAAACGAATGCAAAGAAAACAAAAACTATACAATGCTTACATTCTAAACGTTTCCTTATAAGACCATTGTAAGAGAAAATTGAAATTTAAAACCTGGGTATAGCAACTTCAGGTATTAATTTGAGTGAAATTGAGAATTCAAAATACAGGAAGTGTACAGCGCTTTCTATAGAGAGAAATTTCATACTACAAATTCCAGACTTTATTCAACATATGCTGCCATGAAATCAGGAGAATCTTTCTTTCTTTCTTTCTTTCTTTCTTTCTTTCTTTCTTTCTTTCTTTCTTTCTTTCTTTCTTTCTTTCTTTCTTTCTTTTTCTCTTTGTTTCTTTCTTTCTCTCTTTGTCTCTCTCTATCTTTCTCTCTCTCTCTTTCTTTCTTTCTTTCTTTCTTTCTTTCTTTCTTTCTTTCTTTCTTTCTTTCTTTCTGTCTTTCTTTCGAGTGCATCACTGCACATTTTTATTAAAGTATCTCTCTCTGCTGTGTATGCACAGCCACACACGCACTAGTTATTAAGAGTTTAGAAGCTGCGATCTACATTCAGCAGCAGCAGTAATAAAATTGTGCACCCCGGTTAGTAGTATATATATCCCTTTTCAGGTCATTAAATTTATTGTTAATGATATCAAAATTGGGGTGAGGTATCAAAAGTGGGGTGAGGTGGGCGTGGTTTGGTGGGGGGTGGAAGTGATGAGGTGCAATTTGATATCCAAGCTTTTTGTTAATGTTACCGTTGTATGCCTGGTCGGCAACCATTGCCACAACTACTCTTCGGGGTATTTGCCCTATGAAAACGTCATTGAAAGTCATGTTACTAACCCCCTTTGGAATATTGAGAGCGTGAAATCCTACATCTTTGAAATGGTACTTTGCATTACTGTTTGCTAACACCGCCTGATGTGCAAGCTTGATGGTCGGCGACGGTCTCACAGCTTTAAAATCAGTCTAACAGACTGAATCTCTGTGTAGACTTTAAAGTCTTTTGTATCCGAAAAGAGATGAAATATGGGTGAAGAGGGTGAGAGTTTGATGGTAACGCTCACATTGTTCAAGAGCAGATTTTCCTGATTAAAGAGTGCATTGGAAAGGTTACCCATTAGCTGCACAACTTTGCTTCCTTTGGTATAGTCGTTACGCCACTTAATTCCATCATTTGCTACATACGCGAACATCATTCCTACCTTGTCCTTTTTCCAGAACGATGTCAGTAGTCTGCTGTTCATGATATCTTCCGAATATTTGAGCAACGTTTCAATGTAAGTTCTATAGGGGTAGCATGACTGAGGCATGAAAACTGTGACATTGATGAGTGATACATCCAATTGCTGAAACAAGGAATTTAGGGAATTGTTTATAAAGGTAATCTGCTTGTCCTCTTTCAAGTCGTTTCCACCGTCATCCACCATTCGCACGAAGAGCTCAAGTACTACATAAGTCATGTCAAGGTAATCGTCTGCATTGTCAGAGTAATGAAATGTAATGGGGGCGTTTTTCATAAGTTTAATTTTGAGGGTTTAGAGAAATGTAACGGTACTCCTCCACGTTCATTTGAACGGACAAGTCTTTAAAGATGTCTAGTACTGAACTCATGTGCACCAACGATTTGTCAGCCATTATGAAAATACGTCTAACACCTTAAGTCTTCGGCGTTTAGTGTTAAACTGATTATATATTTCACCCTTCGGGCGCTTTAATAGCCCATTGCTTATCATAGAGTCTATCTTTACATCAGCTTTCCTTTTCAAGTTAGTTCCTGTCTCCTTCAGCCTAGTCTTTAACGATTCTTTTGGCGGTATCCCCGAACTTGTAACATCTTCAACACATTGGCCCCCATTTTCAATACCTCTTTACCGATAGCTTTCACACCGCTCTTGAAAAACGGTAGCACGGTTCTGAAAAGACCACCGAGAGCAGAGAACAAGTCGCTACCATTTTGATAACGCTTGCCTCTGTACAAGTGAAAATCTCCATTGTATAATGGTCCTCCAGCCAGGTTTAAGTAATATCTGGTGACTGTATTCAGCTCCATTATGTCTGTTTCGGACGAAACGTTAGAACTATAGTTGAGGAAAGCCCGTCTACAAATGGCAAGAAATTACCGTAACCGTTCCTTAAATCTATATTCACGATTTTAAAGTCCTGTTGCATCAAAGGTACCCAGTTAAGTGTAACGAAGGACTTTTCAATAGTCATGCAGGTGTTGTCACGTTTTTCATACTCTACAGAGACGCTTTCAATGACTTGCACAATCGTGTTGCCCACCACTTGTGGTTTTTCAGATTACAGTAAATGAACATTTCGTAAGGGAAACCCATGTACGGATCCACTGGGGGTTTGCCAATTTCCTGTTCAACCACGTTGGTGTATGGTTCGAAATCCATCATCTTGGCCAAAGATGGTAAAAAAACCAATACATATATGAGGTTCTTTGGCGCAGGTTTAGGAGGATTGTCAGGTTTTTCCTGCGTTTCTGGTGTAGGAGGAGTGCCTGGTATACGAGGATTTGGTGATTTAGGATTGATAGGTCTTGGAGGAGTTCTAGTAGGAGTAATAATTCTAGCTTTGCTTTTTAACGTTTGGTTCGTACCTTCAGTGGATTTAATTTCTGTTTTCGATACACTTCTCCTAGAGGACTCAGCATTTTCTACATATCCTACATATTTGCTGGTGGGAAAATGACTGGTCTGTGCTACTTTGATGTTAATGCTGGATGTATTTTTGTTCTCGTTATAAATGAAAAAAGTCTTCGACTTGCAAATTTTCGCGTATAACAGAGTTGACAGCGTGTACCAAATCCTTAGAATTTTGTACCATATCATGTGGAAATTGTAAGTTAAATTTTGAATGTGTCACTGGCGCTACCATATTATACATTGTTCCAATGATTTGATTATCGTGATTTGTTACGTAATAGAATTTCACAGGGTACCTTCTAACCTTTTGCAGTGCGACTTCCCATTCTCCTTGCAACACTATTCTCTCGGCGTAAGATGTTTGAAAATCTGGAAGTTGCATTATCAGTGAAATGCCCCATAGAGGCATTACTCACGATCGTGAGGGAAAACGGTTTTGTTGTGATCATATCGAACTGATAGTTGAAGCCAGAACCCACGAGTTAAACTTGACTGGATAACCTCTCCACTTAACCAAAAACTGTTTATTTCGACCGCGACCTTTAGTGTCGGGTATTTGGTCTATTTTGAATGATTCTGGAAGAGCTACCTTTTGTATCTCCTCGGAGTAAAAGATGCCGTCTATGGCCTCCCCACCCAAGTCCTTCAATTTATACAAAACGGGGGAACCGTATACCACCTCGTCAATCTGAAAAATTTCATCCGTCCAGTTTTGCTCGTACCCCTTGGCAAACTTCATTTTCTCCTTAGATATACGCACATGGTCTCCCACATTAAATTTAACTTTACGTGGTTTGTCTGCATTCCGACCATAAAATTTTTTGTAAACCTGCAAAATGTTGTCTTCATTGACATCCTCTGGAGTCATCTTTATGGACCTATTAAAGGAACTATTGTAGGACCTTAAAAGCGCAGGAAGAACGTCCACGTATCTATAAGTGTTTTTATGTGTGAAATATTTCCACATTTTCGTCTTTAAGGTTCTATTGAAACGTTCTACAACACTGGCTTTGACATTATTTTTTGTAGTGTAATACTTTACACCATGTTTGGTTAAAAATGTTTTAAAGCTTTTGTTGATTAACTCCGTTCCTTTATTTGTTTGCAATATCTTGGGAGTGCGATGAGAGAATATCGTTTTAAACGCTTCTGTAATTTCGGCCCCGGCTTTTAATTTTAATGGTATAGCCCATGCATATTTCGAGAAAACATCAATCACCGTCAAGATGTAAACGTATGATTTATTGTGTTCCTTTACGTTGTTCATAATGTTTAGATACGCTTCCCAAAGGTCGTCCATGTTGGTCACATGATAATTTCTTGTGGAGAATCGTTTTCTTATCGGCCCATGAAATGTATAACTATCCTGTGTTTGAAGAAAGGACTCGATCTTAGATTTTGGTGTACCGGTAGCCTTGCGAAGTTTGTCTGCAGTGCCAAAACCAGCATAGTGTTGAGTATTGAAATAGATTTTCTTTAGCGCGTTCATAGTTGCTCCCACAATTGCCCGCGAAGGTTATAAGAATCTTTTACTGGTAATCGGCTTTTATCTACTTTCGTCTTTGCTGGCTTCTCTTCATCCTTTACCTCGATGTCATTGGATTCAAGGTATGGTTCCCTCACTTGTGACATAAGATCGAGATAGTTCCCCAACTTATATTTTATCAACTACCATTTTTCAGGGGGTGCCAAATGTGTACGCTGTATTTTATTCATATCTCTGATGAGTTGGTTAAATGGTTTGTCCACAAGGTGAAGCTTTTCCGCAGCTTTTGGCTGTGAAGTGAGTATAATTTGCTTACCGTGCTTCATTTAACTCAAATTTCACACGAGCACACTAACGAGTGAAGTCATTATCGGGAGTAGAAAAGCAGGTAAAAAACCGCCTCTCTGTACATGAATTTTTTTTTCCTTTAAGGAAAGTCGTTTGTTAATTAATTTTCTCCAGCTAGCTTTATGCTTCTTAAAGGGCTTCAAGCAATTTATAGGTAAACTGACATGACCTCTGTACACGTTGAGTACACACACGGAAATGGCTTTTATTAGCTCAGGGTTAGCACTTTTCAATATTCTTTGTCGCAAAATGGGTTTAACCTTTGCTAACACTGTCAAATTTGCGTGTTGCATTGCAATCAGTGGGCTACTCAGTCTGGCAATGCTCCTCCTGCCTGTGTCTGTAATAAAATGACTGAAGGGTGATCGTTGCGCGTTTATTTAAACTCTTTGGGAAACACTCAAATAAAATCTTCAGAAAAGTGGTCAACATTTGGGTATAAAATAAGAAGGCGTTTCTCCTGGTAGGACACCGGTTCGATACCTGTATTGATTTGGCATGTACTCAGTACAATCCAACACCAGAGAGCCGTGAGGGTTTTCAGTGGCCTTTTCAAAAGCCTATAAAAGAAACCTAGAGTTCTTTGGCTGAATCTGTTGACAAAGCCCATCAATTTGCATTTTGTCTCTATTGTTTTTAAACACGACAATGTTGTTTGCATTTAGAGATATAGTTCGAAATTTCTTTCCTTGTGGAAACACGTTTTGTAATACGTAAACAATCCCAAAGCGTTTGTGATGTGAATCTCTAGTGAAAAAATTTGACATATTTTTCCCCGTATGCTTCGTACATTAAATCATATAAAATAACTAAATCTCCCTCGTTAACAGTCTTCAAATCTGGTATACCTGCATGCGTTGCGAAGAACGGGCTTGGTTTAGGAGAATATTCTGACGGATGACACCACAACACTTTTCTCATGGGTTTTTCAAACATCCTGCGTGCATTACTAATTAATTTTTTCACAAATGTAGACTTACCGCACCGCGAAGGACCTGCAATTAGCATGGTGCATGGGAAATTGAATTTAAAGTATTGGTTAGCAGACATTGTGGGTGACTGATGTGCTCTCATTTAGACACCCCTTCTTTTATACCCGTATGGGTAGGAATCAATGTTTTCACTCTGTACACGATTGTTGACCACCATCCTATAGGCTTTCACTGAAGACTCAGTTACCACAATTCATAGAAATTTCCTAGAAATCTATGTGCCTTCAAGTACTACCGACATTGAATTATCCCTCAGTACGGTGTTCCTGATAACGTCGGAATTTACGTTTTCCAAATTCCCCGAGTTGAGGGTGATGCCTTTAATTTTACAGACAGAGTGCGTCCTATCCCTACACTTAACCTCTATGGTGTAACTTTTTGGGCTCGTAGATGCAAATCTGAAAATATACGCGCCATCTCCGTACTTTTCTATTTCATCTGTCATACACCCTAAAAATGGGCCCGTTGGAGGCATCCATTCCCCCGGTCTGTACGTGGCTATAACAGACTCTGTGTTGAAATAACACACGCGCTCACCCAATCTCCTAAGATAGGAATAGAGCTCGATTCTTGCATGGGCAGTTGTATATGCAGCTATGACTGTGTTAGTGGTGCTATCCAATTTAGGGTTCTGATCGCAATGTTTCCATACCACGTACATCACTTCTTCTGTAGAAACCAGGTAAGACTCTACGTCTACTCCTGGGTCGTTAAGTAGGTCTATGAGCCTCGAATAATCATTCACAAGCTCACACGTGGAAAAGTAATCTCTTTGGCCATATTTTCCCCAAAAGGGGTTTAACATCAGTTTAGCCAACTCGCGCCTGCCAGGATGGTTTCAATAGCGCCTTTGTCAGTGATACGATTTATTTTTCCAAAAATAGTGCGATATACTCATTTCTCAGTCGCAGTCTTTGGGCAACCGGAGGCTTCGGTTTTAATCTTCAGAAACTGATTCACATAGTCCTGAAAAAGCCCCTTTTCTCCATTAGAGGGGTTATAGCGTACCATGTCATACTCCTATATTTCATACACATGAATCACTCTATAACCTTCCTCTAATGCGACTTTAATCTCGTCCACTACCCAGGTGCTTGTCATACATCTTTCGTCCTCTGTATGCGTGCAATCTGTCTGATTCTCCATCTCTGCACATGTGCGACATAGCGGAAACATAAGTTTACCGTTAATGCGCGATGACAGGACGGGGTGGTACAGTCTTTCCGGGGGGAGAATTTCACACTTTACAATGCCACCCTCAACATCTTGCAAATTTGGTAAATTATCCACATGAATCTTTAGGTGTCCAATAGGGTAAGCCTTGGTCTTATTTACGAACGGGTACAAACGGCACACATGGTAGTAAAATGTTTTCATATCTCCAGAGGCCTCGCAGTAGGTTTTCGCACAATTTGTGCATCCACCAAAGAAGGCATCTCGTGGGTTGAGAGGCTCGGGGTAGGGAAAACTTTTGATAAATTCTGCCGAAACCTCATCGGATTTAATCAAGCCATTCAACTCACACTCCCACATCTCGGTCACGTTGTAGCCAGCATCTCTCATCATCTTCGTGACCTTCACGGTGTCCTCATATCTGGAACACATGGTCTGGTTACCCGTGTTGTATAACCTTGAATTCCTATTCGGGTAACAACGTATGCAACCGTGGTAGAAGCATCCATGAAAGAAGTAGATACATTTCCCTTCTTCTTTGTATCCGTCCACGTAATGGCCTAAAACTTTAATTCCCCGGCACCGATAAGCATGCTGTATGATGATTGATTGCTGCTGTTCCAACCAAGACAACTAGATACACGCTACCCGCGATTGCTTATCAGTTAAGCGGTATCCGCCTCCTGGAATAAGTGAAATTTTATTTCTTGGCATGAACCGTTTCGTAAACATTCATGGATGCCTGAGCTATGGTGACGCACTCTTTAAACGGGTCAATACCGTTCTCGTCAATAAATTGCTTCCTAAATTTGAAACACCCTGACTCAAGAGATAAACGTCAGTTTTACAGTAAGCCACCATTTCTTTTTTCATGTCAAATACATAGTTTGAGGACACCTTTTCATTATACCACTGCTCGAAAGTCTTGCGGACATCAACACTCATGCCATCTGGGCAGTAATATTTTTGCTCAGGTACAGGACCACCATACTTTTCGTTTTCCTTGGTGTTGATCAGGTAAGGAAAATAACCTTTACATTCAGGATTGGAAATGTCTTTGAAAATAGAGACAGTGGCATAGGAATGAAATTCAAATAGTTTAGAAAGGTCACACTCTTGTACTTCATTCTGTAAATTTTACTTCCATTCATAATGAGCTCGGGATCCCAATTTAGGCTGCCCACCATGTGCTTTAACAGAAACTGCCCATTATACGACCTCAAGTTGTGTGCTATGACGACAATATCTCGGGATTCGAACCCGGGCTGTGGTCAAACATTTCTTTCACAGGTTCCTTCTAAAATACCCATTCTTTAACACCACATTGTGTAAAATAGGACATCTTATGAGACTTGTCTACACACAGCCGCAGGTTTTATACATTATACATAGATTAGGAATATGTTCAAACACGCCTGCGGAATAAAGAGTGTTCTTAGTACACTGGAAATCTATGAACATGAACACAAAATTCTTTCGAAAATTTGGTGAATTGTATGGCTGAATGTACCACTGGTGGTTACCATTCACATGGATCTTACAAGTACCACAATAAATTTAACCGCACTGGTGAGGAGTTTTCCTAAGCCTCATATTCACAAGTTTGTTACACAACGGGCATACTTTTTCTATGTCACACACTGACATGGTTTTAGGGTAATATTTCCCCTTAATCAAATTGTTATTACAACATGTCTGCCCATTGAAATCGCGATCACATGAGTCGCATTTCACATACCTATCAAACGAAGTTGGACAACTCTGTCGACACTTGACACATTACAGGTCACACCGGTGAGTTTCTTTTTTATTAAGTTAGGGAAAATTACAATGTCGGCAATACCACTTACACTTGAATGCCCCATGTAGTTTTACAATTGCGTTAAAATGGCTGTCGTGGAATATTACGTCGATATGTCTATCGGTGTCAATTTCCTACTTGTAGAGAACATTTTTACCATTATGGCCGCCAAAAACAGTGATGGAATACTCCTTTAGTAATATCTCAAAGAGTTTCACGTCGTCAAGTGTAAATGGGCCATCGGTTTTGCCTATTTGTTCACACAATTCTACAGCCTTTTGTTTTTGCAGATGATCATAACGTTTAATAGAACCATAATGAGCACCCCCGTCAATTTTGGCTTTGCACACTGCGATGGCTCTAGGTAGAGAAAGATTGTCTTTGTTTTTAATGTCTATAATTCCTCTTTTTTTACTACAGTCATCGCAGCATTTGTAGCATGAACCTGATATTTCATTTGTCCAAATGCACGAAATTTTGATCGCCCCTCTCAACAAAAATTCTTTGTTACTCTGCATTATTTTCTCCATTGATTTCAATATGGCTTCGGGATTCACCTGATCAAACCTACGAACACTCATGTTAAATGGCCTAGCAGGATTTTTGGTATCATGAATGGTTATTCCTATGAACCCTGGCTGATTTTTTAGTAGATTGTCATCAGCTAGACTCCACTCACCACGTGCTCTCTTGAGAGTAATGCTGGTAGAAGGATGATCACTGGAGTTTCCAGTAGAAGGACCATTATTTTTAGAAGTCTCCGTGCCAGTAGAAGGCCGGTCACCCGTGCTGGTGGAAGGGTGAACACAGCCATCACCAATCCCAATAGAAGATTTGCCTCTGCTGTTGACGACCTTGCTAAGCTTGTTGATGGTAGACATGATTGCCACGAGATATAACTACCTTTCGTCGCAACAGAACTTTTATACACATCACTCTACTCCTAAGACCACGCCCCAGCCAATGAAAACTGCATTTCTACTGCACATGCGTATCCCTTCAACCAATCACCGTAAAAAAAGGTTTTGGTGGGGGGAAGGCATTCATTTTGCTAAGAAAGAGAGAGAAAATACAGGTGAAGGTTATTCGCCACATAAAATGACTTCAAAAGAAATACAAAAAAATAAAAAAGTATACCTTTTATGTTTTTAGTTACAAAGGTGTAGTAATACCAAGCATAGTTAAGAAAAGAACCGGGCCAGCACTGAAAATTCTTTTAAAAGCATACGTGACCGGAGGTTTGCTCAAAGAAATATACAAATGAATTTATAAGAAACCTTGATTCTTTATAGTGACAATGCTCACTTTTAGAAATGCAGGTGGAGGGATGTTCAAAAGAACACCTTTTATGTTTTTAGTTACAAAGGGGAGTACTCTTAGCATAGTTAAGAAAAGAACTGGACCAGGACTGAAAATTCTTTAAAAGCATACGTGACCAGGGGTTTGTTCAAAGAAATATAGCTACTTACTTGTAGAAATGCAGGTGTCGGGGTTTTCTCTACGTAAGGAATATATACAGGTGTCTCTATAAGGAATAACGTTTTTCTTCTCTTATAACAATGACTTTTCTGGACCGGAACTCTTTTAAAGCCATACGTGAAAGGACAAGCGATGTCCGGAGGTTTGTTAAAAGAAATATACAAACGAATTTACAAGGAAGAAGCCTCGCTTCTGCAGTGACAATACTCGTTTAGAAATAGCTGCTCACTTTTAGAAATGCAGGGGACGGCGTTTTCGCTAAAAGGAATACGTACAGGTGTCTATAAGAAAGAAACTTTCTTCTCTCTCTAGTAACAATGACTTTTCCGGACCAGAATTCTTTTAAAGCCATACGTGAAAGGACAAGCGATGTCCGGAGGTTTGTTAAAAGAAATATACAAATGAATTTATAAGGAAGAAAACATTGCTTCTTCAGTGATATACAGGTGTCTCTATAAGAAAAACACATTTCTTTCTATAGAAACAATATTCGTTTAGAAGAGAGAAACTACCGCATATAGTTTCTGACTTTTCTGGTCCAGTACAGAAAATCGCCATGAAAAGAATATAATACATTTTAAGAGCGAGGTCCCAGCGACCGGTGGAACTTTCGCACGGGATGAGAACAAAAGCTATTGTTAAACACGCAGGTGCGGTGGGTCAGGTGCGAGCATGTCATTGGGGAACTGGAAACCCAGTGGCGGAAGGGTTCTGTCTTAATTACGATATCATTTTGCGTATTTGTGAACACCCCCGCGGTACATTAAATGTATATGTTCATTGTTGTCATACACCCCTCTTCGGTGATTTAAATTGAATGCTTGATCAACCATTTAAATTGAGATTTTGATATCAACCAACACCCCGTTCCACACCCATCATCCCCATCCCCTTCCCAGCATCATCCCCACCCAGCATCATCCCCTCCATCACTCCCCAATATCGCTCCCCACCACAACGCCCACCCCCACTTTTTGATATCATAAGTGTAATCAATTTAATCGGTTCAATTGATTTAATCACCGGGAACAGAATATATACTACTCCGGTTTTAGCTGCCGGCACTGGTTTCAAGTTGTAATGATGCGATACATAAATTAGTAGTTCCCATACACTTCAAATGAACTAAAAGGAACATTCATCAAAAGATCAATGTAATTTCTCTAATATAATTAATAAACGTATTGGGTAATTTCATAAGCAAATTTATAAAATTTGTGGAAAATAAAGGCGGGCAGTTTCAGTGCTTTGCTGGCTGACACGGATGAGTATATAACTTTTCAAGTGCATTAGAAAAATTTAGATATATCACTGTATTGTTATATTATCTAGCCACTTTCCCCGATATCAGTGTACGAGGGCAGGTCCATAAGTTCCCGGCGTCGCCGATTAGAATTTTTGCCTTCAAAAAAACTTATCTGGTGTCATACCTTTTTTGTTAAGTAGATAATTGCAGTTGTAACTTCCGCTCCGATGTGATCATTAGTTCAGATACAGTTGCATAAAGAAGGCTACTTCCAGAAGATTATAACATGTTCAAAATGTAGTTTTGAGCTGTTATTAAGTTCTTCACAAAAGAACAACTTATTCCAAATGAAATTCAACAGCGACTGGACGGTATATATGGGGAAGCATCCCGTCGGTCCTGGTGGTGTAGTGATTACCACACTTGCCTCCTACACCGAAGAACGCGGGTTCGAACCCGGCCAGAACCGATGGATTTTTCGGGCGTAAAAATCCTAAGTATGGCTTCCTTCGGAAGGGAAGTAAAACCGTGGGTCCCGTGTCGCACATTTACGGCACGAAAAAGAACCTCAAGCCTGAAAGAGAGGCCTCTGAGCAAAATTTGTCGGCCGTTTCATGCCCTGAGTTGAATGGGACGCTGATGACCTGAGATGTTAAAGAGCGTCGATAAACAAATTAATCAAAAAAATTGGGGAAGCTCCCCTTTATATTCTACCGTAAAAGAATAAACCAAACCTTTTCCAATGGATCGAGAAAACAACGAATACGAAGAGTATACAGGCCGGCTCTTGAAGGTGCTCACTCCTGAAAACATCGCTCTTGTGGGAGGAGAAATTATGAAAGACTGGGGACTCAAAGTTACAGGAATAGCAGCAAGGTTTGGTCTTTCTAAAACAACAGTTCTTCCAATTATTCATGAACATTTAAACATGAATAAGGTAAGTGCAAGATGGGTGATTAGACTTGTTTCCTCAGTCCACGAATCATTTGCTGTGAGATATTTTTGGAGCTCTGCCGTGATAACGATAGGGAAGTTCTGCAAACCAGTGTTGGGAGATGAAACTATAGCCCCTTTACTGGGATCCCTTGTCCAAAAGACAATCAATGGAGTGGCGTAGCCCTGGTGAAGCACCGCCTGTAATGGCCAAGGTCACTCAGTCAACCAAGAAGATCATGGCCACAATCTTTTGGGACTGAGAAGGAATACTCTTCACTGACTTCAAGGAATAGAACACCACAGTAAATGGGGATCACTATGCTGGACTACTGCACAGACTACGTGATTTCATCAAAGAGAAAAGGGGGGGGAAGCTGAGTGGTGGTGTGCGCCTTCTTCACGACAATGCGCATGTGCGCACAGCTCTTATTGCAAAGGAAGCTGATAAGAAATGTGTTTTCAAGGAGATCGACCATCCATCCTACAGCCCAGATCTAGCTTCCAGTGACTATTTTCTCTTCTTAAAGCTCAAGAAGTAACTTCCAGGAAGAAAATTTTGTGTGACGAAGAAGTGATGGATGCTTTTTTTTTGCGCATTTTACTGACAAGGTTTCTGACAATTTGGGGGGGGAGGAGGTTGAAATGTTATTTCACAGATGTGAGAGGAGAATTGCAATAAAGGGTAACTATATTTAAGAGAAATATATTGTTTGTCTTTATTATACCATGAAAATGATTAGGCCGGAAATTTATGGGCCTACCCTCGTAGCTCAACTGGCCGTGAACGATGTTTTATTGATCAATACATTTCTAGTAGCTGCGTTGGTCATCCTATAATTAGATTGCATGTATTATTTGTGTATGTTGAAATGATATTGTGAATTTTTTCAGGATATTAATTTGAAAATAAATATATAATTTTTATGCAGTTTAAAATATTAGCTATGTATTTAAAATGTGTCTCATGTTAGAAAATCTTTATAAGTTTTTAAAAATACAGTGGTTATTGATAAAATTGCAGGCAAATTTTAATATACAGTTGCTGATATGTATAACTCAAGTAAGTTGCCATTGGCAATAATACTCTCAAATATCACAAGCATCACAAGTTTCTTTTCGAACTTAAAAACAAATTAATATCTAACTTTTAGTTATAATCATGGTGGCGCTTTTTTATCATATGGGCAGTTTTCCATTTTCTATAAATTACTCAAAAAATGTAACAACAGGAAGTTAAAATTACCTATTTTATAGAAGGGACTATTGACTAAAAGAAAAATAGTTTTACGTAAAATAAACCTAGGGCATTTTCATATTCATTAAAAGACATATTGTGTGCGGTTCCCATTCATTGTCACCTGCGCATGGATAGATTTGAATCCTCGTGCTACTCTATCAAGTTTGGAGACATCACATACTTTTCTAACAATATATGGGGGTAAATTATAGACGACAGTAGTATCTATTATGGATTAAGCCATTGAATTAACGATATTTCCGCCACCAGAGCGGTAGTGTCTCTCTCGTAATCACCCCGGATTATCGTTAATCCTAACGATTTAATCCATAATGGATTTTTACAAAAATGAATAATTGCCCACACGGATTATAGTGTTAACCCCCCGGATTATTGTTAATCCAAACAGATTTTTACGAAAATGTATAACAGGCGCTAGTGTCACGAATTATCATGATAAATCATATTTTATTAAAAATGGCGACGGTCGTTACAAATGTTTAAATACAGGTTGCGCTTCCACGGGTTATCGTGATAAACATAGTTTTTTGTGGGGTGGGGGTGGGTGCCTTAAGAAGTGTTAATTCTTTGGGGGAGACATGCATACATTTAAATACAACTATGAGTCTTACAGTATTTGTTGCAAAAAAAAAACAAATACTTGAAAAATAAGTATTTTAAAAAATGCAAAATTGTATTGTTTTAATTATAAACTGTATTTATTAAACGCAAAAGGGTATCGCATTACTGTAATGTTCAGAATAAATACAATTTGTTTGTTAAAAATGCCAGTTATATTGTTTAATTGCAAGTGCAATGTAATTAAAGCAATCAACATACACACACAATTCCAGCACGTAATAAAATAAATTCTAAAATCGTACCTTATGTTTCGGCCGCAGTCCGAGAACATACTTCATTTCGCAAGGGGCGGTAATCATCACCACTTCATAATATGCTTTCTTGACTGTCATTCAGGGACTGATGTTCAATTTAGACCAGGTTGTTATTGTGAGCTTTTAACTTTCACCATATCCCAATAAGTTTTCGCTTTCATTTGTGCTACAAGGTTACGCATACTCCGCTTTCGCTTTCCGACATAACAGCGTGTTTACTCGGATAAAATTAATTCAAGGGTATGAATATGTGAAATAGTTGACAAAAAGCATTATAATAAGAGAAATTAATTAAGTTCGTCCTTGTGCAAAAAAATTAAATTATCTTTTGATTGTGTTTTCTCAACTGATTGCAAAATGGCGCTAAGTTTGTTACATTTAGGGAGAACGTATGTTCACAAATTAAAATTTTACCTTCCATATGGTTGTTTATTGCAGAATAAAAGTTCTAATAACATATTTCACATGTCAGCATTCACGCCAAAATCGAGCGCCCCATGGAGAAATACGCAAGTAAGTTAATATGATGTTAAAATATTTTTATATATGTTCTAACCGGTGCGAAATATTCAATGTCCAGCCTTAAGCTACAGTTTCAGTTGAAAGAAACCAAACGGAAAGGAATTCCTCTGCAATACTCGCATTATTTTAAGAAACTAGATGTTGATTAATGTTATATACTATCAATAGTGTGAAAACAATGCTGTAGTCATTCAAAAGAAATGAAGGAAAAGAAATACGTAAAGCTTGACAAAATGCATACGTGCTATAAAACGTGAAATAATATATGTGTGAGCATTATGCATGTAATAGCTATAGGAAACGTTTCGCTTTACTAAGCAAAATATATTATTCCCTCTATTGGTAGGACACAGACAAAGTTACTGTAATAATAGTCCACATTTTGCCTAAGAAAAAATTTCACAATATAGGGCTTCATAGGCCATAAAATCCAGGTGGGCGTGGTGAAGGGTGGAGAGATGTATAAAAAGACCGAACAATTCCGATAATTGGCTACACCTCACAATGGCAAAGCTTAGTCTGAAGAGAAAAGACAACGGGCGGGAGATGAATCTAATGGAAGGCTTCACACAAACCAAGATGCTGCTGGCGGTGAACCACAGGTGAGTGTTGCCTTGCAGCGTAGTGTTGAAATTACAGGCCATAAAGAGAGATCAGTTAAATGTTTTACTCGGGGTATGCCGAGACTGAAATTATGGTTAGTTAAGTGCGCAAAGATACAGATCCTAACCAATGGGTTTCTAGGGTTTATAACGATTATTTATCGTTTGTTAATGACAATCTGCTAAAGAACCAGTCAGGTTTCATGGGAATCACGATTCATGATACCATAAATCCTGAGAGACCATTTAATATGAGTGTCCATAGGTTCGATCAAGTGAATCCCGAAGTCATATTGAAATCATTGGAGAAATTAATGCAGAGTAATAAAGAATTATTGTTAGGGGGAACCACTCACAATTTCGTATGTTTGGCAAATGAATTATTAGGTTCATGCTACAAACACTGCGACGGCTGTAGTAAAATCAGAGGCATCATTGAAATAAAGATCAATGACAACCTTTGTCTAGCTAGAGCCATCGCAGTGTCAAAATCCAAAATTGAGGGGACATAAATTATAATTTGATTAGAAGGCGGAAATTTCATCAAAAACTAAAGGCTGTAGAGGTGTGTGAGAAAATAGGCTACACTAATGGACCGTTTACGCTTGAAGACGTGAAACTTTTTGAGATGGCGCTAAAGGATTGTGCCATAACAATTTTTGGTGACCATAGTTGGAAAAATGTCCTCTACAAGTCAAAAAATAGCTTCGATAAACATATTGACTTAATATTTCACGACAGCCATTACAATACTATTGTAACCTGTACTGGGCATTCAAATGTAAATGGTATTGTCGACAGTGCAATTTTCCCTCAGTAAATAGGAAAGAAACTCACAGGTGGGAACAAAATTGTGCAAAATGTGGTCAGAGGTGCCCAACCACGTTGAATAGGTACTTGAGATGTGAGGCGTGTCATCGCGATTTCAAAGGACAGACCTGTTTTGATAATCATTTGATTAAGGGATACTATTACCCAAAAACAATATCAGTGTGTGACGTTGAAAAGGTCTGTCCGATGTGTGACAAACTTGTTAATAAGAGGTGTAGAAAAACTCCTCACCAGTGCGGGGAGCCTTTTTGTAGTACCTGTAAAATTCATGTAAATGCTAATCACCAGTGCTACATTCAGCCGTACAATTCGCCAAATATGCGAAATAATTTCATATTCATGTTCATAGATTTTGAGTGTACTCACAACACTCCTTATTCCGAGGGCGTGTTTGAACATGTCCCAAATCTATGTGTGGTGTACAAAAACTGTGGATTATGCATTGACGAATCTCACAAGATGGTCTATTCTACGCAGTGTGGTGTTAAAGAACAGGTATTTGACAAGGAACCTGTGAAACAATTATTTAATTACATCACACAACCCGGGTTCGAGTCTCGGCACATTATCATGCTTTCCCACAACCTGAGGTCCTATGATGGAAAATTTCTGGTAAAGCACATGGTGGGCAACCTAAATTTGGACTCGGAGCTCATCATGAACGGAAACAAAATATACAGAATGAAGTATAAGAGCGTATCATTTCTAGACTCTTTGAATTTCATTCCTATGTCACTGGCTTGCTTTTCAAGGACATTTCAAATTCCCGAATGCAAAGGTTACTCTCCCTAACTATTTAACACAAAGGAAATTGAAAAGTATGTTGGTCCTGTACCGGGGCAGAAATATTACTGTCCTGACGGCATGAGTGTAAGTGACCGCGAAACCTTCGAGAAGTGGCATGATGAAGTCTTTGACATGAAAAATGAAATAGTGTCATACTGCAAAATTGGCGTATTTCGCCTGAGTCAGGGTGTTTTCAAATTTAGGAAGCAATTTATTGACGAGAACGGCATTGACCCGTTTAGAGAATGCGTCACCATAGCTTATGCATGTATGAATGTTTACAGGAAACGGTTCATGCCAAGAAATAAAATTCCACTTATTCCTGGAGGTGGGTACCGCTTAGTTGATAAGCAGTCACGAAGAGCGTGTATCTGGCTGTCATGGTTAGAACAGCAATAATCAACCACCATACAGCATGCTTATCGGTGCTGGGAATTTAAAATTTTAGGACATAAAATGGACGGGTACAGAGACAAATGTGTCTATTTCTTTCACGGATGCTTCTACCACGGTTGCACACGTTGTTAGCCGAATAAAAATTCTAAGTTATACAACACGGGTAACGAAACCATGGGTGCCATATATGAGGACTCCGTAAGGGTCACGAAGATGATGAGAGATGCAGGCTGCCACGTGACCGAGATGTTGGAATGTGAGTTTAATGCCTTGATTAAGGCTGACGGGGTTTTGGCAGGTTTTGTCAAGAGTTTTCCCTACCCCGAGCCTCTCACCACACGAGATGACTTCTTCGGTGGGCGTACAAATTGTACAAAAACCTACTGCGAGCCCTCTAGAGACATGAAAATGTTTTATTATGATGTGTGCAATTTGTACCCGTTTGTCAATAAGACAAAAGCCTACCCCGTGGGACTTCCAAAGATTCATGTTGATAAATGTCCAAATTGGACGATATTGAGGGTGACATTGTGAAATGTAAAATTCTTCCCCCGGAAAGACTGTACCATCCAGTTCTACCATCGCGCATAAACGGCAAGCTTATGTTTCCACTGTGTCGCACATGTGCAGAGATGGAGAACCAGACAGACTGCATGCATACAGAGGCCGAAAGATGTATGACAGGCACCTGGGTAGTGGACGAAATTAAAGTCGCATTAGAGGAAGGCTATAGAGTGATTCATCTATATGCAATATGGGTGTACGAAATGGTACCCTACAACCCTTCCACGGGCGAAAAGGGCCTTTTTCAGGACTATGTGAATCAGTTTCTGAAAATTAAAACCGAAGCCTCCAATTGGCCCAAAGACTGCGACAAAAATGAGTATATCGCGCAATATTTTGGCGTGGCACTGGACAAAGACGCCATGGAAATCAATCCTGGCAGGCGTGAGTTGGCTAATCTGATGTTAAACTCCTTTTGCGGGAAATATGGCCAAAGAGATAACTTGTCTACATGTGAGCTTGTGAAAGATTATTCAAAGTTCATAGACCTACTTGACGACCCAGGTGAAGAGGCACAGTCTTACCTGCTCTCTACAGAGGAGGTATTATACGTGGTATGGAAGCACTGTGAACAGAATCCTAAATTGAATTGTACCACCAACACAGTCATAGCTGCATATACAACTGCCCATGCTAGATTAGAGCTGTATTCCTATCTTAGGAGATTGGGCGAGCGAGTGTGTTATTTCGACACTAATTCTGTTATAGCCACGTACAGACCGGGGGAATAGATGCCTCCCACAGGACAATTTTTGGGCAGTATGACTGATGAACTAGAAAAGTACGGTGCTGGTGCATATATTTCCAGATTTGCATCTACGGATCCAAAAAGCTACACCATAGAAGTCAGGTGTGGGGAAAAGACTAATTCTGTCTGTAAAATTAAAGGCATCACCCTCAACTCGGGGAATTTGAAGAAAGGAAACTCTAATGTAATCATCAACACTGCACTGAGGGAAAATGCAATGTCGGTAGTGCTTGAAGGCACTCAGATATCTAGGAAATTTCTAGGTTCTGTAGTAACCGAGCCTTCAAAGAAAACCTATAGAATGGTGGTTAACAAGTGAGTACAAAGTGAAAACTTTGATTCCTACCCGTACGGGTATAAAAGAAGACGTAATTAATAATCACTTTTGCGCCAGTCGTCCAAAATGTGTGCAAACTAACACTTTAAATTTAGTTTTCCGTGTACCATGCTAATTGCAGGTCCTTCGCGGTGCGGTAAATCAACATTTCTTAAATATTTAATTGTTAATGCAGGTGAAATGTTGGACAAGCCTTTGAGAAAAGTGTTATGGTGTCATCCACCAGAATATTCTCCTAAATCAAGTCCGTTCTTCGCGACCCACGCAGGCATACTAGATTTGGAGACTGTTAACGAGGGAGATCTGGTTATTTTAGATGATTTGACGTGCGAGGTAGATGGGATAAAGGTGTCAAATTTTTTCATCAGAAACTCACATCACAAACGTTTCGGAATTATTACATACTCCAAAATGTGTTTCCACAAGGAAAGAAATTTTGAACTATATCTCTGAATGCAAACTACATTGTCGTGTTTAACAACAATAGAGATAAAATGCAAATTGACAGGCTTTGTCAACAGATGGAGCCAAAGAACTCTAGGATTCTGCTAGAAGCTTTTGAAAACGCTACCGAAAACCCCCACGGTTATCTGGTGTTGAATGAACTCAGTACACGCCTAATCCATACAGGTATCGAACCGGCGTCCTTCCGGGTGAAACGTGTTCTTATTTTATACTAAATTGTTGATCGCATTTTGAAGGTTTTCGATGCCCCTTAAATAGGGAACAATGAACACAATACAGTCATTTTAACATAAGCAAATTCAGGATGAGCATTGGCATATTGAGTAGCCCGCTGATTGCGAGACAGCACGCAAACATGACCGTACTTGCCAAGGTCAAACCCACTTTGAGACAGAAACTGTTAACAAGCGCTAGCCCCGAGCAAATAAAAGCCATTTCAGAGTGTATGCTCATCGTGTGCAGAGGGCATGTCAATTTGCCCGTAAATTGCTTGAAGCGTTTAAAGAAGCATAAAGCTTGCTGGAGAAAGTAAATCAACAAACGACTTTCCTTAAAGAGCAAGAAAAATATTCTTGTGCAGAAAGGTGGCTTTTTATCTGCATTCCTACTTCCAATATTGGCTTCGCTGGGCAGCGCACTCTTGTCAAAATGAAGTACGGTAAGCAAATTATATAGCTTCACAGCCTAAAGCTGTCGAAAAGTTTCATCTCGTAGACAAATTACTTAAACAACTCATCAGAGAAATGAATAAAGTGCACCGTGCACATTTGGCAGCCCCCGAGAAATGGCGCTTGATAAAATATAAGTTGGGGAACTATCTCGATCTTATGTCACAAGTGAGAGAACCATACCTTGAATCAAAAGAAGAAGAAGAAGAAGAAGAAGAAGAAGAAGAAGATGTGCTGGAAGGAAAGAAGAAGGATCCTGTAAAGGTTAAAAAGAGCCGAAAGTCCTATAACCTTCGCAAACAAGTGTGGGAACAACTATGAACGCATTGAAGAAAATGTATTTCAATCCAGAACACTATACCGGTTTTGGTACAGCAGAGAAACTTCACAAGGCTCCAGGCATACCAAAATCAAAGATCGAGTCCTTTCTTCAAACGCAGGACAGTTATACATTTCCCAGACCAACAAGGAAAAGATTTTCCATCAGAAATTACCACATGACCAACATGGACGACCTTTGGGAAGCTGATCTAAATGTGATGAACAACGTAAAAGAACACAACGGTGATTGATGTTTTTTCGAAATATGCTTGGGCTATACCGTTAAAATCTAAAGTAGGGATGGAAATTACACATGCTTTTAAAACTATATTCCTACATCGCAGGCCCAAGGTGCTGCAAACAGATAAAGGAACCGAGTTCACCAACAAAACTTTTCAATCATTTTTAACCACTAATGGTGTAAAGTATTACACAACAAAAAACAATGTCAAAGCCAGCGTTGTAGAGCGTTTCAATAGAACCTTAAAGACGAAAATGTGGAAATGTTTCACCAATACAAACACTTATAGATACTTAGATGTCCTTCCCGCCCTTTTAAACTCGTACAATAGTTCATTTCACAGGTCCATAAAGATGGCTCCAAAGGATGTCGATGGACGCAACATTTTACACATATACGAAAATCTTTACGGTCAGAGAGCAGAAAAACCGAGTAAAATTAAATTTAATGTGGGAGATCACGTGCGCATATCAAATCAAAAAATTAAGTTTTCCAAGGGTTACCACCAAAACTGGACAGATGTAATTTTTCAGATTGACAAGGTGGTATACGGCGACCCCGTCGTGTATAAATTAAAGGAATTGGGTGGTGAAGCCTTAGACAACATGTTTTACTCCGAGGAGATACAAAAGGTTGCTCTCCCAAAATCATTTAAAATAGACAAAATACTAGATACTAAAGCTCGTGGTCGCAATAAGCATTACTTGTTAAGTGGAAAGGTTATCCAAACAAGTTTAACTCTTGGGTCCTGACTTCATCTATCAATTCCATATGATTAGAACAAAACCGTTTTCCCTCACGCTAGTGAGTAAAGCCTCTATGAATCATTTCAACGACAATGCAAATTCAAGATTTTCAAACATCTTACCGCAGAGAATAGTGTTGCAAGGAGAATGGGAAGTAGCACTGCAAAAGGTTAGGTACCCCGTGAAATTCTATAACGTAACAAATCACGATAATCAAATTATTGGAACCACGTATAATATGAACGAACCGGTGACACATTCAAAATTTAACTTACAATTGCCCCATGATAGTGTACACAACTCTAAAGACTTGGTACACGCCGTTAACTCTGTTATACGCGAAAATTTACAGATCGAAGACTTTTTCATTTATAACGAGAACAAAAATATTGTCAGCATTAATATTAAAGTCACGCATGCCAGCCATATTCCCACGAGCAAATATGTAGTTTATGTAGAAAATGCTGCACCTTTCAGAACCAGGAGAGGTATGTCGAACGAAACATTGAAAACAAATGTTCAGAATAAAACAAATCCTCCGACTAAACAACCAACTCCTAAGGCAATTCCACCTAAATAGCCGATGGTTTCTAAAAAGTCAACTTCTCCTCCTCCTCCGATCACGCAAAAGAACCTCATACACATGTTGGTTTTGTCGCCATCTCTGGCCAAGATGATTGGATACGAACCATATACAAACGTGGTAGAACAGGAAATTGACATACACTCTGTAGATCCATAAATGGGATTCCCTTACGAGATGATCATTTGCTGCAATCTGATAGACCACAAGTGGTGGGCATCATGTTTGTACAGGTCATTGAAAGCATTTCTGTAGAATATGAATAACGTGACAATACATGCATGACTATTGAAAAGTCTTTCACTTAACTGGGTACCTTTGATGCAACAAGACTTTAAAAGCGTGAATATAGATTTAAGGAACGGCTACAGCGATTTCTTGCCATTTGTACACGGACTTTCAACTGCTATAGTTCTAACATTTCGCCCGAAATGAAGTTGAACACTGTCACCAGATATTATCTAAATCAGGCTGGAGGAGCTTTAGACAATCGAGATTTTCTCCTGTATAGGGACAAGCGTTATCAAAAATGTAGCGGCTTGTTTCTGTTCTCGGCGGCCTTTTCAGGATCGTGCTGCCATTTTTCAAGAGCGGTGTGAAAGCTGTCGGTAAAGAGGCGCTGAAAATGGGAGCTAATGTGCTTGCAGACGTTGCAAGTTCGGGCATTTCCCCAGAGGAGTCGTTAAAGACTAGACTGAAGGAGGCGGGAACTAATTTGAAGAGGAAAGCTGACGTAAAGATAGACTCTATGATAGGTAGTGGCCTATTAAAGCGCACGAAAGGGAAAATAAACAATCAGTCTAAGACTAAACGCAGTGGTAGAAAGGTGATAGACGTGTTTTCATAATGTGTGATGAATCGATGGTGCACATGAGTTCGGAGCCAGACATCTTCAAAGACTTGCCCATTCAAATGAACCTGGAAGAGTACCGCTACATATCTCTAACCCTCAAAATACCCTCATGAAAAATTCCCCCATAATTTTTTCATTACTCTGGCAATGCAGACGATTACCTCGACATGACCTATATAGTACTAGAGCTATTCGTGCGAATAGTCGATAACGGTGGAAATGACTTGAAAGAGGACAAACAGGTCATTTTTGTAAACAATACTCCTAAATTCACTGTTTCAACAGGTAGAAGTATCACTCAACAATGTCACCATTTCCATGCCTCAACTAGGCTACCCCTATAGAACATACATTGAATAATTCACCCTGTTCAATTATTCGGAGGATGTCATGAACAGCAGACTAGAGTCCCCACTGTGGAAAAAGGACACGGGGAAAACGTATGCAACAAATAATGGAATCAAGTGGCGTGGCGAGAATACCAAAGGAAGCAAAGTTGTGCACTAATGAGAAATGTTTCCAATGCACTCCTTAATCAGGAAAATCTGCTCTTGAACAATGTAAGCGTCACCATTAAACTCTCGCCCTCTTTGCCAAATTTTCATCTCTTTTCGGACATAAAGGACTTTAAAGCCTATACAGAGATTCAGTCTACTAGACTTATTTTGAAAGCTGTGAGACCGTCGCCAACCACCAAGCTTGCTCATCAGGCAGTGTTAGCAAAGAGTAATGCAAATTACCATCTCAAAGATGTAGGGTTTCACGCTCTCAACATTCCAAAGGGGGTTAGTAGCATGACTTTCAATGACATTTTCATAGGTCAAATACCCAGAAGGGTGGCTGTGGCTATGGTCGCCAGGCATACAACGGCAACATAAACATAAACCCATACAATTTGCAACATTTTAAAATTAACTGTTTTCAACTGTATGTAAACGGTCAGCCTTTTCCCTCACAACCCCTACAGCCCAATTTTTATGCCGGTCATTTTCTCCAATGTATTCAAAATCTAGAGGACGGCCTCGGGATACACTTCATTCAATTTCAATTTCAAGACATCAATATTCACACGGTTATACCATTATGGTATTTGATCTAACGGCAGATATGAGCGCTAACGAGTCTTACATTTCGGGGCAACGGCACGGCACCGTGTCTATAAGTATACGTTTTAAGGATCAAAGTCCAGAACATATCAATCTGCTAGTGCTGGCTTAAGTATATGACTATAAAATATATAGTATAAAAAAATCGACGCTAACAGGACTATTTTGGTATCATGAATACGTTGCAAATACGTCGGGATCTGTCTAAATGCACACCACACTTTTTAGGTGTGTACGCCTGTAATCAATTCCTCTGGTAAATTTGCATAATAGACAGCTTCCCATAGTGGTTGTCGTTAACACCGATCCTAGCAAGAAACCAGGGAAACATTGGGTCTGTATCTTTGTTGCAAAGAACGGCTGGGGGAATTTTTCGGCAGCCATGGTTTAGAACCTTTTTCGGGGCATATTCTAAAATTTTTAAATCGTTGTTGTGGTACAAGATGGACTCACAACACTAGAAGATTGCAAGGTGATGTCTGCACCATTACGTTGATGCTTACCTATCTCACCGCTTACGTGGCCTGAAATTCTTTTCACAATTCAGCATAAGTGACTTTAATCACAATGATGACATCATTCAAAAAACCTACAGTCTTGGCGGAAGCACACAAGCTACACATCAGAGCTGCATATCATTAAAGGTTACTATCATTTTTGCATGAATAGACATATATAACACTTGTCACGTTATTATGTTGCTAATTTCTCCCGGTATTTTTTTTTTCAGAACGCGTGCGCCAGTTCCTCCGTGAGAGGCAAACAGGTAAATGGCATTCATTACAGTGTGTGCGCTGGTGGCTACTGAAAATATTATGCTACAGAGTTTATGTTCTTGGTTTCAGTGACATGGACGAGGGATCTCTATCGGGTATTTACTTCTTGAACAGCAAGCAGTCCAAGTTTGCGGTCGTTGGGTTTTCACCTAAACCTGCATACAAGATCGTGGTGACAATGGGTGGACGACGCTGTGCTGTGATCCTGGGTTCGGCAGAGTGGCAGAAACTTGCTGAGACGATGCCTTTAATACAGAGTTTGACTCCTCATCTAAAAGAGTGGCAGTTGAGTAATCGCCTATCCATCGTTTTTAAACGTCTATTTGGAGCACTAAATCTGGTCATCAAAATTGATGGAAGCTGCATATCACTGAGCATGGAGGAATGAGACACTAACTAAGCCTACAGCGTGTTATTACCGATATCGTCTATCACAAAAAGAAGGACGAGATAGAAGTACAATATCAAATTGCTGCATATCGCAATTATTTGCATCACGCAGGGGAGAATACGAATTTCACGGAGTATACAAGATACATTCGTTGTGCCACATTTAGAGCATTTTCTAAAAGCACAATTCATCAGAGAAACATGTCACAACAGGTATGAAGACGTCACACAAACAAACATGTCTTGAAAAACGAGCTCAAACATGTTGGTCATAACAATTTTTGCCTCGAGGTCAAACATGTTAGTCATAACAAATTTTGCCTCCGCACAAACGAAAAAATAGGTTATCTTGATGGCAAACAACTTTCACCGCCGCACAAACAAAAACCCAGGTCGTCTTGATGAAACCCCATCAGTACCAAGAGTTCGGCAGAGCAGTCAACAGGATCATCGACGCGTTACGCCAACTAGCTGCAGTAGCGTCAACACGGAGTATATCTTAGTGTCTAATCTACAACCGAATGTGCCTTACGTTGTGAAAGGAGTCCGGAGCATCACAATAAGGAACGGATCCAGAACGCTTGTACACCTCGAGAACGGTCAAGAGGTGTTTCTACCAACCAGATTCAACAATCTTTCTGCAGAACTCGTAGACCAGCTTAACTCATTTGACTTTTACATCGTCTACAAGGGCGAGGAGGTTCTCAGAAAGGGATACCGCAGGCACATCGTGAACTTATTACCATCATAACATGGCGTGCCAAATAGACCCGATAGAAATAGGCAACAATCTCCTTGTCAAACTCATTTTTAACAACCAAAATCAAGTCACAACTAGCGGCGAGTATCCTGCTTACATCAAATTGCTCTCCACAGAAATCTCATTCTTTGGCGAGGACAAAACTGTCACCGTCAAACTAGTCACCAACAACTCCGACGTCGTGGAAATGCAATGCTTACCTTCAAAAGCACAACAATACGGCATAGATGCATGCTGCACCGTATACCTCGGAACCACCCTGGCATTAGACTACAAGGCCACGTCGGCAGGCTGCTTCCATACGGCATCCATCAACGGATTCGTCGTGGCCATGTCCATTCCGTCGGCCTAGGAACACCCCAACAATAACTTTTCCCACATGCTACTCACATGCGTCACGACGCCGCACGAGGAGGAAGAGGACGACGAAGACGAAGACAGTGACAGTGATGTGTCTTTTATCAGAAAAACATACACTACATGTTTTTAAATAACTTTTTTTGCAGTGAATCGCAAACAAAACAGTGACTGGGACAGTTATTAAAACATTTTGCTATTAAACATATCCACTTTCTTAAATTAATAATTGTAAACAAATATACTACATATTTTTGTACCGCCATTTGTAATTATATGTTGTGAAATACAAATTTGTATCTGTGTATGAATAATGGAAATAGTTATGGATTAAAACAATATATTTCACGTTTTATAGCACGTATGTATTTTGTCAAGCTTTACGTATGTACTTTCCTTAATTTTTTTTTAATGATTACAACATTATTTTCACACTATTGATGGTATATAACAGTAATCAACATCTATTTTCTTAAAATAATGCGAGTGTTGCAGAGGAATTCCTTTCTGATTGAGTTCTTTCAATTCAAAATGTAGGTTAAGGCTGGACATTGAATATTTCGCACCGGCTAGAATATATATAAAATATTTCAACATCATATTAAACTTATTTAACGCAGGCCGTGTCTTATCGACCCTAAAAGCACAAAAACTTTTTTCTTTGCATTATATTTTCCTATTTTATTATATGGTTTCACAGCGAAATGAAGGAAAATTAAATATTTCCCAATGAACATCAATTTAAACTTGGTTTGTGATATTTTTCTATTAATGAATAAATCAATTTAATATTAACAGCAACCAGTTGGAGCTATCATCATATTTATATTAAAATTAAAATGGCATCTCTATTGTAAGGTATACATATGCGACAAGATATTATCTATTAATGAATTATATATATTATTGTAATGTAATATAAATCTATTTAATATCGATCTTAAAAGAACAATCACCTTTTTTTCTTGGCATTATATTTTCCCATTTTTTATAGTGCTACAAAGCAAACGAAGGAAATTAAATATTTCGCACCGCTATTTACTACGTAAAGCATATCAGCTCGGCGGACATCTTTGCTTCGGTCACTTGACCAGGCTACTTTCTCCCCACCTTAAACACAACCGTACACTCACGATTCGGCCGCAGATATTTTCCGCACTAATGAGTGAGGTGTCTGATGGGGAGCAGGTTCTGTGCCAAACTCGCGTATTTCGCCACGGAGCGATCGACTTTTGGCGTGAATGCTGACATGTGAAATATGCTATCACGACTTTTATTTTGTAATAAACAACCATATGGAAGGTAAAAATTTAATTTGTGAATATACGTTCTCCCTAAATGTAACAAACTTAGCCCCATTTTGCATTCAGTTGAGAAACAATTACACAATCCAAAGGTAATTTAAGTTTTTTTACACAAGGACGAACTTAATTTATTTCTCCCATTATAACGCTTTTTGTCAATTATTTCACATATTCATACCCTTGAATTAATTTTATCCGAGTAAACAGGCTGTTATGTCGGAAAGCGAAAGAGAGTATACGTAACCTTGTAGCACAAATGAAAGCGAAAACTTATTGGGAGATGGTGAAAGTTAAAAACTCATAATAACAACCTGGTCTAAATTGAACATCAGTCTCTGAATGACAGTCATGTTATCTAGTGGTGATGATTACCACTCTTTGCGAAATGAAGGGTGTTCTTGGACTGCGACCGAAGCATAAGGTACGATTTTAAATTTATTTTATTACGTGCTGCAATTGTGTGTGTGTGTGTGTGTGAGTTTGTGTGTTGATTGCTTTAATTACATTAAACTTGCAATTAAACAATAAAATTCGCATTTTAACAAACAAACAAATTATATTTATATTGTACATTACAACAATGCATTTAATAAATACAGTTTATAATTAAAACAATACAGTTTTGCATTTTTAAAAATACTTATTTTTCAAGCCTTTTTTTTGCAATAAATACTGTGAAACAGGGATTTCCCCTACCCCCAATGAAAGAAATCAGAATAAACAAAGTATTAATTTATGCCGGCATCAAATATCATTCTGACAAGTGCGTAATATTCTCAGTTTTCTATATATTACAGAGGGAGTTGAGTTGCTCCGAATTGTAAGACCAGGGTAAGAAGTATGATGGTTTATCGCTTGCTCTGACCCAAGATCACAAAACCCAAGGGGAGAAAAACAAAATTCTTTTAGTGAACGTTAGGCTAGAAGGACATCGCAGCAACCCCTCTGGCATTCGTTGCGTGGTTAGGGTAGAAAATTTGAGCAACAAGTGCCGAACGCGAAATTTAAAGCACCAACCAGAGGGCATGAGCTGTAAAGTTTGAATTTTTCGAACTTTAAAATGATCATAGCGTCGGTGACCGACCGACTCGAGCTGAACAAAATTATCGGAACGCCGCGAGTTCGGGGCATTCTGACGGCATTTGGAAGATAGTAGGATAGTAGGCATTCTGACGGTATTGGTAAGGTAGTTGGAATTGTGAAGACGTCTCGAAGGTAGTAGGCAGCACGCCGTTGTAGTATGCATTCCGCAGTTAACAGTCATATGGAGCCGTAGAAGCAGTTGATAGTTAGGAATGATTCGCGGATATCGTAAGAATTATTAATTCTTGATTATTGGTGAATTAGAGGTTCGTAAAGTGCATCAGATAAGACAATCAGTCAGTGTATCCAGGCAGCAGTCAGTTAGGGAGTAGCCTTGGTCAGAGTCGTCACAGTGATAAGAATTCTCGTAAACGTGGTTACTGCACGAACTTAATTAACTTTCAGTTCAGGAATATTATATCAACTCACCATTTTATCCCTGGTGTCACTGTTATCAAAGTCATTCTCGAAGAGCGAGAATACGATTCGAATTCCCACAAATAGTAGTTGTTTCGCTAGCAGTAAATATACTTAAATAAACCAACGTATAAATCTATTCCGGGTTTTAACTGACCCAGAGTTCTCATTTGGTCACACCCTGACAATTCTTCTTATCCCCGAGGAGCGCCCTAGACGTCTCCCCCAAAAGTTACTACCACACGTCATCTAAGCCGAGGCAGCGAGGAGGTTCTTCTCCTCGCTTCTAAGTGGAGCAAGAAAAGGAACGTGTACAGGAGGAGGAGTGAGGACAACAGGACCTGCAGAGGACATCACGAGGTGATCAACATCCCGTCACATAAAATACTACAACTGCACTTCCTGTCCAAATCCCAAGATAAAACTTTATTGGAATCTTCGTCCTTAACCATAACGACAAAGAGTCACTAACAACCTACCAAATCCTTTTCACACCTACCAGTCCTCCTTGTCGCTAAATATCCTGCTTCAACTGTAAGACTCATAGTTGTATTTAAATATATGTGTATTTGCCCCAAAGAATTAACACTTTTTAAGGCATCCACCCCCACCCCACAAAAAACTATATGTTTATCACGATAACCCTGAGGAGCGCGCTCTGTATTTAAACATTTGTAACGACCGTCGCCATTTTGTGTTTAATAAAATATGATTTATCATGATAATCCGCGACACTAGCGCCGGTTATTTCATTTTTGTAAAAATCTGTTTGGATTAACGATAATCCAGGGGGTTAACACGATAATCAGATTACACATTTTTGTAAAAATCTATTAGGGATGAACGGTAATCCGGGAGGATTATTTGTAAAATCTATTGCGGATAAAATCGTTTGGATTAACGTTAATCCGGGGGGGTTAAGAGATCGACACTAGAGCTCTGGTGGCGGAAATATCGTTACTCTAATGGCTAAATCCATAATGGATACTACTGACGACAGATCATAGGACAGTGCGTTCTAGCCAGCCGCCAATTCGGGATGAAAGAACTGACATTTACAATTGTCTATATTATTTCTATGTTTTAAGCAATATTTTGATTCTATTTTACTTCAGAGGTTGCGGCAATCATTAAAAATCATATAAATATATCCTTTTCTCTACATGCCAAGTAACGAACTGTTCAGACACAAACAGGTCAGTAACTATGAAAACCATGTCATTGCATATAGTAGTTTTTATATTATTATAATACTACTACAATACTATGGTAATATTGATTTAAATTTTACACTTTCGTTCCATGCCCACGATTATATTCGTAATAGATGACGTTTATCAAACATTATCTAACTACTAGCCATAATAAATCAACTGCTTCGCTATCAAAGGATTGACCTCAAAACTCATAAAAGAAGAGAGCAGGTCAGTTCGTAAGTATAAGTGTTGTTTTAAGAGGCAAACGATAATAGCACAGAGCACCTGTCGTGAAGACAAATAGTTACCTTTATCTACCTAGGCAAGTCTATATTTTATATCCTTCATTTTCCATATCTTTTTCTTTTGTTCATTGTTGCCTTCCGTGTAAATAAATGATCATGCTTCAACAAATACCAATATTTTAACGATTTTCAAATTTGTGACTGTAATCATAAATCCTAGTGAATAATAAGGTTTATCTTTCAGTAATGGAGGATCAGTGGTTGATTTATTTCCATGAATATACGTATATGCTCAAGAGCATTCAGTGGAGACGATTTAGATTTGCAGATTCTGTGGGCCATCGTGATCAGGATTAACTCACAGAGATATTAGTATATTTAGGTAGCACCAAAAAGTATGAACATTATGTTTATTTATTGCTTTTTATAAAGACAAAGCAGCAAAATTAGAGCAATAGCATTACTATATGACGATATAAATAAAATCGTTTGGACAATTTTAATGCTTAAGCGGTTTTAACATTTTTGTTTTTTAAATAACAATAGCTAATTGACTATTCAGTAACAATTAACTGCATTATTATAACTATTACTATTTTTTTGAATGTTATTTCGTGCACTAACTTAAATTTTGTGAATTAGAATTTTGTGGGAAAATTCCATAATAATTCGTCTTTTGTTGAAGAGTACCTGAGCGAAATCCTAGTTTCTTTAGAATTTTAAGCAAGTTTGTTTCTTAATATGGAAAATGGGGTAGTTTTTTCAGTTTAAACATACGTTCTCCCATTCCCGGTGAATGCCTTTTTTAAAAAAATCTATAAACTTTCGTACAATCAGTAACACATAAAGTTATCTAATATTTCCAAATTTAAGGCGTATTGCTCTTTGTACTCCTCTCTTCACAATTTTACTAGCAATTTAAGGAGTTTCAACAAGAAGTCGCTCTAAGTAGAATAGGTAGCATAGGAAAGCGAAAATAGAATCTATCAAAAATCAATACCAGCTTTAAAGCTTGAATTCTATAATCGCTTTTATCTTTTATAATTAAGCTGGAACTTCCTCCTTTTGACAGAAGATGTCGATTACGTCATTTTAGAAACCATCTCTGCATATCAGTTTATGATTGACGTTTAATTCATAAGTTAACATCCATTTCTGCTCTTGACTTTACTCAAGTAGCTCCGAAAACGCCTTTCTGTTGCTAGTATTATCTAAACAATTATCACAATTTAAATGTTTCTGGGAAATAGCCGGGCGGTAAATCTTGTTGAATTTCATTTGGTTCTTTATAAAGTCAGAGTATGAATACATAGCTCTCAATTCACTTTTCAAAGGTGAAGATTAAAATTTGATGCATATTTTAGGCTAAGTAGTTCAATGCCTTATTAGTAAATTCTTTTTTAAATAGTGTGAACTATTTTGGATCAAGGAAACTAATAAACTGAAGCGTTTATCTTTCACCGAACCTATCTGCAAATATTTATATTAATGATGTCAATAATTTAAAAAAACAACCAATTTAAAGGCATTTTTTTTTTTCTTCGTTACTCATTTGGTTTCATGCGGTTCGTTTTAAGGAATAAGTGTTGAGTATTATAACTCACAACATTACCTATTTTGATAGGTAAAGTGATCAGTGCAGAGTCAACCAACAAATTAATGCCATATAAGGAATTGTTCAGTACCTTTAAACTTAATCTTGTAGGGGATCACCTATTCATTCAAGAAAGAATCCAAACTTAATAATTTGTTGACTGCTATACTTAAAATAATATATTTTCTTAATGCAGCATGCCTTGCTTTATAGTATTTGGAAGAGCCGGTTAGAGTATGGAAATACTATTGCTGAAACCACCAAAGCAATGAAACTTAATCATTAGAGGATCTAAAACGTACAAAAATTAATTGTGATTGCTGCCGTCCTTTAAAACAAAGAGTTCAAATATTGTTCGTAATTATGAGAACAGAATATAGAGAGCAACTGCAAGGTTTCATTGTTGGGTGAAGTAAGCTGAGGTACTTGAAAATAGAAAGGCAACACAAATTCGCCGTCTTAAATGGTTTTCATAATCTTTGGATATTCATAAAACATATATGCTTATTTTAAATGTTGAGTATATTCGGGTGCAGTGCACAATTGGAAAAATATGGGGGGAGGTCCAAGGAAAGAAAGCGGTTAGGAAATTGACATTGACCATATTTTGAAAATCTATTTGATGACTCTGAACGTTTTTTTTTTTTTTTTTTTCGCTCTCTCTCTTGGCAATACTTTCGAAAGTCACAGTTAATTTTCTTGCTTTTATTGGGTAGGAAAGTCACTATAATGGCACTAAGTCACTCGTCCCTTACCTAGCTCAGCATTTTATTCACATTATGCATCATTCGTTAAGACTACTTGCCCAGCATTGACCGACGTTTTAGCACTTTTCTTTAAATGGGCCTATTTCCTTAATTTTTGAAGCTTTCTATGAAAGTGAAATCTGATTTCCTCCACCGCGCAAGAATTTAATCTTATAATTCCATAAGTAAAGTTCGTGTTTAATGCCTCCTGCCGGTAAAGCAAATGAAAACGACCGACTGAGAAAAAATCCATAGTTCTCAACCTGTCTAGAAACAAGACCGATTCCACTCCCAGATCCCAATGCGGGTATCGATATTGTACAAAATGGCTGCAATCGAGGTTGTTGCTTTTAAGCACGCGGGTTTGTTTATTTTGTTGCAGTTACGTGGCTTATTACAGTGATCTTACAGTTGGAAATTATACCAGGAACTTCTGTAATGGAAAGTGTTTAGTATACATGTGTTGCACTTGTTGAATGCCCAATTGTAATTAATATGCATACTAGCATATTAAATTTTCCTAAAGAGCAGTCAATAAAGGAGGAGTAGATAAAAAGTTTACACCGTGCAATTTTTTAAGTTAATGATGAAAAAAACATTTCGTATCAAAATCTGTGGTTAGGGAAGATATTTTCCCTGCACAATATTCCCTAATCTACCATCATATGTGACAGTGAGGATTAGCAATAAAAGGAAAGATTCAGGAAGAAAGTATGAAATGGGTTTTGAAGCCAGATAAAGAGAGTTTAATGAATGGTGTGAGCAGTGTTACATTTCTATTCCTTGCAAGTGAGATTATGAAAAGATATTGCAACAAAGATATTGACATAGTCATTCGCCCTAAGAAAACTACATCATCTAACACATATTCAAACAAAAAATCCAAGGCTGTAATGACCTACATAGAAGACGTTGCTGTGCGTATAGCACGTATATTAAAAAAAAAAAAAAAAGGCATACTATCACTCTTTCA
Source organism: Metallyticus violacea (assembly GCA_030762175.1). Taxonomy (NCBI): domain Eukaryota; kingdom Metazoa; phylum Arthropoda; class Insecta; order Mantodea; family Metallyticidae; genus Metallyticus; species Metallyticus violacea. Next base: position 107,110,706 of record CM060831.1, read on the forward strand.
ATCAATTCAATCTTCACACAACTGTTAAATTAGGATACATGCTTAACAATGCAAAACACCCTAGGCATCCCCTTGACAACACGGGAATTTATAAAATACCGTATGAATATGGCAAAGTTATATAGGCATGACCGGAAAATCGATTAAAAGCGATTAGAGGAACATCAGCGACATCTGCGCCTTAATCAGCCCGAACGACGGCAGTAGCAGAACATGCAATAAAGGAATGCCATGGTATATACTAAAAAAACAGAAGTGGTTGCAAAAACACAAGGCTTTTTCAATCTAGCCAGGAGGGAAGCATTGGAAATACAACAGCATCCGAACAATTTTAATAGAAATGGCGGATATCACCTAAGTAGCACATGGAAACCGGTTCTTAAAAACAAACCACTACCACCCCTCCATCCTCCCCCCTCCACTTCCGCCGCACACATATCGATCGTCCTCTACAGTCATACAGAGACGGATCAATACTGTCGTCTTCTTAAGAGTTAGGTGTTATTCATCGTCCACTGAAGATGCTAACCGGAGTAGTTGGTGAAAGCTATGAATGTAATTTAAACCATGGACTACGGCAAAACAGCCCCGGAAATTTTAACTGTTTTAACTATTATTATTTCATTATTTATTGAATTTGCAGTAAACCGTAATGGGCAATAGTTGTACATGGATGATTTTATATGTTATTTAAGTTTATATTTTGTTTAAATATGAGAAATATTGTTTGTAAACAATTTCAGGTTCTTAAAACCCATCGAAATATTGTCTTCTTGTCTAATGATAAACAATGACATCTTGTAAACATAATGGTGCGTAAACTCTTCGTGTTTGCTATTGAAGTAGTAGAGCGGACGGCAGCTATTTTTTTTTTTTCTTTGTGTGCATTGAGGTCTGGGTAGTGAAGATGTCTTTCTAGAAATAAGCAAAAGAATTCCAGTCATTAGAGTATAATTTTGAAGTGTAATCTGTGCGTGTAATGGCTAAATGTTTATTTTAACGTTAGAGTAATGCTGAAGAATTCCTCAAGATGATGGTCTATGAATAATCCAAATGTGTTCTGTTATATCTACGACTTTCTCACTGAGGAAAGCCGGGGAGCATGACCTCGTATAAGGTAAATAGGTGAAAAACCCCTATTTACCATATTTTGGCGTTTAGTTACCAGACTAAAACAAATATTTGCGCCATATGTTATGTGCCATATTCCTTCTTATATTCCAACTTCAGTTATAACTCGCTGAAAAATAAAACGTTTTGCGCTCTCCCAAAGGAAAACAATTTGAGATGTGACTGTATTATTTCATTAATAACCAGGTTAAAAGAATGCTTTCAAGGGATATTAAAACTTCCACTATCTCAAGTATGTATCAGAAACAGAAGGATTGATCGTAACAATTAAAGGGTCGGTCCTGGTGGAGTAGTGGTTACCATACTTGCCTCCTATACCCAAGATCGCGAGTTCAAACCCGGCCAGGACCAATGGATTTTTTCGGGCTTAAAAAACCTAAGTATGGCTTCCTTCGGAAGGGAAGTAAAGCCGTGGGTCCCGTGTCATACATTTACGGCACGAAAAAGAACCTCAAGTCTCTAAGAGAGGCCTCTGAGCAAAATTTGTCGGCCATTTCACGCCCTGAGTTGAATGGGACGCTGATGACCTGAGATGTTACAGAGCGTCCATAAATAAATCAGTCAAAAAAAAAAAAAAAAAAGCAATTAAAGGAAGAACGACTTATTCTATATATTTTCTGTTGATATTTCGAAGAGTTTTTCATTATATGCCACTTTAGTCAGTGTAACATTGGACTATTGTGTACTCCACCCTACTTTGAATGCTGACAATTTCAACTTCATTGCTGTAACGTACACTTAAAATGTGAGCAAACTGAAGGCAAAAACATAAAGCTGAAGAGAGATTGAGAAATTCTTACCTTGTTGCTTAATTGTCAGTTCTATTCTTCAGCTTTGTCATCTTCAAATGTTTAATATATATTTAGCATCATTTTCTCAATATTAATAATACCAGAGATGCAAAAATTTCCAGGGAGTGCGTATTTCTCATATAGTTTTAATTATTTTTAACTCAGAAAATAAACCTTATCTTATTTCACTGGTCGCAGATTGTGTCAAAGCTAATGCACAAAGTTTGTATGTTTAAGGAAATACAGTTATTAATGCAAGATTTTGGTGATATTTATGCAGAACAAAAACACTTTGTTTCTCCATATCGGCGTCAGAGACAATAGAAAATTCATATCGATAGAGGAATATCAAATGTGTCGCATAATTTTCTTCCAAGGATGCTAGAACTGGGTTTCGAAATTCGGGATTGATGATCCTAAAACTATTTAGGAGAATAAGAAGTTACTAAGATCGGCAAAATCAGCAATGTTCCATACCGACTTCTTTTAACAAAATAAAATACACGGTCAACAAAGCAATTATGATTTCTTATAATGATATAACCAAAGAGTAAAATCATGCAACCGTTCATTGAAATATCTGGTAAACTTTTTAACTATAGTATCTAACCTAAAAGCTAATTTCCATTTACAGCTTTAATCTTATTTTGAAAAGAAAGAAAACTGAATTGGTTTTTAATAACGTTTCAACGGAACAATTAGAAGCGGATGAAGTCGTTAAGGCACGGACTCTCAAGCGTAAGGTCTTAGGTTTGATTCCAGCTAGGACCGTCTTACCTAGCGGCTTTTTGCCAGGCTTTTCTCGGTCCTCATAAACAGCAAATGCCGGGACGGTTCCCTAAAGTTAGGCAGTGGTGAACACTGATCATATATGAGATGAAATGATCAATTGGGAAAGGATATTTTTATTTTAGGAAGGAAACGTTACAGGCCTAAGTTTAGGGTACCTCCCCGGCATTTGTCATTTATGAGAACTGAGGAAAACCTGGAAAAAACCTCAGTCAGGAAGGACGGTCCTGGCGGAATTCGAACCCCAGATCTCCCGCTCACAAGTCCGCTCCTTAACGACCTCGGCCACCCGTGGCGGTATGTACTCACCGTGGTAAATCGCGAATATTGAAGAACACCTATTTAATATATGCGACAGTAATAAATTTCCTTCTTACTTTCCCAAAGGTTCAATAACCTCTTTGTAGATGAACTGTAAACGCTCGTTTTTACACATAAAGTATCCCTACTCCCTTCACTTGGAGTCTTGGTCTCATCTAAGTTGCATTCTAAGCGACTCTGACACCCTAGCGGTGGTCATCAAAAATAGCACAGTCGCCAAATCTGGCTGTTTTATTGACGTGAAACTATCAAACGCTGTACCAAACTGCCCTCAACTCAGGAGCAGTAATGTAATGATATTAAGTATTCTTATGTGCACTTTAGCAGGCACATAATTATTACATGTTTTGTCTTCCTTTCTAAATCTATAGTTCAGCTTCCAGAGCTTCTTATGCCCCTGTCCATCTCAGTTTTAGGTCTGGTATGTGCTTTATAAGTCAATAAATATTTAATGCTTATTGTCAAATAATAAATATTGTTTCTGTAAGGCATTTTTATCGTTGTGTAGCCGTCATGTTTAGAAATTTTCTAGAAAATGAATGGCGGATCAATGTGCATATAGCAAGCTGCAGTTAGGTTTTAGCCAGTCATTTGTGTGTGTGTGTATGTGTGTGTTTTCTGATAAACAAGTCACGGTATTTTAGTCCTACTGTTTTGTGGTTTGTAGTCAAAGTTATACGTTATTTATTACATTTACCATAAAACTGTCACAGAGGAGAATGCACAACTTTCACATTAATCATGTATGGTATGAAGTAAATTGTCGTGAAATTTTGGAAACACCCAGCAGTTTATTGGAATAATTGGGAACACTTTAATGGGTCCTTTTAGTTTTTCTGGAAATTTTATAGAAAGTCTAATGAATCATTAATTTTTTTTGAAAAAGTTTAAAATAAATTTAATAAGCCTATATGGTCATGTATAATGGAACACGGCCTCCCTTCTCTCATGGTGCTAGAACAAAGTTGACTTTATGTTTATATGAAAATGTTTGCTTGTTTTTATGTGCACTATCAATTTCCCAGTTTTCTTAAATGTCAACCTGTATAGTATCACAAAAATACGTAAATAAAACGTGTTTTAAAAAGTTCATTGTAAACCAAATGATTGAGACACCTTTTTATAGTCTTTCAATCAATTTAAATATGCATTTATCATTTTACTTTCAAAGAAAATACAAAAGCAATGGCCACATGCTGTTGAATGTTTCTGGGGAGAAACTGCGGTGTTGAATATCAGTTCTTCGCGAAATTTGTTATTTAAGCACTGATTTGATAGTAAACTAATCGTGTAGATTGAGAAATATTCATTTATTTTGTTTATGTCAAAGGCTTATATCTACTATTTAATTAATATTTAAAGATAAGAAAACGCGAAAAAAAGTAAAAAAGAAATGTTTTGGGCAGAAACAAAATATTATTGACAAAAATGTTTATGCACGCATATAGTGTTTTTCTGGTACATATTTTTATTTGGACATCACAGTGTACAAAAATAGCATATTCTAACCTTATAAACATACAAAACATTTTGATTATTGATAATGGTAACTTATGTGGGTAACTCAATTGTTATATGCATAAATACAGTCGAAAAGCGAACCATTGTGTCCGCCCATAATTAATAGCAACAATGCATACCAAGTTTAAAATTTTCAAGGTCATAGCTCAGTAGACTTTTCTGTTCTTTACGCTTATTATTTTTTACCTATCTATTATTTGTTTTTTCGGCCTAGATTTCAACTGAAGGCTTTCATTTGTACATATGCATTTAATCTTTATATGCACTTTTGTAAACTTAGATAAAATATGTTCACTAGAAGTTTCATCGTATGTGCAGCATATTTTAGAGAAGCAATGTGTCGAATTAAGCGAAAGGTTATATGTATGAGCCTTGCGTATATTATGAAATCTGTGTTCAATAAACATTGAGGCAAAATATGTATAGTTCGACTCATAAGCCCAGATTATGTCTATAGTCCCGTTTGGCACAGCGCCTTGTTCACATACATAAATTACCACCCATTTTTGTATCCATTAAGCAAGAACTGATTTATATGCGATTATTAAGAAACCATTTGTGACCATAATATTATCTTAGCGGATTCGTATGGGCCAGTGATGCAAGAGATGTAGGTTCGATCCCCGCTCTGACCATACTTTCTTTAATTCCCCATTTTTACATATACGTTTATAATCCTGAAGAAATACTATTAGAATACATATTCTATCTGCTTTCGCGCGCGTATATGTGTAATATATAAAAAAAATGTCACGCGCACACTATTCACTGGAAACTTAGCGAGAGAAACCAAACTTGCCCCACTTTGAACCCACCTTTTCCGAAAGTCATCGATGTTACCCGAAGTTGGATTAATCTGAACGTACCACAAGTTTATGTTTGTAGGTGCGCATGTACATATAACATTTGTTTCTAGATTTTACGAAGCTCTAAACATGCGCCAGAAAGTTTACATGGATTAGTTGTTTGCTTCCCTAAATTCGAATTGAATGCATTGTTTTCTTTTTAAATATGTTTTAAGGCATATGCAGTACAAATGAGGATTATTAATGAACTTTTATACCTCAAACATTGTTATAGAATATATACTAAATGTACTGGAATACAATAGTGAGGGTAAGGCATATTTATTTCTATGCTCATATATAAATATTGCATAAAAGTTCGTATACAAATATTTCCTTGCTTAAGCGGAATGATGCGGATACATAAAGACATATTAATAGGATGCTTATAATATATGTTTGCAAATTGCACTTTGAACATTTTCAAAAGTCATCAATGTTCTTTAGAAATGACATGTATGGATCTCTCACTATGGACTAACGAGCAGATTATTTTTTCTTTCCGTTAAAGAAATTATTTTCTGAACGTGTCCCTCGATATCGACGAACGAACTCTGAGGGCGATGAACGGGAGGCATCATTATTTTCATGTTCACAATCCAGATTTTGGGGAGCAAAAATAGGATTTTCAATGTTGGACGCTGCTGGTTTCGGTGAGTCAAACTCATGAAACGGATTCGCTGGCTTGGGATAGTTATAGCCCTGTTGTTGCGGCGAACTGCCCTCACCGAAGTTCTGTGGAGGTTTTGGATAGGAATAGCCCTGTTGTGTGTTACTGGTACTCTGGGATAGTCTCTCTGGAGCTGAAATTTTTGTGGGCTGCTGAAAAGAATTAGCGCCTATAGGAAATTGTTGGCTTGGCTTGGGGTAATTGTAGCCCTGTTGTTGCGGTAAACTTCCCTCACCGATTCCCTGAGGAGGCTTTGGGTAGGAATAACCCTGTTGAGTTTGGCTGGTGCCTTGAGTTATTCTGTCCGGTGCTGAAACTTTCGTTGGTTGCTGAAAAGAACTAGCACCTGCAGGAAATTGCTGGCTTGGCTTAGGATAGCTGTAACCTTGACCTAGTACTGAGCCACCCCGGTTGAAACCTTCAGAAGGTCTTGGATAGTTGTAACCTTGCGGAGAGTCGTTTGTGCTTTGAGTAATCCTATCTGGAATAACTGCTTTTGGGAACTGTTGACTTGGCCGAGGATTGTTGTAGTCCTGTGAAACTCTGGGTTGCGGGTTTTGATTTCTGTCGTAAGGCTGTTGTACAGGATTTTGTGCTGTAGCTTGTGGAGAAATACCTTGACTTGTTAAAGGTACTCTAGAAGATTGCAGAAACGAACTGACTTCTTTTGGAGAGAGTTTGGCCTCATGTTCACAAGGTACCGGTGTTGTCGTTGATTTTGGAGCCGAGGAAAATAATTGAAAAGGATTAATTTGCGTCTCCTGAAGCTTTGGAGGTGGTGGAGGACGTATTGTAGTAGTTGATGGTAATACTTTTGTAGGATTATTAAATGAACTAGCTCCAGTTAAAGCGTTTGGAAACGCATTTCTTAACCTCTCGGGTATTTCTCCCGTAGGACGTTTTCTTTTGGATGGAGAAACAGGAGTGCATAGGAAGCTGTGGAAAGGATCCTTGCATATATCCCTCCCTGAATGATGATGATCATGGCTGTGACTATCGACGGTTACGCTTGATATTTCTGCAGCTTGAGGTTTGTACGCAGAATTTTCTGGAATATTTAGTCGACTTACTGTCTTTGATGGGAGTGGTAGTATCGACTGTTGAATAAATGTGCTATCTGGTTTTGGTATTGGAATATTTTGCTCGGTATGGTTGCAGGGTACGGGCACCTTATTTGAAGACTGAAAAGTGCTTTCACCTCTAGGAAAATAAGGGCGAAGTGTTGTTGTTGTTGTTGTTGTTGTTGTGGTGGTGGTGGTGGTGGTGGTTGTCGGGCGTCTGGTAGTGTTAGTCGAAGATCTAAAAACTTGCTGAAAGGGACTAGAAGGCTGTGGCACAGTGTGATTACATGGAGGAGGTACTTTTAGTTGTGTCTGGAAAGTACTAGCACCTTTAGGTTGGAAGAAAAAGGGAGTTGCAGTTGTTGTGGTTGTCGGTCTTCTAGTGGTCGTTGATGTTGTTGTAGTTGAACGTATTGGAAAGAAATTGCCTGCTGGGCTAGAATGATTACATGAAGGGGACACTTTGGATGGTGATTGGAAGGTACTTTGACCACTATATGCGAAATAAAATGGCCGCAAAGTAGTTGTAGCAGTCGCTTGGGCAGTGGTGGTAACTGGACGTTTAGTTGTTGTAGTTAGATGTTGTATTGGGAAATAAATTTCTTGTTTGTTCTTAGGTATGGAAGGAGAAACAGACAGTGGATCACTGTGGTTGCAAGGGGGTTGGACTTTGGATTGAACCTGAAATGTACTCTCTCCTCTAGGAATAGAATAAAAGGGCTTTGGAGTAGTGATTGTGGTAGTGGTAGTAGTGGTGGATGTCCTTGGAATTTGAGTCTGTCGGTTGAAAGTATTATCTGGGTACTTTGGTAACAATGGGTCCGAGTGATTACAAGGTGGCTGCTTTGTATTTGCCTGGTATTGAAAAGAGGCACTTCCTATTATAGGTGGAGACTTTGTAGCAAAATAGCTCGGTTTGTCCGTCAATGGTGGAAGAACTTTCGCTGGCTGTACAAAAGAACTGTCTCCCTTTATAGAAGAACTGCCTGTAGGATATAGTTGTCCGTACTTCTGTCTCCTTTTGCTGGGATCCACAGGTTGACACAGAAAACTATGAAAGGCATCATCACATATTTTGGGTCGCATTGTTGTTGATCCCGGAAAGGGTGCCACAACTGATTGTTCGTTTTGGGCAGCAGGAAAAATAGGATTATAGCTTCCAGTGGTTTTAGTTGTTGAAGGGGAAAAGCTCGCAGGGGGAAAACGACCCGGAGCGACAGCTTTAGAAGGATTTTCGAAAGTACTAGATCCAGCCAAAATGCCAGGGCTAGGCTGTATTTTGCTAGAAAACGGGTTGTTATATCTAGGTACTGGGTTTGATGGAGTCTGATTGGAATGTTCACAATCATGTTCTCCGTTATTCTTGTCATTTGTTCTAGGCTTAGGCGTTGGTACAGCAGGTTTTTGGTATTGCGGGTATGGTTTGGTAGTTTGAGGGAATGAAGATGCTTTTGGAACCAAAACCGGTGGGTCTATATTGAATGGTTGGATGAAAGTTTTAGCTGGACTGCTCGCAAATCCTTCTCTTGATTTCGGCGGAAGATAAGCAACGGGGGATAGCTTAGATTCTCGGACGAAAGAGCTAGCACCGAGAAAAGGAGGCTTCTGCGTTGTCTTCTCGTGTTCACATGGCGGTTGCACTGGAACAGCCGCCGGTAAAGATCCCGCAGGTGCAGGTGAAATGGAAGAGGGGAGTGCTATGATTTTCACACCAAAGGAAGCTGCTGGTAATCTTGTTGACATATCTATGACTTTTATGCCATTGGAAGTAGCTGCTGCAACGTTCCTGGGGTTTGGTGCTGGATTACAAAGGAAACTGTGAAAGGGGTGACTGCACTGGTCATATTTCTTCTCAGCAGCTTGAGGCGTCGAGGCGACGATCTGAACACTGAGTAGTAACACCACCACAGCGAATCCCTGAAACAAAAGATAGATATTTATTTTAGATATGTGCTCTACATGAGTACAAAAAGAAAGCGAGAAGACCACCAAACTTGCAACATCATCTTGAATCGACTAGTATGGAAATATATGTAACATTCTACGCCAAAAGAAATATTGCTAAAATATTGTAATAAACAGAAAACACCTACAACCGAAACTTAATAGTTTTAAATTTTTTACTATTAATTCACATGCATGCACGCCAAAAGTTCTATGTATCTACCTAAGAGTAAAAGCGGTCATGCATTCACCGTAATTGCATTAAAATTTAACTAACAATGACTCAATAAAGTAACGGTCTATATGTCTTCCTTTCATTACGTAGAGGTTGTTATTAGCGGCCATTGCACGGATACTCCTAATTGCACAATTTGTGGCGAGCCATTCAACTGTGCCGGCAACAGTTCGTGAACGCACGCATTCCTACATCAGTTTTGCTAGCAAGTCTGCATCATTCGTAACTGTCATAATGATAATTGGGAGAAGAGACCATGGCGGCTTCTAACTGCTGGATGAAATAACTTGTTACAGAGTTCGTAAATATATACTTTGAGAACACCTGTGAACGGGAGGTCCGCGGTTAGAACCCCGCCAGATAAGGACCAGACCTTCAGGTATCTTCCAATTTTCTTCAGTCCTCAGCAATGGCAAAGACTAGGGAGGCACTTTAAACTTAGACCTAGAATATTTTCTTAAAAAAATTTAAAAAAACCTTTCCCAATAAATAATTTCATCGCAAGTATCATAATTGTCCACTGCTTGCAGTGCCAAAACAATAAAAAGGACTTAAACGCTATCTAATATTAGTTTGGCAACATGCTTCCATTGGGCGGTAGAAGGTAGCGAGCGGGAAAATTGGTAGCATTTGTGCAAGGGTCAAACAAGTTGACAGAGATAAGGAAATCATATTTAACTCCTTTAGATTTTTGGGAGTATCTGTCCTTTAAGCCAAGCTAACAAAAAAGCATTTAAATTATGAGTAATAGGTAACAAAATGTGTATTTTTTACTTTACTCTCATTCACAATCATTAAACTTAATATACAAAATAAAATTCCACTTTTTATTATTGTTTGAAACAAATTCTCAACATTCATTCCTTGCCAGCGGCTAGAGAGGGCATAGACCTTATATGCAACTAACACAATAGCTTTATATTCAAGGTTCTTTCTGTTAAATAAATGAATAACGTAATATTATTTTGACATTGTTACATGCATAATTACCACAATAATTAATGAAATAATATTTTCAAATACAAATTATTTCCTAGGAAATAAGTAAAGCCTTACATAAAAAAGCAAGGTAAATTCGAAGGCAGCAATACAGAGCATTGCTTTTAAAAATGGTGACTTACATATTTATTTCAACGGTGAAAATTCAAATTAGCATTAACAACAAAACGTTTCTTTTCATTTCCACGTCTTTCACACAAGAATAATATATATATTTTAAAGTTTTTCCATTTACAATTAGCGGTTTATGTGACTTTTGGGGAGGGAGATATAACATATTCTTTCCACTTGGCTGAAGTGATCGTTGCATAAAATAAAACATAAAGTACGTTTGTATCAGCTTTCTTATGTAACGTTCTTCATTTTAATAAAAATAAGCATTTGTAAACTGTTTACATCTTATTTTAATATGTATTAACTAATTCCAATCCTAAATAATGTCCTAATCCTAAACAAGTAAATTTTTCTTATATACTTTTATTTTTACCTTTACCTTTATATTATTATTGTATGTTTATTCCATATATATTGCAATTTTAATTAATTTCATCATTATTTTATACATTTATTTTATTTTACCTTCAAATAGCTTTATTTATGTGCATTTTTCTTATGATAATTAATTGATGGTTATATTCAATAATATTAGTGTACAAGATTCAGCGATATAAAGTTCATAGCTTAATAATACAACTGCATTTTTATATATGTGTTATTAACAATGGTTGAATGAAAAAGAAGAAAATTATAAAAGGTTAGACTAGATTGGATTAAGGGAGATGGAGGAAAATATCAGACACGAAAGCCCTATGAGGGCCTTTTGTTTACTATCGAACCTCCGGAAGGGAGAGGTGAAGCAAGGGATACGGGGTGAGGTTTCAAACGATTGCAACTTCCTTTTCTTTTGTTGATCTGTTACGTTTCCGTCGGATCCCTCCCTTCAAGTGGTTCGAGCCCTAAGAAGTGCTGCTATCACACCAGACGCCAGGAAATTTTTCTACGAGCAAATTCGACCTCTGCAAACCTCGCAACAACAACTTACGTCGCCTTACCCCTGAAACGATGAACAAGGAAATGAAAAGAGAGGTAGTGTGGGACAAGAAATTCTTAGAATGTAAAAAGTATAAAAGTAAACGTCATCTCAGCATTCACCTAAGTGACCAGGGAAAGGCACCGAAAAAAGAAAAAGTGAGGATGGCGAACCCCAAGGAATTTGAACGGCGAACCTCCCGAACGCAATTCCCAAGGGTTACCAATTGCACCATCCCGCCGATATAAAGAGTTAGGTAGAGTTTTTCTAAAGAAACCAGGAATATGTATTGGGAAAATGGCTGTTCTTCTTGTCAGCCGCTGCCTCCTTATAAACTGGCGCTAGGTCTATAAATGTTCGTCTTTCCTTCATATTATGCAATATGTGGTTTTCTCCCCCATGTAATTCGTAAAGTATCCTATGTTGATTTTCATGGGAGAGATCATTCAAAAACTTTCTTTGTCCATCTAGTATTTGGCATCCTTCTGATAGGCAGCATTCGTTTTAACGCCGTTATCTCTAGCACAGTATCCAATTGGTGCGTGCATCCTCATTTCATCCTCTCAAGCCTAGATACAGAGTACCTTCCCTTATTCCATCCGTTTCTACCACACAAACACCCATTCTCTTTCTGATGTGCCATTGACCAGTTTTTACATTCATACAACATAGTTATCAAGTATCTTCTCTTCACTTGCTTTATGCGTTTCTTTGCAACATTTGGATTCTGTTTATCAATCTGTGGGCACCTTTAGCGTGACTTAATCTCCTATTCCCATATTTTTCACATGTTCCTGATTTACCAATGATTCAACCGAGATATTTAAATTGTTGTACCGATTTTATTAATCCATTTCCTGGTATATCTAAATCCACAATACCTTACTCCTTTAACCAAATGTTCTGAAATTCATTTTCAATCCATCATATTTATATGTTTGTAATAGACTTTTAGCCATGTACTTGCATCATGTCCCTGTCGATCTTAAATAATTATTACCTGATCGTAATTAATAAGCAATTAATAAGGAGTGTTTAGTTGTCCCTTCAGAGGAATACCCATTCCTTGACACCAAATTCCAAATGCTTAATGTTGTTTCTAAATATACCTGTTTTATAAAGAGTTGGTCATTTTCCATATTCTTGTCTCAGTCCCTTAGTTTTTCCGAAATCTAAGTTTAAAAACATTAAAAACGTAGTACTTGATTTTTGATAGTTTATATAATTTATTTATAACGAACAAATAGTTAATGAATATTCAGTCACAATAAAACATAAGGAAGCAATTTAAGCCATATTCGAAACTATAGTCATATTTTGTTATCGCAGAGTTTTTCCATCACTGAGAATCACTGTAGTTATTATATTCTTTAAATGTAATACAAATAACAAGCTCTAAATGAAAGCTATTGGTTTAGAATTTGAGTGATAAGAATATAAATGCAATATTTTTAGCTGCAGTAACGACTAAAAACGAACAAATGGTTAAAAATCCATTAATATATTTGAATGTAACTTGAAGTAGGTTAGACTAAATTTTGTTAATTTCCTGAATTAAATTAATTATAGCCCATTTAATAAAAAATAATTGAAGACCATAAACAAATAAGGAAAGTTAGTATAGGCAGTCTACGTACATGGTTCAAATTTTATATTAACCAGACTGTTACTCTGATTGATGATAGAATAATAAACAGGTAACAGAAATTCTCAAAGGATACTTCTAAATAACCTTGTAGACTCACATTCTTTGCTTATTATTTGATTTATTTTCTTCTGCATTTTATTCAATGCTTTTATTGTTTAAAAATAACGGAGAGAGCAATTTAAAGCATACCTGAATCCAAACGAAACTAAAGATGATAGAATATAAACATTATATCAAAAATCAATTGTGGTACTTAACCAGATGGCATTTACACTTGCTCACTGAACCACAACCTTCGTGCCCACGCCTAATGACAATTAATTTAAAGCTGGATTCCCGACTTGGCGGCTTATCTGATGAGATTATTAACAACTTTAGTATCGAGCAACTTTTAAAAGAAGGATTTCATCTTACTAAACCGATAGTTCTTTTTCTCTTTCTTTTCAGATAGTATTAAACAACAAATCATGCAAGATGGGGGAACCCGAAAGAAAGGCGGGCAATATGTAGGCATTCTATGAGTGGGAAACCAACTGGATTCATTTAGCCAGAATATAGGAAAGGGTATCAGTTGATAACCTAAGAACGATGTGTTTGAACTTGGTCTTAAAGTTTTAATGACAAGTTCTGCTGTTTTAAAGTATAAAAAAAAAAAATAAATAAATAAATAATAATAATGATGATGATGATGATGATGATGATGATGATGATGATCACGTGATGAACGCATTGCTTGTATTGGTAATAGTAGTCGATGTAATTTCTAAACAAACCATAGAGAAAGCTATATAGATGTAAATATAGACAGTAGCAGACCAATAAAACGCATTAAAATAATAATTTTTAAATACTAATGAAATATATATGCTTTAACCTTATACGCTTTGACTGGAAAAGTGGCCTATTCTTTTGGTTGTGCGACCTACAAATCAGCAGCATCCAAATCGGTCGCTTTCCACACTTAGTATTGGGATACTTTGCCGGGGATGTAATTTTTCTCGAGTTCTTTAATGAAAAATTTGCTCAAAATATTTCTGTTTTCAAGCATTCCCACCATAAACCAGAATAAGTATGTCATTTTCCAGGCCTTCCCAAATTTCTCCCTTCTCTGCAATTCTTTACTACATTCAATTTAGTTTATTTTAACAGGTTGAGAAAGTTTTTACTTCAGTTTGAGGTGTTTTTAAATGCTTTATTTGTATTACAATTCCTCTCACAAATTTGAAGCGAAGGTATGAGCAATAAGTTTTTAGTTTTCCTGCTTAATAGATACCACAATTTTAGTTAATTGTTTCCACCATTATTAAGAACAATATTAAATAAATAAATAAGTTAAAAAGAAAAGAAGCAGATGAGGAGAAAATAACTCTTGCTGTAGTTTTTACCATCTTTAAATTTATAGCCCATTTAAAAAGGAACTGGCTTAAAGTGATAATTCAAGTGGACGGCGACTATTTAATTTATCAACGATTAAATGGCTTGTACTAGTAAATTTTTTGGGAATAAACCTATAAAATTATAAAAATAATTAAAAATGTGGAAGTAAAAAGAAAGGTGAACCTTTATTAGTTTGTTTCCTAATAATAATTTAAATCCTTTATGAATGTTCACAATGTATTATTGCGACAAGGAATAGTTCAATTGAAATTGCAATAATTAGTAATCCTAATAATCCACCTTATAAGTTTATTGAGCTGTTATTAATTGCAAGTACAGTATTTTAGGTTAAAATTAAATGTCAACCCGGAAAACTTAACAATATTCCTCTGCGGCTATTTCACTCTTATTATGATAATCCCATAAAAACTGAAGATATGTGTAATTTCAACACCCATCTATCCATAAATAAATAATGGATTTAATTTTATCGTTGTCTCTAGTTAATTTATTTAACCTAATAATGCAATGATAATAGTAAACTACAAGGCACAGATAAAGCACTGCGCGAGAGAGATTTAAGTTTTAACATGTTATGCGTTTAACAATTGTATTTCCATCTAGTTTTTATTTTGTTCTTTGTCTTCTTCACAGTTGTTTTATACTTGCCTCCTACGCCCAAGAACACGGGTTCGAACCCGGCCAGGACCGATGGATTTTTTCGGGCGTAAAAATCCTAAGTATGGCTTCCTTCGGAAGGGAAGTAAAGCTGTGGGTCCCGTGTCGTACATTTACGGCACGAAAAAGAATCTCAAGCCTGAAATAGAGGCCTCTGAGCAAAATTTGTCGGCCGTTTCACGCCCTGAGTTGAATGGGACGCTGATGACCTGAGATGTTAAAGAGCGTCCATAAATAAATCAATAGAAAAACAATTGTTTTATAACCATAATAATAATAATAATAATAATAATAATAATAATAATAATAATAATAATAATAATAATAATAATAACTGATTTATTATGTATTTGTGTTTCGTTTTATATTGTCTGTGTTATTGCATATTTCGTTGCTTTGTGAGCAAGTATGAGAACGCTGCATATATTTACAAGTATTTAAGTACTAAAAAACTATATAAAATAGTGTGTCGTGGTGTAGTAATGATTGTAAACATAATTCTCATTATAAACGACCTATTTCATTAGACATAGCAATTGGTATAAGCCAAAATATTACTATTTGCTTCCTTTCAAGTCAACAACACTCTCCTGTGCTTAATTTTAACTGCACTCGTCTTATACTGGTACTGTCGTTGTACAAGTCTTAAAATGTGCTTTATTTGTCCTCTGCTAAAACTAGTTTTATTATGGAATTACTCACAAGTTCGTCCATGATTGTTTCAGAGTTGCCAACTGTTACACACTTTTACTGTATATGGGTTGTTGCAACGGTGATGGAGTTATGGAAATACATATAAAAATTCTAATGCAGCTAGTTAACTTAAACCTCACCCAAGGTTTGGATCGTTAAAATAACGAATGTTTACTTTGGTTAAGTTAGGTATTCACATAAGTTTGATTGAAGAAAATTGCCTTAATCCCTTTGTGCTGGTAATTTAGTGCCTTTTTTATAGTTGCTTACAGTGACGTCACCACCTTCACCACACTCCAGCGCTATTTTCTCCTTCTTGATCCTGCTAAAAAAGTCTACGCACTTTTTTAGGTTGGGTGCGTTGGTACTAGCTTTCTACGCGTTCAGTTCACTTCCTCTTGCCTAAGATTTTATGTAACTTTTTGCAGAATTTTGCTAAGTTCCCTCCTTAGCAAAATGCTGAACAAATATAGAAGTTTTACCGCAAAATAAACTATTTATGTACAGAGAAAGCAAAATAAACAAAACAGAAACAATGAAAGAATGATAGCTTATCAATGAATGCTACTGGCAAATGTTACTCTTTTGTCCAACTTAAGCTTTCAGAAGAAGGCTTAACACGAATATGTGTGGCACTTAAAGGAGATAATATTCATTCAGCAAAAATGATAAAATAAAAATATTAAAATAAATTGGAAAAAAAGGTCTGAATAAAGAAATGAGATGACGAGGTTGTAGGAAGCAGCTATGGTTAAACAATACACCATTATAATGATAAAATTAAGAAATTATGATTCTCTAGGCCTGAAGAGTCAAAAACCTGTTTGGCCAATTGTATAGGTTTCCATAAGTAAGTAAAGAAAGTAGTGTTTTATATATACTAATGGAATCCGCTTCTGTTCTTTAAAGGTAGAAACTTACAAATATTCTTTTCTGTATCGTATTACAAAGGTACCTAATTAGAATGTTACAGCAGAATTCTTAAAGTTGATTTTTCACCTCGGCTTTTGGTAACAATGTGTTTTATTTCAAATGTCAGATGACTTGGCATATAATAAGATGATGTAGTATTCTGCATCCTTGGGGTGTATCTATATAAGTTTTACTGGCGCTCCTTTCATGACAACTTGAAGGCTTCATTTATACTTTATAAAGCATTTTATGTTTGGGACCCTTAAAATTCATGACTATCTTATAAAGCAATGCATTAATCATTATCGTGGGCATTCCTCATTATAATTGCTAATAACTTTTGAAGTATCTTTTGTGCTTTTCTACATTTTCTCGTTCGTTAAATTGTCTATAAAAAAGACAAGCCTATTTTAAATTGAAAGCCTAATTTAAATTGGTATTTCACTAAATTTTTCTTGCCGTAAACAAATCGAGTGCTCTGTCGGTCCTGGTGATGTAGTGGTAGCCATACTTGCTTCCTATACCCAAGATCGAGGATTCAATTCTTGCCAGGATCAATGGATTTTTTGGGCGTAAAATCCTAAGTAATGGCTTCCTTCGGAAAGGAAGTAAAGCCGTGGGTCCCATGTCGTACATTTACGGAACGAAAAAGAGCCTCAAGGCTGAAAGAAGAGGCCTCTGAGCAAAATTTGTCGGCCGTTTCATGCCCTGAATTGAATAGGGCGCTGATGATCTGAAATGTTAAAGAGCGTCCATAAATATAAAAAAATCGAATGCACAGTTAGCTTTTACTCTAAAAAGTGACTTAGCTTTAGAGTTGATTTTATAAATATACATAAAGTAATTTTTATACGAAGAGAACAAATAAATTAAACAATTGACTTTAAAAGGTACCTTTAAGCTTACTACAAATGCTATAAAGTAGACTTTTGCAATATCACTTTATAAATGTAATAATTGAATTTATTGAGCGATTTCATAACTTTCCTCTTAAAATCGAACGAAAAGCTATATTGCACTATATAACTTGAGTAAAATTAAAATTTTATTTTGTAAAATATATAACATTTGAAGTTTAATTGTTTAAATATTTTGCTTTTACCACATGTTTTTTTGTCTTGATATATAATATTTGGAACAAATAGCAAATTTCGCATCTAAAAACATGATCATCGTCAGAAAAAATTCTAATATTATATTGCGGAATTTAATAGAGCATCCTGAAGGAAAGATTTGTTCTGTTGTAGTTGGGCCACTCGGACTGCTAATCTACGAGGGGTGTTCAATAAAGAATGGTCATTCTTTGTTACAGGTATAATTTCTCCTTAACTTTACAATATATTGTAAGTTTAATGCGCAATGTACACGTGGTACTGGTTTCGTTATTGTCACTTCCAGTTCTTTCTTGTAAAAGTTTGAAAGTTGAGGCATGTTCAGAAAAATAGAAGTGACACTCGAAGAACATTACGCTGCTCTGAAATTCTCTTTCATCTCAAAAAATCTTCAGTTGAGATTTATGCAGGTAACCTATTCTTCCCTTTAGCACAGGTCGAAGATGATTTTAAAAGCTTAAAGACGGGGGAGGATCAATTTCAAAGGAAGCTACATCCGGAGCTCCAGTTTGTGCTCTGAAGGAATAAAACATTAACACAGCTACTGTCACTGCGAGAAAGGATCGTCGAATAACATTCGGAAATATTGATAATTTCACTGGTTGCCACACATGCGCTGCTAACTAAAAAGTTGCATATGAGATGTGTTTGTGCACGGTGAGTTCCAGAACTGCTGATTCTCGAGTGCAGATTTGCATACAACTGAAGATGCGAGTTTCTTTCAAAGTAATCGCTGCTGGTGAAACTTGACTACATTATTTTGAATCTGAGAGCAAACAGTAAAATTCTGTGTGAAAATGTTCATAATAAGTGAATTTTTATTTTATTTTATTTTATTCAAAGAATGGTTTACCAGCATGCAACTGCGCACACAACTGTAACTGGACAATACTACAGAGATGTCCCGGAACTCAGCATAGTCATTTCACACACAAATGACCACATTTTCGTGCTGAATGTTAATTTGATTTATTTACGGACGCTCTTTAACAACTCAGGTCATGCTGGATGTTGCACCACATGGCCGTACTTAACAAATGTTGTTGCTGAATATCTCACAAAAAAACAATATGAAGTTTGTCTCTCACTATCCCTATAGTCCAGATATAGCCCCCTGCGACATTTTCCTTTTCCCAAATTTAAAAAAAAAACACCTTCTTGGCAGGCATTTTCCATCCACAGAAGCAGAGTGAAGGTTGCCAAGACGATTCTGAAGGACTAGCCATAAACAGTTTCCAGCATGTCTTTGAAGACAGGGACAGAGCCTTTGCATCCAAAAAGGACAACTTTGATATAGTGTAAAATAAAAGTTAATCCTTTACTGAATAGCCTTGGCATAATGATTTTGAGATTTTTTAAGGCTATGGAAACTTGACTGAATAAAATTTCGTGATTGACAGGGATACTAATGTAGCTAAAAGATAGAGTACAAAATTAAATTTAATATTTTAACCATTATTGGCAGGGTACTAAAATGCACACTTTCTTTATTTTTGTCTGTGCAGGATCTAATAAGAGAACTTTAATTGTTCATATTTTATAATTTTTTTAAAGATGCATGTCTTTAAAAATTTTAATATTTGTTCGCATTTTACAACTTTATTTTCAAACTTATTTTAAGTGGTATTGCACAATTATGGATTTTTATTTGAATATTTTGGTTTAAATTCTTCAGTAAATTTTCTAATATATATGAAAACCCAAATGATATACATTTTTCAGTTCAGGCTCATCTAAAGTATTTTTCTTCTCTTCACTTATGCTATTGTTTGCGCTCAACTGCAAGGAGTAACCCACTCTTTCTCCTTTAATGCTGTTACAACCTGCCGATGAGTTTCGGAGACAGTAAAATTCAACTTCTATATATGTATAGAGATCAAAACATATGTAAATGTATATTTGGATTTGGATTTTCTGAAACATACTTTGCAGTATTTAAGACATAATCAAAACCTTCTGAAATCATTTGTTAAAATTGTGGAAAAAAATTAGCTTCGCCAAGGAAGAAATGTTAGCATATGACACTTTTTGGTAGGACATGTAGTTATAAACAATTCTGCAACAATGATTTAGTAATGAGTAATACTGCATGCAGTACAGGTGTTAACTATGCATTCTGATTTATTTTGTTAACACGGTCAGTCTCTATCAAAATGCTGAAAGAAAGTAAAAGATCGGTGCACTAGCTTCAATTTTCATATAACAGATGAAAAATCGTGATATTCAAATTCTGTAGATGAGTAAATATACATTTATATTATGTGCACATCAATTGTGGTTTTTCTCTAATGTAAAATAAACACATACATATTAAAGTGTTTTCCCTGTGCTACTAGTCGTCACATAATTTGTGCAGATTTCAAAAACTGAACTTCGATGATGCCTAAATAAAAACATATATGCTTTGTTAATGGTATAGAATGCATGAGCTTATTTACAAATACAACAATGAATCAAATGATGTAAGAGAGACACCGTATGACCTGTGTACTAAATGAAACTATGCCTAGAAATTAAAGCAAAATATATTCCATCGAACATTAAGCTACATAATTCATCACGATATAATTTCGCTGCTGCAATATCATATGATGTAGAGCGTAATTTTTCATTGCACAAAAACATTCTGGTACAATCTCTTGCCAAAAAAACGCAGAGAAAATACTTGCAATTTACTCTATGATTCTAATCGGTATCTTTTAAAAATATAATGTATAAATATATAAAAATTATTATTATTTCAATTTGGACAGGCTAACATAATTTTTTTTTCACATATTAGTAATGAGATATTTCGTCAAATGTTCTTTTTGTTTTCTGCTCTTCACTATTAAAACTGGGCCCTTTCATTAGTAGAAATTATAAATTTTAGATCTAATAATTTAAGATAATAGTTGCCAACAATAGCAAACAGTGAATCACTGAAAATATATAAAAAGAACTGTAATATAGCAGAAATCCTAGCTTACAAAGGGAAATAATAGGAAAAAAATCCAACTGATATTTTTAAATATAGTAATCGATACCGATCGCAGCACAAACAATGAATGTAAGCTCTGGCTTTTTCTTTAGTATAAAAAAACCAGCATAAATTATGTATATTTTATGGTTCACACGAACTATTTTGTACAATGAGGTGTTTTTTTCTCACGCTCTACTAATAGTATCAATAATTGATTGAAAAACATTAACGTTTAAATTATTTATTAAATACATGGCATCAATAGTATGCTGACATTTCAAAGATCAATGTTAAAACTTTCTATTACTCTGGCAATGCATGTGTTTTTTTGCATATTTACCCCCAAATGCAGGGATGAATATGGAATTTCCCGAAAGTTTCGTTTAATAATGCTGTATGGCGTATTTCATCTTCATTCTGTATGAAATTTCATCGTTTTCGTATTCTCATTGCCTAATAAAACTATTTCTATCTCAAGGACATTTTAGGAGTTTGACATACCTTGGCTGCTATAATGAAGTAAACTATCACTAATGCGAATATGCTTTGAAGCAAATAACAGTCAAGTATTGGGTGTTTTATATATTTTGCCCGTATTTTTCATAAATGACATTTGAAACCGTGGTTTCCAGGTGTTAAAGTAACAACTCATTGCTGAAACCCAAAGATTTAATGTCAGAACGTAATCGCTCTGAGCAGTTATTACTGTGCCTCCAATACAATTTACATGTTAATATCGTGCAGGTATTCGTAGCGATGTCATGTGACTTCGTTGGGACGAAGCTCTGAAAATAACTGTGTGCAATGGCTGACGTTGCATTTTTATATTTTTTGTTGATGTGTATGAGGCCCCGCTTGTCTTTTTATTCCTTGTTTAGCAGTGGGTATTTGGATTAGGCCTGGCATTTTTTTTTTTTTTTTTTTTGGCTAGTGGAAGGTCATTCTGTTTTACTTACATGGCTATAAGTACAGATTGTAACAATACTTTCTCTGTATAAAAGTAGCTTGACAGTTATAAAAACAATGTTGCTTTGTTGCTTTGAGTGCAAAAGAACATATGGTATACAGGCAAAAAAAAAAAAAAAAAAAAAAAAGGCACTTTCAATATACTTTGTGCAGAAACCAGTCACGATGATTCTGCGCGATCCTCAAATGTTTCAACATATACACTTTTGGGTGTAGAGAAAGATTGTATTGATTTTTTTTTGATTGATTTATTTATGGACGCTCTTTAACAGCTCAGGTCATCAGCGTCCCATTCAATTCAGAGCGTGAAACGGCCGACAAATTTTGCTCAGAGGCCTCTCTTTCAGGCTTGAGGTTCTTTTTCGTGCGTAAATGTACGACGTGGGACCCACAACTTTACTTCCCTTCCGCACGAAGTCATACTTAAGATTTTTACGCCCGAAAAAATCCATCGATCCTAGCCGGGTTCGAACCCGCGATCTTGGGTTTAGGAGGCAAGTATGGTTACCACTACACCACCAGGACCGGCAGAAAGCTTGTAGGATCAATGTCAGAAGCTGTTACAAAATTGGATAGGGAGATAAATAAATAACAATGTATTACTTACCTATATGTAGAGATAAACACCAGGAAAAATCTATTGTGAAAATTCCAGAAGAAATCTGATGAGTGAAATAAATAAAACTAATAAATTCCAGAGAACTTTTCCAATTGAACTCTGATGTACATTAGTATTATACATTATTTTGTTACTATTGTCTTTTCATAATAAAATGTAGTCACAGGCATTTTACTAATATTTTATTTCCCGGCTATGAATTATACTATGTGTTTCAGACAGCAATTTGTCCACTCGCGCAGACTGCAGCGGCAGGCTGACTGATTAAAACCTTGCTACGTCGATTCGTCGCTCAAGTATATTATATACTTTAACAGCTTCATTACTTTTACTATTGAGAATTTTGTGAACTGGTTCATTTTACTCTCTATTCAAAAAATTGCACCTACTATATTATTATTATTATTATTATTATTATTATTATTTTGTTTTGTTTTATTTACGGACATCTCAGGTAATCAGCGCCCCATTCAATTCAGGGCGTGAAACGGCTGACAAATTTTGCTCAGAGGCCTCTTCTGTCAGGCTTGAGGTTCTTTATCGTGCCGTAAATGTACGACACGGGACCCAGGCTTTACTTCCCTTCCGAAGGAAGACATACTTAAGATTTTTACGCCCGTAAAAATCCATCGATTCTGGCCGGGATCGAATCCCCGATCTTAAATTTAGGAGGCAAGTATGGCTACCACTACACCACAAAACCGACCTATTGTATTAATCTCTTATGTAATCATCAACAATAGATTTCTTCAATTTATAATCATATCATCCTATTATTGGATCAATGGGATGAAAGAACCAACCCTAATTACCAAAAATCTGATGATTCTCTTAGCAAAAACGATTGTTGTTTCGCTTACAGTGCGCTAACGCTCTTAATGTCCAAATGGCTTTATTATTGTCTGCGAATTTCACCTCACAATTTAACTTTAGAAGGGTTCTATATAAGTACAGTGTAAGAAAACTTGCTGTTATAATTAGGGAAACAGGGTCGACAAACAATGGAAAGCAAAGTTCGGCGTTCCTAACGGAAAGACACAGGAGAAACTTTAGAGAGTTTTCCAAAAAGTCTACGTCGTATATTACAGGGAATAAACATTTCAAAAAATTTCAGCCCAAAACTACTGAGTTAAAAGGAAACTTTTACAGAGTGGTTATACTCCAAGAAATACAATCGCTTAACAACGTAAATATGTGAATTTCTGAATCGAGATTTGCAGGACTTGCTTTCACGTTAATAAAATGAGCTTTCTGTTTATATTGTTTGATGTTCGTTAGCAAAACAAAAAACAATGATGTATAGAAATTGCAGTGTCAATTGACAAAGTTCTCTTGTTTGATTAAAACATTGATGTGCCTTATTTTAAATTCAGGGAGATATCATACACATTCGCAGTTTTTTAAGAATATTTCATTAGAATCAACATTGATATTGATGAACAAAAATCGAGCGGGTGTCGGTAATGCTTGCGACTTGCATTCGGGAGGAGCAGGGTTCAAATTACTTAGAGCCGAACATTATGACATTGGATTTTTCATGGTTTCCCTTGATTGCGAATGATGGGATGGATATTTCCTATCTCTCATTTTTTTTTTTTATTCTGTTCTGCTACAGATTGAGGACGACTTGTGATTTGGAAAGATTTATGCCCCGACTTTGGTATAGAAGCAGCCCTTCTGAGAGGCTCAAAATCCTTGGACGAGAGATTCATTCGGCGCTCGAATATTCTATCAGGAGACAATGTTAAGGATTCTGTCAAAATTTGTGCCTTCCGTCAGTGGTCGCCCAGTGTTTCGCTCACTTTATTCCCTTTTCACCAGACAGTGCGTAGGCACAAACGGCCAGCATTTGAGCAAGGTTGAAGTACTGAAATGTCCTCCTCCGTCTCTACCAATCCTTTCATATTCAAGAGGTGAACTGAAGAACAATATAAGAAAAAATAGCCGAGGAATTTCGGAAACAATTTTCTGTCTGTGAGTGCTAATTTTTACCAGAAGATGTCAGGAATGTAGACACCACTTTGAAAATATGCTATAACGCAAATTGGTACTCATTGTTGCACACATATTATGTTTATGTGCCTGTTTTATTACTCAGCACGAGTATTGAATATACAAGAGCGTGGCCGATAGATGGCTGGGACGCACAGTAGTTCCTAATGTTGCCATGAGCTGTTACATTTTTGTGACAAACTTGCATACGTTGTAATTTTTTTTTTTTTTTTTTTTTTTTTTTTGGAATACTAAGAAAGTTGAAACAAATATTATATGTTTTCTTGTGTAAGAGAATAAGAGGGTGGTTTGATAAGTAACTTGGTTAAATATTAAAGAGGATACGTTTAGTTTTTCCCGTTCTCCAGGTAGTTAATCAAAGGAATTATTTTGCATTCTAAAAATCTGAAATCATCTCCTTTACAGCCGATGGGACAAAAGCAATTTACCTTTTTCGGAGCCGGCACACCCCTAGCGGTCCATCGCTTAGACTTCTATTTCGTTTCCAGAGTACAGTAATGAACCCACGTTTCGTGCATAGTCACAAAACGCCGTAAAAATTAGTTGATTTCATCTTAAACATTTCCAAACGATCGGCAAATGTTTGCATACAATTTCATATTTGCTCCGGAGTGAGCAGACTTGCCATCTAGCTTGCATACTGTTTTTCATGTGTAACTCATTATGCAAAATAATATGAATCCATTCAATTGAGATGCCCATGCCTCAGCTAACTTGTGCACTTTCATTGAAACAATATCACATACTTTAACGTCTCACAGATGATGTTGGAGCTCCAGGACATGGTGTGTCTTCGATGCTTGTTCTGCCACCCAAAGTTGAACGGATTCGTAGGAAGGGCAAAACCCTCTCATGAATTCCTTTACTGCTTTCTTGTTGAATCATACAGAAAATTCCGAACGTATCCATTTTGTACAGTCAATCTAAACGCTCGTGTTTAAACAACTGCCAAAAATAAAATAAATCAGAATTGTGTAAATAATACATTGATGCACAAAAAAAAAAAAAAAAAACTTTATGGCAACAAATTCAGATGCTACTGTAGTAAGTAAAGCAGGTCACTTATCAAACCACCATCATAACAAAACCAAAAAGCATAATCTCAAATATTATGCTGTAAATTTTGACTTATATTTGTGTGCATCTTGATGTTACATTGCTCGTATTTTATGAAGAAAAAGATGTATGCAAGGTATATTGCTGAAGTATTTGCTGTATCTTGGTAGTATTTATATATAGGAAATATAAAAATGAAATATCTTATACCAATAAGAGTGATAGGTGCACAAACATCCATACACTTCATCTAGAGCCTGTAAAACCTGAAGTTAAACGACCCGTAGTTTGCATTTTAATTGTCAAATTTTCTACGCTATTGATTTCGGTATCGGAATAAAATTATTACAGTGGCTTTTATTTTCTATAAGGAAAGGTAGGTGGTTAATAACGTTTATTTCATAGCCGCTGTGTATTGAAATCTGAACATTACAGTTAAGATAGCTGTTTATTTTATTTTTTATTTTTTCTAGCTCGGGCCGCATTCAAAGGAGAAAACTACCTGTTGCATAATGTTGTGAATAAAGAGCATTCAGGAAGCAGCCTGAAGCCACTTCAAAGAGACTCTCGAACTATCTTAATGCTTCGTATGTACAGGGTACCAGGTATAGGGAGGTCCGGGTGAAACGAACAAGTTAACCATAGGGATTTTTACTGGTGTCTTTTCTGTAAAAATATTAAGGAATTCGTTGTACTTACTCTTCACAATAAATTAAAAAAAAAAAAACATTAATTAATTTTCCTGTATTCATAAAATTGATATGATCTAAAGACGAAAACATTACTAATTACACACTTTGCCCATATATCCGGGTAAAGTACCGCCACGGGTAGCCGAGGTCGTTAAGGCACGGACTCGTGAGCGGGAGGTCTGCGGTTCGAATCCCGCCAGGACCGTCCTCCCTGACTGGGGTTTTTTCCAGGTTTTCCTCAGTCTTCATAACTGGCAAATGCCGGGGAGGTACCTAAACTTAGGCCTGGAACGCTTCCTTCCTTAAAAAAAAAATATCCTTTCCCAATTTATCATTTCATCTCATGTATCACCAGTGTCCACCGCCTGTGGTGCCTCAGTAGTAAAAACGGGCGTTAAACACTACTCAAAAAAAAAAAAAAAAAAAATCCGGGTAAAGCGAATAACTAACTGCACACATATTTTATAAATGCACTTACATTTTTATTTAATGATGACTAACTTCAATGTAATAGAGAAAATTATGTTTACAGAAGAAGAGTTCGTAAATAATGAAATTGTATTTTTAAAAAACATGTTTCAAAATTAAAAATGAACATTTCAACAATTATCAATCACTTAAACTATCAATACATTATTTTTCTCTCTAAAACTGTTATTTATAACATATTCAATTAAATCATATGATATATCAGACTGAAAATAGGAACAAAATATCAACACTTCATTCAGGCTGGGCATTCATGAGAGAAATAAGACCTAAAACCGGCATATAATGTGCAGCAGTCACGAACTCTTTTTGTTTGTTTGTTTTTCCTAGTTTCAA
Source organism: Metallyticus violacea (assembly GCA_030762175.1). Lineage (NCBI taxonomy): Eukaryota > Metazoa > Arthropoda > Insecta > Mantodea > Metallyticidae > Metallyticus > Metallyticus violacea. Next base: position 107,137,596 of record CM060831.1, read on the forward strand.
TTAGTAATCGCCTTCCAAGAATTGCATTTCTTATGATTTGCTCTTTCTTTGCACTTCATTTCTTACCTTACAGTCCAAATAAAAGTGGCCGGCAAAGCTGATAACTGCTGTGTTCATGCATAATTCATTTGCAAGTAAGTTATCTAATGGGATTTAATAAAAGAAAGTTGTATTCCGAGTCCTGATTATGCATTTTTCAAAGGTCTCCTTAATTGTTTTTGGATAAATAAACACAGAAAATTATTTTCATCATTAGTAATTTGTTAAAAAAAAAAAGCAGCAATAGTGTTATACCCTTCTTTGATAATCCGTAAGAATCTCAGAGAGGTAGGCGAATATGTTGCCAAAAGATGTGCGCTGTTTCCACGGAAACTATGACGATACATATGCTCGGGTTCACGATTTACAAATAGTTGTCTTCAATTTGATTCTAATTTACTCTACATCAGTAAATACACATGACAAAAGTGTAGCGTCTTCCTATTTTCTCGTAATTCATTGTTTCTGCCTATTTAAGAATTAAAGCTTCTAATGTTTCGCGGACCATTGTTTAAAATCACGTATATACATATAGGAAAGCTATGTTTAAGCATTTCTTAATAATATAAAATTGTACATTGTCAAACCCTTTTACCTTGAATAACCATTCATCTCCGAAATTGAAGTGCATCAAAAGGAATAATTCTTAAAAGCATAAAACAGATTCGATTCTGTTCTAAGGGTTAGTTTTAAACTATAGAAAATTCGGAATTCGCCTCCATTTTATTTCCAACAGTCATAACAAACCAGAAGTTATTCAGAGTTTTTGGCCGTTGTTAAGAATCAATAAATTGAGTTGTGGAGCAGAACAGAAGTCACTGCGCATACTACCAACAGATCGTCTTGAGAGGCCTAGCAAGCGGACGAATAATTGAAAGTCAATGCTTGCTTTCGGAATGATGTATAATTACTGCACTTCCATTTGGAAGGAAATACAACCATAAAATAAATTAACCTTTATGCCGGTGCGTTTAAAAAGACACCATTGAAGTCTTACAACAACAGCTTCTATGTGCACGAGACCGTAAAAGATAGCACTTTGGAATGATCAATTAACAAAGCGATGAAGTTAAGATAGGCTATCTTGAATTCTTCATGCTAATGATGGGCTGCTTCTTGTAGGGCCGTATTATCAAGCGAAACACGTTTCAAGAATGGAATGCGGAGGGTCTTTATACAACCCGGCACGAACCTAAACTTCTGGTTTATGGCTTATAGTTTTATTGCACCTAGAACACCCAGTTATAAATAGTGTCTAGCGCTTACACTGCATCCCAGCTTCGGAATTTTTAAATGCCAGTACAAGGAAATCCTTCATAAAAGTCAAGAAGGAGGAGCTGGAGGAGAGAGTCTCACCCAGTAGTAGGTGGTGAGAAGGTTATGAAGTTCAGTCAAAAGGCTAACTTCATTCTTGCAAAACATTATATGTATTTATCCTGTTTCATAACAAGTTTCCAAACAGTGCAACCAGTACTTATGAGGCTCAGGAAATATGATCTGGAAACTTTGGAGCTTATGAGCAAGAATTTTTTCCACGAATGGATTACTAGCCCTTCATACAACTTATATACCTTAGAAAGATTTGTCATTAATGTTCTAAATGTGTTGGTCTCCCCAGCTGAAAGGTCACATCCACAAACTGGAGACATTACTGAGTAGAAAGTGCGATTTAGAATACATAAAGCAGTTAAGTTACCAATTCAAGGAAGGCGAAATCCAGGAGCATACAATCCAGGAGACGGATAGATCAGGAATTTGTAGCTGGGGCAGTTTTCAGTGAACTAAAGCGTGTCATAGAAGAAGAAAAGAAACCATAAATGATAAAAATATGTAAGCCAGACTCTTAGAACTCCATAAAAACTAAACTTTTCTTCTGCAAAACTATTTGATATTCGTATGTTCAAGCCTGCAACAATGAAGACCAAAAGTTACTTTATTGTTTGCTACATTTCTGTTCAGACTATTTTCCGCCATTTTTAAGGCAACGCTGTGAGAGAATGACTTAAATTCCAATATATGGAAGTAAGAGTAAGAGTTGTGTTTTAAAAACCAAACTATTAATTAATGAATTAAAGCCAAATAGAAACAGCAGTCTTCAAGAACAAAATTAAATAACACCCTGGATGGCACAAATATCTGAATAAAAACAAAGTACAGATTTTTAAAACTAATAGACATTTTTAATTTATCATATTTTCTTCATTTTCTACATAATCTTAAATTTTTCTGCCTCTCGCTTATTACACAGTAAATTGAATACTTTTGCATATCCGCCCCATATATTCATACTAAATTTTGCAGGTGTGCAATGAAGTTCTTCAACTCATCAGTTGTCGTAGATTTGCTCAGAAACACTCTTTTTTTCAGAAGCTATACAACCTATAATCTGCTGTATTAATGTCTGGAGATCTTGCAGGTCAAGTTATCAGAAATTCCTAATGATAACATGACCACCAACAATATTATCTAACACTTCTTTTATCGGGTGAAAGATATGAGAAAGGGCACCATCCTGCATGAATGACATTTTCAATTTTTCGATTTCTTAAAACCGGTATAGCATAATTTGAAGCATATTAAAATGCAGTTTACTCTATACTGTAACAGTATTTGTCAGCCTCTTCAGAACAGAACGGCCGAATTATTTAGTGATTTGTGAAACTACCCCTAGCAGTAACTTTTAAATCTTGAGGTCCTTGTTCAAATGATATGCAAGTTATGTGGGATGACGCGGTTGTCTGAATTTGAGCTATACTCTGCAGAGTGAAGTTGTTTCTATGAAATCGGCCCCTTTCTTTAACTTCGAACAAATTGTACATTTTGTAGATATGCAATATAAGTTATCTCTTCAGGATTAGCCAACCTTTGCACTGCCCATCTGCAGACGGCTTGTCCTTTTATTAACACTACTTACTCCATATTGGTTTGAATCCGCAATATTTTGAGATTGTTGCAGAACCTCAGCAATCGCTATATTTGTTTGCACTATGTCCACTATGTGATTTCTTTGCATCTGTGGCAGATCTTGTTTGTTAAAATTTTTATTGCAGGCCTTTGGAAAGATATTAAAGTACATGGGCCAGTCTTAAGCATTCTAGTGCAAAACTGAGTCTACATTTGTAATTATATTGAATAAGCCATACGAGTTTGCAAAGTAATACCATTTCTTATCACATATAGAAACTAATAAAACTCACTTGTTTATATGTTGAAAGTTTGTAATTCAAACAAGCTACCACAAACAACCTGTTGTTATTCTAATTCAAAAAGTCATTTTTTTTCCAATAAACCAGATACAGAATGTTTAAGATTCAATGAAAAGCGAAGAAAATATGATCAATTAAAACCAATTAAAGTCTGACTCAAGATTTGATGATAAGCCCGTAATTAGAAATTAAAGAAACAATAAAAGATTTGAAAATAACAATAACAACAACCAAGGAAAGGAAGAACAGCGAATGCTGTAAATTCAATGAAAATAAAAATGTATTCATGTTTTTTCGTGATTTATGTTTTTTGAAGAAAGAAAAAATTGCACCTTATTCACATCCAGTTCATACTTTAAACATGTTTCCTGAAAAGTTTTACATAATCCTTAATAATGCAATTACTATTGTGATTTACACAGCTTTTGGAATTGTTCCTCTTGAGCCCAACAAAAGGCCTGCTACAGTATATCATTCAGTTATAAAAATTAGAAAATATATAATATTGTTGGCTCATAGATTTTCTTCCTTTATGTTTTAACTTTTTATGTTGTTCTTTGTGCACTTTAAATCCAACATTGGATCGATGACCTTGCTGAGGACTTGAATTTGTATCAAAATCCAATAGTAGGATTTTGGCTTGGTCATATATAAACGAGATAAAAATTTAAAACAACATTCTTAGAAAAAAATTATATTTTTTATTCATATAATATTTATTTTATGTAATTTTATATTACTGGAACCATAATTGGAATATTTTTAATTTACATTTCAAAAACGCTATCTAAACTATGTCATAAAATTACACTATTATCTTAAAGTTATCACCGTTAATTGCAATACACCTGTTCCAGCGTTTCTGTCAGTTCTCAAATATATGCAGGAAACCATTTATGAGAGGTCCTTCAAAGCCATCTCCTCAGCATTCACAACTGGTTCTTATGATGGAAAATACCTCCCACGAATTTTTTTTTTTTTTTTTTTTAATTTTGGGAAAAGGAAAAAGTCTCAAGGGGCTAAATAGGAAGAGTGAGGGACACAGTTCACATTAGTTTTTGAGACATATTCATCAACAGCATTATTTTGTGCGTCTGTGCATTATCGTGATGCAGCATCCAATTTGTTGCACGGGAATATAACCTTTTACATGTAATATGGCCTTGCACAGTTCCCAGGACATCTCTGTAGTATTGTCCAGTTACAGCTGTATGTGCAGGCACAACACACTGTAAAACCATTCCTTGAATATTAAAAAATAAGATGGTCATAGCTTTCCCAGTAGAAGTTACCACTTTTGCTTTTTTGGTGTTGGTGATTGTGAAGATTTCCGTACAAAACTTTTCTGTTTACTCCTAGGATCGAAATGTTGTAGCCAGTTTCATCAGCAGTGGTTACCTTTGAAATAAACTCCACATCTTCCTTTCATATCATCAACTTGAATGCAAACCGGCAATAACCTTGTAAAAAGTTTCAGTTATCAAAGTATGGGTGACAACCAGTGAAATTTTCATAATTTCTGAAAGTGTTCTTAATGTTATTCAGATTCTCTCTCACAATGACAGCAGCGGGTTAATGTTTTCTTCCTTTAGAGCACCAACTGAAGCACTAGGTTCACCTTCCTTTGAAATTGATTGCCTTCCCTCTTTAAACTTTTTAAATCATCTTCGAATATTTGTTGACACGAAAGCAGAATTTCAGAGCAGCATACTGTTCGCTGCGTGTCACCTTCATTTTGCTGTAGGCGGAATTAAACATGTCTGAACTTCCACACCTCACAAAGGCATGAATCGAAATTGACATTATGTATTAAGCTACCAAAACATTGTAAAGTTAAATTTTAGCTCGAGAAATTATACCTGTGAAAAGTATAATCATTCTTTATTGAACAGTACCTGTAAAATAGTGTTTAATTAAGTTTTTTTCCCTCATCTGCTTTTGTTGTAAATAAGCCATGAACTAACAAAAAATCAATATAAAGGTTGTAATCTTTTGAAATGTAATAAAATAATTAAATGAAATAATTCATTTTAAAGCTTTATTCTGTTATCTTATGATAAATTTATGAGGTTGCCGTTTTCATGTTTATATAAACAGATCCCTTATACATGTTATTTTATCACATGGTTGCCAAGTACAAGTGTTAGTGGTAAACACCTGTCAGCCATACTTTTGACTTTACAGTTGTAGCTGTCCAGTTCACTCCTGAATACCGATGTTAGTTGGAAACGCTTTAACAGGTAGTTCCAGTAGCGGTACTTCCATTGCACTTTATTGCACATCTTGTTTAAAGCATAGCATAAGCGTGTGGAATTTGCAATTAACACTAATAAAGCGCCAGTCAGAGCGAATATCTTAAGTAATAACACCGGATAGTAGAACGGTTAACTAATACAGAGCTATTTAAAAAGATGGAATATATTTCAAACATTCCTTTCTTCCAAATTACAAAAGGTAGAACCATAATTCCTATGTTCCTGGACAGACAAAAGTTTAAAATTTGAAGTCCAGATAGAAGTTCCAATCACGGTCGCAAGGGCGCTGTTGCTTGTCATGCACGGCAGTATTGGCGCTGTTGCTTTCCATGCTGATTGTCTGGAGTAAAATGGCGACACAGCAGGAAAAAGCATTTTGTGTGCTGCAATTAGCAAAACAAGAGTCCATTACTGGAGTTCAACGTGTTTTTCGCCGTAAGTTTAATAAACAACCGCCTACGCATAAGCAGGTTTACCAGTGACATCGAAAATTCGTTGAAGGTAGTTGCATCTGCAAATGGAAAACCACGGGTCGTCCACGCACATCTAATGACAATGTCGAGCGTATTTGTACAGTATACGAAAGGAGCCCAAAAAATCCATAACACGAGAAAGCAAGGAACTCAACATTCCTCAACCAATGGCATGGCGAGTTCTGAAACACCGTCTGCACCTTAAGTCGTACAAACTGCAGTTATTGCAGGTATTGCATCCTGACGACCACCACAAAAGGTACGAATTTTACGTTAGCAGGTTAGATGATATGGAAGAAGACAATTTTTCTGAACGATTAATTTTTTTCTGATGAATCCACTATTCATCTTTCCGGTAAAGTTAATCGGCATAACGTTAGAATTAGGGTAAGTGAAAATCCTATGTCAGTTATTGAACATGAAAGAGATTCACCGAAGATTAACGTTTTCTGTGTCATATCTGTAAACAAAGTTTATGGACCTTTCTTCTTCATTGAGAACACTGTGACAGGACTAGCCTATCTACACATGCTTCAAAACTGGTTATTTCCTCAACTTGAAGATGATTCAGATTACTTCATCTTCATGCAAGATGGTGCTCCCCCTCATTTCTATAAGCACGTCTGATGTTACCTGAATGGCACCATTCCAGGACGTTGGATTGGAAGAGGAGGAGCAGAAAATAAACTTCATCGCCACTCCTTGTTACTTTTATCTATGGGGTTACATAAAAGACCGTGCTTTTATCCCCCCCCCCATGCTTGACACTCTTGAAAGTCTGCGACATCGAATTGTTGAAGCTGTGAATTCGATAACGAGACCAGGTGATTCGCGTGTGGCAATAAATGAGCAACAGTTTTGATATTTGTCGTGTAGCACATGGTGCTCATATTGAATGCATAAAAAGTGAAAATTGAACTTTTCTCTTCCCAAGAAGGTTAGAATTGTGTTTCTAACTTTTGTAGTTTGGAAGAAATAAATATTTGAAATCCGTTCCTTCTTTTTGAATAGCTCTGTATTTGCAATCAACTGTAATAGAGACATAACAGACTACACTATCATTTTCTAGATAGCAAAAACACGACAAGCAAGCTATAAAATTAATATCATCTTAACTAGAAGCTAATATTTCTCCCTTTAAAATCTATACTATTTATACCTCTTGTTTTTAAGTTCAATGTAATGCAATAAAAACTTCTAGTTGAACTATATCCTGGACACCTAATGTTGGACCGCCCATTTTCATATATTTAACACGTCCAAATTACTTAATAAGTTATAGACCCCTCTAACCTGCATATTGGAAAGCGTTACAAATCTGATACCTGTTTGGAGTTGCATACTATTGAATTTAGTACTTTATATAATGTGTCATTAGTAAGAAATTTCAAGGAGTCAGAATTGCCATTTGCCTACATTTCGTTGCTCAGTCATTTTGAATGGTGTTGAGTAGTGAAATGCAGAAGTAATTTGTGAGATCAATATTAGAAAGTTAGTGAAATTAACCATTGAAAGGAACAAATGATTTGTTGCTCTTTTGTTTAACGATATGAACTGTAAGAAAATAAGAGAAGTTTAGGATTGCTAAATTAACAGTTTTCAACATGTTGTAAAAGCGAATAAAATTGCAATTATAAATCCATGGGGACAAAACTGCAATGCAGAGAGAAAGGGAGTGTGCAAAATAATCAATGAAAAACTAAATTAAAAGTTTTTGAATATATTTCGGTTTTGTGAGAGCAACAATATTCCAATCAGAGGGTCGCTTCTGCTGGATAAAGCAAGAGCCATATAGCCACGTTTTCAGTCAGCCCTGGTCGGCTAGGTTATTTCAGAAGGCAATCGATTTCCTCTCCTTTGGAACCCCTTAAATTGGATACTTTTTGATGAACCTGGTTTAGAGAGGTTTTACTGTAGTTTGGTGCTTTTAGAAAGGCCTTCAGTACGGACATACTTTCCTCGATCTAAATTTGTGCCTTCTCGCAACAATTTGTTGTATTTTATAGCACTTACTATGAATTCCATTGTGGTGCATAGAGTCATTCTTAAGCGATTCTGAGAGATATTCTTTCCATTATTGTTCCTGCAATCTTCCATTTTTCTAGGCAGATGATGAATCCTGGATAAATGTATCATTCTGAAAAATGATCCTGCCTTTTAGCATATTGCCTAGAATAATTTAGGTTTGATTTTGTGCCAGGACATATTTGTTACACTTTCGATTAATTTTAACGAATGTCGGATAATACAAAAATTTTAGAGCCTCCTAATAAATTAATAAGAGCAAATTTATTCTCGTGCACTGTTCTATGACGTGTCTTATTCTGTCCAGGGAAAATAAAAGCCATATATCATAATTTCGTTTACTCTAATTAGGTTTTCAAAGTCTCTCTATGGATACGGTATACCAGAATCTTGAAAGAGCCAGCAAATATTTAACAATAAAATAAATGTTATTTTGAAATTTACTGTTGATTATTTTACAGTTCATTATATTGGGATAGTTAAAAAAAGGCAAATAAGATTCAAATTCTAAAAATTCGATATATCCTAAAGTGTATATAAATGTTGTACTAAACAGGGATGACTAAGGGGGTAATGCTTGGGCCTCGCACTCGGCAGGTTCCGGGTTCAAATCTCTTGGGGCCCTGACCTTGAGTTTTTTCGTGGTTTCCCCTGGTCGCTAGGCAAATGCAATATGGATTTTTTTTCTAAGAAATTTCCCCTCTACAATTAATCTTTTTCATTCTATTGATTCTTTTAAGAGGAGGCCAGGCTAGGTGGGCTGGTGCTTTGTGCATTGTGACGATGACTTGCATTAGAAAAAGTTTCTGGCGTTTGGTAGGAAGTGGCCTTTCTAAGAGCCTCGAACTCTTTGGAGTGTTCTATCTAGAAACAATATTTGATTGTCTGTGCCTCACAGTCCCTGTATGGTGGCTGCTCAGTGTTCATCTCATCTTATCCCATTCTTTCGGAAGCAAGTCTGAAGTACCGTAATTCCTCCTCCTTCCCTACCAATCCAAATTCAGAACCATTAATATAACATTGATTTCAGAGTGTTTTTTAGAAGCTTTCAAAAGTGTTTAAGCTCTGAAATGTTATAAATATTGTAATAATTTAGATAAAAATAAAATCACTCTGTTGGGAAAACAAAGAAGTTAGTGAATAATTCCGCCATTTTCTTGTTCAATATATGTTAATTTTTTCTGCTTGTCACTTTCCTTGAGTGCAAATATTGTCTCTATTTAAGCTCGTATTTGAAGTGATTATGGCAAATTTTTCGTTAACAAAACAGGGAATGTATACATTTTTGCATAATTTGTGCTAATAGAGATTCAAATAAACAGTAACTGCCATTCAATTTTTTTATCAGCAACAGAACCATTTTCCTTACGCCGCCTGATTAAATTCCCATAATTATGAACAGAACGTGGATCTTCTCGTAAATTGTTGTGTATTCTAATTTTTTTCAGATATTGAGAAATACTTCTATTGCTTTTAGAATATTACTTGGCCAGCTACACTTTTAATTATGAAATCATTGCTTCCTACTAATGAAGTCATTAATGTCTTTTTAGCAAAATGGTAACAATGGAATGCAAAACGAAACAAATGGAAAACCAAACCCAAGGTTTTTGCTTAACACAGTGATGTATTTATTTTTCCTTATTGTAATGTTTATAAGTTTTGATTTTGAAGTGACTTGAAAATATCCACATTTGGTACAAATAAAAGTCCTTTCAGTTTTTAAAAAAGTATCTGTGCTCGAGATACTAAGATAATAAAAAAATCGAACTCAGATATTAGAAATACACAGTGAGAGCAGTTTAAAAATCCTGTATCTTAGATTGACCGACCAGTAGATCCATCACCCTGGAATTCCTGATACAGTGTGCGTGACATAATTCTCTTTTCCAGTCAGTTGCGGGATTTCGGCAGAGTCGGGCAGTATCATTGTGCAGTTAAGAGTGAGATTTCATTAAATAGCTCAGTAGCGTTGTACTATGGTGAGTTATTCACTGCGTTATCGTGTATTCGTCTTCAAGGTATACATTAGGTACTGCAAGTCGTGCGGCAAAGCGAGACAGGCATATATTATATTAAAGTTAGTACATATATTTGGTCTCAAAATTATTGGTTATGGTCTCCTCTTCCCCAAATCTTACGGTAATGATTTCTATTTTGGGGGGAATTGAAAAATAAGTATATTTCAAAATATTTAATTAGCCCTCACACACTAGAGGAACTTTAAACAAACACTCGAAACAAAGTTAGATTCATTAATTCATGATTGGACTTTGATGCATGTCAGTGATAATTTCGAAAGAACATGTGAATTGTGTGTCAGGGAAAATGAGCAACGTTTGCATTACCTACTATAATGGGATAAATAGCAAATTCTGTTATTTAATATGTTGTACCTACGGTTTAAAATGATGAAGCACTTAAGCGCAAGAAAATACCAGCGGCACATCGGGGACTAACTGCCGACGGCTGAATTATGTATGGAGACTTTTAAACTGCTCTCACTGTATATACGGAATAATGCATTGGAAAATACTGAATACAAATGAATATATAAGTTCAAAGTGGTGAGTTTTTAATTTCATAATAAGAGTGTAGGAAACGAATGAAATATGGGAACTCCTAAGAATCTAGTCTTTGAGCTTTTTTCTCCCAAGTAACATTTCGACTATAATCCGAGCGGCCTTACGCTGAGTAGAGAACGTAAAACTTCAAGTTGAAAATACGTTCTGTACAGAATGTGTCCAAAACATATTGCGACATTAACTCGTCAGATCGCTACACGCACTAACGTCTATATTTCGTCTTTGGTATAGTAATTGCTGGAGGAAAATAGTTAAACTTCATGTAACTGGTTTCCTTCATCAACACACAGCCTTTAAAATCTAACGACAGATTTAGATAAATAATACCACAAACTAAGGTCAGCATAAAAATGACATACAAATCTATGAACACACAGTATCAGGTGGCGTTATCTAACTACTACTTAAGTCTTATGAAAAATAAGAACAATATGTGGTTTTTGCTATGCTATGTGGATATATTTATGTTCCTGAGATGTGTTTTCTTCCATGCAACACACTTGCATGTAAATAAATTCACATGGATATAAATAGTGCCCGGGCAAGTCGTATTTACACAACTCTGTTAGCCAAACAACCGTGCAACAAAGAACGAAATAAAGTACAATCCAGAATGTCTACGGCCTCCGTGCTTCTACAGTGTTTGTTTTTCCTCACAATTCAACACGTGTAAAATAGGCTAAAGGACGACTGACACACTCTTTCGTAACAATGGCCGCTTTCTCTTACAATATATAAACAGGATATAAAATGATAGTTGTTGAGGAAAGTGTGTGCATAATATATTGTAAGGTATTTATCATCTTACTGGAATGTCTTAATATGCGAAGACGATGTTTTTAGTGAAGTTTAATTCCTTATTCCTTTTGTCTGAAAAACAGTCTTTAGACGAAGCTCTAACAATCCTTTCCACTTAACTTCAGAATTTTGAAGGAATTTAATGGAAATTTTATTTTAAAAACTGATTATTTCTACTAACTTTATATTCAAACCTGAGGCGGTAACAATATCTTTACAGATTAAAATAAAATTAAATTAAATTTTTGGTGACTTTTTGTTCAATTAGTATATAGGAAATATAGTTCACACTAACTATACAGGGGATTTAAATAATAAAGAGGAACGCTTCAGGAGTGCAATCTTCACATGCACGGAAGAAAACAATATTACTTCACCATAGATTCAACAATACTTGTTTCGGAGTTAATTAATGATATATTGTGTTCACAATACATTTGCTTAAATGTTCATGCACAAGAACTTAGTCCAATCTGCGTATTTAGCGAACAGGGTGCCTTGCGTTCCCACTCATAAATTGTAATAGTTATTTTCTTTTTATTGGGGTAATCTAAGCCTTTGAGATGTATATTTGACTCAATAGATGATGCAAACGTTCTCCCTGATCCAATTATTGAAGTTTCTTAGACAATAGCAATTTTGGGAAGTCAAGGAGATACCATGCTGAGGCTGTATTCAGACAGGAAGTGCACGTTCAGAAAGTTTCGACTAATGTAGTGTGGAGAGAATATACCTTCAATTAACTGTAAACGAAGCAGTTGTGAACCTATGATGATAAAAATCCATGTCTCTTTTCCATATGTGACACAAAAATATATTTAATAAATCACTACAACACATAATAAAAACAATAACATAAAACCATTTATATTTCCCAAATTTTCAATACAATTAATTTTTCCAAAGAAATAAAACTATTAACCTTAATATCTCTTCTTGTATTCATTCCTGAAGTTTTTTTAGGTACAGGGTGATTAATCAATTCTGAGCAAGGATGGATTTCAGTAGGGGAAGATATGCAAGGTACCAAACAATTTAATTCAATGCCTCATTCTATCCCCACTTTCTATCTCTATTAGTTATTGCAATACGCTTTTTACGTACGTGAAGAACAAGTCACACTACACATTCTAGACATCAAAATGATCTAAATAATAATACTTGTTATAGTTTTCATAATTCCCGAGAGCTGTTTTATCATTTTCCATCATTGCAAATGCTGTGGTCTATAAACTCTGTTAAAACACAATGAGACCTAAGGAAAGATTGGCGTAAATAATTTATGTATTAAAACAAACTGCATTTTAAAAATTCAAATACTGTTTTTTTTGGCACTTTTAAGGACAAGATTACGAAACGTAAAGTTGCTCTACTCATATTATATAGGAATTGGTTCCTTCTCACAATGAGCTTTCACTTTTCCAATAAAAGAAACTTTCTGATTGTTTTTTCTCCATCAACTGATACCATCCATAAAACGTTGAGACAATTCACTGCCATTTTTGCTATTATCCATAATTTCCTGCATCTTAGAAAACTACAAAAAATTATCATAACCTTATCAATTTTAAACTTATTCTACCGAGATTAATATTTAGAGCCAGTTTAAAGTCAAAATACGCAATTTAAACTCCGTACAGCGTGTCTCAACTTAACTCCTGCTGACAGCAAGGATTTTTAAAAATTAACTACTATACATAGTTCGTGCATCACCTTGTACTGCTATAAAATAAAGCTTTACTTTTTCCATACTAAGATATTCCGCCCATTATCAGAGGTTTTGCGATCAAATTGATCAACCTTCTCCATGTTTTCGAAACTACACGTAAAACAAAATTTGATTTGTAGGTTAAAATTTAAAAGCAATTTTACTGTCCCATTCTGCCAGTAACATCAACATAACTGCAACAAATACTCTTTGATATGCGGACGTGAAAACATTAATGCAGGATCAAATTGTTAAAAAATTTAAGTATTGCTGTCTGAAGATAGATTGCCATTCGACAAACTTTTGTTTGGACTGTCCATATTATATTACCAATGTCAAGCGCACAGAAATGATGCTAAAAATGTCCAGACAGTTTTAGATTTTGTGTTGGGTGTCATTTTAAGACATGGGGAAATAACGCGAAGATACACTTTTCTTATTTTGGGATTATACCGCATTTGATAAAACAATTCATGAATTTTTTGCACCATTATCAGGGTTGTTAACAATCAGAGCCCCGTGTTATTCACAATTAAAAATACATTGGGAAAATGAAAGACCGATGAGATATTGCCACTGGTGGAAAAAATTATTATTGTGAATTCTACTTTCTGTTTCGAGAAAATTAGACTTAGTATTTAGAAGTTGTTATTAAATACCCCTTCAAAAGAACGCAGCAGCAGCAACATTAAAGGAAAATTTAAGTTTATTTAGTAAGAATATATCCATTCTTTGAACAAAATATCAAGTTGTGGAGCCCAGACAATTCGACTTCAACTAACTGAATAAAAATGTTCATATTTTCAATAACTTCTTTCAGTTCTTAATAGCTCACGAGTGAACGTTTTCTATAATTCAAATAGTCTGATCCAGCATCCACAAAATACAATTTCTTTATAAAACTACCCACAAAGATATACCACATTCACAAGATGTGCAGTGATGAGCAACCGCAATAAATCCAATTCATTCTTTTCTTATTTAGTACTTCCTTTTCAATGTACTTCGAATGAAACCCAACGACTCAATGCTTGTAACTATACGAACCTTCCCCCTTCTACATAATTGTGGGGATATTAAAGAGTTTGATGTTTCTAGCGAAAGTGCGAATTTAAAAATAAGAACAATTAAATACTGGTTAAGGATAATACGGCAGAATCGAGCAGTTTGTCTAAGTGAGGAAAGGGTGGGATATGGAATAGACATCAAAAATAAGGATAGGCTTACACAAAATTGGATTAGGGTATATTTGGTTAAGGAGAGAGGACATTACACGAAATAGTTAGAAAATAGCTAACAAACATTTGCGAGATATAGATATGCAAAGCACTGAGTCTCAATGCGCAGAAAAAGTATCCCTTAATCTGCAGGCTCAAATATATTCCGGAGTGGGGAAGGGGGTATTATTTAGATATCTGTGGCAGAGAAGAAAGAAGTTATCTCTCACGGGCTTGGAAAGGAAGGAACAAGGGACTTGGAAAGGACGGAATTTGCCCATTGTGCGGAGAAAGCGATACCTGGAGGCATATTATGGCCGAATGCAGGAAAACGGAGATTTTAAGAAATGAGCATTTACCGCCGCAATTTTTGAATTCCAATAGAATTGAACATTTACTGGGAAGTGTTGATGCATGCGAGATACACAATTTGGGAATATTTCTAGAGAAGACCCGACAAAGGAGGGGGGAGTTGGAGAGGAAATGTGAGTAAATGGAAGGGGGGATCAAGAGTAAGGTTTCCATTCATGTTTATATATTTGTGTACAGAATTATTAATATAAAACGTAAATATATCGAAGTGTTTGTATGTATGTAGGTATATGTGTATGTATATAAGTATGGATGTATGTATATATGTATGTATATGACCCTTTTGATTGTTATAAGGACGACATTAGCAGGTATGGCCGTAAGGCCCATGCGACAGTTGCATTTATTTGAATGTATTCTAAAACGTACAATAAAACTTCCATTACTACTAATTGTGTAACTGTAAACATGAAAAAAATAAATTAGTTTCTTTTAAGATGAGAAATCCCCAGACTGTGAACTGACAAATATATCTCTGATTCTTTGTTTCTTTAAGAATGCACGATCAATGAGCAGACAATAAATACCATTTAACTTCCATATTGTAGCTAATTTAACATAGTGAAATACAGTATAGTTGTGTTCCATTGCACTTTAATAAAATCTTAGTAGGGGCAATCGAAGCCACTTTTACCAATGGCAGTTCATGCTAGGGGTTGAGCAAAAGGGTACATTTTAAGAGCCAATTTTTATCCTTTTCATTCTATTCAGGTTTCCAATGATTGAGCAATGCTACATAATAGACTCCTGTTATTGCTTTTATCTTTTTCTAAGTTGTATACCAAAATTATTCTTAGAGGATCAAAAACCCAGCATTCCTCATTTTCCCAGAAGATAAAATGGCGGTGCACTTTCACCAGTCGTTGTTCAACCTTCTACAGCCGTTTTTAGTTGTATGTGTTTCCTGGCTAGAGTTGAGAATTACATGCACTTAAACTCCTAACAAATGCAAAAGCGCGCCTTAAAATGTCCAAATGTGCACTTAAAGTACCAAAGCGTGCACTTACAGTTGTAATAGAAGCTAAAGCGTCTCAAAATGTATTCATATTATCAAATTTTATGAGAAGAAAAAATTACTAGTATTATAACCTGAAATACTCAAATTATTAGATTTAACAATAAAAACTAATCTCTTAGTTATTCCCCGTAACTGAGTGTATTAAGATTTGTAATACAATACACGTTTTCATGGCTCAGCTTATATCTCCTGTACTTAAACATAAACTTGTACTTTTCCATGTCACATGAAGTAAGAGAACGAAACTTGTAATCTGGTAACATAGCATCTATGCTATTATCATATCCTTGAATTTCTCTCAGTTTCTTTAGACCATCTTTGTTTATGAAGACTTTTACAATTTATAATTTACAACATATCAATATTTGCCGCAGAATGCCTTTTTTATATGTTCAACCACTTGAAAGTTTTGTGACATCTAACCTAGAAAGCAGAAATTATAAAAAGCAGTGCTTCCTAAGAGGCTATTATATCACCATTAAAGTTGCTAAATAATTCTTAAATTTGAAATAAAAATCCGACCTAATCAAAATAAAAGTCAATACATATTAAACATTAAACATGCACACAAATTTCTTTTTACACATTTCACAAATTACATTTTCAATAATGCTTAAGCATGGATTACCTTTATCCAGTATTTAACGAAGGAATTTTTTGGGGAGAGCATTTCAAACTATTTTCATTAAACTGTCTCCTGCTTGAAGCAGTATTTATGAGATGCCACCCCTAATTAAAATATTATAAAATTTTAGCATAACTAATTACATATATTATAAATATCATTACAATTAATGTGTACAATTTATGTGTTTTCAAATTAGTAGTTAAATTATTTGTGTATTTCATGGGTAGAGTGAAGGAAAAAAAAAAACTTGTGGACAGAAACTTTACAAATAAGTCAGAAAATGTTGATTGAGAATGTGTTTTAGGCTGAACAAAGGAACCAGATTGCCATGTACCGCTTTTGTATTTTTTGTTGCAAGATGCTTTGTATAAGAAGGGTTGCCCCTTTAAGGTTTCTGGGAACTTAGCTTTGTTAAAATGTGAAGGAAAAGCGTAATTGGTTCGATTATAGTGCAAGTGTGATCTAAGAGCCGCTCAACAGAACTTAAAAAGGCGACCCTTAACATTGAACAAGCGACACAAGCAAATAAATAGTGTCTTCAGTTTTAAGATTTGTTTGCATACATTACCTAGTTCCCGACTTTTTCCCCCATTGACCTGAAAAGGTCACAAAATTCCAGCGCTCTACCTAATTAAACTGTGGCATAGCGACACTTCAAGACAGCGGCGGGAGAAAAGATGGAGAACTTCATTAATTCTGCAAATACTACGAGTGTTCTGATTAATTAAAACCCAACAACCAGATAACCATTCTTTTCTTCCTTTTCCCCATAAAACTGTCACAAGCTTATGCATCATTAATGGGCAACGCATAGACTACTGGAACATATATTTACTCCTTTTTTCAATCAATCAGATGGCTCTGTAATATACTGAATGTTTTACCTAAGTACAGAAAACTAAAACAGATTCGCAACAAAAACAATAATAAATATGCACGAAATGTGCCCTTAACGTCGAAATATGTAATTACGTCCAATATGTGTACATATAAGCACGATCAAATAAGCGTGAGCCGTCTTAATTAAAATGAAATATGCATTTATTAAGTTTTATTAAGATGTAAATATTTTTGCATATATTTCTCATCACTCGACGCAAAAAATTCAGCGACTTGCAATTAAACATTAACAAACACTGCACTACAAATTCATTTCGCGACGTTTAAGTCAACAATCAATAATCGCGGCACTCATTTAGCACAAACCTTTTTCATTTGTGCAATTTTTCGTTCATTCTTCCAGTTGTGATACCTAAAACCTCAGCTATCTTCATTCATGTTTCTTTATGGTATCCCAAACGCTTCAACTTCGGTATCGTTGAACTCATTTATCTAAAAATTGTCTACTTGTAGAGTTCCAAGAACTAATGGCCAGACCTATATTTATCAACCGCAAAACTGAGGTTGATTATAAAAATGAATTAACCTAATTGAATTATCTTAAAATTTTTAAGCAGTAAAGTTGCGGAAGTATTTTAGTAGTAAATTAAAATATTAAGTGAAATGGTTTTGAAGCACCAGCATGCTCTCAAAAAGATACCAAAATTTTGAAGAGAGCATGGTAACAAAAGAAATAAAAACGAAACTATATCATCTAATCCCAGTGTACCAATTTATACTTGAAACAATATCTCAATTACTGAAAGAAGAGACAAGACGTTTGAAATAGTTAGAAATGAGATTTCTTATATCATCTACCAGAATTTATAGTTCCATGTTGGAAAAAAACCTAGTAATAGCACACTGAAGACAGTATTATTAATAATGACTTCAATTAAATGTTGAAAGTATTGATTTCATTCATTCTCTCACAGTAAGTGATGAAATACCAAACTCTCTAAGAGCTGTCATTATCAACAGCAAGTAACAGGGTTCACGAAGTCTCCTGGAACAGCAGCCTTTCACGCAGTTCGAAATTTACCAAGAAGGTGACGAAATCTTTGCACTTCAAACCAGAAAACTATGAGTTACATGTTGTTGTGTCCCAATGACATGATTAACATCCCGCGTGTATGTGTGAAACTAGTCATGATGCAACCCAACGATGCGCAAAGAGAGGGCGTCACCTTCTTCATCCAATGACCCCCCTGCTGACCTCCGTGTGTGTCCATGTGTGTGGAAAGTTTCATAACGCCTTGCACCCGGTGGCGTAAGGATATTAAATGGCGAAGAAAAGAATGTTTCTATAATTAGTGGTAAATTTATTGCTTTATCTTCGCATTGCTTAGGGACAACATCGTGCTATTGAATTCGGTGAGGTTCTTTTGAACAGTTTCTTGATATTTAGTGAAATTTAATGGCAAATACTTTTAGAACACAATGGGCGAAACGTTTTTAGTTTTCGTAGTCCTTCGCATACTTAAGTATGAGAATTTATGAGAATTCACTGCAGGAATTGCTTACATAGTGAGGATTTCAGTTACGGGCTTACTGTAATTGTTGCAACTGAGCATAAAGATAGTACTTTAATTTAGCATTTATACTTATATTTGACTGAAAGCATAAAATTATACTGTGTTTAAAACTTACAAGAATAAACACTAACATGTATTATAAGATATTTTTGAAAACGATGCCCCTTAACAGCAGTACGTTGTCAGCATATGTGTAGGAAATGCCTATATATAGTTTAACTTTTCTTCCGTAAGAACACTGTTAGAAATACGTATGTTATTATTGAAATATCCTATCTCTCGTGAACTTTTTATCAAGTTAGCGAGCAGTCCCTCTATACCAGAAACCATGATTGCTAGGATATTTTCTTAAGAATCGCCTTACCATTCTCTGCAAGAATACGATTTACATATGTATCATATATAAAAAAAACGTTCTTCAACACTATATACATGTAATGGCATAATAACGAAGAACAATTAGCACACATTTTACACATAATTAAAGCACTATGTAACACGAACACATAACTATTCACTGACAAAGCCTCTCTCAAACTAACTACAAGCTACTACCTGCACATGCCTCAAGCGATCTTGACTACTGGCTTCTCCCAAAGCACAGCCGCTCTCCGCCGGTTCGTAACTCAAATAACTTCACTTTAAAAGAAATAATTCAATCGACTATATCGACTTGTTGCATACTTTTTCGTACATTCATATTATGAAAACTAACGAATACTACCTAAGCAATGTTAAAATCCTAATCCATTGCTTAAATGTGATTTTGTGTCATTTAAAGCAGTAATTCACAGTATTAAATAGCAGAAATCAAGAGAAAACATGAACATTATTTCATTCATAATAAGCCAGTATATATGTCTTCATTTGGCAGAATCAGCTATCGAATGTCGGAAGATAATTAATTAGTGGTTTCATGATCGGGCTTATTTATGACTACTATGTAAAACATAAATCATAC
Source organism: Metallyticus violacea (assembly GCA_030762175.1). Taxonomy (NCBI): domain Eukaryota; kingdom Metazoa; phylum Arthropoda; class Insecta; order Mantodea; family Metallyticidae; genus Metallyticus; species Metallyticus violacea. The sequence continues at coordinate 107,157,295 of CM060831.1, forward strand.
AGGTAAAACCTTGTGTTAATTTTTCAGGAGTAGCGTGTTCGTCGTCAAAGTTAGAATCCAATGGCAAGAAACGAAACCAGAAGAAGAGTGTTAACGAGAAACTTTGACAAGATTTTAGTTTCCGACTAGAGGAATGTTCTGGTAAGTCTTGAGTGCAACTATGCGAAAAGTATGAGGTTTAGTAATTGTTTTTTTGACTATATGCACGAAGGACTTCATCTTAAGTCAGCTCATTTTTCACATGCAGTTAGTCAAACTGCATCTATAGGCCCACGTTTTATAAAGAAATGTATATTGCCTATAAATATAACAAATAAACAACATTTTTACTAATATAGATAAATGTATAGGAATTTTATACAAGATGGTACGGGTTCACACATAACTAATTACGAGTGTGGAGAGGAAACTTTGGTACGTTAGAATAATTAGTACGATTTATGGTACCTTAAATCGTCAGATGCGCGTGTTATTTTTTTATTGGAAAAACCTAAAAAACAAATGTATGCCAACAATCAATGTAATTCGGAGACACTAAAAGTGCCAATATTTAGTAGAATGAATTGCGTCGAGTTTCTCAAAATATTTTCACAAGAATTCAGACATGTTTCACAACAGAGAGCAAACACCTTTATGGTGAGTACAATATTAACTGTTAAATATTATCATAAATAAAGGTAATAAATAATAACACTTGCTTACATTCCGATCGCGTGGCATCATTTTCCTCGGAAGTGACAAAGAAAATATCCTTTCCCAATTTATCATTTCATCTCATGTATCATCAGTGTCCACCGCCTGTGGTGCCTCAGTAGTGAAAACGGGCGTTAAACACTACTCAAAAAAAAAAAAAAAAAAAGTGACAAAGCCTATTCGCAGGAATTTACACACGACAATATTAATATCTAATTAACCAGCGAAATGGAAACCCTAGGTTATTATGGGCTCAAAATCTGACTGACAGAGAGAAAATAAAAGAACTAAATGAAAGCAAGGAAAAATAATTTAGGCAATTAAAAAGTATGCAACTAGCAATTTATGGAACAAATCTCGGCATATATAGAAAATAAAATAGGTTTACATACTAAAATAGCAGTGCATGACTCAAAATTATTCCGCCTTATCCCTAGTAGATTCTAATATCTCAGTTAAAACATGTTTCTGCATTACAGAAATATACAGGCAAATACTTCACAGAAAACAATTCCATTAGTTCAAAATTAGATACCAGTTCGCACTTGCCATTTAATCTGAGGTTACTTTCACCAATTCTAAATTAAATTGCAATGTTTCCTCAAATTTTTCTGTTATTTTAATGCTTATAAAAAACACTACTTTAAATCCATTGCACTAATTTCTGTCATTACAGAAAATAACACTATTTTACCTGTAACAAGGCTTAAATTCTTTTGAATTTTTAAATGGTTGTTATTTCATCAACAAAGTACAAGTTTCTCTGTTCCAACCAAGTTAAAATTTTTAGGAATTTTACTGAAATTAGCTGTAATATAGGTTACATTTGGTGATGGACTTGGAAATGTTAGTGTTTCTTTTGCTTCAGTTAAAGCAACAATTTGATTTTCATAAATGAGCCAACAACTTACAAAAGGTAAATTATTGAAATGCCTGGTTGTTCAATTTTCTAAATATTATATTAGAAGTAAGTATTGCCTCGCAATAGTCATATCGAAATTCCTGTTTGCAACTTGTCAATTGTATTTATTTTTGTATTGTTCTAAGTGGTTTCTCTCGCGTTTTTCCACAAATAAAATATTCAGTTTTCAGTTTAAAATATAAATATTCATTATTCTCTAAAACCTTGTTAAAATTGTGTTGGTCAATGATAAAATAAATAAAATGAACATAAAAATATTTTTAAGAGAACACAGCATGGTTGACAGACGACTTGATATCATCATATAGACGCTGTTTGTATAAAATATATTTTCTGATTTTGTTTTCTAGCATATTCAAGAGAAAGAAAGTTAAAACCAATGCTGAACTCAGCTAACAGTATCAATGAACTCAATCAAACACTCCAAGTAAATATCTGTGTTCTATTTTTAAGTAATTTTTAGAGTTATTCAAACTTCAAACATTGTCAAGTATTTGAAATGTTTCGGTGAATGTGCGATTGATATCGAGTGATCATTGTTGACAATGCTTTTGAGTTAAAAATACATTTAAAAATTCCAAAGAAAAAAAGGAAAAAGAGACGTTTTATAGACACTATAAAACTCATATAGTGGATCCATTAATCCTAAAACGGAATAATTTAGGAAAAGTTTAAAATATTAGAAATGTAACAAAATAGATAAAAAAGAGCAAAATCCGTCCTATAATCATGAACTTTTCTACAAAAAAGAAACGCCTCTAATGGTAGTGGGAAAAGAATAATATTCTGTGAATTACAATCCATAAATGGATAGAAAGTACTTTGTAGGTGCGTAGAAGAGTTAAGTCTGAAAGAAAAAGAATTGCTGTAAGAGAAACCTAACACGACACGAAATACAACAAACAAGAAAGGGAGACAGCACCTTTATGTAATGCAAATCTGTCGCCCATCTGCTGTGCTTCCAAAAAAGACCGCTCGCTTCTAAAGTAGACAGACAGATTTCTCAATGCCAATCAATGCCATCGTTGACGTTGCAGTTTACAATCGAATTACAAATCATGTTGTAAGAGGCACATTCTCTCAGTGATGTTCTATGTAAGTGGGTAGTCATCATTCAGGTGTCAGGTAGGCAGAATTGGCAGCAAGAGGATGGGCTAAGTACTGATACGGTCGGCAATGGGCCACATGAAGCGCACCAGGGCTAACAAGTGGGAAGTTTATCGTCAGGTCATTAATCAATCAGAGGATGCAGCGCCACTGAAACCCCAGAGGTTGCTGAACCGCTGTACGTGCTTGCTTAATGATAACGCTAATAATAACATGGACGTTTTGTGCTGTAAGGGGCTAATGAGCTGTTTGCTGCTTTGGCCTCATCTTCAAATTAACAATGATGATATTCTTGATAAGAGATGCTAATCGGGGCCGGGTGAAAATATTTTTCATCTTAGACTACACACATAACTTTTTAGAGCCCAAAGAAAAGTTTTTATAAAATACTTTCGTACAACATTCAAGGAATTCTATAAAATGCTATTTGTTAGAAAAGTATGTGGAAGGAATAGGGCTTATAACACAGTCTCGTGAGCATGATTGGATAATTATTTCATTAAGATAGTTGTCATAACCAAGTCTAGAATAGGAAGGTTTTCTGAGCAACGTTGCATTACACGTTACACGTAACCTTAATATGACGTCATTCTGTTCAACAGGTATTGGTTCTTCTGAACTGTTATACCCCATGTTGTTTGTATTATTATTATTATTATTATTATTATTATTATTATTATTATTATTATTATTATTATTATTATTATTATTATTATTATTATTATTATTACTATTATTATTATTATTATTATCATCATCATTATTATTCTTATTATTATTATTCTTATTATTATTATTAATTACCTGGGCAGAATGATAATTAATTGGCCTTCTCACGGGGCAGTAATAGGTAACTTTTTTTCTCAGGAAAAAATTCTGTCATTTAATTAGCAACATTAAAAATATGCCTCTTTTAATTAATATTTTTGTCAGTTATGTTGAATGGAAACAACTATATATTTAAAAATGGACATAATTGAACACGCGCTGTCCTTACATTTTTTATTTAAAGTGCTTGAAGGATGGAAAACTTTTGGAAAAGGTGGAAAGTACTTGGGAAAAGTGCTTCATCATTTTTTGGCAGTGGTTAATGCCCGTTTTTACTGCTGAGCCACCACAGGTGGTGGATACATGAGATGTAATGATAAACTGGGAAAGGATATTTTTTTAAAGGAAGGAAACGTTCCAGGCATAAGTTTAGGGTACCTCCCCAGCATTTGCCATTTATGAACACTGAAGAAAACCTGGAAAAAAATCTCAGTCAGAGAGGATAATCCTGGTAGTAACTACCAGTGCTTTCGAATCCTATGCTCCATCATATGCGACTGTAAATATTGTGTGCTGAATTCAAAAGATGAGCATAGCTCTGGACGACCAAGAAGACACTAAAGAAAAATCCATTATATATATTTAGGGGTTGACAGAAGTTTCAAATGGAGTGAAATAGACATTATAGTAAATATCTCAAAGGGAGGGGTGTACAATATTTTAACTTAATGACTAGGAATGATTAAATTTTCAGCAAGATGGTGCCCCGGTTGCTCACACCGGATCAAAAAATGATTCTATAAAAAGCCTCCCAAGTGCGCCTGGATTGTTTGAACAACACCAACCGATTTTCTGCATTGATTCATTACCAATGGTGAAATGTGAGTCATTAGCATACTCCTAAGACAAAACAGGAAACTAAACAGAGGAAGAAACCCGAATTCCAGCTTCAGTAAAAATCTCCTTTCCCAATATATCATTTCGTTTCACGTATCATCAGTGCCCACCGCCTGTGGTGCCTCAGTAGTAAAAACGGGTGTTAAACACTACTCAGAAAAACAAAAACAAAGAAAGAAACCTTCAGTGATAACAATAAACTTAGCTGGTTAAGGCAAAGTTTTCTGAGATGTAAAAGGGATTCTGATGATTGATTACCCTCCCAAGATTTAAAGTATGACTGGCCTCCACATCCACCTTATTCACCAGATTTGGCACCCTCTGACTTCCATTTATTTCTTAAGCTCAGAACTTTTTTTGAATTATAGTTATTTTCAACTATAATAGCTACATAGAATGGGTGTTTATTTTTCAGACCTCGAGGAAAGTACCTTTCGTAATGGAATCAAGGTATTGTGAAATCGTTTGACATAATTGATTTGCACTGTCAGAATATAATACTGGAAAAACCGATTTTGTGAACATAAAACCAGTTTTTTGTGGTTACGCTCACCAATTATTATCATACCCGTTGCATTTTCATATTTAAGAGGAGCAGGATTTTCAAACCAACAAATTAATTAATAATAAATATATTTAGAGTAGGATATACTTCTAATCCGTATTTTCTTGCTAAAGAAACCGCATAGCTGCACGCAATTCTGTCCTGTACCCTCGCCATTATAGCTGTTGATGCATCTATGTCCCATTGCATAGACCAGTGTTAAATATAAGCACCTGACAGTTAGATTATGCACCTGTGGGTATAGAACGTTCACTGTATTGGGAGACAGTTGCCATTACAGAAGCCATCACGTTGAGGATTCCTTGCTACAAATAAACATGATAAAATTACACATATCAGTCGTCGCATTGAGATTTCTTTGTTATATACAGAGGATGCTAAAATGTCAAGCAAAGAAGAAACTGTACATAACAAAACTGAATTCACACAAAGAAAATGGTGAGCACATTATCTTAGACTTAGACACGATAAAAATGTTTAGGTAATGGGGAAGTCTAGTTATCAGCACCTACTGTCTCCAATGTTGCCACATATTTGTTACAATTGTATATAATGACTGAGAGTGTGGAGACCATGGGAAGGAAGTTAAGGGCGAGTTCGGATATGGAACTGGAAGTTGAGCTAGGACCGAATGGTAGCGCTACCGAACACGGATAGAAAACCGTATAAAATGACATATCAAATATTACTGAGTAGCATTTATGAAAAACAAATTAGTGAAAGAGCAATTACATTGTTGAGATTTAAGTCATACTTTTCGAAAGATAGTGCAAAAGAGACCACATAAATTTATCCTATCAATATCATATCATCGACATTTTTATAGGCAGCCTCTTTCTCAATAGCCACTGCTTGTCTTCGAATTTATTGTCACAATATATCAGGAGGTGGTGGAAATAGAACAATATTTCATCTATGTTATTTACAGCTTTAATTAGTAAACAGAACTAAACGCCTCAGTTTAATGTTTTTCATGATACTTTTTCTTTTGTATACTTTATTTATGCTGTGAATGCCAGTGCCTATGTCATTTCACACAATACCTGATGTACATTTAGTATATTCTTGCCGTATATGCTCAGATTATTTTTACAAAACACTTGCATTGATATTGTTTTTATTTATCTGTATTTCTCATCATCTAACATTGCTCAGTGTTGGCTTTACCATCTCGATTGTCGATTTATATATGTATCATCATCTTTTTATGTATGTATCTACATTTTTAATAATTATATGTATTTGTTTTTATACGCTGGTTGAGTTTAAGATAAAGCGTTATTTCTTTCCCTCAGTCAGGGGAAATGCACCATGGTTATTATTATTATTATTATTATTATTATTATTGTTATTATTAAAACGTAGAAAATGGATATAATAAACAAGTAGAGTTGCAGTGATTATATTATGTGCAAGAATCGTATCATAGACATAGGTATACCTAATTTACAACAACTTGAACACTTATTTGTTCTGAAAGGAGTTTAATAATCTACTTAGATGAAAGTTATTGTGATAGGCATGATGGCTGGGATGCCGTTTTTTGAAAGTTCCAGTGTACAGAGGAAAACATAATAATACTCTATGCTGATGGAAGTGAGGGTTGAGTCCCCAGTTGTTTTTATTTTTGTCTGCAGAAAACATCGGAGCGCCAAAGCTGATATATGAAGCTAAAGTTCATCATAACAGCTAACCTTGCAGTTGATGATCAGACCCTCACTGGGCTCAACAGAAGCCTTGCTTGTAGAAAAATAATATGACACCGACATAAAGTTGTGTGTGTTTTTATTTATGTGCTCCGGGAAGGACAGCTAAAAATAGACGCCGAGTTTGTTAGTCTTGTGTCGAGCACGCAACGAAAAAAGAACGTGAATTGCAATGCATATTCCACGCCAAACAAAGGTCGAGTCGTCATCAGCGCTCGGGAGAGCGAGGATGAGAATGAGAATCAGTAAAATTAATAACTGTTTTTGATAGTTACGTTCTTACAATTTATTGATAACACTTAATCTCATTTGTGTAACCTAATGTTCAGTTTATATGATCACTTTAACTAATGTATGAGTATTAAAAGTAACAACACAACACTCATTAATCATCTTTGTCTAATAAAGGCATGTGGCATACCGAGGGCTAGTCAATAAAAACAAATTAATTTTTTTACTTACGAAGTTCACTAATTAGGTCAACGTTGGTATGATCTGTTTTTAGTACTCCCCATTGAGTTGTATATACTTAGTTCAACGTAGTGCTGGAAACAGTTTTTCGACATCGTCTCCAGAACCACCTCCGCCTTCTTCAGCCACTGATGCACCAAAAAAGCCACACGGAGTTAGGTCTGAGCTGTATATAGGGTGAGGCATACATTACATGTTTTTTTTCGCCAACTGAGCTACAGTGTTGTAAACGTGAGGGTATGCATTGTCCTGGTAAAGGCGCCAACCAGATGGATGCAGCTCAGAGTGTTTTTGTCAGATATGTTCGGCCAGGACTCTCAAAACAATCTTGTAATATTCCCTATTAAACTTTGTTGTGAGGGGAGTTTATGTTGATAATCCATTCCACGACAGTCGAAGAACGAAATCGCCGTAACATTTCCTGCCGCCCGAACGACCAGGATCTTCTTTGGTGTAGGAGGACCAGGTGATTTCCAGACTGATCTGCTTTCGGAGTCGTATTGGTGAAGTGAAGTCTCATAATGAGTAGGGATGGGATTCAGATATGACCCGCTACTAGACACTGTAGTTCCGGACCATTTTCTGTTCGGGCATCAGCGATATAGCACCCACTTGGCAAGAGACACGTCTCGTGTGTAAGCAACCGTGCAGAATGATGAATGCATTACCATGGATAATTTGTATATATCTGTCAGTCTATCCACTGTTATTCGTTGATCTTCCCGAATAATAACCGTAGCTATGTTAATCATGGTCTCGTTCACTGCAGTGGTTGGAGCACCTGTACCTCCCTACTTTATTGCTGAAACACGGTCTTTCTAAAACTCTATGAACCATCAAAGTTCCGTTGATTGTTACAGAACATCATCGTCATTGCTTACTTTCATATAGGATTTCTGCAGACGGAAGCAAAATTTCAGAGCAGCGTAATGATCATTGCAAAGCGGCTCCATTTGAAGCAGCTGAATGGCAAACACTAGCTCTTTGCTAGTGTGCTGTACTAAGATGCATGCGTATACGCGCTTTCAATTGTTTCTACCATCACGTGAGATCTGTTCTTCTCGTGAAAAATTGTTTCACCACCGAATTTCCAATGTGTGATGAGAAAAATATAATATTCACCGTTTATTGACTAGCCCTCATAAGATTCAGGTTAAGTTATTTGAAACTCTCTAACAGGCCGCGATGTAAACAAAGCTATCCGAAAATATATTTAATTACACAAGAATGCAACTTATGATTTGTTTATGACAGTGGTAATTCATGCATGTAATTTTAGTATAAAACAATGAAACAACTTCATGAAAAAAGTGGTAAAAACTGACATAATATTATGTGAAAGTATAACGTTATATGTGATTCGTATATGAGAGCCAGTCATACTCATGGGACTCTCGAGAAGTGAAAAACTAGTAGAAGAGTTTACTAACAATTAGAAAATTACAATGATCTTAAATATTATTTCAAAAGTAAACCCAGAGATTAAAGACTTCTGCAGAAATTTATGCGTAAGGTCGAACAAATCATATGTTTATATATTCGTCGGTGATGGAGACAGAACTCGAATGATAGTATACTGACATTTCCTGTGGCATCTTGTCATTAAAGGACATTTAATTTATACGACTTAATATTTCCTCTCACAGCTATGCCGTTGATTTATGGCAGAATATAAGTCTACATAAGCTTGAGACAATGAAACATTGTGGTCGTTCTAACAAAACCTCAAAACCCAGATCCCCTGTAGTTGAGTATTCTCAACAAAGCAACCGCAGACATACATATTTGCGGTGAGTACATATGTTCTTTGATTGTGCCGTTCAGAGCCACACAAACATGCCTATCAAGTGATAAATTTACGACAGTCGTTTGTCATGTCATCCACTGATACTTGCCATGAATGGCAACGTAAAAGAATGTCGTTAGATTTCTCTCTCTTTCTCGCTCTGCAGGAAGTCTGACCAATTCTTTCGAGAGCATTGCTGACAGTATCGGATGTTTCAATAGGAATGGCGTTAAGGAAGACCTGGACAGTCAGCTGGTTTTCCAATGTATGAAACACGAAAATGTCTGGTTGTAGGAGCTATAATACTTTTGCTGATATATTTCTAAAAGAAGTTAATTTTTATTGTTTAACTGTTTAGACTTTTAGCGCGCGTATTTACTGCTTACCAAAACTATAATTCCTTATAATACTACTTGGACAAGGATTTCGTGTCATTTTGGATTATTCGTAAATCACACAAGACTATTCGTAAGTCCGTGAAACGTTTTAAAAAGTCACATTAAATAAACTGTACAGCGCATCATGGAACCTCTTGCGCTGATAGAGAGAGAAACTGTCCATTTTTTTTATGAAAAACCCACGCGTGTAGTTCAGTGATTTTCCGCTAGGAGAGAATAGTGCAAATATGGCTTTCAGTAAGCGTGAGCAAGGCATTTTTGTTTTGTAATAAGTAGAGCACTGCCTCTGCTCACTTTGGATACACGTCAATCATAGAACCTTCAATTTGAACGGAGAGTCAAAACAGTTCAAGCTACAGTGAAGGCATCTCTATGCTACTACCTGCAGGAGAATTGTGTAATTGGGATGGTTTGCCGCCAAGCAATACTCCATGCACAGTTTGCGGATTGCTTGAAACTTCTGACTGTCCAAACTCAGGCCTTTAGTAATAAGCAATCTGGTTATGTAAAGGTGACTTCAAGCAGAATTTCAGAAGGCAGAACCTGTTATCAATGGTATCAAGAAATGGCATGAGAAATCCCTGATGAAGGCTGTCCGCACAAAGTCATCCCGTATGACATTTCATTGCGTGCCTTTGTGCTTTCTTTCATTACTCTGCAATTTTCCAATAACCATACTGTCACTGTTGTAGCTCTAGTCGACAAGATTTGCTGATATGCATGTAGGATGAAGTGGATTATTGCATATGTTTGTCATATTCTAGAACATTTATAAAATATACATATATAAATAAATTGAAGAATTTCTCAATCGTCATAAAAAATATCGTGATCCATAGCACACTTTATTTGTTGTGTGCTTTTGAAATGTTTCATGGACTTGTAAATAATCCCACATTTACACCAACTGCATTATATTTATTAAATAAAATAAAATATGTATTTACAATTGGAATCAGGCGCAATATTTCCAGACTTGAGTTTGAATACCTTAGGTCACGTAAAAATCTCAATGTAAAGATTTACCGAATGTTTTTGTGTGTGATTTTAGATTATTTTACTATGGCGCTAGTCTCCACTTAGTCTCAAGATTTTTTATTTCAACCGATGCAGTCTTCTCCGCTTAATTTCTTGCGCATTCACGATTTATTTATATCATATTCATATACAAGTATACCTAATCTTTTCCCAGGTACAGGTTGAAGTCTTCAAGTGAAATGTTATGAATTTCTCTAATAATTTCTTTCAGTTAGTTTAGCTAGGACATGGAGATTATTTCGATACACGTTATCTTTAAGCTTTCCCTATGCTGCATTAATTCTTACCGAAGTATAATAAACCACGACTCACTATTGAGCCGTCAAGTACTAAATGAATTGCATTATGGTGTTGTCTTGTATATAGAATGGTAATTAGTTTCTTCTTCAATCATTTCGGGGGGGGGGATTAAGATCTAGTATGTGTATTTCTGTGTTCATTACAAAGAAAAATAACAAAACTTGGAATATTTTTTAGTATTTTTAACGCTCCAGTAACAACTGTTTTTGTCTTAGTATCACTGAGGTGAAATCAAGTTTCGTCGCTAAGAGACAGGCCATCGTGTCATGAACATACTATTGAAACCATCTGAAAACATTAATTCCTAATTCCACACCTATTTGAAGACTATAAACAAATTTTATAAATTTTCAGTTTTGGAACTTTTTGGCATTATAAGTTGACAATTTTTCCATTCCCATCTATTGTGTCAAACGTTCACTCACTAGTCTTTAAACACTAACTTGATCTAATATTTCCTTCGATAAATCGCGTTCTTTTCTATGTCATATTTTTTTTCTAACAACTCAAATTTATTTGAATGTCTTGAAACTGCACTTGAGCCCACCCCACTAAAATATAAATATAAGGTAATATATCTGTTATAAACATAACCATAATATTTTAGATATTATAGTTATAGTGTACACACCTTGTATGTATGTTTATAATACGGTATAACTGTAACCTGTAAATTGTTTGGCAATAAAAAGAGAAAGCTGTTTGGTGTTTTTCTACGGAAGCCTGGAAAGCCAACAAAAGGATAATGAAGCCTCTATTGAAAAACAGAAACCCGAGAGTCTTAAAAGGAACAGCTACTGCGGGGTTAATAAACTGGAGGGTTTTTAAACCGTTTGGAGGTGCTTTGACCCTAACCGACTGTCGGACTGTCCCGCCTTTAAAGTAACCAAGGTTGACGATTGTTTTAAAACTTTCAAAAAAAAAAAAAAAAAAAAAAAAAAGGACGTGGGGTAGGCGAAATTGAACCAGCCAATGGAAAATGTATGTTTGAGCTTTTAAATATAGATGCGAAACTTGTGCCTGCTTTCTGGCGTCTCCCAGTCAGCGATTATGATTTAAATTTAATATGTAAGGAAGGAGGTCACTCCGCTGAGGGACTCATTTTTCAACTCATTTCAGTACATTCAGTATGCATAAGCTCATCACTCAGCAATCAGTTTACAAGTTCTACTCGCCGCGAGATAGGCAGTATGGTTTTGTACGCGACGAGGCATGCAGTTATAAGATATTCAGTTCCATGCAAGAAACAGTTCGCAATACTTAGTCCCATGCGCCGCGGCACTCATCTGTAAGTTTCACTAAGTTTATATTCAAAGTAGCCAAGTCTATCGTACGCAAAACACCAGAGGACGCGAAAGAATTTGGGTATAATAAAATACGCAAATACATATTAAGGCGCATCGCATACTTACAAAATAGCAGAATACCCTAAGAATTGTTGCCATTAAAGCGTGGACAACAAAATCGAAGCGACCAATAATAGATATACGAAACCACTTTAAAATTTGTATTACAATGTGAGACCACTCAACATCAATAACAGATAGCTTCATGATTGATGCCCAATCTGGGATACAGAACCGGAGCCATACCAAACCATCTCAAAATTTAGGCTCCCAACGTGGCTGCCACACCAAACCGCTTCATAATTTGACTCACCAACGTGGAGCCAACACAACATCCCATGACCAAACCGCATCAGTCATCAATAATCTGCACATTAGTAAGAACAGGTGAATATTTTATTTTCCATTTAACAATTGTTGATACTTTCTCCACTTAGACTTCATAATAAAGGTATATCGGTTGAAATTTCTTCATCCACATTTTCTGTCCAACTCCATTTAATGTTTATTGCAACATTCTCTGCATTTTGGATGCCCGTCCTTTCCCTTACTTCGTTCCTTATGCGTTTTCTCAAGCTTATTTTTCAACATTTTCTCTTCAATTTCCTTTAACGTAACTTTTCTCCGTCTCCGTTTGTTAAACTCTATGAGCCATAAAGCATAGGATGCACATGTTCAAATATATCTACCATAATCACAAGCAATTAGAAAACACCAATTTCTCCTTTTCACAACAGAGAAGAAAGAGCACAGAAGTGTGATTTACGCACACCTTTAAGTGTCATCTTCTCCTGGTCTCTATTATCAAAGCATTGAACTAAATTTTGACACTGTGCATTTGAGGAAACAATAAAGCGCTTTACTCATAAAGGGGTATTTCCTGTGACGTACCTCTCTTGCACCTAGCCTTCAGTTGTTTGTTACTAACTCCCTCTTTTTGCGGGATTCTTACTAGCACAAAAACATGGAAAACAAAAAAGAAAGAAAGAAAGAAAGTAATGTGTGCAGATAGGAATAGAGACAGGAGCTCAGAAAATCAAAAGCTATAAGAAATTTTAACTTTCTGTTGAGAACAAACCTCTGAATAAAGATTTATAAAAACTGCTGTGGAACCAAACCACTACAGCAATTGCCACAGGTGGCCGAGGTCGTTAAGGTGCGAACTCCTAAGCGGGAGGCCTGGTGTTCGATTTCCACCAGGACCGTCCTCCCTGACTGTTTTTTTTTCCCCTCAGTAAACGACTGGGGGGTATCCTAAACTAGGCCTGGAACACTTCCTTCCTTTAAAGAAGCATCATTTCTCTGTTTATCATTTCATCTTGTCCACCAACTACTGCATAGATTGAAAATTCACTAGGCAGCTGTCATGTGTTCATCGGAATGCGTGCCAGAATATCCATAGAGCAATTGAGGTTTTAATCCAAAATGAGATGTAAGACCAATCTGGGAATCCGCAGCATTCTGAAAGTGCAAGGCGTTAAAAGAACAACAACACAAAAACATAGACTATTTCACAGAAAGTCAAGTCACGGTGCTCCAGAAACGAAACAGAAGTGTCGAGATTGTATGATTATGTGCTTGTTGTGCAGCTATCTTAAAAAATTAGTTTTAACTTCAAAAAGAGATGGAAGGTTTTTAGAAAGGCAGTCAGTCATTTTCATTCTTAACCAGGTCATACATCATCACTCTTTAGTGCTTGACTCAGAGAACTCGTGCTTTTGTAAATCTTGGTGCTCATCTCATCCTGAGAAGATATGACATTCGAAGAACGTAAACAATTTGTGGGAAGTTAAATCATAGCTAAGAGGGAAGAGTTCGCTGCTACAAATCCTTCAGTAGGGTATAATTATATGAAACGTGACTCGGACTGTTAGAATGGTCACGCAATACACAATAACCACTTGTAGCGTTGTCAGCTTGCATTTTGGAGAGCCGATAACGGCGTATTGCGTAACAACGCTTTCCCATCACGAAATCTTTGTCTTTAAGCCATTAATCGTATATCTTCAAAGAGATGACTACTTTCTTATCCTCTCACTCTCTATATTTGAGCGGTTGTTGCAATCGAATCTTGCTAAAACATATACAGCAGAATTTGACACCCTTCTCGTACATGTCAAGAATTTAAAATCACATCCGTAAAACTTATTTCCAAAAATACTTAGAATTATTCATCACTAGTATTCTCTTTGTGTTTATATCAATGAACTAAGTACTTTTATTCTATTTTACTTACCCGCTTTCTTTCAGATATGGAATAATTAAATTCTTCCGGTATTTACCCCTCAGTTTTCTTTATCCACCAAATTAGGTATGCAATAATTTATGTTTATTTGTTTCTACCATCATCTAAATAGCAGGGAATAAACGATGACGGGTCCTATCAGTTCCTTCAGCCAAAAATGGAACCAACAGTCTATAATTCTTGTCTTTAATATATCCAATAAATATTACTCACTTCTTGGCTATGTGCAAATGCTCCATAGTCAATATTGTTGGTGTGAATACTATATTTAAATTTTCAAGTATAGAATATCAATGCTTAATCTCTATTAATAAGAAAATATTTATTTTTCTTGCGCATCGGTTTTAGAACTTAAAATTTAGTAGCTTCAAATTCGGTTTTTATAGTGGGTTTTATTTGCAGTTGTTATTTTATTTTACTTAAACATCTAATTTGTTGTTTGTTATTATATTAGAAAACATGCTAAATATTCATCTAACCCTAAAAACTGCTCAAATAGTCCCTTAAATACAAAAACTATTATCTTAAATTTAGTTTATTTAGGATATTATATAAAACAATACTCATGTGGTATTAATATTTAAATATTTGTGTTTTCATATATGTTTTAATAACATCAACAAAATAATACTGACCTCTTATCTTATTTTAATTAGAAAAGTAAAACAATAATACAATTCTACATTCATGTTGGAAGTGCCCTTGTAACGTAAATATTTAAAATTAATATTTGTTTTATACAAAGTTAATTGTACGTTCCAACTCATCTGCTAGTTGCATGTACTACAGAATGTTTTTGCCATCACCGGCCAATCACTTATCCGTCTTCAACCACTGACCTAGGAGCAAACTATGAAAGGCTAATGTTTTGACCGTTTAGTTTCCAGCTCTCTTCTGATAACGTTAAAGCATTAAACGAGTTCTTGAATACACTGTGTGCCCATGCTTCTTCCCACCACGTCCTTACATTTACATCACAGAAAACTGAAAGTTTAACAAGTTAAATATAAAGAAATTGTCAAATCAAACCTAGTTTTACAGTTTAAATCAACGTATGTAACACAGTTCATAGGGTGTCTGCTCAGGAGATTCGATTTTATTGTGCGGCACAGAGGCAAACAGAGGCCTTAAAAATAATTGATCATTAGGAAATTAAATTTCCCGTTCCTTTTTCTAAACAATTATAGATATTTTATTCTTGCTTACAAACAAAACGTAAAAATAATCACTTATATCTCTAAGAGAACGAATATCCCTGAACTTAAAAAAATACATGTATATTCTCTACTAACTTTTATTTTCTGAATGAATTTGCACTGAAACTTCGATATAAGCTACATCAGCAATACTCCAAAATAAAACGTGTTAATATATAAACTTCTATTTCCTAGTTATTAATTTTATTCAGGAAGATTTTAATACGTATAGCTTTACGGTTGCATCTATAATTAATTACTATAGTCTATAGTCTATAATTGTATAAAGAGAAATAAAAATAAACAGCTCTCAATTATCTTACAAACTGAATAAGCCCATGAAAGCATTATAATAGCAAGACGTCTTTAACATGTTACCAGTGATTTTAAATTAAAGTAATTATTGTGAACTTTATTTTGTACTTATTGATAATATAATCAAACTATAAAAATTATAATGCAGGATTAGGTGTGTATCCTCTAAGAACAGGCGCGATATTTGGTAAGTGAGATTTTATCACCTTCCTTACATGTTTTATTTAAGATATCCAGAAAATTATGTGCGTTAGAACGCAAAAGAGTCCGGACTCTATTATTATATTACAGGGACAGCAGTATTTATAGCTTTCCTGCAAGTATTTTGTATCTGTATTCCTTCTAGTTCACGGAATTACTATAGATATATTTGCATATGTGAGTGCATGTATAAGGATTGCCTAAATGCGAGCCTTTTTGATTTTTTCTATAATGGATTATTGACTGGAGTATCTGGACATACAGGAAGTAATGGTGATATAGGTTACAGCTATATCAGCTATTCATAATTGCCTAATCTGTTCAAGAAAATGTTCCAGTACGTTACTAGCATGTGAATAACCTGAGCGAAGAAGTTCATGTTAACTGTGAAAACAATCGTCAAGAGCGTCACAGAACTCAGCAACGTTGCGTTCAACATTTGAACTGGTGCTCACTAGGCATGTTTCACGATTGGTGAGCAATCCACGTACTTCTGCACATGATAACAGAACACTAATCCAGACAGTACTAAATTTTTCGCTGCCTAACGGAGTAAATACAAAGCCCTGTATTGAAGTAACGACGCTACTACAAAAACCATGTTTTTATAAGGTCAGCCTTTTTGAAACAACCATATTTCACAGATGACACAATACATACTATTGTCAGTAAGTTTAAAGTATATTTATCATTGATTGAAGCTGCTTATGAATCACTAAGCATTAAAAGTAGACTTTATTAACAATTCCACTGCAGATTTAATTATTAACACCCCAGCAGGAAAAAATTAAACAATAATCTGAGTGTTAACTTTTTATTATGTACTAAGTGTTACTGTAACGCTTCCTACTACAGCAGTTGTGATTATGGTGGTATAAGCATAATTTCTATACTAATAGGATCGTATTTTTAGATGACGTTGAAAATAAAATCTTAAATTTTACGGTTTTCTCTTAATATTAGCTATCTCTTAACATATTTTCTAAATCTTGTTTGTAAAGTTCTTTTGCACCTCAGTTTCACCTGCAGAATTCTTCACAAGTATTTGGATGAGTAAATTCTTGCATGTCTACAAAAGAATAAACTTTTGATTCTTGGAGTTTATTGGGAGAATATTCCTATTGATATTACATGCAGATTATGCAAGTTACGATAAATAAAACCGAAGAGAGAGTTCTGTTTGTTAAAGCGCAATAACGCCCTGTTCCAAGTGGCGGTTATTATGCCTGGATGTATTTGAGAGCGGTCGAATAACTGATTTGTTTAGGAAATTTACGACTCCGATTATTTATTATTAACTGTATGCTTTGAGGTGTCGAACTGGCGTTTTTACATTAGCTGCCGTCCACATACTGTTGAGATTATTATTGGAAGATTATTGAATATATTTTGGCATTGTCTCGAACGTTACCTTAGAATATTATGTAAAAATATAGTACAAGCAAAAGTATTAGATGTTTTATGACGTATGCAGCTGGTATTACCTTAAACAGTCTTGAGTAACATTCTTCGAGGACAACCTGGATTATATTTCAAGATCAAATAACCCATTAATTATACATTATTTATTTGAATTTTGACTCACTCCTCTTTGAGAAAAAATCTTGGCCAAGAAACACATCTGGTGCATGTTTTTCTCATCACAAATTCACGCGTCTGGGCGGCTAAGAAGGGCAAAGAGCACGTGTGGGAAATGTGAAGAAGAGGAAGTGCGAGGGTGGAGTGAGCTCGATGGATAACAAAATAGAAGTGTGACGAGTAGGTGAAAGCGGAATTTGAATAAAGCATCATTACGTGTTAAGCTGCGCGCACAATAAATATCCTGTCTTGGAACCTGATCCGCGGTCTCTGATATTCGATTGTTATAAGCCGCGTCACTGCCTTCCATTTATGTAATGATATGGTATGCGAATAACAAAGTTGTTCAGGCGACAATGAAGTAGTCTGATGAGAGGAATTTTACTTGTGTGCAAATCTGTTATTGAATAGCTTCTTAAGATGCTTGTAGAAAGTTTTCCTTGTCTACATTGCTATAGCAATTGGAATTTAGGCGTTTGTCAATGGGAAATTCATGCTTTTGGTTCATAGAGTTATTAAAGAAAGTTTATGCTCACAAATTTAGAAGTATGGTGCAGTATGCTTGTTTAAAATGAAGCAATTTGCTCGGACAATAACTTATCACTCTGATACAATTTTTGTTTCTTTTGAATTTGCTTTTTGCAGATGAGCAATGCCAGTTTTTTTTTCTTTTTTTTTTTATTGTATACTGGATGAACATACATTTTCGATTCATTTTCATGAAATAATGGTTTGCCATACATTTTTGTATGGTATGTAGGTAAGATAAAAATAACATAAATAGATACTTTTTATTTTGTTTCAACATAACCACCATCATTTCAAAGTACTATGTCATAAAATCCTTTAAACATTGATGTTCTTATTTTTTATTTCGGACTAGCGGAGCAAGGGGCTATTGTCAGTGTTCATTTGCGCGATTTGATAAACGCAAAAGTGCAACAGGAATTTACTCGGGTGTTTTGGATGGCAATGTAGATATTGTTTGTTTCAAAAAGGTAGAACACCTCCTCATTATGTATATGAAAGAATATTTCAACCTACGCGACGATATAAACATAGAGGTTCACCTCGAATATGACTATGATGTTCAGCGGATTCCACGCCCTTAGATCTTTTTGCTTGTGACCTGAAGAATCGTACTCGAAAAGCACGTGCGGTAATTTCAGACTACATGCTTGCAAAGGTTTTTCGGTTGCAAACAAACATTAGACACAGTGCTTTGAAATCGATAACGGATGTTGAATTAATGTAGAAAGTAGGTATAATGTCTATGCATTATTTATAAGTATATACATTTCGTTTATAGGGACCATTATTTCATGAAAATATGATATATTATTGTCTACACTCAAGCTCTTCTATATTTCTAAAGTCTACTACTTTATGTCCAAGGTCTACTATAGGCTAAAACTATTTTTATTCTTTTCCAAGTTTCTAATTCAAAAGCAAAATTTGAGAAATTATTTTATGCCTTGTAGACTTATTTAATTAGAAGTTGAAGATAACTCATGATGTTTCAACTATCTATGAATTCAACTTATTTTATAAAGTATTTCACAAAGCAAGAGTTGGTTGAAACAGACACTTTGATTTCAATGTCGTCCTTGAAAAATAGAAATAATACTTTCTATTATTTATGTTATGATTTATATTGTGAAAATTGCTACTGCACTGAAACAAAAACATACTAAGAAAAAAAGAAATGCCAGAAATGTAAGAAGCATTACTTAACAATTAATGTTAATAAATGAACATATCTTATCCTTTTATTCATAACATGTGAAATGAATCAAGTTTTTATAAGTGTTATGGAATTTAGCATAACATTCTTGAATGGTATTCATTTTTTTTTTTTACCAAAGTGATGGTGTTTAAAAAAACAAGTCTGTAAATAAACGTGTAAAATTTAACACGTTTTGAAACCGCGCAATAAGACCTTTTTATACTATGACATTGCGAACTGTAGTAGTGATAGTCTATAATTATCATGTTCATTTTTATTTCTGTAAAAATTTAATTTTAAAGACGAATTATGTGTTTCTCTGTGTTTGAAAAATACTGTAAACATAACATTTTAATAAAATTATTATTACCATAACTGTTTTTATAGAAATTTGAGTATCATTAAGACATCAGCGCATTATCTAAAACTATTTCAAAGAGAAAAATATTACAAATTAATTTAGAATAATAATGATGCTAATTATTTGTTAGTTCGGAATCTTCGTGTGTGTTCTAAACATTTTTCAGCCCCATGTTAAGTGTTAAATTTACTCAGCCTATAATTAACCTTTCCAAGAAAGTTTAAAGAATGGCAATAAAGTTCACGAAGAGCATTTTGTTAAGTTGGTACAACATACACATCGTTTCACTGTTTTGTTCGAGCAGCCATTAACACGGTTAACCCATAATTTAGTTCGTAGGTGTGGGAAGCGAAACATAATGGCAAATCATTCTATCACGCGTGATCTGTGAACACTCCTGTATATGTTTTATGTTTCTCAAAGATGTTAACATTTTCGTCAGGTGTTGAAAGCCACCCTTACATTATGAAATCACTTTTTGTAACCTCTTATTTAAGGTTAATTTCGTATCACCTACTGGCGCCGGCGGTCCTTAGGATGATAGCGGCTGGTTATGTTCTATGCATTGTTAAAACGTCAGTAAAATGTGAAATATTTACATGTTCTTCTTATATTATTCTCCTCCTACAATTTTGGTAAAGATGAAATGAAGAAGTTGAAATGTTAGGGAATATTTTATACAGGTTTCTAGATTTTTGCATTAATCTTTAAAAATAATATATTTTGTTATTTTCAAACTTTCTATTAAAATTAAAATAAATATATTTGCACATTGGATGAAAATGTAGACAAATAATGTTAAATCTGAGAAACGAAGATATTTTAAAAGGAAAGTATCAAAATAGACTTCAAAGAAGAAGAAACGAGTATAAATATAGAAAAAGAACGGATAAATATTGAAGAATTATAGAAAAGCTGCAAAAGAAGCAATAGAAGTTCAGAATAAGAATTACATAAGGGAGGGGATAAAGATTAGGATAGAGGAGTTGAAATAAATCGTGGATAAAAAAATAAATACATACAATAGGTTATAAAAAGCACTGTTACAAAAAGAAAGATAGGGAAGTTATACGGGCATAGCTGGGACACACATATTTCCCGAATAGAAGACAATGCTAATGCTATAAAAGAATGTGCCTTTAAAAATATAAATCGTCTTAATAAGAGTGAAAGAGATAAGGCTCAGTTGAATATTATTAAAGAAGAAACTTAATTCAAATATTATAAAGTATTTTGTTATGATAAAGGCATCCATAAAAATAGCATACAAACTATTTTGCAGAAGGAATAGATCTATTAATACTAAAATAATTAATAACAGCATTAAAATCAAATAAAATTAATATTAGGTTATTTAAATGTGACTGACTGTTATTGGAACTTCAACTATTTCATTTCTACAAAATGTTTTGGTCTACCAGTAAAATGTCGGATGAAAGAAAATTGGAAATGTTAAGCCCCTCTTTAAAAAGGGTGATAGAACAAATTGTTTTAAATATAGCAGAATAAGCCTTTTAACAGAAGGATATAAGTTATGTGCAAGAATAATTTCGGAAAGATTAAAGCCTATTGCATATGTTATGATAGCTGAAATCCAAAATGAATTCAGGAAGGGTTGGGAGCGTACAAATATTATTTTCACCCTAAAACAGATAAAACAGAAGAAAAGAAATGTGAATTTGTAAACTTACATTGTGTTCATTTATTATGAAAAAAGCCTTAACAGATAAAAATTATGGAATACATGTAATAAGGAATTTATGTGATAACATTCGCAAATGCATTAATAAGGGACATAGCATTGGGAAAATTAAGAGAAAACGATCAAGGTTTCCTCCAAGGCTGCAGTTTATCAATCACATTATTTTAATCTGTATTGAATTCAAATATAAGGGGCATATGTACATTGTTGCTCGCTGATCAGGCTGTCATTGCAATGCCAGAGAATGCATTACAATATGGTGCACATTGAATAAAGTACTCCATACTAAATGCAAAACATCAACATCTAAAACTGAAGTATTGACTCTCAGAGATAAGTACTTCGTAAGAGTAAAAACTATAATAGATTATGTTATACATAAGAAGGTGTCAAACTTTAATTATTTAAAAAGCATATATCTTATGATTATGATAAAGTTTTTGGAATAAAAATGTATAGATATCAACTTATGTGTGGCACAGTCGCAAGAACAGAGGAATAAAACGAGAAAAGAAACACAGCTAAAATTCTATCAGAGGATGGCACTGAGAACCGAGTCCTGAGACAGAGGGAAATTAGTAACCTTCAGTCAATAGAAATCGAGCAATTAAAGGATACACAAGGAACAAAACGATACGGGAGGAGTTAGGAACGACACAAATTACGCATGAAGTTCATAAGTACAAGAAGTGATGGGTTGAATGGTGGAAAACATCAGATTTTCAAAACAGGCTCGGATATAACGACTGATGACCTTTTAAAATATTTATCGTGTTTGTGTCTTTTCTTTCAGTATGTTATTTTCTCTTTAGCGTTTTAAGGAATTCGTTTTTCTCTGAAATTACATCCTTGAGAAGGTCGCGGGATCAGTTACCTCCAGCGTTACTTGTTTGCAAACGCTTTGAGCCGTCTCTAAATGCAGTGAGTAAAATTAAGAAGCGCTGTGTTGGTAATAAACATAAAAAACCGCATACCAACCCAAAGTGAAACCTAGCCATTTTGTAAAGGTTATCTACGACATGCCACCTGGCCGAGTCTGCGTGGGAGGCGTAGCAAAAACATGGCATGCAATAGTTTCCTTCCTAAGGGTCTCTGCATCTATTAAAACAAGATAATTACTCTTTTCCAAGAACCAATAGCTATTTAGTATTTTTATAATCACTTACCAAAGCTTAAAAAAACCAAATATGTTTGGAAAGTCCCTTGCAACAACCTCTTTCTGAGCTGTGCTATTAGGTAATCATATTCCTAAACTGCCACACAAAAATAAAATTTTACATTTGAATAGTATTGAAGGATTGAACAAAAGAACTTTAAAACTTATAACTTAACGCAAAACCGCTAGGTAGAAACATGGGAAAATAAAGAAAAGAAGAATAAAGCTTCGATATGGACATTTTATGTGTTGCATCAATAACGACAATGAAATGGTCACATTGGCAAGATTCAAGCATGCGTCCACAGATTGCAACCTTTTTACCTTATTGTAAAGCAATATTGGAAGCTTCTCTGTGTTTGTTTTGCACCATCCAGGACTCTACAATGACATGTCCAATGATAACTGTTTAGAAAAACTTTTGGAAACACTTCGGAAACACGACTGAGGCGGGAGAAGGTACATAACTGCTGCTGACACAGAAGATGAGAAACGATTCGTCTCGGTGCATCCCAATTTCTTCGACGTGTCTCTCATTTTGAACTTGCCGTTAAAACATCTGAGATGGAGATAAATATATGTGTAGCATTCTTGTTGTATCTCACGATTATAATATCTCAACTTTACCAGAAAAGAATATCAAGGGTGTAGTCTACAAAATGCGTATTTGGCGCCTGTAATAGATAACCGTATTGGCGAAAAGGTCAAGCGTGATGGTTCGGGTCAGGAAGGTTTTTGGTCCTAAAGCGTTTGAAGACATTAGAATTGCGTGAACTCTACAGGTTTTATCTCGCAATTTTTAAATGTCTTAGTGTATATTACATCTACCTCATCGTCCAGAACCATCTCTGCAGAGAGATGGCATCATTGAGCTTTACAAATGGCCCTTATTGTTGATATGCTCTGTAACAATATGACGACGTGCAAAGCTACGTGTAAAAACAATAAGGATTTTAACTCGGAACTACTAATTTAAAAACTCCTTACTGTGACTTGCAGCACTCACAGTTCCTACCAGAGCCTCTTCATAGGCGGTTGCCGGTTATCTCCATCATATCGTTTGTTACGAACTTCAACGTGACGCCACCAGGAAAGGAGGTTGGCATAGCTTGGACACTGCCAACACATCAGCAATCTGATAAACCAGAACGTTCTTGAGATCTGCGTTTCTTTGTAAATTGAAAAGAAACACATTTTTCTTGTCAGCCCCACGAACACGACCAAACAGTTGTAATAAAGTAGAATTTGTTAAAAACAAGTGAAATCAATTTAGACTGATATACTTCAAACATTCCAGGTGTACCCAGTTGAAGAAAACGTTATATGTGGGTGGGAGTTGATAGTTTAATGTGTGTGTGTGTGTGTGTGTGTGTGTGTGTGTGTGTTGTATGGCAGATGCGGCTGACCGCTGAATAGTCGTTTCACTGTTGCCCACTGTTGCTCCGTTGGATAACGTTTCTGTTGTGAATGTTAGGATCTCAGGGTTAGCTATACTGGATGTTTTGTGACTTGAAGTCAACGGGACGAGAAAGTTTCGAACTCTAACCACAGCACAACTGTCTCATTAACTCATAGTTTATTAACAACACCAGTAATCACTTGAAAAGACTATTCGCGGAGACCCGAGTTCTAGCTCCTCACAATTAAACAACACTGAGCATTCTTTATCTCTTACCGACTGACCTCGAATTCTTACTTCCTCAATAATCTTTGGATTCTTACTTCTCTGCTCATAGCTCCCCTTCCTCTTACTGATTGACTTCTCTCTGTACTCTGGGGTTCTGGCTTTACTATCAACAAATACTTCTCATAATACCATTAAATTAAACTTACTTCTAGCTTCCCATTGACGATTATTCAATACAGATTTCCATCCATACAGGCTCTGATTCGTACACTTGTGGACGATGCTTATTGGTTACCATTTCTCTACCCGTCTACACTTTCAATTGTAAGCCCTTTCTTGCCTTTTCCAAAAAACATCTCTACATAAATTCTGGCAGTCACCCTCAAGCTATTCCATTATGTTAGCGTTTTACCCTTTCGTCACTTTAGACCTGAATGCTATTACTTTTAGATAAAACGTGTTTCAGCCATTTGTTTGCTATCTACTTCTGGAAATTTTTCCGCGAACTGCATTATTGTGCCCTGTACAACTTCATATCTTTCATCTCTGATACACCGCCACGGGTGACCGAGATCGTTAAGGTGCGGACTCGTGAGCGGAAAGTCTGGGGTTCGAATCCCGCCAGAACCGTCCTTCCTGATTGAAGTTTTTTCCAGATTTTCCTCAGTCCGCATAAATGGCAAATGCCCTAAACTTAGGCCTGGAACGTTTCCTTCCTAAAAAGCCTTTCCCAATATATCATTTCATCTCATGTATCATCAGTGTCCACCGCCTGTGGTGCCTCGGTAGTTAAAACGGGCGTTAAACATTAATAAAAAATCTCTGATACATCCTCAGAAAACTGTATTTCCTACGAGTGGCGTACCTTCCTGATTCCGTTAGACACACAATTAACCCTGTTACCCTTAAAGGGAAAATGACTCTTTTACAGTATGCTGGCAATGTTCGCTCTAAAGTATTCAAACAGATGGAAAGTAACAATTCTTAACCTATCTCTGTCTCTTTCTGTACGTGCCTCAACTCAGCGGTCTTTCCCGGGAATGTCTGTCATTCTTAAATAATACAATACAATCCCTGTACAAAACTTCTCCTTTCAAAAGGCTTGCAGACAAGGGTTACCTTGTCGTAATATTAACAAACAAGCAAAAGAATGTTTTCGCCAGAAATTCTGTTCTACACAAAACACATCAGCTTGAACATTTTTTCCACGAAACAGTAATTTTAATACTAATATTAATATATATGAAATTACTATTCAGGAGTTATACTTTTTGGCTACACGGTAAGGATTCTGTTGAAACCGATATGCACTAACTATTGTATGAATAATTATAAAGAAGCTACCAAATCTTTAGTGCTTTTGTTGGCCGTTTCAAGGCAGCTGGAGGTATGGTTGTAGGATTTTTGTTATGATTTGGTTTATTTCGGACGCTCTTTAACATCTCAGGTCATCAGCCTCCCATTCAATTCAGGGCGTGAAACGGCCCATAAATTTTGCTCAGAGGCCTGTTCTTTCAGTCTTGAGGTTCTTTTACATACCGTAAAAATACGACATGGAACCCGCGGCTCTACTTCCCTTCCGAAGGAAGCCCTACTTAGGATTTTTACGCAAGAAAAAATCCATTAATCCTGATCGGGATTGAGCCCGCGATCTTGGGATTAGTCACAAATTATGATTACCACTACACCTCGGTTGTAAGAGCTGCAATTCCGGTGAAGAGGATGTAATATCCGTGCACTGATTAAAGTTCTCGTAATTACAACTAAAAATACAATGAAAATGAGCATGTACCTTATGAAAGAGCATGTTTTAAATGTCCTCCTATATTCACACATTTATAGCATCTTTTTATAAAATTGTCGGTCACATGCATTACTTCATCCTCCACAATTTAGTAAATTTAAACTTGAAAGCATATAATGCCACTATCGCCTTAACCTGATATTTGCATACATTTGGGTTTTACGGAACATTATGATAGTGTAATTGATCCATGATTAATATTTTTATTGATGAAACATGGTTCTATTTAGATATGTAGTCATGTTTTGACGCAAAATAAGGGGATTGAAATGCAGAAACGCCTGATTTTTTTACACAAAATTCCCTTGAATGGCTAGAAAATCCGTACATGCTGTGCAGTAAATGCATCTAGTGATGGGGCCTATATTTTTTGAGAATACAAAAAAAAAAAAAAATCTAAAAAGATAACACTACTGGCGTACTGAAAGGATGTGATTTAACCTTTATGGAGTAAGGAAAAAAAAGTGTAGAGAAAAAATCCCTACGCATTAGAATTGAAAGAAAATATCAGAAGAGAAACTTACTCAATTTCGGAAATTAGTTGATGCGTGTGAATGGCCATTTTCTAAATAGATGCCAGAAATGTGTGATGTGGCAGACAATATTTACAACATCTCCTAGGTACGCGCTTGTTTTCATTGTATTTGCAAGAACTTGAATCAGTTTTGCGGATACTATATCCATCTTACCTGAAGTTGTCGCTCTGACTAAGACCCGTTAAGTGCCGTAAAACGGGCGACAAAACCATGAAATGTCCTGCTTTCCCTATTTAGAAAATAAAACTCGTAAAACGATAAGGGGAAATAATGGAGATATAAGTAAACACAGAAAAAGCTGAATAAAAATAAGAGAACCTTTAAGCACAATTTTTTGGTTATATTATGCTTTTGGTAGCAAATAAACATTTTCGGTTGAAAAATAAATGTGAGTATGTTGTAAAATTGCTCTTCTTTTAGATAGAACATTAAATTCATTAATTTCCACATGGTAAAATACATTTGAATGTTCCAAATGGAAAAAAATTCCAATTGCCAAGGCCATATTAAATACTGGATTAAAGAAATATGCAATGAATGTGTTTGAATTTATTAAAACAATTGTGGCTGCAATAACAAAACCAAAAATGCAGAGTAATAAAACATTTTTTTGAATTTGCTTCACACGATTCTTTTTAATTAATATTTGACGTCCTTTTTAATATTGAGGCACTACTGGCTGGATTCCCTGGGGCAATCGCACACAAAAACTTACAATTTTAGAATGAAAATTCTTAAGGTTCTATTTGTTTAAATATCGGGAATCCTTAATCAATAACATTATAATATGCCGAATATAAGCAAAGATTTTGTGTTCTGCTATTTATTGCCATTAAGCGTCAGTAATACAAATGTCTGATATATCAAGGAGTGCAATATGTGCCGAATTGCAAATATATAATATTCATTATATGTGTAGAGGGTGCCAAAATGTATACACACTTCAAGCAAAGAAAAAACTGTGTTAACATAACAAAACTGAATTCACACAAACAGAAAATGATGAGCACTAATCATCTTAGACTTATACAGCTACAACAGTTGCTCAAAATGCCCATCATCGGCGTCCATACACTTCTGATTACATTTAACTACTATTGAGCAATGTTTGCGAAAGTGTCTTCAGCGATTGCAGCACATGCTGTAAGTGCTGCCAGTGTAGCTGGTTTTATAGATAGGAGCTAGATCCGGAGAACGCGATGGAAATCAATCAGACCTCTTTGTCCTATCCAGTGTCTTGGAAGATTGTCCTCAAGTTACACACGAACATCTCGGAAGTAATATGCATCAGCACTATCCTGTTGGGAATAAAATTCCTCATTTCCATAGAGTGTATGAATGGCGGGTAATAAGGATGTCCCTATCATGTTCAGGAACACTGGACCAGTTACTGTTCCTTCAAAAAAGAATGGTTCGATTAGACCCCTATATGCTAACCCACACCAAAAATTAATTCCAGGTAAATTAACAGCCTTTTCCAAAATAATATGTGACTTTTTCGCACACCAGTAGACACAGTTATGCAGGTTAACAGTTCCGTTTAACTTAAATTGTGTTTCATAGGACCAAACAACTTTCCCTTCGAAGTTTCATCCTCTTGCAACCACTTACAGTAATGCCTTCTCCGATCGAATCGTCTTCATTTAATGGTTCAAAAATCTTGGAATGAAAACTTTCAACTTTGTTACTTTAATATTGCGATGTACACTGGTCTGCTAATCCCAATCTCACGTGCACATAGTTTTGTAGATTTCTGCGGTCAGTGCCAAAACATTCCAAAACCATAACCGAGGACGCGGGGCTTGTTGCTATGCGAGGTCTCCCTGATCTGTCCTTGTGGACATCGCATATGGTACTATGGGTCTCAAATTTGTCTCCAATGTGCGCAATTGTTACTCGCGTTGGCAGTTCTGTTCTGTACGACTCTCCGTTACCTTTAAACTTCAACAACATTCTCTGTTTTCCACTAACACTTCAAAATTGCTTTCCACTGTTCAAACGATAATCTTGGATCCATTTTGTTGTAGCAACGCTAGCATAACGTAATATGAGTCACATCTGTTTTTAGAATATCATACGATATTCTTGGCTTCGTTTGTCCATTGTTGATTTACCTGTCACGTAGCAACGCTATTCATTATGTATGTGAGAATAATATAAATGAAAAGTAACATAACGCTATTAACATGTAACTGAAATAACTATAAATAGAAAAACAGAAAAAGGATATAACACTTAGAAAGTCACAGATTTGTAATCGTTATATTTCGAACTGCTGGAGTTCTGCTATGGCAAAAAGACAAGTGAAAGTGATAAAATTAAATATTGAATATCGAAGCTAACGTTATGCATGGCAACAGATAAAACAAGCAACAAGAGTGAATGAGAGAGAGAGAGAAATAAATACATTAATACTTAAATATTAAACCCGATGGTATACGTGCTTGATGCAAAAATGTATCTGCCATTTCTCTATCACTGAGTAAACTTTCAGAGAACCATGTGTCAGTAACGCATTGATTCGGCACATATTCACTCCTTGATATATCGGACATTTGTAGTACTGACACCAAATGACAATACTCTTTTCTTATATAATAAGAATAACTTATTATAAAGGAGGAAAATCAGCTTAAGTTTAAATTCTTAAACAAAAACTAACATAGTATTAGTAATAATGTTATAAATAATGCACCATAACGAAAATATTATAACCGATAAGTTAAAAATTGCCATCCTAACTATTAAATGTGTTCCAGATTTTCGTGGCAAAACCCACAGCTTCTTCCTAAATGTTTGATATAAATATAAGAGAGATGAATCTGTATAAGCATACAAAAATTCACTTTGTTCAGATATTTCCCTTCTCTTGTTTCTGGAAATAAAAGATCAATAAAGCAAGGAGACAATGTTAAATTGAAAGAAGATTTAAGTTGCAAAGGCCACCATGAGATATAAAATTAGATTTTTAATAATTTACAATAATTAATTGCTTATTGTTTACAGCAGTATTATTATTTGTCCACTTGATATTTATAGGTTCACTTAATCTCAACTTTAATGCAAAGTTACACTGAAATAATACTTTAAAATGTTTATTTTTACGATTTTTATGAAGCTTAACATTTACATCACCTTATAATGCAATAAAAACTGTTAAGTACTACTTTCTCAAGATGTGACGTGCGAATTCAAGTATTTTCAGAAGTACGCTTTACCTTTGAACTTCATTTTATTAGAGTTTTTTTTCCTTCACATTTAGTAAAAGTTTAATCAAAATCTCTCTAATTTTCAACGTTAAATAAAAGTGTTTATAAAACATAAAATTAATAATTATTATTTGAAGAAAAATTTCCTTATCAATATCTGTTTTCAAATCGAAAATTTTAAATATTTCTAAAATATGTCATACATTTACAGAAAACAATATTTCCAACTAATAGCAATAAGTTAACGCATATTCGTAAGCGCCTTTAAATCCCTCTCGTAGAGTTCGCATTATTTTGCAATGTGGTAATGCTCAAATATTCAGATGCAACAAGACATAGAAAAAAGTCAGTTGTTTAAATTAAATAAATGCACGCAACTGTTCAGTAATCCTTAGAAACAGTTAGACATTAGGCATTAAGTAAGCACTATTTCTTATTTTACTAATTACATTTTTAATTTAAAACACCGATAATTATTTTACACTCTGGGACCTCCTTGGCCAGTTATTGGGCTCTGGTTCTAACCAGGGAAAAAGAGCAGGAAGCGGGTTAACTTTTTTTCAACAATTGTACCTTATCGAGGTTTTACATCCGCACTTTACATAGTAGTGACCCCAGATGAAGGCTGATAGATGGTAGCTTGGCCAAATGAGTTCAGAAGACTTTGTGTTCTAAATTTACCAGGCATTTACCTAAAGTAGTGAGGAAAAATCCTTTAAAAACCTCGGTTATATAATTAAATCTGCCGGAAATCGAACCCTGGCCCGCGTGGGGTCGGTTCTAGTGGTTTAGTAGTAACCATACCTGTCTCATAGACCGAAGATAGCGTGTTCAATCCCGATTAGGGTCGATGTCTTTTTGGGACGTAAAAATCCAAAGTGTGGCTTCCTTCAGAAGGAAAGTAAAGCCATAGATCCCGTGTCGTAGATTTACGGCAGGTAAAAGAACTTCAAGTCTGAAAGAAAAGGCCTCTAAGTACACGCCCTGAATTGAATGGGATGCTGATGACCTGATATGTTCAAGAGCGTTCCAAATCAACCGCCACGTGGGAAAGGCAAGTGCTACCTCTAGATTACGATAGTCTTCTTTATAGTATTGTTCATTGTTGAATAATTATAACGCTTGTAGTCGCAGGCTCATAGATAACGCAAAAAAAAATCCATCTTTATAATAACCAAAATCTTCATTTTGAGTCTAATGCTCTTAAACAAGTATGTACTCCTCCAGGTTACCAAATGCCGTCTTCATACATTTTTGGCGTCTGCTTATGAAATTATCCACTATGTTTTTTAAATATCTTTGAAAAATTATTGATCTCTTCATGGATATTAATCCTTAGTTGGTCTATTATTAAGCTACGAAGCACATTACGGCTGGGAACTAGGTTCATCTGGGACATATGAATTTAAAATAAGCAGTTGTTACGATATAGAATAATTGTATATTGTATTTGTCATTTAATATTCTTAGCAGGTTTTGCTCTAGGATTAGACACGTGTTTCACTGTTCAAATAACGCTGAATGGCCTGGGACTCAAGGTCAACGTAGCAGTTTGGTAATCACCCACACGTCCCATCTGGTGCAATACAACTGGCCTTGAGCGATGGCTTACCGGCGGGTACAGTGAGGCTTCACCGTTGTCGTTCATCAGATAATTGGATGGTCCGTTATGCAATAAAATATCAGTCATAAAGTGTATTGATATTAAAGAAGTATTAATGTCTACCCTAAAAGTTAGAAAATGCCGAAATGATAAGGAATTAAGCATGAAAATTTAGTTTGATGTTTATTTCAAAGTAGGCTTTACACACAAGTCTTTCATATAATAAACTAACAGTAATTATTACTATCCAAGCAAATCTTAAGCCAAGCCTATATTGAAATTTCAAAATATTTCACGTCTAAATGTAATACGCTTAAATTCTGCAACTAGATTAAGAATGTACAACTGTTGTTGCATGTAAACATTTTATAAATTTACAAATATTAATTATTTTATATATTCCTTATACATTTTAGGAACATTTGCGTTTATTCATTGTTAGGAAATATTAGCTATTTTATATTGAAACGTTTGCTCTGAGTTATATGACTTAACCAAATGTTAAACGTTTAAAATGTTTATGCTTAAGATTTTCACCTTTATTGCATTGGAGCAAAATTAATTTTCTAAGATACCCTTTACAATGCAATTAAAATATGTCAAACGAAGGCAAGCAAAATAAAGTTTCTTATGTGCCACGATAATATTAATGCAATTAAAAACCCCAAAATTGCGATATCGAAATTTTAATTTTAAAGTTATTCAAGAAAACGATTCGGTTTTTGAACAACTTCGATAAAATAAATTGTTTTATTTTACTTGTTAAATGTTATACGTTTTTTATCGTTCAATAGCCTACTAGTATTTTAAATGAATGAGAGATAATTTTCAAAGTAAAATTATTTTCTCCAAAAGCTCGTGGTTACATAGTCGGTAGGAATGTGTCATGAAGTTGTAACATGACATAACATGCTATGACGTTATTTCTGAAGATGTGCTACGTCGTATGACTAGACGAAACCTAACATACATCAAGACAAAACTGCGACATTTTAATGAGGTTATTATTACAATCTCCTAAGGGTCGAAGTTAGTTTCACCAGCTCCCTAAAGATGCATAAGAGAACCTGAACTAACACACGTTTACAGTATGCAATTAGAACGCGTTAGGAATTCAGGTTTTCACAGAAGAGTTGCGTAATCTTGTGAGAAAATCAGCACTTGCTGAACAACTTGCATGGCGATCCACGAGGTGTTAAGAAACATCCCAACAGGAAAGCCAGTTATTTGGGATCTGACATACTGTACACCTTGAGTTGTCTCAGAATAATTTTGTTTATCACCCAGATAAGAACTGTGGTCTTTTTTATCCTTGGACTGTAAGATATATTATATATAAATGTCCTATTTATCTATAAAATTTCAGTTCCGTTTTGCAATTTTATCGTCTTAAAATTCAAAGAAAAGTCTAAATTGAACAGACAAAAAATAGCCATACAGTTATAAACGTCAAGCTTGCTGATAAATGTATATACCCATAAGATTTTTTGACATCATTCTTTAAACACAATATGTCAATTTGCCTCTTCAAAACATTATTTATTTTTGACGGTTCTCTAGAATTAATTAAAAAAAATTTAAATGTCAATAATAGACAATGGCTCAATTTAGTCTAAAGTACTTAACAGTTGGGTTACATTAGATTTCAACATATGAGGTTTAACATTAAAAGAATTAATTTTTTGTTATAATTTACCTATAAGTTTTATAAAATCAGCCGTGAAAGCATATCTCTACTTTTTCTTAAAAATGTATTCTCAATATATTTTAATATTTTTCCTCTAAAGACAAATGAAATTTCACAAATTTCCAATATGTCGCAAATTTGTTACATTTGTAATGTAACCTAAGTAACGCTATATGATTTAATTACTTTGGTTTTATAACGCCCAAGTGTTGTCATTTGCTTTCGTAGACAATTAGATTCGGTAATAATTGAATTTTCAGACAGGTCATTCCATTCTTATAACACAACACTCAAAACTAGAAACTGTATATTTATAACATTTCAGAACTATCAACTTTGGTTCTATAAGGAATGTGCTGATTATTCATTTATTTCAGTGGATTAAAAATCTTTTTTTTTTATGTTTTTACATCTCTCAGAATTTCTAAATCAGACCATAATGAAATTAATAATATTACATACTAACTATTAAACTAATATTTAAGTTTTATTTACACAAGAAAGCATTTTGGCAGGCAACCCTAGAATTATGTAACGCCAGAAAAACCCAGTAACACAAAATCCCATCATTGCACATCGCAAGCTCATGATATAGCTTCTATTAGCGTTAGGAAATTACATTATTTAGTATAATATATAAGGAGTTATTATAATAGAAACTGCAGTTTAATATTTGATTTTCCCCTCATAAAATTGCTCTTAAAACACTAATTACACAACAGCGATATAGATAACATTAACCAGGGATTTAGATAACGTTCTCTTATGCCCTCTTTAGTGAAAAATACTGCTTCTTTACGAGGAACATTCAAAACTTTTTGTAAGTGTCACCTTAAAGTTCAAGCTAAGAAATGAATTCCAAAACTTATCCTCATAATCATTCAAAGTGCTCTCTATCTCTCTCTACGCAAAGTTGTAGATGGTACAACCACTTGCCAAAACCACTATGCTACTTAGACTGAGATATTGTCAACAGAACTGAATTTATAGCTTGCGCAAGGTCCTGCACTCGTTTAAAAGGTTTCCAGCAATGCAAGATTTCGCTCGAGGAAACAACTAGAAGTCGCACGGTGCAAGGTAAGGCTGCACGATGGATAGTCAAGCAATGGGCTTTGGTGACTTCCAGTTTCCTCACATTGGCAACTGTTCTTTGGGGAAAATCATTGTCATGCAAAAGCTATAGCTTTGAAGTTCCTGTCTTTGACGCCGCCGCCTCAGCTCTTCAAATAAAGGATTCAAAATACAAGTACCATGGTATTCTCCATTCATTGTCATTCCTTCTGCATGCTGTCACCCACTAATGGTCCTTCATAGCTGAAGAAAACAATGAACATTCTCTTCCGGGAACGAATTGTCGAAGAACAACTTGTCTTGTGTCATTCTCATATACCCACACGCAGTTCTGAGCTTTATTTGCGGTGGTATAGTAATAAAACAAAATTTCATCACCAGAACTCATATCTGAACGTTTAGGAAAATTTGCGCAGCAGTTTCCTCGCACATTCCTTTGTCCTGTTTTTCCCTTCATTGGTTAGGAAACGTGGAACCCATTTAATACAGATTTTTGGCAGGTTTAAGCGTTCATGGAATATACTCTCAATGCTGCCTACAAGGATGCACACTTCAATACCTGAACTGTTCTCTAGTTCACATATTCCCTAGGCCGGCCAGAGCGAGGATTGTCTTTCAAAGCCTCTTGCCCTTCTTCAAATGATCGAATCTACCTTCCAATGGTATCAAATGACACACTTGATCACCATGAGCAGTTTCCAATTCCTTGCTCTTTCACCTAGCTTACAGCGTTTAAAAATATAGAGTCTAAATTTTTTTTAGAAATATTCACCAGGATTGAACTCAACGGGCAGTTACTATGTGAGTACAAACTTGCACTTATGCATATTTGGATAGCTTAAAGTCCAGTGCTGCCAGCTGCGTTAATTAAATTTTGTAGACTTATGGTTGCAAAACTTTTTGAATGCTGCTCGTAAAAAATGCGTTTCGGAGTATTTGAAATAACCTTAATTTAAAAATGCTTTTATTTACAAATATTATGGACCATCTCCTTGGTCTAGTGGTTAGCATCGCTGACTGCTGTCAGCGGGGGCCAGGTTCGATTACCGGTACCTGCTTAGGAATTTAGGGAGGTCTAGAACGGATCCACCGACTAATGGAGAGGTGGCGTTCTTCGATCTAGGAACCGCATGATAGGCGACCGGTGGGTTCCCAGTATGCTGATCACATGCGCCATGCAATACTGCCCTCTATCAATGAAATCGTAAGAAGGAAATAGAGCAAGCAGAGGTCGTTGGGGCGGGCAAGGCTCACCCGGGGCCAACAAGAAGAAGGACTGTCTAAAATGGTGTGTGATACACGTGCTAATGTAAATAAAATGCCGCTTTAAATATTTATCAAAATATTATAAAACAATGGTAAAAAAAGTACACAAAAATAGAAAGTTTTCATTTTTCTCAGCATAATATTTCGTTAAAAGTATGAATAAAGATATAAAAACTGTATAGATATGTATAACCGGCTTTAAAACTTATATAAATAATTTTTCTTACAATTCATAGCATATAAAATAAACAGGTGAAACAACAATTTTTCGTAATAAACAATTATATTGCAATTATCTTAGTAATTAAATTATTGTATATAAAGAACTTCAATATTTTAATCAACGAATTTATCTTAAGCATATAATTCTATAGGCACTATTTTTTTACAGCCTTTCCTAGTCGCGAATCCTACTTAAAATTTAAGGAGGCAATTTGTCTTTGAGAATGCCGAAGCCAATGGATAGTGATGTGTCATTTCAAATAAGCGAAATCAATTTTACTCCTTCAGCTAGCTCCATACAAAATAAGAATTGGGTTAATATGGGACTTTATGATGATCATATATGATGGATATTAACTTAAAGACACATAATCTTGCACTTCCACCTTCTTACTGGATTACAGGTAGTATGAAACGCTTTACAATTATTTCATGGCTACTTTTTAAGACAGAAGATACTTCACTCGATTTACAAAATATGAAATAAAAGAGAATCAGAACAATAAATTAAGAAAAGTTGACCTAGAATCTTTACAGAACGTTTCGTTTCTGTAAATGAAATCTTTGAACAATGTGTTTTATTACAGCAGTAAGCCTGATGTTTTAAATGAAACGTTAAAGATAAAATATTTGGAATATCGCAATATATATATGTATATATATATATGTGTGTGTGTGTGTGTGTGTGTGTGTGTGTGTGTGTGAGTGCATTTTTTTCTTGGTCCACAAGACGAATACTGGGCAATAATCACTATAGAAACTTTAATACAAAAAATAAATAAATGGAATTGCTATCTTTATGTACGGTAATAAAATGTATACTTTTCTCTTCAGACACTTTATTAATTTAAAAATTATGATATATTAAACTTTTTATATAATTAAAGGAGGTGAATCAGGCGTATTTAAGAAATATAAATATTTTTCATGTTTTTCAATACGGTATGGATATTATAGTGTTGGCTGCACTGAATATTTATCTATTGTGAAACCGATTTTTTCGATACTCAAAGGGATAGTTCCACGATATACTTAAATAATCGATAATTCTTCTGTTGTTTACTAATTGGTCTAGTAAAACAACACACTAAACTTGCAATCATCGAACTTTGAACTAACAGTGTCTTTAAAAACCTAAGCTTACCAAATAAGCTGAAGTCAGTCATTTATAATCAGTCAGATATCAACAGACCTCTCATAATCTTTAGGGAACTACAATTTGTGTCAACAGAAACTCCTGCACTTACCATATTTTTCATTTCTCGGCGAACTCCGTTGCTCGGAAGCTGTCTTCTTATCCTGGCTTCCTCATTTGTCACACCACACGCAGCCGACGAAGAACCTCCACTTGATTACAAAAAAAAAAAAATGACTCACGTGTGGGAGGCTACAAGATGCTCCCTTCCAAATGTCTCGGGCTATGCCGAGAGTTTAGCCTTTATATTACGGTCCAGCGGTAGGAGCTCGTTCCAGGTGGGGAGAAAGAGTGATGGCAGGGGATTGGCCCGGGAATGGGCACACAACAACACTTTTTTTTATTGCCTTTTAATTTTACTACTCGTTAGACCAGAGGTTTAAAAAAAATAAATAATAAACAGCTTATCCTTGTATAAAGTTCGATGAAACGTGGACGTTAAAATATAATGATATTAGGTAAGAAAAAATCTCTACCATGACACTTTTGTGTTTTAATTTCATTATTTCCTTTAGATCATTATTCTTATAAAGAAGGGGCATATTTTATTTAATCACTTCTGTAGGTTATGTTAATACTTTGTCATGGGGCACATTCAGCCATAACCCTAACACCTCACGAGCATTCACATATCTTATTAAGAAATTGAGCTCAAAAATGTAATCACAATTTTAAATATTTCTGGCTATTTTTATTGTTTAATTTCGATGTTTTAGTTAATAGTTGGAAAGAAAAATAAATGCAACTGATAAAAGTAGATCGTTTTAAGGCACTCCCGAAAAATGTTAAATGTTAAATTGAATTTCTAACAAAATATTATATACTCCAAGGGAGTCTGAACGATTCTTATAACTACTATAAGGTGATATAGCTACAATTTCGATCAAATTAAGGAAGGCACTAATATCCCTTGCAAATAGAAGAGAGTACAGTATAAAAATGTTTGAAGAACTTAAAAATTTGGTTTGGCATGGCGAATGGCATGGTGATTATTTATATTTTACGCTATTATGAATTTGAAATTATATTATGTATTCTCTGATTCATTTTCTTTGGGTGTAGCAATATCACATCCTATTAGCATTAACAAGGGTATGCAATACTACTGATTACATGTATTGTACAGAGCGACCCACGTAAAACCGACCGCCACCTCGTAAATAAAATTGGGCATTATACCTGTTACGCCAGTTTACATGCCGACTTTGTCTTCCCAGCCTATCCATGACCACAGCAGGTGTATGAACGAAATGGGGTCTGTATTTTTTCTTATTAGTAGCAACAAATGTATGCCTTTTTCACCAACTTTTGTATACCGATAGCAGGACATTTGGTTGCGTAATTCTCCCGCGTTTTCGTGCTAGAATCGGTACGTGCTTTGGCATAGAGAATGCATATCGCACTACACGCTATGAATACTTTCTCACGGCATAGTCTGTGTCCTCGTTTTGACGGAGACTTTGAAATTACCATCACCTATTGGTTATAACGCAACTTCCTTTCTTTTCCTTTCCCCTCTTCGCTAGTACTCCTTCATTATCTGATTTACCATGGCCTTGGCTATATACACGTTCGAAACTGACTCTGGCCGGGCCGATGTTTCGTGATCTACCCAGTACTTCGACTACTATGTAATGTATTTATGTTTCGTTTACATAAACTACATTTAGTTAATGATGAAATATCAATATAGTTTCTTAGTATGTTTGTTCAATGAGAAAGATATCAAAGATGTTTGGAGGACGCTTATGAAATGCTCTCAAGCACTTACAGAATATTTAATTATAAAATATAATATATATTTAAATCCAAAATTAACTCAACAGCAAATCAATCTACCAATATGAAATTTAATTGTGTAAACGTTTAATATCCGCCTAACTGCTAAGGTCTTTTAAATGATGAATGGAATGAATTAAATGACGTAAATGAGCTCAGATTCTTTGTCTAGTTATGTAGCATAATCTTATCAGAGTAAGGAAAATTACCGAAAGAAAAATGTTACCCAGGCAACATGAAAGATTATGTCTTTATCCCATTTAAATCTGATCAGCATCTTGAAAATGGAAAAACTAAAAAGACACTCATCGAAAAACATACATCTCGACCTCAATTAGTCCAATTCTAAAGAAAAGGACACAAATCACAGAGTGAAATGTTGTATTTTAGATTACAACTTAGAAATCTGTTCGAAAAGGATTATGGATTCTGCCTAACATTTATTATCGCGTGTTGGAGCAAAAAGACATTTTATGTAAAAAACGTTCTTAATCCAAATTGTATTTGGAATAATCAGATTTGTTTCGCCAATACTAAAATTAAAATCAAATATAACTATTTCTACTTATTGTAGTTGTCATATGAAACTTTTCTGAAAAAATGTATTGTCAATAGAACATACAATTAATTATTCTTATTCCATTGCATTGCATTGCATTGCATAAACAAATGCTCAAAAACTTTTTAATAGAACGGTACCACCTTACTCAATAGATCTTGACCTTCTGCTGCCAAAATAGACAATCAAAACTGGTGAAGCTCATTGAGTGGATTATGTCTTCATTATTTTTGGAATAGTGAATATTACTGATCATATATAAGAACCTTATATGCTATTGCAAAGCAAGAACCAACCATTCTGCCTTTCATTTAAATTTCACATTTTACAACTATATATGGTACGATAAAAATATATTTAGTTATGTATTATTATATTTCGATTTAAGATGATATATGTAGAGCTTTAGCTGTAAATCTTGTCTGATCATACAGTTTTTTACGTACAAGGCTACAAGGCATATCGCAGCAAATGGCGCCTGTAATTCAACTCCGCTTGTCATGACTGAACGTCGCTTTGTAAATCTTTGTTTCCTGCCGGTTTTTCAGCACTATTGTATATATCTACCTAGTATATATATACACACACAACATATTCGCAAAGATATATACAGTTTACTCTGGGCTCTAGAGCAACGCTTTTTCTGTGTAAACTTTACTTTAATTATCAGTCATTTAGTCATGTGCGTGCAGAATAGGGCTTAGCTTTAAAAATATTAACTATAAATTGTTTAATAAATATTGGAATAAAGATGTGTAAATTTAAATAATAAAATGTATTCACTAATCATTATACTACTTAAGATAAAATATCATATAACAAAATATAAATTTAAGGTTTTGTTTATCTTTATTTATAAAGATAATACCTATTATAGTGCTACTTAGAACATTCCTGATCCACAATCTTCTTCCAGTACTGTAACCCATGAGTGTGTGCACAAATCTGTATCTCCTAGTTCATTGCAAAATAAGAAACACGAATAAAAAATGTTCAAGGTAAACACAGATGAAATTGGGGCAATTTTTAATATTTGCTAACAAAATCACTCCCGAAATTAGCACAAGAAGTGAGTTTTTCGAAATGTAAAGAAAAGTATTAGCATTGAAACTTCACAGAAGTCAAACTTAAATCTGGGAATCGGAATGTGTTTTACTGACAAGTGCTTGTCAGGTGGATGACAATTCTAGCATCTTTTATGAGATCAGATTGTATACAGGTTGTAGCAAGCGGAGTTGAAGTGCGGACGCCACTGGCTACGGCACACTTAGTTTCCGAGACGTAAAATACTGCATAAGCGGACGAGTTTTATAGCTATAACCCGGTCTATAGAACAAACACTTTTAAAGGTCTTTATTTTCTTCTGTAACTAGCTCATATGTGAAAGCACTGTCGATGTACTTTCACATATAGACCATAGACTCTTAAGTGTCTATGGTCTAAAACAGTTACATGTAAATATCTAATAGCTGCATGTGTATTAAATTCAATTAATATAAACGCTATACAGCTTCCAAACGTTTAGTGCATCTTCGACAATAGCCATTCATTTCTTCTTTCTATATAAAAATAGCATAGTGTATCCCTTAAACGGGAAAGGCCTCCTAACAATCAGGGGGAACTCGTTTTTCTTTAACTTGGTGAGCTATTCCACGCTAGTTCATATGATATTTAAAAGAATATGTTTGTGTTAGTTCTTTGTGGTACCATTTCTCACTGTACTGTTTATTTACTGCAAAAATGTCTTCTCGAGAGATTTCCATTTTTCTCTTCCTCATACTACTCTTGACCACCGCGGACCTTCATATTCATTGAAGAGGTCTGTCTACCGTCTTTTGGGTCTACCTTGTCTCTTTTACCTATCATGGGGTCCCATGTAGATCCACCTATTGTTCTGCTTTCTGGCGACGTGGCCGCCCCAATGTCATTTGATTCTGGTGGCTAGTTATGTGATGTCTGTGGTCTGAGATAGCTGGTTTATTACTACTATAGATAGTTGTCTTTCAAAGTTATTGCCAGGTTCTTGCATTACTTTTTCTGTTACTGGCCATTCTAGCACCCATAGAGTAATACAGGAGGGTATGCGCAGGTTTTGAGCGTCGGGAAACTGATTTTCTTAGTTAGTGTTTGGTCTAACAATATAAATTTAAGGGCCCAAATGCTCTTCAGGTTATTGAGATTCATCTTTTTCCATTTTATCATGGAAGAAAATCTGTTGTACTAGGTGTGCTTATTTGCTCATATGAGGACAATTTAATCTTTCTGTATCGGATTTTTAGGTCCGTTTGATATTAATTGTGTCTTACTTTGTTTAGTGAGAGCCCTGCATTTTTTTATGTTCGCATAATAGTTAACATAGTTTGTAGTTTTTTAGGAGTTTTGACAAATAGAACCACATCGTCGGCAAATCTTAGATATTTTGTTAGTCCACTAGTTTTTATTTTGATTCCGAGATTATTTTGCCAGTTCATTTTCCTGCATATTATAAGCTCCATTACACAGACGAACAGTTTTGGCAAACTCCTCTTTCTAGTTGAAATGCTTGGAGTGCTTCTGAATATACTTTGCCTCTATTCCTTCGACTGAGTCGAAGGCCTTACTATAGTCAATATAGGCGAGATAATGTGTCAGGTGAAAATTCTCTGCTTTTTCTATCGGCTAGTATTTAGCTTGGAGATGGTCAATTGTGCTAAATCTTGTTACTTTTTATTTCAGGCAAGGGATATTTTCATAGGTCCTATAGAATTCCTCGACATCTGAGAACTGACATTATTTCTCAAACTTTATCTTATATAATGGAATAGTGATTATGAAAACAGCTATAAAAATTGCCGCTTAATACGTTATCCGAATCAAATACTGGTATCGTAGAGGAAAGGGCATTCTTCCTGTTAATCAGTTCAGGACTCTAAAAAGCAATTCCATTAATCAGCGGCCCCGTCTTAATATTTAATGGTCGCAATGAAGCGCTTGCTGTGAGTATCGAGAAGCATTAAACAGTTGGGTTCCCAAATAAATCCCCATGTAAATTTGCTGCAAGTCGTTTATCATCTTGTGTACACTAGTATTGAGTCTAAATGGCATCTACTACTACTGACCAGGATACACTTTTTTGCCATTGCCAGCTTGCTGTTTTCACGAACCTGTAGGTACTCTCCTTTGGCGTGGCGGAATTGCGCCGTAATTCTGATGCCGGAACACCCACAGGGCGCCACTACGTTATTCCAGCGAGGAAGACAGTGAAAGTGATACAGTACACCAGGGAGGAATCTCTACTAACCAGACCATGGTCCTCTTAAAGATCGTTCTATGAAAGGAAAACTCCTTATGATATCCGGGAATCGAACGCGGGACCCCAGGAATAGAAGTCATGAGGTCTGACCGCTAGAGCGTGGGGCTGGTCGGTTAAGGAGAACATTGCCGATGCTAAAATATATGTACCAATTCATACTGCTCTTGCTAGGACTACGACTAGGCTCTCTGAGATTCTTAGCATTCCTTACAACTGTCCAGGTTTTCAATCTACATCCTGTAGTCTTCAAAGTTCTGGAGCATTTTACATTTTTCATCACGTTTAATAGCATAAATCAATTTATTGACTTTTTATTCTGAGTCCCAAGCACTATAAACTGCTTTTTATTCAAATATCTATACAATGCCCTTGTTTATTTATGTGTTTTTATTCCTCCACACCCAATTATGTCTATATCTTGCCATCCATTACATTTATACATGGCGCTTTCTTTAATTTTTACGATTTACATCTTTAGCTTTTAAACTGTTTTTTAAACCAAAGAATGGGGCAAAGCATAAAGGTAACTTAAGTGTGTCATGATAAAGATATGCTTATCGCACAAGTACATACTTTCCATAATTTACAATAACAGATTCCATGATTCCGTTAATGTTTGATATAGGAGCATTGTTTATGGGTTACATCTTCCATTACTGGACCAATGTTATT
Source organism: Metallyticus violacea (assembly GCA_030762175.1). Classification (NCBI taxonomy): domain Eukaryota; kingdom Metazoa; phylum Arthropoda; class Insecta; order Mantodea; family Metallyticidae; genus Metallyticus; species Metallyticus violacea. The sequence continues at coordinate 107,200,294 of CM060831.1, forward strand.
GAAAGTAAGTGGTAGGTATGTGAAACATTGTTCCGACAGAAACGCATCATATATCGTAGGTCTAGACTTCTAGGAGGAAAAGGAAAAGAGGTTCCGTTCCTCCAACAGTGCTGTGTTCCTTAACTTGACGCTACAAGCTGAATCCAATCGAGCTACTGAAAAGAATCTCTTGCTGCTGGAGGAAGAAATTTCCTGCTGCTAGTTTCCATTATTAGGGTGAAATATTGAAAATATGTGAAATATGGTCTTATTCCATTTCGCAACTAAATCACATATACATATACCAATCTAATCTGTCCGCTAACCTCGGGCAAATCCTAGAAAACGGTGGACCCAGTGGTTTAGCGAGTAAATCATTGTAATTGTGGCAGACTGCTCTAATTCCAATTCGCAACTAATTCAGCGAGTAAATATGTGTAATAGTGGCATATTGCACTAATTCCAATTCGCAACTAACTCAGCAAGTAAATCATTGTAATTGTGGCAAATCTCCATTAACTCTGGAAGGGGAAAAAATAAAAGCATTATGTTGCAGTATTTGAAACTTCTATTCTATCTTCACAATTGTAGCACAATGTTCAAGCGGCTGTTGATTATGAAACGTTATTATCTAGTCAATAGCTGTGTTAACACTACCTTCTGCTCTCTTCACCGGGCTCGGGCACGGAGACTAGAGCAAGAGATTCCTGCAGCAGCTCGCCAGATTGCATAGTGCTGCATTCGATCCAGCTTTTAACGTTGAGTTATTCCACATTGCTGGAAAACTTGTTTATTGAAGTTTAGGTTATTAAAGTCATAAAATGTCCGCCAATTTACATGAAACTGGACTATGACCTGCTACCTGTATATCTTAGCAGTACTGATGTTCAGTTAACGCCTTGCATCTTGAAGGTAACAGCTTCCAATGACACCATGACTTGAATCCGTCGCCCACACGGCTACTTTCTCTGAAAGTAGCGGTCTTTGTAAGTACTCAACCTACAAAACGCATGTTTTGCAGTTTAACATGACCGGTGAGCAGAACACACTCTTCAGATAGCCATAAATCATCCATGTAATCTGGATCGTCATACAAATTTGCTACTGCATGCTAGAAACACCTGTATCCAATAAAAATGAGCACCAATGTTTTTCACCTTACTAAGATATTGGTAAACTAATATGTAACTTTTTAATATATGATATATACATCTTTTAACATTTCCATAAGGTTCAAAGTAGTTATCTTCGTAGTAGATGGTTTCTAAACGATGCTCTAATAAACCTTCGACGTACCGCTGCCAAGAACGGTTCGTCTTTCTTCCGGTACTATAATTTCTGAACTAATACTCCATACTCCAAATCCGTTCTGCTTATGTAGTAGTAGAAGTAGTAGTAGTAGCAGCAGCAGCAGCAGCAGTAGTAGTAGTAGTAGTAGTAGTAGTAGTAGTAGTAGCAGTAGTAGTAGTATTTTTAATTCCAGTTAAACTAAGTACACCTATATAGCACAACACAGTCGCATGGGTAGCAAGATCGTTCATTCTCTTGTAAAATACTTCATTTTTTAAAATTAATTCCAACAAAAGAAAATAAAAAAAATTTAAGAACACACCCACACACACGCGCGAAACAGACATACATACAATAATTCTAATTTTCATATTATTTATGCACAATGTTTATAAAACTTTCTTGTCCCTAAAACGAAGTATTTAATTTAAGAAAATGTCCAGATTTAACCAGTTTTTGTCCCAATATGCCAGCCTCCTCTTATCGGGAGTCAAAAATGATTCCAGAAGAAATTTTATCCTATCATCTTCTGTCTGTGCGCATTTAGCCAAAATGTGCACCCAGTCTTCCGGTCCCGAGCATAATGGGCAAATCCCTCTGCCTTCTTCGTCAACAACCTTACGTGCCCTCCAATCTCCCAGTCTAAGCCATGTTATTTCCTACCTGTGATTCATGCCTAGCTCCAAGATATAAACATATTTACCCCATCTAGTTTTAATTTCGCTCTGCAGGTCCAGAGATGACATCTCTGGACCTGCAGAGATATCAATCTATTTATTTTTTAAGCGTCCCATTCAATTCAGGACATGAAACGGTCGAAAAATTTTGCTCTTTTTTCAGACTTGAGATTCTTTTTCGTGCCGTAAATGTACGTCACGGTCCCCCATGGCTTTACTTTCCTTCCGAACGAAGCCATACTTTGGATTTTTACGCCTGAAAAAATCCATCGTTCCGCCTCTCATGGTACACCATAGTTCGATGTTTCCCTCCGGACCCCTAGAATTTGCTTCCAGAAATCACATTGTAATTTATATAGTCCATCTATTTTATCCCATCCCCAAACCTCACTTTAATATAGCAATGAGAACTTAATCATTGTCTCATACATAGTTTTTAATGATTTTATTGGCATGTTCGGTATCCTAGCTAGCGGTCTCAATACATCTAAGAGTTTACCGCTCCCCTGGAGCTGTGAGTTTATTCCATTTTATACTTATGTCAAATCTTATTCTAAGATATTCAAATTGTTTATCGGTTCTGGATTATTTCTCCCCCATATATCCATTTTTCAGCTTGCCGCAAACACGGCCATCATTAAAAGTGAGAGCTTTGGTTTTAGATGTATTTATTAGCATATCCCACTTGCAGTGCGTTTAGGACATTTTGTAGATCTGTTACCGTCCTAGAGAGAATCACTATATCGTCGGCATATAAAAGACTATTTGTTGGTCTTCAATTACCTTTGCATCTATGTCCTCATTAACAATATCATCAATAAACAAATGAAAGAGTAAGGTGATAATATACAACCATGTTGAACTCTTCTCTGCGCTATGTTGCACTCAGATTTGTTGTAGAAGCCAGTCTTAATAACAAATTTGACTTCCTTATACATTGACATAAGAATGTTAATCATTTTCTTAGAGAGCCCTTTTCGTCTTAATTTTTCCCATTGAGCGTTTCGTTCTACAGTATCGAACGCCTGCATGGTCATTCGTCAGTCATCACCTACCTGTAAATATGCAAAATAGAATTTCCAGTGACCAATCAACATAAAATATCAACTTCATCTCATGTCGATGTTTCAGGTTACCATTTATTTATTTATTTATTTATTTATTTTGGCTCCAACCTGTATAGTAGTACTTGCTACGCAGCATTGATAGAAGATACGCTATTGTCAGTGTTTGTAAGTGCCTAATCAAATCATTGCGTTCTTTACTTAAATTATTTTATATACATGGCTTTGTTATTAACATATTTTTTCTTGTTGCCCTGGACTACAACAACGCGGTTGGAGCATGGAATTCGTACTTTTTTTTTTTTCCCATGGTAAGCCTTTAATGTCTCACAACCACATTTTGATACCATAAATGAAAAAATTAACAGGACTAATGACCCTGGGACCGATCTAAACAATAACGGTTTGAAACTTGATTTGGGAAATATCCTAGTTTAATTCCCGTTGAGCCGGCAATCCTAATCTCGGTTTTATTCGTAGTTTCCCCTGATTATTTAAGCGAATGTTGGGCGGGGATTACGTTGCACGAATTTTCTGCTTTCGCATCTCATATAATTTCATTCCATAGATTCTATTACATGGGTGATAGTGCCATGGTGAGTTGGGCTGGTACGATGTGACGGTGGCTTGCGCTTTGGAAATTTTTCTGCCCCGGCGTCTGGAATGGCAGTTGAGATTCTGAGTGGCTCGCTTAACTCAAGGAGTTCGTCGAAGTGCAGGCATTCTATCTGAAAACATGTTAGAGACCTCATGAGCATCCGCGCAGTAACCGCCCGTAGATCCATGCCGCCCGGTGAATCCTCCATCTCATTCCTTTCTCCCAGAGTATCCCAATTGGGCGAAGGCATAAAGGGCCAACCGTAAGCAAGTATCCACCCCCATTCCATACCATCCAGTTATCCATCAATGACCCATGAAATCTATTTCCGCCTATAACTCTAAACAGTTTTAGAAACTATCTCTCTTATCCTCTTTTGTCTCTTTGAGAAGCGATAGTTAACGGGCAAACAGTGCTTTTACAGTACCAATCTGAATCATTAATATTTATATGTCTGCAACCGAGTAACATAACGATTTGTACAGCCAGAGAAGGTGTGTTCAAAGCTCAAAGAAAGCCGATGAGAAAGGATAGGCATAAGTGAGCAATCAATGAAAATCTTCCTGAAAAGTATATGTCTTAGAATATACTAGAACCCATGTATATTAAACAACATATATTATATTCCATTTTTTCTTAATTTAACCTACATTATCAACATCCTATTTTTTTTCTTCCATAATTGGATTATATTATTGTTCATAAGATAATGAAACTAATAGCTTTTAGAAGACATACGATTACATTATGATGTGTTTTCATACTTTCCCAGTATTTTAACACTTTGAGGAAAGTTCGATTCGATTCAACACTACAATATACATGCCCTGTAACCTAGGAAAACATTACTTCATTGAAAATATATTTTATATTGCATTTTTATTTCATGTATCATTATTAACTGAATTTCATTAGCTCATTTTATGTATGATTGTTCTAAGTCAGCAACCACACTTAAAGCACATCTCATCAATGAGTAGAATGGCTTCCAAATTTTTTGAGAACATGACCTCTTTTGGGCAAGCTTTGTTTGAGAACCCTTAGCATTGCATTTTACATTATTCGGAAAATGTCGGTCCGGGTGGTGCAGGGATAACCATATTTGCCTGCTAAATCGGGCTCGCGGGCTCGACCCCGGCCAAAACCAATGGATTTTTGGGCGTAAAAATCATAAGTATGGCTTCTTTCGGAAGGGAAGAACATGGGTCCCGTGTCACACATTCCTGATTTGAATGGAACACTGATGCCCTCAGATGTTAAAGAGCGTCCGTAATAAACCAAATCAAAAAAAAAAAAAAAAAAAAAAAATTATTCCAAAAATAAACGATTCTTAAAAATAGGAAACAACAAAAATTATATCTAACAAGTGGAAGACACACAAAGAATGACAAAAATGGATTTATATGATGAAATATGAAACGAAATATTGCTATATAAATGAGCTCAATACAAATCCAAAAATATACATTCTGATATCTTCAAATGATGTGAATAATAGTTTGTAATTACAGCATACAAATTGATAATAAATAGTTTTGAGAAACATGATTTGCAACAAATATGAATGTAAAATCATTAAAATATGTGGATGGCATGTTTAAACTATATTTTGTTGTTTTTTACACCAATTTTTGCAAAAAAAAAAAAAGTGTAACAGACCCCGAATGTGCAACGGGAACTCTTACATTATTAATAATTTGCAGCTTTGTACTTGAAAATTATATCACTCTACGGGTGTCAAATACATAGGTAGAATTTAAAAAACTATTTTTTTTAAAAAAACAGCAATATTATATTACATTCTTGTAGTTTTTTTAATTAATGAAACATTTTTTCATATGTTTACGCTAATGTATCCGAAATAAATATATGCTAATGAGGTCACCACCACAACTACCAAGGGATCGCAAACCACTTTTAGAGAATTAACTGCTTAAAAAGCAACAAAATATTATTTTGGGAGTATATTCATCAATGCGATCTATTAACAAAGAGGTAATACATCTTTGTTATTTTTATTCTTGAAAACTTTTGTTAAAAACTGTACGACCCGCCATTATTACTTCCAGATATAATGTGAGCTTTCTTTTCTTCCTGTAACTATAAGGCAATAATTGTATATTTTTTAAACTGCCTCATTATTCAATTTTACGTGCGTTTTCTGTGCTTGTTCTTCAAAGTTTTTAATTAATTTGCTGTTTCTTTGCTATCCTGTAACCAATAAGGAGATCCTTTTTTACTTTTTACTTATAAGGAAATGGATATATAAACGGCTACAACAAAATCTCTACAAATTTATTTTAACTTAACCATTACTATATTAACTCATAGAATTGTCATTCAATATCCATGTTAAAAAACACATGCGATCAACAATTGAATGTCATCGTAAAGGAAGTCAGTCCGATATGGTTGGTTCATAAAATATTTTTACTTGTTTTTAATATAGCAATTGATTCATAAAACACCAAATTTAACACATTATACATAACGCCACCCGGATTTTCGAATTTGATGGGGTCAAGCTATGCCTAATGTCTTCATAGCATTTTCATGTAGATGTGAGATGTATTTACAGAGTATACACATTCCATTATTTTGGTGTAGTTATCAACCCTGAGATCTCGCCAGAAACTCTCACTAATGCATAAATTAAAAGTAAAACTTGACAGAAGATTAATGTATGCTTTAGGCTAAGACATTTTTAAGTAGATCAAGTGGTACTCTCAGTGGTGGTGAACTGGGGTACTTACTTAACGCTTTCATTTACCTGGAAGTTTTAGGTCGAGGAATACAGTTAATACAGTGCAGAGGGTATAATAACACGTCAGGGAAGAGTCCATCCATCAAGCAGCAGGTAACAGGCGTAGATTACCCGGACTTTAAATGAAAATTTTAATTTTTTAACGCATTATAATCTGTGATATTGTTTAGGATACCGGTTTGATACTTCACCAGGCCACTGTGTATAACTATCAGAAAATAACATCAAAAGATAACAAAATCTAAATAATACAACAATAAAAACCACATAAAATTAACCAGATATTACATAAATATAAAATATGGCATAATATAATTATCGTAAAATGAATTAATAAGTAAAGACCAACTGCAAATTATATTAAATGCTTTTGAAATAAATCAATATAATGAACGCAATGAACTTCCAGAGGATGCTGGAAGATATACGAATAAAACAATAAATGATTAAACCAGATAATAATTATAACCCACTTCACATCAGATATACGTTCAATCCATTTAAATAACAAAACTCACTAATTTTATGTCGAAAGCATCACATGAAAAATTTATTTATCAGATCCATTTCTTCCTGCTGTTTTGATAAGGCTTGAAATTGTGGTATTTATAGAAAAAATAGAAACCAGAATAGCAAAAAGATAAAACATGAATATGAAGTGGCTACTTGTAACAATAGATGCTGTATTTTACTTAGTTTCTCACAGTGTTATCAATGTTTCTGCATAATTATTAATAACTGGCGGAAAAACAACACCGAAGTATGTGCAAGATGCGCAAAGAAGATTCAATTCGTTGAGATCTTCTTAGAAACTGCCTTTGAAGGAATTTTATTTAGGTTACAGTACTTTAATCATAACAAAATTCCAGAGTTGTGATAAATCAAAATAATCGTCGCACATCCAAAGAAGCTTGGAAATTACTGTTAATAAACAGTTTTGAAGAAAATTTCTAAAAATAAATGCTTTATACAAAAACTGTACATAGAAATATATGCAGGCATTTCAAAATAAACACTAAATTTTAAACAGTATTTCTTTAAAGTAAGTTTCAGAAACTTCATAATCAGCAAAGGGAAGATACAATGCTAGAGATGATGTTGACTCCATCCAAAAGACGGCATGTGGTAATTAATCGAAATTGCAGTATAATATTTAAAATAAAAGGCGTCCTTACTGTTTGCACCATAGAGGAAAATGAACAGTCACGAGAAAACTCGTGAAATTCATAGAAGGATGAAGGAGGAAGAAGGAGGAAGAACAATATAAACTATCTGAATTGGTGAGAGAAGAGGGTATTAATTCCAATTTGGAATATCTTGGAGCGATATTAGGAAAATGATAGAAGAGTGGATAATATCTATCTGATATAGTTAATGTTGCAGGAGCTGAAATCAGCTATATAGAATCGATAACGCACGCCCTTACACTAACGCAAAAACTCCCACAATTTGGAGATTTCAGATTTTACAGAATACTCTTTACAGCCCATATCTTGCTTTCTTAGATTATGCTGTGTTTTCATCCGGAGAAAATTTGGGAATGAGGTAAGGTCAAAAAAATAGGAGCAAAAATGGGAGCTGCAGCTATAACTAATATGTCCTTATCTCAAGAAATAAAGGAGTTGGTAAACAAAATGTATTGGAACGAAGAGTGAATATGTATAAAAATGGACTATTTATATTTCTAACCAATTTCAATATCTGAAAATAGTAAATTTGTATTAGTTTTTAAAAAGCCTTCATACATACTTGTTAGAAAATGCTTGGAAAGATTTATTATAACACATATATCTGAGCTATAAGAAAATTGTTTAGAAAGAAAAGACGGCCAAAATAAATTAAATAAATGAGAAATATATTAGGAGATCTAGAAAATTTGGATACTGTAGAGAGGAAATTCATTTTTTGAAATAGTGTCCACACCCAGCACTGATGATACATGAGGTGAAATGATAAAGCGATAAATGTTGTTTTGGAGGGAAGCATTCCAGGTCTAATTTTAATCCGGCATTTACCATTGGTGAGGTCTGAGGAAAATCTAGAAACAAATTCATCAAGAAAGGATGATTACTTTTTATTTATGGACGTTCTTTAACATCTCAAGTCATCAGCGTTAGGATAATTCTGACGGAATTCAAACCCGTTTACAAGTCCGTACAAGAAGCCAGGGTCACCGGAGTAGGTATGAAATGATATATTAAATAATCGCTATATGTATCCCTGAAAATGGTTTAAAATACCAGTTAGGAAGAGCGAAATAATATAGTTCCTAAATCGTAAATAGTTCCTTAAAAACAAAATGTTACTTCTATAATGAACACTAATATAATGAAACTGTTAAGGAAACACGGTTCAGAAGGTCTAGTGGTAACATAAATGCTACGCAAACCCAAGGTCGTGGGTTCAAACGCACCAGGCTTTTGCTATTGATGTCTGTATTGAGCTGAGAAGGAGCAATGTGCCCAGAAAGTTTTTCCATATCCGTTTTTGTTGGCAATGCAAAATTTTCGAAAAATGTCTGCTAAAATACAAAAATTGTGAAATTATTCATTGTTTATCATAAATAATGGAATAATTAAGGATTTTTTTTTAAATACACCTAACCCATTGAACTAAAAGGAAACAACTTTTAGAAAATAAAGTACGAAACAAAACAGTTACAGAATGAATAATATATTCTATAAATTTTGAACCGCCAGTCCAAAGCCTGGATGAAAGTTGCCCAATGTTTAGTCAATATCATGGCTTTATATATTTTTATTCGAATACTGCGTCTGAAACCTCAATTTGACTTTAAGGATAATGAAAGTAGCAGACAGCAAAAATATGAGCAAAACGTTCTTGCCAGAGTATTTATGAACATGTAATATCACCGGAGGCTAAGCCTGGAAAATAAATGTGGGAATTCAAATTCATCTAGATGGTGCGATTTCTATATTATCGCATCTCGAAAGTAAAGTCAAAGGATGCCCCTCTGTTTCCTTTGACATTAACACGAGGTCCATTTGTACAGGAGTTGTACAATATAGCACTAAAACAAGACGTTATAATGGGTTCTAGAATATTAACATTTCTCCCATAAATGTGTTTTTCCTTTATACTGTAGTTGTGGGTAAATCAGTTGGTAAACGTGAAATATATTATCATCAGTAGAATTTATGTTTTATTCCAAACATCCATGAAATTTGTTTTAGTCCCTTTTTCCCTAAAATTAATTTATTGTCCTATTCCTGCTTTCATATGTCCTACCTATTATGCAACACTCAGCACAAATCACTGACAAAAGGGAAACTCTCAACTATGCATTGCATAGTAACTTTATCCACTTCTTTTCTTAGAGCTTGTGAATCAACATTTTCCCTACAAGTCTTAGATAATATTTTAAGTGTTACTGAGTTACAAATTACAGCTTTCATTGTCTTGCTGAGCTGAAGTTTATGGTGGGCGGCACGTAAATAATGGTAGAGAGCTGGTGATATACGAAACCTGATCGCTGGCCAGATCAGACCAAACCGAGTGATCATAGTGGCTATGTACCAAACTTCTATTTGCCTGACTAATAGTTTAATTTGTAGCTGCAGTCTTGAAAACACTTATTCTATTTATAACAAAAAGAAAAATTGATTAAAATAAATCCTTTAATCCTTTGTTACTCATATGTGCGGTAAACGCTTTCATTTAGAAGCACATGACAAAGGCAAGAGACGTGGAGGGTGTTATTTCTTTCGAAGTAAATGATTAGACTGGTATTGAAATGTTAGTTGTACTATTTCTTTCGCCTAATTCTTTGGGAAAATTAATATTGTGATTTGAATTAATTGTACTAAGAATGGGTATGGAGCTCAACGATGCCTATGTTTTAGAAGTTAAAAAAAATTGCTTGATAGCCTACATGGTATAGTGGTAGCGTTTGCAACTATAATCTGGAGGTCCTGCTTCGTTCCCTGGTGGTCTACTGGGAAACATACTTGCCTCGTAGACACAAGATCATGAACTCATTCCAGGCCAGAGTCGATGGATTTTTTTCGGGCGTAAAAATCTTAAAACATAGCTTCCTTCGGAAGGATAATAAAGCCGTGGGTCCCATGTCATAGTTTTAGGACGTGTAAAAGAACCTCGAACCTGTAAGAAGAGGCCTCTGGGAAATTTTTAATGGCTTTTTCACGCCCTGAATTGAATGGAATGCCGAAACCCGAGATGTTAAAGAGCATCCGTAAATAAAGCAATAAATCAAAGTCAAAGTAACAATAAATATGACATAAACAAAAAAAAACTTCTCGAAAAATTTCATTCACACAGTCGGTATCAGCGAGATATCCAAAACAAACTCACTATTAGACAAAACACACTGACTTTGAATCGTGACAAATGCTGGGTACGTCTCAGCGTCTATCCACTTTTATACTCGTCTGTTTTATTTCATTGTTCATATATGATTGCCTGATGCCTATTCGTGTTTATGAATATTTCTTTTTTGCTAATGGCATCTTATATTTTTATAATGAAAGCACCCAACACAAACTTCATTGCTACCACCACAACCTGTTATTTTATGAATGCAAATATCTTTGAGGAAAAGTTTCATTAACTCACTGACTTGCTGGTATAAGTAACTTAACAAATGCTATGCACAGATTTAGGAAAATATGAAACAGCTCCGTTATGCTGTGACTACACACGCTTTTCTCCATCAAATTGAGATATAGCCTACATGATGATTTGACTATAAGAAATTATTTTCTTACATCCTATTCAAGCAATTAAGTCAATTATTTCTCGCTTCCATTTAAAGAAGTTAGTAAAACAACAGTTATACAATTTTATCCGAGTATATATATATATATTAATATATATACACACCGAGAGTGTCAAAAATGTGTATACACTTTCAAAGTGGATGTCTATTTGATGCATTTCAAAGTTGGACCAAAAACAACAGTAATGTGCAGTATGATGTTCTGTAAACAGATGTGACTCACATACATTATGATAGCATTGCTACGTGACAGACAATGAACAAATGAACCCAATATTATCGTATGATGTTCTGTAAACAGTTGTGACTTACATTACGTTATGCCTAGCGTTGCGATAGCAAAATGAAGCCAAGATTATCGTTTGAATAGCGGTGTGGGTTGTCATCTGGGGATCTAATCGGACCATATTTTTTTGAAGGAACAGTAACTGGCGAAACCGCCAATATGGCACACAATATAAAATGATAACTTATCAAATGAAATGCAGTGTACCTGAACATGATCCATACATTCATCTTACCCGCCATTCATACACTCTATGGAAATGAGGAATTTCACTTCCAACAGGACAATGCACCAACACATTACCATCCAGATGTATGTGCATACCTTGATGACAATCTTCCAAGGCACTGGATAGGACGAAGAGGCCCGATTGAGTTTCCACTGCGTTCACCGGATCTAACTCCGTTGGACTGCTACCTATGGGGAACTCATAACGATGTCGTATACCGTAGAAAACCAGCTACATGACAGCGCTTCGGAAAGAAATTGAAACATTAAGTGCTGCAATCTCTGATGACACTTTCGCAAACGTTGCTCAATCAGTAGTTCAACGTACAAAGTGTATCGACTCCGATGGTGGGAACTGTTGTAACTGTCCGTTTGTGTGAATTCATTTTTGTAATGTTAACAAAGAAAATTCTTTGCTTGAAATGTGTATATATTTTGGAACCTTCTGTATATATGTGTATATATAACAGAAAAGGAAAAATAAAGTAACACTATTAGCAATGTAACAAATAAATAGTAATTATTGAAGCTTTAAAAGGATAAAACCCTTAAGATAAAATCACACTTGAAATCGCTATATTTCGAACTCATTGAGTTCTTCTATGGCAAGAAGACAAGTGATGGTGATAAAAGTAAATATTGAGTATCGAAGGTAACGTTATGCTTGGAAACAGATGAAACTAGAAATGAGAGTGTGGGGTAAAAAATTAATACGTCAGATTTAAACCAGGTGGTATACGCGCTTTATGTAAAAATATAGCTGCCTTTCTTCTATCTCTGAGTAAACTTTCAGAGCATTGTGTAGGTAATGCATCAATAAATGTTATATTAAAAGCATCATCAAAATCCTTACAGTGAGATAACATGTTATGTTGGGCAACCGGCAAGGGAGACTTGGTTTTAACAGAACGTCTGTGATTGTTCATACGTAGCGAAACAACAGTAGAAGTTAAACCAATACAAAATGCTTTGCAAAGCTTACAAGATAACATAAACACGACGTTCTTAGAACAGGTAGCTTGATCACTTTCACTTGTCTAGCTAGTTTCTTGCCATTGAAGAACTCGCAGTAGTTCGAAATATAGCAATTTCAAGTGTGACTCTTTCTCTGTGTTTTATCTTTATCTACTTTTATTATTAGTGCTAATTTGTTACATTGTTAATAGTGTTTCTTTATTTTTATTTTTCATTAATATTATGTATATATATTGACTTTGTCATCGATATTTCCACTGATCTAGTTAATAATTAATTTTTATTTTTAGCTTTATCTCTCAGATAAGATATATTTTAATGACGACAGTTAAAAAATGTAACCTCTTTGTTTATTAATATCATTCTTACTCCATTTAATACAAAATACTCTTGTTTTTAACTTCATTGGGAATACATTAATTTTACTACATTATAAGTTTTTCCAATATTATTCTTTGTAACATATCCTCATTTTTAGCAATTAAAACCTACTCTTCAGCATATATTACTGTAAATGTGTGTTAAGAGTATGCCGAATAAAAGTAGTTATTGTTTTCCAAGCATTAAAATGTTGAGCTTGTGCAAGTAAACTGTATCTCTGCTAGCAACCTATTTAGAATGAAGGATGCTGTAATTATATTAAAACGATGTATTAAGTAAATTCACTATGCTTTTTGATAATAGTTAAAAGAGATATTCCTCAATTAAAAAGTCCATAAATTTCGGTTGGAGATTGAACGCAACCAATTTGGGAATATCGCATGTATGACCTTCAACAGAGTGGACTAACCATGATTTCATCAGAGTATTTCATAACTCCAAATCAGTCAAATGCCAAATTCTCAATGCAATTTTTTTCTTTGGGTATTACGTTTAATCGTATACATGACATAATTTGCTGAATAAAGCCAAAGAAATAAAGATGAAGAGACAAAGATGATTAAATTATATGTTCGTACATTGTTTCTTTTCCCAGGTCACCGTGGAAAAAAAAAGTATTGAAGAAGTGTAAAACTGAACGTTTTACTGTCAGAGAGAGACTTACAGACCTTACGGAATTGGTTTTTCATAAAGATGAGAATTGTATTCAAGTTCGTCCATTTAATAGTGGCGCTGTAATACGCAATTTCAAAATCTCTTTTCAAGCGGACGCTGTAAAGAAGCATCCTTTACAACAAAGATGGCTAACGATTGTTTAGATACAATCTGTGGGTATGATGTATGCAAGACATTTGCATCAAAAGTAAACGGCCTTTCCTCCATGGTGCATCGCAGAACAGAAAAGACATTCATTGCGAAGCGAAATACCGCGTGCGATGTGGCAGCAGGGTTCAAATGCTTAGGGTCATGAGCTGATCTTTGACACCTAGTGAAGCAACGTACTCCCCCACACCCTTCAATAATGTCACGATGTGAGAGTGTCAACACTGCAAAAACCCTGTTGATAAATGTATATATATAGAGAGGTGGCCCATGGCGCAAGAGATGCCCTCTAAAACACCTCAGCCCCCCAACTTAGTGCCGCGATGTGTATCTGTGAATACGCTATTCGTCTTCCACGACATGAAAACATAGAGTAGTGAGCATTAAATTCAAGAAAGTGCTGTAGAGGAAGCCAGTTTGGAAAAGCGATATTTGTTTCAATACTATAAACATTTTAGAATGAATGATGTTTAAAGTCCGTTTTTGCTACAGAAGAACCACAGGCAATGGACACTGATGATACATGAAATGAAATGTTATATTGGGAAAGGATTTATTTTTAAGGAAGGAATCGTTCCAGGACTAAGTTTATGGTAACTTTCCGGCATTTGCCATTTATGAGGATCGAGGAAAACCTGGAAAAAACCTCAATCAGATCTTGGTGGGATTCGAACCCCAGACCTCCCGCTCACGAGTACGCGCTTTAACGACCTCGGCCACCCGTGGCGTTAAACATTTTAGAGATTCTGTGAACAACTTATTTGGTTATCTTAAGATGAATGGGTTTTGCAAGGTTATTACATCATGGATTACAAATATGGATACAGGATTGCATTTTATAATAGGAAAGACAGAAGAGATAGATTATAAATCCAAAACTATTTACCTTATTAGGAATACCTTTACACAGCTTCAGGTCTAATTTTTAAGTGAAAAATGTTCAAAATGCAATTCTCAAACTTTCGTTGATCCCCTTTAAAGATTTCCCGCCGTAGCGGACTTCTAAGACTTAACTCAAAGTCTTTACTACTAAACGTTTTTATAATACTTAACGCTCGTTTTTACTGCCGAGGCATCACAGGCGATTGTTACTGGTGATACATGAGATGAAATGATAAATTGGGAAAGGAATTTTTTTAAGGAAGGAAGCGTTCCAGGCTAGGGTACACCCCCGATATTTGTCACTAATGAAAATCTGAAAAAAGAAAACCTCATTCGGGGAGGACGGTCCTGGCGGGAATTGAACTCCAGATCTCCAACTCACGAGTTTGCGTATTAATGACATCGGCCAATGTGCTGGTCTAAATTAAAAATTATAAAAAAGCATAAAATATTAATAATAACTAACTATACACAATGGAAAAACTTTAATCGTTAATTTAATTCCTAATGAAGGGGACGATTTCACTTATAAACCATGATTTGAATTGCACTTGGATTGAATTTGCATTTATAGGGATAGAGATGAACTTTTCAGCACCTCAGCCAAACTCAAAAGCTGGCCGTTTGTGCCTACGCCCCTAGTGGTATCACCTCCTGGAGAACATTGCTTCCAGAAGATGCCGAAGCCTTGCTCCAAGAAATTCGAACTCCTCAGAAGAAGAGCTTCTGCACATATGCAGAACCTTATCAAAGCGCAGGCTACGCACACAGCACCATCACATATCGCTTGACACTTTAGACCCTGAAAGAAAACACACACACACACACATAGAGGTGAAATGAGAAAGTGGAAATTTTTTAAAAGGTATTCATTCCAGCATTCACCTTAGCGACCAAAGAAAACCACGAAAGTACCCAAGATCAAAATAGCCGGCTCCTGAATCTATCGAACGCATGTTCAAAGCATTACTGTCTTAGCTATAACGCTTGGGTCACAAGCTCTGAAAAATCGGGCTTAATAGAATAAATTTATATTTCTACTTGTGGTTCCATGTTTTCCAAATGTTGTTATTCTTATTTTTTTATGAATAAGTGCAGAGATTTGCTTTTACAAAAGGAATAAATACTTTCAAAGCCTTTTTCCATAGTTCGGGAACGTAGTTTGCTGCTAAAAAAGCGTATTTTTTTGCCGAAGAAACTATGCTTTTTTTATTTGATTTATTTGCTGACGCTCTTTAACATCTCAGGTCATTTAGCGTCCCATTCAATTCAGGGGGTGATTTTTTTTTTTTTTTTTTTTTTTGCTTTTTTGCTCAGAGGCCTTTTCTTTCAGGCTTGAGGTTCTTTTTCGTGCCGTAAATGTACCACGTGGGACCCACGGCTTTACTTTCCTTTCGAAGGAAGCTATACTTAGGATTTTTACTCCAGAAAAAAATCCATCGATCCTGGCCGGGATTAAACCCACAATCTGGGGTTTACGAGGCAAGTATGGTTACCACTACACCACTAGGACTTAAAGAAACTATAATGGTACATAGTGTTCTGCCTGATCCGTTTTTAGGTTACTTATTTTAACTCCTTCCAAAATAAACCGCTGCCACCAGTTTGATTCTAATTTTCTTTACCTGAATAAATACACATTTTAAATCTCTATATTTCGTTTTTTGGTAAATCATTATTATCCATATATTCAAGAATATAAGTGTTGTTAATAGCATTCTTTGACGATTCTGATGTTATAGTGGTAACCGTATTTGCCTCGCAGTCTAAAAATCACAGGCAGGCAGGTTCGAGGGATTTTTTCGAGTGTCCTAAATATGGCTTTCTTCGGAACGGAAGTAAAACCGTGTTTCCCGTGTCATACATTCACGGCATGTATAAGAACCTCAAGTCTGAGAGAAGAGGCCTCTGAGAAAAATTTATCGGCCTTTTCACGCCTCGAACTGAATGAGAAGAACATCCGCAAATAAATCAAGCAAAAAAAAACAAAAAAAAAACAGCATTATAATGCTTCCTAGGCCTCCTGGAAGTACTTCGCGGACCATAGTTTGAAAAATACTGGCCATATAATCAATCCTGTAGGAAGATCAGTTCGATATTTCCTCCTGTGGTTAAGGCATCAATCAATCGATTAACTTTAGTTAGAAATATGCAGCACCTGCTATTTGTGTTTTCTTCATACGGGACACAGCAGAGCTCTAGCTTTTGCAGAATCCCGCAAATGCTACCCCGAGTTTCCGTCCCCAATTTTCAAATGTCGTGTTTATTTACTTGGGCTCAGAAATCGTCAGTGAAAATCACTCGCTCACTAAAGAGACCATATTTACGTTCCAACATTTCCATGCAGAAATCCCTACGTTTGATATGTATTTCTTTATGCAGATTCTGCTATAACTACAATTTGTAAGAAGTCATTTTCAGTCGCTTAAACAAAACTTGCCAAGCAGTTTGTTGCGGAATTTGTAATTTCAACCTCTCTTTGTTGATAAGCAGTAACCGTACCTGACTTTTGATTTTTTTATAGTGAGGTAATAAGTTATGGGCCGCCTGAGCGCGTTTGCTTACTGAGAAAGTGCAGCCGCAGCAACCAGAAAAAGCCCGTCAAGCAGGATTTGCGTAAACTAAGCGAATTCCAATGCAAGTTGAACTTGTAAAGGTTATTACAGAGCAATGGAACAGAAAATGTGGTAAAAAGCAATAGCGCTAACTGAAGATATACGTATGCACTTAATAAAAAAATAACTTTCAGGCTTTAAAGTATATGTATTTCTAATATCATTATTATTTTATTTGCGTGTTATTTTATTAGCTTAACATTTCCAATTGCACTTAATTATGTAACAACTAAAACGGAATGTGGTTAACAGTTAAGCTAAATAGTTATTTTTAGGTGTATGATATTTTGTTTTTCTATGTTTCGAAAACTTGTGTTCTCTTTGCCTGCATTTATTGTACACTTTACTATATCAACATTGATAGAATACATACACTACCGCTTAAGATTACTACATCGCTCTGTATCGCTCCAGGATTCCCTGGAATTCAGCCTTTTCCGCTGCCGTTCGGCACTGAAGCCGCAATATGGCCACTGTCTGTAAGGGTAAGTCCGATTATTCGTCCATGCGTATGCCCAGACTATTCCCCCGAACTCTGTTACATGGCACCGAGTATATCGCTTGGCGAGAATACCGAATTGTTAATGCTAACAATAACAATGCCACATCTGGTCCCGGGCCACCTTAATCGACGACCTCAGCGATTACAACTCCGAATGATCTGATTTCCGTAATTTTCAGAAACTATTTTTCTTATTTTAGTTAAATGGTATAAGCCCAGTTTCGTTGCAAAAAATAAACAACAAACAAACAAATCTCTTTTTAAAATTTCGGGTTTGTTACACCCCCACTGAATAATGTGATTTCCATGATTTTCAGAAACAGTTTTCTTATTGTATTTGAATAGTATATATTGAGTTTCGTCGAGGAAAAAAATTTCTGCAGCCAGAGAGATGTTTAACTTTTCGATTTAGATTAAACCCCATCGCAATGCTCAAAATTTGTTGAATAAATAACCGGGTGAATTGTTTGTTATATGCTGTGTTTCCTTGAGAAAAAGAAAATGGGGCCACTAGGGCATTTACACACATAAGTGCTCATTTTTATGGTCATTTCTGGTGCCTAGAAATTATAATCGATGGATTTTTAAGATATTTTTTAAAAATATTTTCATGAGTATAACCGCAATAGCTACTTTCCTTCGGAATTCGCTAAAAGGGAGAAATAGTCGCCGTGCATAAAAGCAGAATGTTTGTTTAATATTTATATTTTACTCAAAATGATAGTGTATTTAATAATAATAATAATAATAATAATAATAATAATAATAATAATAATAATCGCTAGCTGATGTTACAATGGGAGTTAAAAATGGTGCGTTAATGCCGTACATTGCCAGAATCTGCGTAGGGAATTCCTGTATTTCTCCTAATTTTTCTTCCGTAAAAACATAGCGGTTCGTAACATGTTCCTTGTCACTGAGAGATCATGTCTCTTATTATTTTTTAACAAGTTGGTGAACAGTTTCTCTACCTGTAACCTAACTGACAGGATATTTTCTTGCGAATCGCTTAAGTATTTCTCTGCAAGAATCCATTTTCACATATGTATCGTATATAAAACCCCGCTCTTTAAGAGTAAAATATAAATATATCTAAGGGCGTAACTAACGAAGAATAATTAGCACAAAAGTTATATATATATATATATATATATATATATATATATATATGTATGTATATAGTATACATATATATACACACAATGAAAGCACCAAGTAGCATAAAACCTCATAACCACTCGCTGACAAAGTCTCCCTTAAACTAACTACAAGCTATATCTGCACATGCATATGGCCTTCTCTCGTTGCGCAGCCGCAGTCTACTGATGTAACCCAACTAACTTCATTGTACAAACATCCAGTCCCTTCAAACGATTTGTAACAATTTAGATCGACTGTCTAGTACCTGATTGTTACCTGAACATTTTGTGGAATTCGTTGTGGAATTGTTTTGGCTACTTCAAGCACACAATAAGATTCCTCTGCAAAATTTATCGCCATCTTGACTATTATGGCTGCATAACAATTAGTTACAAAAGAGCAACTATTTTCCAAACTTGTAAAATTCTTCATTTCCCCTAAAGCGCCAATAGATTGAGGGGCTGTAGAATTTTGGTAAGATAATGCGACATGACCTAAGAAACAAATTAACTAGTTATTCTTATTTGTTACATTTCATTTAGTTCTGACTGATAGCAGTAGTGACTTAAAATGTACTTAAATTCTGAAAATTTTATGTGATTTTTTCAAAATAATTTCCGTTTTTACAATATCATTAATTAATATCGCAATAATACAGTTTTAAGTGATTTAAAACATTAAATAACTTATTTTTGATAGAAAATATTATCAGAATATTAACAAACCTTCTCATAACTTTGGAAATTATAGCGTAATCCACAAATGATTAGAATAAAAAATAGAAAAAAATCAAAATTTAAACAAATAAATATATAAATACATAATTGAAATAGTAGGCATTTTCATAATTATGCACCAAATAATATTTTAATAATAACAAGCAATAATACAAATGTATATCTACATTTTAATTTCGATTATTGAGAGAGTTTCATTATGAATTCATTTCAACGGGGAATCATTAAGTGTACAGTCGGTCGCCAACAGAAAGGATTACATAAAGCTCACAAAGGGATGGAAAAGAAGGCGAGAATTTAACTTTTTCAACTGTTATCTTGCTCTTTTGTTTTTTATGCCGCTTAGTATTACTAATGATATTAAAGTATTTATTATCACTGTGGTTAATATTTATAATTTGGTTTTGTCATTGTTGTGCGCGTCTATAGAAATATAGCTGTAAATGAGCACCAATCTATATGGACGTACCCCCCAACTATGAATCTTAATTATTTACGAGAAGGAATTGATAAGCATTTATTTTTGTAAAGAAAATCACAACCTAAGGGAATTAAAAAATCAATTATCATACTCGGCCTATTCCCTCTTTGGTTCCTCACACTTGTGACTTTGGTTTCAGATTTAGTACGCCAGCGCATACGCGGATGTACGCCATTGTGTTTCACGACATAGAGAGGAATAGGCAGTTATAGACCTATTGACTTTAATGTGAGTAAGACAAATTACTTTCAATAATGGGTTGGTTTGTAATGGGAAGGAGACTTGGAAATAAGCAGGACAAATGCTATACATGGATAAAATTTTCATGAATTTGGGCATTACTTTTACGATGAAAGGAAAAGGCGAAGCATAATGCAGCAGTAAAAGCAGTGGTTAATTAGAAAAATCCCAGATGTGCCTGTAGGTTTCCTGGAAACCACCTTTAGTGCACTAGTCAGATCTGCATTGAAATTTGAGACAGAAATTTGGGGATGGGAACAAACGGCAAACCTAGATTCAGTGAGAACACGCTCTTGTGAAGGGCTTTAGGAACTGGGGAGTAGTACAACGAATTATAAGCGGGGATTGAAAGTGAAACCATAGAGTGTAAAATCGGAGCAGTGGAGTATGGTTGCAGATGGGAACCAAAATTCGTATAGGGTAAGTGCTACCCCGAGCGGATAATGTTGGGTGGGAACATGACATGGACATCCAAATGAAGAAAGCAGCTGGAAACGATAGGCTTAGACTCCATTTAGATAGAAATAATGAACGTAGAAAAGTGATTAAAGTCATTAATGAGTGAGAATTTTCCCAGTCTGTGGGGAGCAGCAATCGGATATGAATATACAGGTACGGAAAAATGGATAAAGAAGTATCATCCAATCGAATGAAATGCTGGACTATGCTGTCAAGCAGATAGGTATAGTAGTTTTTAATTACGTACTGAGTCTAAAAGATTTTTGCGTCATTGTTTATGTCTTTATAATGGAAAACATTCCGGACTGAAAATGCTGTGACTATTTTACAAGGCAATAATGGAAACTGAAACACAGTTCACAAGTAATGCTCCTTGAAAACTAGACTACTATAGCGATGTATTTAAACTTTTATGCTGGTCTTTCTAGGAGGGCTGATTACATTGTTAGTTATAGGATATTTTCTCTATAAAATAAAACTCTTTGCAGCAGCTGCATTGGAACAAATACTTCTCATTACTGCCAATGAGGCACTAAGCTAAAATAAAATAAAAGTTTCAGAAGTAGGGAAAGAATGACTAAAAAGGCAGAAATATACAGAATAACATAAAATAGACAGCAAAGTACAAAAAAGAGGGAAAATGAAACCTTCCCATAATATCTCATTGTTCATGAATATGTTTTGTAGATTTAGATGTTTTCTGACGGTCACAAAAAATTGCCACAAATTCTACACTGTACTTATCAGCTTCTTATTAGAGAAGGCTAAGATATGGAAGTCTATCAAAAATTCTTATTAAAATATTTCGTATGTTTACTTAATATAAAATGGTTATTTATTAAACTATGGTGTAAAATGTGGCATTGGCGTTGCTTATTGACTTACACTGACTTTGACTACACTGTGCGGAGGCCCCACAAAATCGTTTTTGTTTTATATTGTGCTTAAAAATACTATTTCTACTTGGTAATATTTTTACTTCCCTCCATTTAAAATAAAATGAACTTTATATCAAAATGAAAATGAGATAACTAGCAAATGTGCAAAAAGTTCACGTTATATATAACGAAATAATTTGTGTAAAATTTATGTTTTTCTCAGAAAAAATAAGTTTAGCGAAAACTTATTGGATAATTATTTGCAGGATCTTAGTTTTTGTCCATATTGAAAGAAAAATGAATAAATAATTATTCCCTTGTTTGAATCACAATGAAATGGGCTGTTTTCGTGTGAATTACTTAAAAAACACTAATTTGAAGTCATAGGTTGTATAAATTATAAGCAACTCGCAACGTCACAGTCACCTTAGATCCGCAATAGCACTACGAGAATGGCCCGTGAGGATGTGCATACTGTTAGTCCTTTGTTTTCTGTTTGTTGATATTCAGTGCGAGTGCGTATACATATCGTAATGCAGATTATACTTTGGCAATGTTGCCATATTAATGAAACGTTTATGTTTTAAGTAGCCATGAGTTAAAGCACCTGCATTATAGCTTTTTATCGATTTTCATGCACTACATTGTTCCTTTGAATCTGACCTGGTATTTACTTTTATTTCCATCTGTGTTTCTCAAATATTTTTTTTTCATCATAAGACAATTTCACCTGGTATTGAGCTATCTCAAAATTGAATTTTGCATTATATTTATCAGTAAAAAAATCAGTATTTAAAAAAAAAATATATATATAAAGTTTTAAAAAATTATATATATAACTTTTTTAATTTGAGGATCAACAAATTTATTTTTAGTTTATTATTACATTAATGAATAATTAGAAACGCATAAAATTTATCTATAATGAAATAAAAAATACACAATTTCAAAACTTATAAATTCTTAAATTAATAACAAATTCGTACATTCATATTAATGACATTTAACAATCCCTCAAGACATTTTCATAAATATTTTTTTTTGCGGGGTTTCAAAAACTGCATGAGTTTTTCAATAACTTTCTTCCTTTTTTTGGACATCAAGCTCTTTTTCTATATACATGACTTCAGGATTTTATGTGCATTTTATCTTTTTATTCCGGGTTTGAGAACAAAACTTCCTCAGCTGAAGCATTGTATCTATTCTGCATAGCTACAGAAAAATTATCATCTTCGATAGAAGGTTTCTATATGAGATAACATACAGATAAATGGACTTTCAAAATCTTCTTAGCAGACTCCTTTAATTTGCTGATTTGCGAGTCCTTGTAGAGTGTTTTAACAACACCAAGTGATAGCAAGAGATAGTGGCATTCATTGGGTGACCGAATACCTTCTTTTTTCTGTATTTCTATTTTCTCTTTTTCGGCCTCCCTTAACTTACATGTTGAAGGATCGAACTGTGTAAGGCTATGCTTTTGAGACTTACTAATTCAATAAGTTAACTACACAGAAACTGTGAAATTAATGAGAGAAAAAGAATATTGTAATGTATTAGAACAACAACCGTTTGTTTCTTTGAACAATCAACATTTTAGACTCCATGGTGGTGGCGGGCGGATGTGTAACTCATTTCTGAATTCGAGACTCCCAGATACCGCGTGTGCATACCCAACGGACACCACTGCTTCACCCAAGTGTGTGTGTGTGTGTATACTCCTTGTTGTAAAAGAAGTAGGAAAAAACCCAGTGACCTCTCCACATTTTGTACATGTCTTCTATCCAATTCCCTTCAAAGCCGCAGGGCATCTTTATTGCCTAAACCTTAAATCTCCTCACATGTGTTACATATACCTTATCCAAATTTCTCTTATATTTATTACCCCAGTGTAAACTTTTATCGCTCCGTAAGATATTTTTAGTGTTTCAAGTGTATTGAATGGAACAGAGGCGAACTCTGGTTTTCGCCAACCTTTTGATAAATCTCGCAATAAGCAGAAATATCGAAGTTGGAAGGCATATTTATTTTGGTAGGATAATTGGATAGTTCTCACACAGTCACACATTAATGCTCAAATCCAATAGGTACCTTCAAATTTATAAGCATCTGGAAAGTATAGGCAGACACTCTTAATTATTCACATGTCTGCTTCGAGTCACCCTAATTGCGCGAAGGACTATATAAGGCCCCAGAAATGGACTCTCGGGGGCACGACACAACAGAGTACATGGAGTTTCCTTGTCTTGATATCCCTTGTCAATTTTGTACATAAGTATAAAAGTATTCACATTCTGAATACTCTTCTTGGGACTTAGAAAATTCTCAGCAAAGTTTTTCATTTACATTTTTGTAATCTCTTGCAGTGCTGTTCTGTAAATAAACTCTTACTAGAAAGAAGTCCACTTTGTGTTTCAACTCTTAAGTGACCAATCTACCCATGTATTCTTCGGCTTACCGCTTGGCCTTCGGCGGCACCGGGACACAAGTGGTCATCAAGGTGAACCCCTCGCCTCGTCAAAAGAAAAGCCCTACAACGCAGTCAGATCCAGCAATTAAATCAGGAATTCCGGTAGTAGTAATTAGAAGATTAGACTGCTAGAATGGGGACTTTTTATGCAATATTCTTATCATTTTAATTATCTTTAATGCTTAATGTACTTTTGCAAACAGAATATTCAAACTAAGTAAAACTTCTTCTTCTAAGTCAGGCTTTCCATAGCCTCATGTAGGCCTTCGGCTTACCGCGACGACCGCTGTGATATCCCGTGATATCATTGTATGTGATCAGCACATCGCATCCCGCTGGTCGCTATATCGCGGCTTACTAGATCGAAGATTGCCACCTCTCCATCAGGCAGCTTCCCAATTGTCCTCATGAGGCTGGGGGACCCTGTTCCAGACCTTCCTAACTTAGAAAAACTCTTAAGCAGGTATATGGAATCGAACCCAGCCTCCCGGCTAGTAATCAGCAACGCTAACCACTAGACCAAGGAGGTGGTCCAGTAAAATTTAGTTTTAGTAATTTGGTGGTTTGATTAATTTTCTTATACTATACATGCAACAATAGTGAAGCACAGAATTTCACATTTGCAGGTGATCATTATGTTGAGTGACTGTGTCAAATCATTCTCCTATTCTTCCTTCTCATTCTCCTCATCCTCCTCCCCCCCCTCCTCCTCCCACGGACAATGTAGCTGCCAACCTCAGAAGTTTGCTAATCCAGTAATAAATATATATTTTAACTCTTAATATAAAACATAGCAAATTATTTTTGGCCTATGTCCACAGTTGAAAGCAAGATGCCAATGTCATGCCAGACGCCTCGGCTCCATCGATGGACAAATTCTACTCGCACAACTTTAATCAGTAACAACACACAAACACAAAATGTTATTTTAATTCATAACGAATACCACTAAACTTGGTTATAGAAGTTGTTTAAAGTGTCGCCTGCCTACAGTCACACATTTCTGACATCTTTTAGTGAAATTTACATTCACTTACAACATTTCTGCTTCAGCAATTACTGGCCTTTTAATTTCTTTAAGGCGAGAGTTAATTCTGTATACTTTGTTTTAGTAACATTTCAATGCAATATACCACAGTGATATTTATTTCACACTGTAATTTATAAAACTAGTGTACCAATAGCTTGTAATAACAGAAAAACTGGAGCTATATTAATATACTAACCGCAAACTGAGTAATAATAATAATAATAATAATAATAATAATAATAATAATAATAATAATAATGCAGACAGAAATAATGCTTGCTCTCATAACAACAAACTGTGTCCACATGTAGCCGAACTGTCTCTTACTATTAAAGATAAATTACTCGCAGTGCTGAGCTGCAAATAACTTTTTGCATGGATTTTATTCATCGTAGCAATACGGTTTTTGCAGACTCTTGGTGTAATGGTATAATAATAGACTGGCAGGGATTAGGGAAAAGGAAAATCCATTGAACTTGAGTTCATCATCTGTTCATTCTAATTTATCTAATGATAACTGTAAGAAATTGAATTGCAAGAATTGAAATTGCTCATCCTAATACACCTTTTCTGGTAGTGATCTTATAACAGAAGAAAACTTTAAGTATTGTTCAATACTTTCTATACACGACTCTTGACAAAACAAGGATAT
Organism: Metallyticus violacea; assembly: GCA_030762175.1. Lineage (NCBI taxonomy): Eukaryota > Metazoa > Arthropoda > Insecta > Mantodea > Metallyticidae > Metallyticus > Metallyticus violacea. The sequence goes on from CM060831.1 coordinate 107,226,197, forward strand.
AATATTTAAGCCTCAATATACAAAATGGCCTTATATATTTCTGCCGAATTGAGTATTAAAATACACTAGACGCAGACCATAAGTTTCCGATCTGATAATGTTAAGTAGGTGAATAAAGATGCTGGTATAATTTTTCAATCTTTCTTTAGTTCGATGCATTTCCCACATCTCTGGATGAACATTTCAGTCCCTCCAAAAATAGTCCGAATGTATGTTTGCAAAATCGTGGAATATGAGCGTTCTTGTACTTATTATTATCGTTCGTGCATCTTCAAACTCGAAAGTCAGATTTCGTTTTGAAAACAGATAGTAGTCACTATGGGATAGGTCTGGACTTTACGATGGATAATCTAGTTCCCGGAAGCCACTTTCAACAGAAGCCGTGTGGACTGGTGCGTTGTCGTGCAACAGAATCCTTCGATTTAGCATTCCACACTTCTCTTCCTTAATGGCACCGCGCAGTACTTCCCAGTCACAGTTGTGTTCTTTTTTTGAAAACTATCATCAGAATTCCACTGCAGTTTCAAATAATTTTCACAATAATCTTCATGGACTGTATGGCCTTCACTTTTCTAGGGGTTGTTTCATCGTTCTTCCGATACACTATCGTCATATTTTTTAAAAAAAAGGATCATAGTAGAAGGCATTAATTTTGTCCCCTGTGACATGTTCCAATGTTGTCCTTTCGTTATCAGTAAAGGTTAATCTTCTGACAACGTTCCACGCGCACCTGCATTTAAACTGCTAAAAGAAATCAGGGCACCCATCTTGCATTGATGTTATGCATATGCAAATGTTGATAAAGGGTTGAGAAGTACAGTTGTTTTAGAAAGTCCTAACTTAGCAGCTGTTTCTTTTATCTTCAGACACCTGTCACTCAGAACTTCCTCCTCGAGAAGGGAGAGGTATTCTTGTGTGACAGATCCTTATATGAAATATTTTCAAGGCTCTCTCTGCCCAAAGGAACTATTTTTTTCACCCCTTTACAACGAAACATGAAGGAGAAGCGTACCCATATAGGGGTGAAAGACCTTCTTTATTTATAAATTTAATCCTGCCCAGTATTCCATTTTGAACGTCACAGTATTGTGCAATACCTTTAACTTAAATGAGCTTCTCCAAGCAAATGAAAGACATGGCAGGAAAGGAAGCGCAGTGTTTGAAACAGGTGAGTATCAGATAACTTGAACATCGCAACCATTATGGAATGTACCTTGTATCATAAAAAACATCAGGAAATTTACACAGCTAAATGTGGTCATTTGATATTATAAAATAGGTGGCAGAAACTCAATATATGTATTTGCCAATCCTTTAATTTCTAAGATAGAGGAGATCATAATGGAAACTCGAGCTAATACGAGTAAAATGTCTATTATGAATTTTAAAGGCTGTCAACAGTATAGTATATACTCTATGTTGGACATTTCCGTTAAAATTGTGCATTAATGCTTGCAACTAATAAAAAGCAAACGTGATATATTATTTCTTTCTTGCAAGAATTTCTATATACATGTCATTAACTGAACCTCTCTCTCTCTCTCTCTCTCTCTCTCTCTCTCTCTCTATTGTAGATAAGCAATATCACCCTGGATAGTTATTATGTTATAATAACCCTATCGCATTTATGCTTATTCATTTGTTTACTTCTCGAACTTATAAACTTATAAGTTTATAAGTTATAAACTTATTTTTTGTTATATAGGACATTTGACTGACTCTCCAGTTTCTGGCATAAAGCATACAGACAGATAAATAGTATAATAATATACGGAGGGAATCAGGGCCTCTGCGACAAATCTGGAGGAGATAGGTCTCACAAGGAAAAATATTTTTTGTCAAGCAATTTATTTTCTCTGATGCGACATTTGGAAGCTGCGTACTCCTGTTAATTTATGTTTATGTGTACTAAATCGAACGTTAAATCACATGATGCTGCGTCGTTTACTTCTGTGTGTAGTGGATGCAAGTGCGGGTGAAAGCTTTGTCTGAGTTGACTGGCATAATAATGTGTTACGGCAAGACTAGAGGAAACGGCCACCCAACTAAATATATTTAGATATTTTTTCTTTGGGATCATGTGCAGAGTATCGTGTATACAAGACGCGAATAGATTAAGCGAAAATTCCCTGTTTTAGATCAAATTCGATACAAATCTGAAATGTTTGCCATAGTCTGACAGGCAGTGCTACGACGATGTAATGAATATAATCAGGTTCAAGGCAGATATTTTGAACATATTTAATCTATTCCAAATGTATTTGTACAATAAATGACATGTCATATTTGTTAAGCATCCTTAATGCCAGTGTTTTGATGATGTAAGCCTCCTAAACGACACATCAGAGAAATAAAAACTTGTTCTTCATCTGAGATCTGTCTCAGAAGTTTCTTAATATACGTTTGAAATAAAGGATTACATTTTCCATATTTATAAGTAATATATTCAATCAACTTTAGAATTTAAACTGAGTTTATAATTAAAAGTTTGTTGACTTAACATTTCAGTTTGTAAATATAATTAATTCATATACTACTAAAGTTATATTATTTGTTAACAGTATATCTCAGTGTCTCGAAAAGTCAACACACGAATTAATAAGTAAAGTTGCTTAATCTAAGAATATCATTCATTTTACTTAGACGAATTTGCGTATTTATTTTTAGAGTGAATGACATAATCATTTAACGTTACCATTGTAACTTTCGTTAAAGCCACATTCCCGGAAAGTTTGATTATAATGTCAGTAGATATTGCATAAATAAAATTCAGAAGAATATGTCTGAAGGAAAAGAAAGTATTAATTCAGAAAGGCATAACTATTATATAATTTCTAGACTAGAACTTATTTGATTTATATTATAACTTACTGTAAAAGGACTTACGGAGTGAGAGATGTTGTATATAATAAATATCATGATTGTGAAACGAACAGGAATGCAGGCATGTAACTTGTGTTTTCAGCTATGAGCAAAATGACCAACTAGGTTTTAGAAATGCCATGAAAAGAATATCTTTGTTTTTACGCAAATAAAAAAGACTTCAATATAATATTAGTATATTTTCAACTAAATGTTACTGAATTTTATAAGCAGAGTTTCATTTCCCCACAATAGCCACCCATTTCGATGGTAAATTCTGCGTTCATTATGTATTTCATCATTAGTAATTGCTATAATAATTATTTCAGAATTTTTGGGTATATCTTTGTGTAAAATTAAGATAAGTAGAGTAATAATAAATGCATGTATTTATTTTTAATTGTTGTCGGTCCTGGTGGTGTAGTGGTTACCATACTTGCTTCCTAAACCCGAGATCGCGGGTTCGATTCCGGCCAGAACCTGATTTTTTCGGACGTAAAAATCCTTCGGAAGGGCAGTAAAGCCCTGGGTCCCGTATCGTACATTTACGGCACGATAAAGAACCTCAAGTCTGAAAAAAGAGGCTCTGAGCAAAATTTGTCGGCCGTTTCACGCCCTGAATAGAATGGGACGCTGATGACCTGAGATGTTAAAGAGCGTCCGTAAATAAATACAATTTTTTTTTTAATTCTTCGGAAATAAAAGAAGAACATCATAGTTAATAAAGTTTATTCAATTGTGAACATTTCGCTCAAACTCCACTCACTTTGAAAATGCTTCAGCAGCAAATACTTCTTTTATTTGTTTGTTTTTTATTTAAAAGTATTTTGGTAGTAGTTCAAGACTAGAAAATGTAATAAAATGTTTAGCTTTGTATATAAAGGTATTAAGTTAAAAATATACTTAGAAATGATTTGCAATCAATATTTTCGAATAAAATTTTAAGTTATTGCAAAACAAGTTGAATATTATATTTTATATGAAATGATTAAATATTAGCATCAACAGATTCCTATTCTCCCTTTTTTTATAACTTTTAAGTTGACTGGCTGGTTTTAAAATCCTTTTGACTATTAAAAGGTCAAGGTTGGATGGAATAGTTCATCTTGACACGCTAGTCAAAAGTTTTCACAGCTTATAAACTCTTTAAAAACAACTCATACTAAACGTTTAAATAAGCTAAGTTTTGAGTAAAATTGTGACTATTAATAGTTACTAGTGATTAGGAAATATTGTGTACCTGCTTCACGTCAGATTTCTTAGCGAAGAGCAAGTTTCTTGAGCAACGGTTACCTCAGCGACACGACGTTTGACAACCTGAATGAGCAGCCACTAGTGGCTAACGTGAGGCTTGACAAGTCTAAATGTCAACGGTTTGACCGCTACAACCGTGAGATTAGATAGCTCTCGAATTTCCTAAATAAGGAACAGAGACAGTGCGAATATAACTCCAAAAATTTGCTTCTCTTCTGTATGAAATCATCTACTTTTCTGCTCATAGAAATAAAAAATTAAAGTTAAGGAAATAAATTCTACAAGTTTAGTATCTTGAATTAAGATGCGATATAAAGCATCCTGAAGTTTGTATGAAAGGGGTTCAACATTGCTAAACTCAGATTATTTAAATTTTTAATTAAGCTACATATAATTTGTTAGATTTTAGGCAAAATTCTAGGAGGTGGTTTTACACATCACACAAATGTATTCGCAAATGATATATGTCTGAATTTACCAATCTTGGGGTTCTGCTAAAAAAGCGGAATTGCTTCTCCAAAAATTCTGTGCATTCTCCCCAGTTTATTGCTATCTTGGAATAATAAAATATATCGGAAATAAAACAATTCACCAGAGCATTGTACCCATATAATTCGTATCCCACGAAATACAGAACCCAACCTGCAATTGAACTTTGAACAAGATGCACTGGAATTCCATGGTGCAATGCCCACATTACATTTTATATTTTTAGTACATATAAACTGGACCATTTGGAACATTTTTATAATTTTTATGTGTCGTTTAAATGCTTAATGGACGTTTTCTCTAATTTCCTATATGAATATACGCGTATTTACACTAATAAACTTCTAAATTACCAGTGATAAAATATGTAGAGGAATTTATCCAAAAATTGTTGCATCATATTCAAAAACAAAACAATTATTGCCAAAAGACAAATTCAATTAAAATTAAATGACCATATGATGGGGAGCACATAAATATGCACACATTAGAATTAATAGAAGTGTCTAGCAAATAATAGCTGGTTCGTTGTCGAAATTAAGGGTAATGGTTATACATTTTTAAACATACCTAAGACGGCTGTAGATCATTAAAAACTCTACAATTTTATCGAGATCAAGAGATGGTAGAAAATGTATTATATAAAACTCTGTGTATCGTGTTTTGCTTTAGTTAATTTAAAATATTGGGTTAAATGTCAAACTCTAGGATATGCATATTTGTATGGTTATTAAAATTTACTTCTGGTTTAAATATTTTATTTAGAATGTTTATGTTCTACTTAGATACTTAATTTTTCAAACCATGTTGTAATTCAGGGTTCATAATTTTTATTTAACATATTTTAATAATTAATATGTGTCACAATACCAGATATAATAAAGCCCTGTTTAAATCTTACTGCATGTGTGTAGGAAATAAGTTCGTTTTAGATAACTTCATAACACAAAACCATATCAACAGCACACTACCAAAAATAATCTTATTAAAGAGGTGAATAACTTTTTAAAAAGTATATTATCTGGAAAATTTATGAAATTTACTAAAAGAACAGTTAAAATGAAGAAAATAATTCAGTCAATAATTTATGAAAGATACAAGAGCTTATCTTCATAAGAGTGCATACAAATGTTCCTGTGTATTTACGAAGCTGATTTATATTGGCGTTATTTGTTGTCATCATTAAGGTATTTAAATGTATTGGAATATGTATGTATGCACATAGGTAATGCATATTTTACGTTACATAGTGAATTATCGCTTCCCTCTATAGAAATTCTATATTCGTCATAAAGTTCTATGATGTTAAAATAAATACATTTACTTTCTTTATACAGTGAAACTGGCTGTATTTGATTATCGAAATTATACTTATTTTAACTTAGAGCAACGTTGTTCAAACAGAACGTTTTCAGTCATTCAGGTGTTAATACGCTATAAGATTAATTGGAAATTGGTTTATGCAGAAAGGAAACGTCCATATACCAGTCTTTACAGGGCAATGAAAATTTACATTTCAGTTGACTTTACGGTGAAAAGAAAGTGGAAAACAGCCCATTATGTCAACAATGATATACCATGTTAATTTTACGAGAATAATTCATAAAACTTAAAAGAATTTGAGATCCAAATTTAAATTATTGATGGTTTGCAATAAATAATATAAGGTGTGGCTAGTAAACCGCAGGACTTATATTTTAAACTATTAATTCAACAGATTACACATACATTTGAAATATTATCACCTTCCCTCTCCAATTCCGACACCACTCCAAGGGAATATCATTGCTGGAAGCAAAACTAAAAGCCTTCTTCTTCTCTTAGCTTCATAAGAAAGTTCGTTGCTTTTGGCTTCACTGCATCTACGGACTAAAAATGATTTCCTTTTAATGCAGACATAATTTTCACGAACACAAATGCATACACACACATATACAGATTGCATGGGCCGGTCCTGGTGGCGTAATGGTAACCACATTTGCCTTCTAAACCCAAGACTGCGGGTTCAAACCTGGCCAGGATCGAAGGTTTTTTTTCGGGCGTAAAAATCCTAAGTATGGCTCCCTTTGGAAGGGAAGTAAAGCCGTGGGTCCCGTGTCGTACATTTACGGCACGAAACAGAACCTCAAGCTTGAAAGAAGAGGCCTCTGACCAAAATTTGTCTGCTGTTTCACGCCCTGAATAGAACGGGACGTTGATGATCTGAGATGTTAAAGAGCGCCCATAAATAAACCAAATCAAAAAGAAAAAAAAAAAAGAAAAAAAGATTACATGGTGCAAGATCAGAGAAGCATGATGGGTATTATAACACGGGAATCTTGTGTTTCGCCGTGATCTTTACAGTCCGGGCATTGTGTGCAGGTGTTACCTTGATAAAGAATCCATGGCCAGTTCTTCCACATTTCACATCTTCTTCTCACCCGCTCATTCGCGAAATGTAACTAAAACATCCTTATAATTGACATGGTTAACAGTCTTACCTTCAGGTACTCAGTCCACATGAATAATTCTACGAAAATTATAAAACCAATCATTATTACTTTGAATCCTAATTTATTCGTTTGTGCTTTCTTCTGTCTCGGAGAATTGGGGCTCTCCAGTGCTGGGTTGGTGCTAGATTCTGGTCGTATTGAAAATGAAAAATTACACGAGTTATAATATACGTTATAATGATTTTCGATATTCTCAAGATATTGGTACAAATGTTCACTCGAGTTGGCTTCTATTTAGGAGAGAGGATTCTCTGCGCCACTTTTAAGCACATGTTTTTTAGAATGTGCTAAACAGTTTCTTTATCCATGTTACCTAACTCAGCAATTGCTCGAATGCTCAGGCGAGAAGTTTTTTTTACAATTTCATCGATTTTTTTATATCAGTTTTTGATATGCAAGTCCAGCCGATGGCAGATGGCCTTGAACGTCTGTATTTCCCTTAAAGTTTTTGAACCGATCGTAAACTTAAGTGCGAAATAACTCATTACCACAAACTTGCATCAACATACCACACGTTTCAAGGTTTGCGAGCAATTATACACTTACACTTCTCCGACTTACATGCTCGGTGCGTTTAAAACAAAGATTACACTGCTTTTCACACGATGTTGAACATTTCAGGCCAGAATGAAGAGTAAACACCTCTCCAGCTCTCTGCTCTAAACGCTACAGGCAGTTAAAAATGCAATTATTTTACTGCTGCACCTCATATAACAACAATAATTTTATAAAAATTATTTTGCAGTTTTGTCGATATTATAGGCCAAACGGTGAACATTGCTGTTGATTTGTATTATTTGCGAACACTCATTAAAAACTCAGATCATCAGCATCCTCGATTCAGGGCGCAAAATAGCAGAAAAATTTGCTCAGAGGGCCTCTTTCTTTCAGGCTTCAGGTTCTTCTATGTAAATTATACGTTCTACAAAATGGAATTCAATGGATCTACTTCCCTTCCGAAGAAAGCCATACTTAGAATTTTTAAGCCCCCATAAGTCTATCGACCTTGGCAGGGATTGAACCCGCGATCTTAGGTCTATAAGATAAGTATGGCTACCATTTTTAGAGACTAACTGATGACCATGCGGAATACCTCCATCTTCAAATTTTCATTTTGTTTTCTCTGTGTATGAGCTTGTTTATCCTGAAGATGACGATTTGGTATTATGTTCTCCAATTTGTGTGAGTTGATCAACAGTCGTTTCATAGTTCTGCTGCATTTCACTTCACAGTAGCTTCAGAGGGGAAACATATAAGAGTTACTGCTGAAGCAGATATTTTTATAACCTACACTTTTGGTTGTGAAGTTTCGAAGCCTAGCTTTCTTCTCTTTTAATCTCAGTAGTATATATCCCGTTTCCGGTGATTAAATTGATTGAACCGATTAAATGTGGTGGGGAGCGATGGTGGGAATGATGCTGGGTGGGGTATGATGGGTAGTGGGCTGATGGGTGGGGAGGGGGGGTGGATATCAAAATATGAATTTAAATGGATGATCAAGCATTCTATTTAAATCACCAAAAAGGGGTGTATGACAACAATTAACATATGCATTTAATGTACCGCGGGGGTGTTCACAAATACGCAAAATGTTATCGTAAATAAGACAGAACCCTTCCACCACTGGGTTTCCAGTTTCCCACTGACACGCTCGCACCTGCCCACCGCACCTGCGTGTTTAACAATAGTTTTTGTTCGCATCCCGCGCGAGAGTTCTGCCGGTCGCTGGGACCTCGCTCTTAAAATGAATTATTTTATTTTCATGGCGATTATCTGTGCTGGACCAGAAAAGTCAAAAACTATATGTGGTAGTTTCTTTCTTCTAAACGAATATTGTTACTGTAGAAGAAATGTTCTTTCTTATAGAGACACCTGTATATATTCCTTTTAGCGAAAACACCGTCAACTGCATTTCTAAAAGTGAGCAGCTATTTCTAAACGAGTATTGTCACTGCAGAAGCGAGGTTTTTTCCTTATAAATTCATTTGTATATTTCTTTTAACAAACCTCCGAACATCGCTTGTCTTTTCGCGTATGGCTTTAAAAGAATTCTGGTTCAGAAAAGTTACAAGAGAAGAAATATTTTTTCTTATAGAGACAATTGTATATATTCCTTTTAGCGAAAACCCCGTCACCAGCATTTCTATAAGTGAGCAGCTATTTCTGAACGAGTATTGTCACTAAAAGAAGCAAGGTATCTTTCTTATAAATTCGTTTGTATATTTCTTTTAACAAGCCTCCGGACATCGCTTGTCCTTTCACGTATGCTTTTAAAAGAATTCTGGGTAACAACACCTGCCTTAAAATGTATTATTTTCTTTTCATGACGATTTTCTGTACTGAACCAGAAAAGTAATTGTTACTAAAGAAGAAGAAGAAAAGGTTCTGATTTTCTGAACTATGCTTAGTAGCACTACCCCTTTGTAACTAAAAACATAAAAGGTGTTCCCTTTTTCCGTTTTTCTTTCTTATGTGGCGAAAAACCGTCACCTGTATTTTCTCTCTTTCTTAGCAAAATGAATTCCTTCCCCTTACCAAAGCCTTTTTGTACGGTGATTGGTTGAAGGGTTACGCATGCCCAGTAGAAACCCCCGTGTACGGTTATGGGTTGAAGGATTGCGCATGCACAGTAGAAAAACCGTTCTCATTGGCTGGGGCGTGGTCTTAGGAGTGGAATGTTATGTATAAAAGTTCTGTCGCGCCGAAAAGTAGTTATGTCTCATGGTAATCATGTCTATCATCAACAAGCTTAGCAAGGTCGTCAACAAAGACTGCAGAGGCAAATCTTCTATTGGGAACGGTGATGACCGTGTTCACCCTTCTACCAGCACTGGTGACTGCGATCGGCCTTCTACCGACAACGAGACTTCTAGAAATATTGGTGGTGACCAGCCTTCTACTGGATACTCCGGTAAGGGCCGTGATCATCCTTCTACCAGCATTGCTCTCAAGAGAGCGCTCTATGGGAGCAAGCTCATTCTCAAGAGAGCAACCAGTGTTGGTGAGCGGAGTCTAGTTGACGGCTTCACGTCAATTTTAGACGGGGTAGTCAACAAAGGTGATCAACCTTATACTGGAAACTCCGGTGAGGGCCGTGATCATTCCTCTGCAAGCACTGGAGACTGTGTTCACCCTTCTACCAGCACTAGTGACTGCGATCGGCCCTACAGGAAATGAGACTGCTAGAAATAATGGTGGTGATCAGCCTTCTACTGGAAACTCCGGTGAGGGCCGTGGTCATTTTTCTACAAGCACTGCAAACTGTGTTCACCCTTCCACCAGAACTGCTGTCTACGATCGGCCTTCTACAGACAACGAGACTTCTAGAAATAATGGTGGTGTACAGCCTTCTACTGGAAACTCCTCGCCCAGTGGGGGCGCAAATTCTACCGGCAATGGTAATGGCAGTGATCATCCTTCTACCAGTACTGATGACTGCGATGAGTCCTCTACCGGCAACTCCTCGTCCGCTGGGGGTGCGTCTTCTACCGGAAATGGTGTAACTTCTATTAGTAAACCATCTTCTGCTGATCATCCTGCTGCTATCATTGAGTACAACCTTGCAACCAACTTTCGAAATTATAAACACTAGCCAGAGGGCAGCTAAACTTTTATTCTGGGTATGCTGAAATTGAAATTATGGTGAGTTCGATGCCTAAAGATACAGATCCTAACCAATGGATTTCCAAGGTGTTCATGATTATTTATCTTTTGTTGATGACAATCTACTAAAAAATCAACCAGGGTTCATAGGAATAACCATTCCATGATACCAAAAATCCTGCTAGGCCATTTAGCATGTGTGTTCGTAGGTTTGATCAAGTGAATCCCGAAGCCATATTGAGATCAATGGAGAAAATAATGCAAAGTAACAGAGAATTTTTGTTGGGAGGGGGATCAAAATTTCGTGTATTTGGACAAATGAAATATCAGGTTCATGCTACAAACGCTGCGACGACTGAAGTAAAAACAGAGGAATTATAGAAATTAAAAACATAGATAATCTTTGTCTACCTAGAGCCATCGCAGTGTGCAAATTCAAAATTAACGGGGATGTTCATTATGGTTCTATTAAGCGTTATGACCATCTACAAAAACAAAAGGCGTGTGAGTTGTGTGAGAAAATAGGCAAAACCGATGGTGCGTTTACACTCGACGACGTGAAACTCTTTCAGATGGTACTAAAGGAGTATTCCATCACTGTTTTTGGCGGCCATTGCACAAATGTCCCCAACAAGTCGGAAATTAACTCCGATAAACATATCGATGTAATTTTCCACGACAGCCATTTTAACGCAATTGTAAACCTACATGGGGCATTCAAGTGTAAGTGGTATTGCCGACATTGTAATTTTCCCTCACTTAGTAAAAAAGAAACTCACCGGTGTGACCTAAACTGTGTCAAGTGTTGACAGAGGTGTCCAACTTCATTTGATAGGTATGTGAAATTCGACTCATGTCATCGCGATTTCAATGGGCAGACCTGTTTTAATAATCATTTGATTAAGGGGAAATATTACCTTAAAACCATGTCAGTGTGTGACGTAGAAAAAGTATGCCCGTTGTGTAACCAACTTGTGAATATGAGGCCTAGGAAAACTGCTCACCAGTGCGGTGAAATTTATTGTGGTACATGTAAGATCCATGTGAATGCTAACCACGAATGCTACATTCTGCCGTACAATACACCAAATTTGGGAAAGAATTTCGTGTTCATGTTCATAGATTTCGATTGTACTCAGAGCACTCTTTATTCCGCAGGCGTGTTTGAACATATTCCTAATCTATGTTTAATGTATAAAACCTGCGGCCTGTGTGTAGACAAGTCTCATAAGATGTCCTATTGTATACAGTGTGGTGTTAAAGAATGGGTATTTGACAAGGAGCATGTGAAAGAATTGTTTGACCACATCACACAGCCTGGGTTCGAATCCCGAGACATTGTCGTCATAGCACACAACTTGAGGTCATATGATGGTCAGTTTCTGTTAAAGCACATGGTAGGCAGCCTAAATTAGGACCCCGAGCTCATTATGAATGGAAGCAAAATTTACAAAATGAAGTATAATAGTGTGACTTTTCTAGACTCTTTGAATTTCATTACTATGCCACTGTCTCGCTTTTCAAAGACATTTAAACTCCCTGAATGTAATGGTTATTTTCCTTACCTGTTCAACACCAAGCAAAAGGAAAAGTATGTTGGTCCTGTACCTGAGTAAAAATATTACTGCCTAGAAGGCATGAGTGTTGATGTCCGCAAGACTTTCGAGCAGTGGCATAATGACAAGGTGTCCTCAAAACATGTCTTTGACATGAAAAAAGAAATGGTGGCTTATTGTAAAACTGATGTTTATCTCTTGAGTCAGGGTGTTTCCAAACTTAGGAAGCAAATTATTGACGAGAACGGTGTTGACCCGTTTAGAGAATGCGTCACCATAGCTCAGGCATGCATTAATGTTTACAGGAAACGGTTCATTCCAAGAAATAAAATTTCACTTATTCCCGGAGGAAGATACCGCTTAGCTGATAAGCAATCGCGGGTAGCGTGTATCTGGTTGCCTTGGTTGGAACAGCAGCAATTAATCATCATACAGCATGCTTATCGGTGCCGGGAAATTAAAGTTTAAGGGCATAAAGTGGACGGGTACAAAGAAGAAGGAAAATGTATCTATTTCTTTCATGGATACTTCTACCACAGTTGCACACGTTGTTACCCGAATAGGAATTCTAGGTTATACAACACGGGTGACCAGACCATGGATTCCAGATATGAGTACACCGTGTAGATCACGAAGATGATGAAATATGCTGGCTACAACGTGACCGAGATGTGGGAGTGTGAGTTCAACGGCTTGATTAAGGCCGATGGGGTTTTGGCAGAATTTGTCAACAGTTTTCCCTACCGCGAGCCTCTCAACCCACGAGATGCCTTCTTTGGTGGATGTACAAATTGTACGAAAACCTACTGAGAGGCCTCTGCAAATATGAAACGAACCCGTATCCGTTCGTAAATAAGACCAAGGCTTACCCTATTGGACACCCAAAGATTCATGTGGATAAATTACCAAATTAGCAGGATGTTGAGGGTGGTATTGTAAACTGTAAAATTCTTCTGTACCACCCCGTCCTGCCATTGCGCAATAACGATAAACTAATGTTTCCGCTATGTCGCACATGTGCAGAGATGGAGAATCAGATAGAGTGCATGCATACACTGGACGAAAGATATATGACTGGTACCTGGGTAGTGGACGAGATTAAAGTTGCATTAGAGGAAGGTTATAGGGTGATTCATGTGTATGAAATAACGGAGTATGACAAGGTACGCTATAACCCCTCCAATGGAGAAAAGGGACTCTTTCAGGACTATGTGAATCAGTTTCGAAAATTAAAACCGAAGCCTCCGGTTGGCCCAAAGACTGCGGCACTCCTGCAATGAGAAATGAGTATATAGCATGATTTTTGGAAAAAGAAGGCGTAGCACTGGACAAAGACGTTATTGAAACCAATCCTGGTAGGCACGTGTTGGCTAAACTCATGTTAAACTCCTTTTGGGGAAAATATGGTCAACGAGATAACTTGTCCACGTGTGAGCTTGTCAAAGATTATTCGAAGCTCATAGACCTACTTAACGACCCATATGTAGAGGTACAGTCTTACATGGTCGCTACAAAGAAGGTGATATACGTGGTATGGAAACATTGCGATCAGAACCCTAAATTGAATTGCACCACTAACATAGTCATAGCTGCATATACAAATGCCCATGCAAGAATCGACCTCTATTCCTATCTTAGGAGATTGGGTGAGCGCGTGTGTTATTTCAATACAGAGTCTGTTATAGGCACGTACAGACTGGGGGAATGGAAGCCTCCCACGGGTTCACTTTTAGGGTGTTTGACAGATGAAATAGAAAAGTACGGTGATGGCGTATATTTGCAGAATTGCATCTACAGGCCCAAAAAGTTACACCATAGAGGTTAAGTGTGCGGATAAGACGCACTCTGTCTGTAAAATTAAAGGCATCACCTTCAACTCGGGGAATTTGGAAAATGTTAACTCTGACGTTTTCAGGAACACCGTACTGAGGGACACAGGTACTTGAAGGCAAACAGATTTCTAGGAAATTTCTAGGAACTGTGGTAATTCAGTCTTCAGTGAAAACCTATCAAACAACGTGTACAGAGTGAAAACTTTGATTCCTACCCGTACGGGTATAAAAGAAGGCGTGTCAAATTGAGAGCACATCAGTCATGCACAATGTCTACAAACCAAAACTTCAAATTTAATTTCCCATGCACCACGCTAATTGCAGGTCCTTCGCGGTGCGGTAAGCATACATTTGTGAAAAATTTAATTAGTAATGCAGGCCGGATGTTTGACAATCCCATGAGAAAAGTGTTGTGGTGTCATCCGTCAGAATATTCTCCTAAATCAAGCCCGTTCTTCGCAAACCATGTAGGTATACCAGATTTGGAGACTGTTAACGAGGGAGGTTTAGTTATTTTTGATGATTTAATGTTGGAAGCCGATGTGGAAAACGTGTCAAATTTTTTCACTAGAGATTCAAATCACAAACGCTTTGGGGTTATTTACATATTACAAAACGTGTTGCCACTAGGAAAGAAATTTCGAACTATATCTCTAAATGCAAACTACATTGTCGTGTTTAAAAACAATAGAGATAAAATGCAAATTGATAGGCTTTCTCAACAGATTGAGCCTAAGAAGACTAGGTTTCTTTTAGAGGCGTTTGAAAAGGCTACTGAAAACCCACACGGCTATCTGGTGTTGGATTGCACTCAGCACATCCCAAATCAATACAGGTAACGAACCGGTGTCCTACCAGGTTATTTTATACCCAATTGTTGACCACTTTTTTGAAGGTTTTATTTGAGTGTTTCCCAGAGAGTTTAAATAAACGAGCAACGATCACAATTCAGTCATTTTATCACAGACACAGGCAGGATGAGCATTGCCAGACTGAGTAGCCCACTGATTGCAAGGCAACACGCAAATTTGACAGTGTTAGCCAAGGTTAAACCCATTTTGCGACAAAGAATATTGAAAAGTGCTAACTCTGAGCTAATAAAAGTCATTTCCGAGTGCGTACTCTACGTGTGCAGAGGTCATGTCAGTTTACCTATAAATTGCTTGAAGCCCATTAAGAAGCATAAAGCTAGCTGGAGAAAATTAATTCACAAACGACTTTTCTTAAAGGAAAAAAAATATTCTTGTACAGAGAGGCGGTTTTTTTACCTGCTTTTCTACTCACGATATTGACTTCACTCGTTAGTGTGCTCTTGTGAAATTTGAGTTAAATGAAGCACGGTAAGCAAATTATACTAAATTCACAGCCAAAAGCTGCCGAAAATCTTCATCTCGTGGACAAATCACTTAACCAACTCATCAGAGATATGAATAAATTACAGCGTACACATTTGGCACCCGCTGAAAAATAGCAGTTGATAAAATATAAGTTGGGGAACTATCTCGATTTTATGTCAAGTGAGGGAACCATACCTTGAATCCAATGACATCGAGGTAAAGGAGGAAGAGAAGCCAGCAAAGACGAAAGAAGATAAAAGCCGAATACCAGTAAAAAAAGTCTTATAACATTTGCAGGCAAGTGGGAGCAACTATGAACGCGTTGAAGAAAATCTATTTCAATCCTGAACACTATGCTGGTTTTGGCACTACAAACAAAATTTGCAAGGCCACCGGTATACCAAAATCTAAGATCGAGTCCTTTCTTCAAACACAGGATAATTATACATTTCATAGGCCGATAAGAAAACGATTCTCCACCAGAAATTATTACGTGACCAACATGGACGACCTTTGTGAAGCTTATCTAAACCTTATGAACAACGTAAAGGAACACAATAAACCACACTTTTACATCTTGACGGTGATTGATGTTTTCTCAAAATATGCATGGGCTATACCATTAACATTAAAAGTATGGGCCGAAATTACAGAAGCGTTTAAAACGATATTCTCTCATCGCACTCCCAAGATATTGCAAACAGATAAAGAAACGGAGTTCACCATAAAATGCTTTAAAACATTTTTAACCAGACATGGTGTAAAGTATTACACTAAAAAAAATAATGTCAAATCCAGTGTTGTAGAACATTTCAATAGAACCTTAAAGACGAAAATGTTGAAATATTTCACACATAAAAAACCTATAGATACGTGGACGTTCTTCCTGCGCTTTTAAAGTCCTACAATAGTTCCTTTCATAGGTCCATAAAGTTGGCTCCAACGGATTTTAATGAAGACAACATTTTTCAGGCTTACGAAAATCTTTATGGTCGGAATGCAGACAAACTACGTAAAGTTAAATTTAATGTGGGAGACCATGTGCGTATATCTAAGGAGAAAATGAAGTTTGCCAAGGGGTACGAGCAAAACTGGATGGATGAAATTTTACAGATTGACGAGGTGGTATACGGTTCCCCCGTTGTGTATAAATTGAAGGGCTTGGTTGGGGAGGCCATAGACGGCACCTTTTACTCCGAGGAGATACAAAAGGTAGCTGTTCCAGAATCATTCAAAATAGACCAAATACTCGACACTAAAGGTCGCGGTCGAAATAAACAGTTTTTGGTTAAGTGGAGAGGTTATCTAGTTAAGTTTAACTCGGGGGTTCTGGCTTCAACTATCAACTCGATAGGATTAGAACAAAACCGTTTTCCCTCACGCTCGTGAGTAATGCCTCTATGGGGTATTTCACTGACAATACAACTTCCATATTTTCAAACATCTTCCCGAGAGAATATCCCTGCAAGGAGAATGGGAAATCGCACTGCAAAAGGTTAGGTACACTGCGAAATTCTATTACGTAACAAATCACGATAATCAAATCATTGGAACATTGTATAATATGGTAGCGCCAGTGACACATTCAAAATTTAACTTACAATTGCCACATGGTGTCGTACACAATTCTAAGGATTTACTTAAACCAGGCTGCAGGAGCATTATACAATGGAGATTTTCACTTGTACAGAGGCAAGCGTCATCAAAAGGGTAGCGGCTTATTCTCTGCTCTCGGTGGTCTTTTCAAAACAGTGCTACCGTTTTTCAAGAGCGGTGTGAAAGCTATTGGTAAAGAGACATTGAAAATGGGGGCCAATGTGCTTGCAGATGTTGCAAGCTCAGGGATACCGCCAAAAGATTCGTTAAAGACTAGGCCGAAGGATTCAACTTGAAAAGGAAAGCACGTGAGTTCCGAACTAGACAGCTTTAAAACTCTGCCCGTTCAAATGAACGTGGAGGAGTACAGTTACATTTCTCTAAACCCTCAAAATACACTTATGAAAAACGCCCCCATCACATTTCATCAATCTGGCAAAGTCGACGATTACCTCGCCATGACTTATGTAGTACTTGAGCTGTTCGTGCGAATAGTCTATGACGGTGGAAACGACTTGAAAGAGGACAAGCTGGTTACCTTTGTAAACAATTCCCTAAATTCCTTGTTTCAGCAATTGGAAGTATCACTCAACAATAGCACAGTTTCCATGCCTCAGCCAGGCTACCCCTATAGAACTTACATTGAAACGTTGCTCAATTATTCGGAAGATGTCTTGAACAGCAGTCTACAGTCCTCGCTCTGGAAAAAGGACAAGGGAGGAATGATGGACGCGTATGTAGCAAATGATGTAATTAAGTGGCGTAACGACTACACCAAAGGAAGCAAAGTTTTGCAGTTAATGGGTAATCTTTCCAATGCACTCTTTAATCAGGAAAATCTGCTCTTGAACAATGTGAGCGTTACCATCAAACTCTCACCCTCTTCACCCAACTTTCATCTCTTTTCGGATACAAAAGACTTTAAAGTCTACACAGAGATTCAGTCTGTTAGACTGAT
The DNA here is from genome assembly GCA_030762175.1 of Metallyticus violacea. Taxonomy (NCBI): domain Eukaryota; kingdom Metazoa; phylum Arthropoda; class Insecta; order Mantodea; family Metallyticidae; genus Metallyticus; species Metallyticus violacea. The sequence goes on from CM060831.1 coordinate 107,244,176, forward strand.
TTTTAAAGCTGTGAGACCGTCGCCGACCTCAAGCTTGCACATCAGGCGGTGTTAGCAAACAGTAATGCAAAGTACCATCTCAAAGATGTAGGATTTCACGCTCTCAATATTCCAAAGGGGGTTAGTAACATGACTTTCAATGACGTTTTCATAGGGCAAATACCCCGAAGAGTAGTTGTGGCAATGGTTGCCGACCAGGCATACAACAGTAACATTAACAAAAACCGATACAATTTACAACACTTTAAAATGAATTCTTTTCAACTGTAGGTGAACGCCCAGCCTTTTCCCTCACAATCCCTGCAGCCCGATTTTGATGCCGGTCACTTTCTTAAATGTTTTCAAACTCTTCAAGATGGCCTCGAGATACTCTTTAAGGACGAAGGGCATTCAATTTCCAGACATGAATATTCTTACGGCTATACCATAATGGTATTTGATCTAACAGCAAATATGAGCGCTAACGAGTCTTACATTTCAGTGCAACTCCACGGCACTGTGTCTATAAGTATAGATTTTAAAGATCAAACTCCAAAACCTATCAATCTTTTAGTGATGGCAGAAGTACATCGCACTATAGAAATTGATGCTAACAGGACCATTTTGGTATCATGAATACGCTGCAAATACACCGGCTTCTGTCTAAATGTACCCCACACTTTTTAGGCGTGTACGCTTGCGACCAATTGTCGTCGATAAATTTGCATAATAGGCAGCTTCCCATAGCAGTTGTCATTAACACTGGCCCAAGCACGAAACCAGGGAAACATTGGGTCTGCATCTTTATTGCAAAGAACGACCTGGGTTAATATTTCGATAGCTATGGTATAGAACCTATTTCGGGGGAAATTATAAATATTTTAAATCGATGTTGCGGTACAAGATGAACTCACAACATTAGAAGGTTGCAAGGCGATGTCAGTACCACTTGTGGCCATTACGTCGTTGCTTACCTATCTCATCGCTTCCAAGGCCTGCGCAAGGAGAAATTCTTTTCAAAATTCCGCATAAGTGATTTTAATCACAATGATGAATTCATTAAAAGGACCTACAGTCTTGGTAGATGCTCACAAACTACACATCAGAGATGCATATCGTTAAAGGTTAGTATTGATACAAGTTGTGTATGAATGTACATATACCACTCTGATACATTTATGTTGCTAATTCCTGTATTTTTTTTAGAAGGCGCATGTGGTGCTACACGATCCACTCTACCAGTTGCTCCGAGAGAGGCGAACAGGTAAGTCGCATACATTATGTGTGGTTAATTGCCGAATGATAATAGTGTGCTACACAAGAGGCGTTCTTGTTTTTACAGTGACATGGAGAGGGCTGGACCGCTGTCGGATGTTTTCTTCTTGAACAGCAAGCAGTACAAGTTTGCAGCCGTTGCGTTTTCACCTAAGTCTCCACACAAGATCATGGTGACCGTTGGTGGACGACGCAGCGCGGTGGTTCTGGGTTCAACAGAGTTGCAGAAGCTTGCAGAGGCGATACCGACTATACAGAGCTTGACTCTTCATGTAAGCGAGTGGCAGTTAACCAACCGACTATGCACACTTTTTAAACGTTTATTTGGCGCACAAAATATTATCATCCAAATGGACGGTCGCTGTATATCGCTGAGTATGCAGGACTGGAGGACACTATAAATCCTACAGCGCATGGTCACCGACATCATATATCACAAGAAGTAAAAAGAGTTCGAAGTACAAAATCAAATAGCAGCCTATCGCAAGTATTTGCTTCACGCCCACGTTTCCGGAGGAAAATGAACCACACCGAATACACAAGATACATTCGTTGTGCAACCTTTAGAGTGTTCCTAGAGATGGAGCATTTTCTAGTTGGACCAGGAAGCCACGGACAAGTCCAAACAAGTTCAAGGTGAGGTCGCACCTGCACCGTGATGACGTCACGAAAACACCTTGATGAACAAGTCCAAACACGAGAACCTCCCGAACAAGTCCAGGCATGACGTAGTGATGGAGCATCTGATATTCATCAGAGAGTTGGACCAGGAAGCCATGGACAAGTTCAAGGCGAGGCTGCACCTGCACCGTGATGACGTCACGAAAACACCTGCACCCCTGTCCAAACACGAACACCTTATAAAGTCACGAACATGTCCTGGCAAGGTGAGCTTATGACAAGTCTACCGCAAACCATGGACCTACGGATAAATTTTCTGAAAAATGGTCGTCGTCTCACAATGATGGAACCAAATGAACGTCATCTACTAGCCGTGGAGGGAAACGCCAGCTTTATGCATCATTCACTAGTAGATGTGGACGCTGCATGGGCGGGGCTTACACCTGAAGCTAAAGGAATATACGCCCCTTACCGCCGCTGCAACCAGCACTATAACCTCCCCACCACCACTACCCACATTCGCGGTCCTCCCCCTCTCACCAAACAATGCCCAATGTGTGTCAGTAGCAAAAGTTCTACAGAGAGTTCAACATGATCAACGGCGCGTTACGCCAACTAGCTACAGTAGCGAGCAACTCGGAGTATGTATCAGTGTTCACGTTACAACCGAACGTACCATACGTCGTGGTAGGGGTCCGGAACATATCCACAAAGCACGTACCCAAGACGCTTGTTCGTCTCGAAAACGAGAAAGAAGTGTTTCTACCTACAAAATTTAACAATCTTTCTGCAGAACTCATCAACCAGCTCAACTCGTTCGACATTTACATCGTGTATCAGGGTGAAGGGGTACTCAGAAACGGCTACCGGAGACTCGTATTGAAGTTTACACCGAAATAAACAACATGCCCTGTCAAACAGATCCGGTGGGGGTAGGTAACAATGTATTTGTGAAACTAGTTTTTGACAACCAAAATCATGTCAAAGCAAGCGGTGAATACCCAGAAAACATCAACCTCATCTCCACAGAATTCTCCTTCTTTGGCGAAGACAAAACTGTCACCGTCAAATTAGCAACCAACAACTCCGACGTCGTGGAAGTCAGGTGCCTCCCGTCTAAAGCACTCCATTACGGTATAGACGCACGCTGCACCATCTACCTCGGAACCATCGACAAGACGCCAGCCCTAGATTACAAGGTCATATCGGCAGGATGCTTCACAACCGCATCCATCAGGGATTTCTCGTCCCCATCGCCATTCCATCGGTCCAGGAATACCTCAACATCAACTTTTCCCACATGTCACTTACCTGCGTCACCACACCACGCGAGGGGGAGGAAAGTAGCAGCGACGAAGACAGTGAAGTGTCGTTTGTCAAAAAGACATATACCACATATTTTAAAATAATTTTTAGTAAAGCGCCATAAACCCACCTGTGATGTGTGAACTGCACAGCCATTTTTTTGTAACCACCAAACTCTCACAATGTTTGTAATACCGCCTGTGCCACCCACCAGTGATGTGTGAACTGCACCGCCATTTTTGTAAAACAGCCTGTGTGCCGCCACCAATGATGTTGAACTGCACCGCCATTTTTGTAATGGGTAAAACCTCCATTTGTAAAGGGGTAAAACCTCTATTTTTATTGTTAATTTTTATTTTGTATAATAAAATATTCAGTACCATCATTTAGCATTTTTAATTGTATTTAAACCAATTCTTTCCATTTTTGTAAAACCGCCTGTGTGCCGCCACCAGTGATGTGTGAACTGCACCGCCATTTTTGTAAAAGGGTAAAACCTCCATTTTGTAAAGGGGTAAAACCTCCATTTTTATTGTTAATTTTTATTTTGTATAATAAAGCTATTCAGTACCACCATTTTGCATTTTAAATTGTATTTAAACCAATTCTTTTTGTATCACATATATGTTAATTTTGTGTATAATAAAAAGAATACCCCTTTTCCGGTGATTTAAATTGAAAAAGCTTTGATATCAAATTGTACCTTATCACTTCCACCACCCACCCAAGCACGCCCACCTCACCCCACTTTTGATACCTCACCCCCAATTTTGATATCATTAGAAATCAATTTATTCACCGGAAAAGGAATATATATTACTAATCTCAGCTATTTAAAATTAGACTGGATATTTTTATAATGTTATGATAATTAATCAAGTACTTCAGATATGGTATAGTATCACTTTCCCCTTTTCAATTTCCCTCTAATTATGCTGAAATTCCTGTTAGCAGCAAGGAAAGATTCTCTTCTTTTGAAAAATGCAGTTAAATTTGGTAACATTTTTCATTTCACATAAAGACATCAAACGTCTAATTAAATTATATTTATTTTGACCCATGCAGTTATCCGCAATAATGTACAATTTTCAACATTGAGTTTTATTTTATTATTAATGTACCAAAATCATATATTACTAGGCCCTTATTTATCCTCTCTCCCTATTACACGTACCATTTCATTTCATGATACCCCAGATATTGAATTTTACAAATAATCTCTGACAGATTTTATAGAAACTACCTCCCTTGACGTGCAATGCAGTGAAGGAAAGTATTACACATTTGATTTATGTCCAAATGTCCAAAACTTATGGATTTGTTTCATGTCTGCAGTAAATGACATTTTAATGCGATGTTCAACAAAGGACATTTCCTGCTTCTTTCATGCAGTAAACTGTGGGTTTACGTATAGATGCTATGAATTTCTAAATAAATAAATTTTAATATTTTATGGATATGTTTCATTTTTGCAATTACCCATTCATACACACTGGAATATCATATTGACTGTGAATTGACAGTCACTCACCCATTGCTTTGTGTATTCTTCTTCTGATATATTCTTTTTTATGTACCAAGTGCATTTATTTAAAAAAATAATGTTTTTTTTTTTGTAAATTTATGATTAAATGCCACAAATCTGACGCTCTAGGTGGACCTAGAGTGGAATTTTAAATCGTCTCTGGCACACCATTTCTTCTGCCATATTTCTGTTTAGTTTTAAAGGTACCCAATAGATTGAATTTCATAGCAGAATTGTTTCAAGAAAAGCATGTAGAGCACAACCCCGCCAGTCGAAGCCTGTTCGTACTGCCGAAATTCGGATTAATGGGGTTATGTTATACTCAATGTATTAGGCCTATATAGTATGTATATGATGTCCATAAAATAATTGTATTCGGTTGTTACTTTCGGTGTTATTTTTATGTTATTCTTAAAAACGAGCTCTTGAAAGTCATTCGAATTTGGCCGCATGACTCATGTTCATCTTCCTGGATCTAGGATTTGAGTGCACGATCCGTTATTTGTTGCAGACACAGCATCAATCGCGTGTGTATGCTTTTACTGGATTTGCTGTAGTGCTTAGTTTTGGTTTTTAATTCAATGAAGTGGTTTTAATTGTTACTGTAGATTGACAATGGTAGGCAAACGAAACATTTTTATTCATTGAGAAAAAAACTTGAAGCTTTAAAACACCTAGATAAAGCGAAAATGGGACAAAATTAGCAGCTGAATTTGGTGTCGGAAAAGCAACGCTAAGTGATTGGAATAAAAATCTAGTCAAGGTAAAACAATTTTGTTGAACCGTGACAGAGAAGGTAATCAAGGAGCGCCACATGTAAACATTTCAGATGTTGACAAAGTTGACGAAACATTTTTTTATTTCTTGCGATGGTTTACGCAAGAAATACAGAAAAGTGTTCCACAGAGTGGTTCAGAATCCAGAAAAAGCACCCCAGCTTAGTAACCTGATGAATAATGATTCCAAATTTAGTGCGAGTAACTTGACCGATGTAAGAGGAGGCACGCAATAAGACAGTTATATATCATTGGAGAACCATTATCAGTAGCGGCAGCATAAGAGTACGTAACTGATTTTACAGACATGGTTTCATTGCAAAAGTATTCGCCCTAATAAGTGTACAACTGCAATGAAGCTGGATTTAATTTTAAGTTGTTGCCAAATCTGTTCTTTTCCGCTATACATGAAGTAGTACGCCAGGTTTCAAGATGAGCAAGAAACGTGTCTAAATCTTGGCGTGCAGTAATACAGCAGGGAATCATAAGTTACCACTTATGATTAATGGAAAATCAAAAATCCAAGAGCGTTTAAAAACACCTACAAGAACGTTGTTTTTGTCTTCTATAGGAACAAAAGTAAAGTACGAATGACTAGTTCATTATTCACAGAATGGTTTCATAACCAGTTTGCGCCTTCAGTGAAAAGGTTAACGAAGAAAATGAACTGCTATCCAGGGATTTATTTATTACCGATAACTCACCAGTGCACCCGTCAATAGGCAAACTGGTCAATGGAAACAGACAAAATGAATTTTTCTACTTATGAATGTTATGCCACACAAAACATGAAAGCTGCTCCTAAGATGCTTAATCAAACACGAAGACATTTCTAAAACTATTGTCGATATCCTCAAACAAGTCATTATTAAAGACATGATTTATTTAATAGCTGACATATGGGAAAATATCACAAAGCAAGAGATAGAAAAAGTAATGACCAACTCTCATACAGCGAAAGCCCAGACCATGCAGGGAAAACCAAAACTGGAGTTTTACATCTCATGCAGTATATACCCAGGCTATGAAGAAGCAAAGGACACGAAAATAAAGGAGTGGTTTTCAGCTGACACAGAGGATCAAGTTATGACGGCCAGGAAATAGTTTCTCTAGTAAGTCAGTCAGATAAAGATGTTTCAAATGAAACAGATGCAGTCTCACTATCTGGAATCGCTAACTAGGAAGCAACAAAAGCATTGCGGACATCCCTGGAGGACCCTATTCCACAAAAATATGGTTTAATACATTACAAGTATATTAGTGCAAATTCTTGTAAAGCATGGTCTTGTAACTTTCTGTTCCACGAAAAAAATACAACATTTGTGAAGTATTAGTAAAAAATTACAAGTGACGTCATGTAAAACAAGATGAAGGAACAGTTTGTAGCTACAAGTAGGTTATGCCCACTCCTTAGCAATGAATTCGTATTTTATAATGTACAGAGCGATTGTTGTCGTTCCTGATAATGGGCCTTGTATTTTTTTCTCATATATAATACTTTAAATACTTCAATATGCATTCCATTCATCGATATATAAGCTCAATAATCCACTTTGAGACGATGTCTACGTTTAAGAGGAGCATTAATTCCCATCGTCCAGAGATAGCAGGAGAATTGGGCTTTTAGATTGCTGTCAGCCATTATTTTGTTTTATTTTATTTATCATTTGATCATTAATATTTATATATTTGTTTATGTTGCTTGGTAATCACCTTCTCATAATAAGAAAATTGGAATAAAAATTAAGTAAAAAGAGATTATTTTAAAAGAGATTAAAAATGAAAGAAAAACATTTTTTGGCATGTAGCAAGAACCTTTAAAAAAGCATAAATTAAGATGCTGGACTGAAATATGCTTTTGAAACAGGAAACTGCAATATCAGCTATAATTAACACACAAATACTGAATTATTCTTTCTTTATATATATTTCTACTTTCATTATTATTAACATATTTTCTAAAACTTCGCATATTTAGGTCAATTGACTCCTAAAATTATTAAAAAGCTATTAAATTTAAAGCTAGTATTTGAAGTTACCAATATTCCTACACTTACAAATTTTCAGTTCGCAGCTAATATTAATACTAATACTAACATGGAATAGAATTTTACTAATAACTACAAGTTACAAGTCTATACACTTGCAATGTATTACACCATACTTTTGTGGAACAGAGCCTAATACGTACAGCAACACCCTAACACCACAGCGACGGACATAATGTTTATAGGGGGAAGATTGCGTCATCCTCAAGATTTCCGTCTTTGCGTCAGCAGAAAGTGACTGAGTGTAGCATTGAATAATATAAGATACCGTATTATTTCATCGTCTTCACTGTTAAATTTGTTGAACTTTAAATCTACTGATAATTACATTTCGTATTGTATTATTTGTACATACATTTGAAGCTCTAATGCATAATACAGGCAATTTTAATATAAAATTTCTGTAACAAATTTCCTTTCACACATTTTTTAGCTGAAATAGGGTTTTCAGACTGGCGGGGTTCAACGGCGTTTTCAATGTTCCTAAATTCCAAATTGCTAAGGCTTAAATTCAGTTTTAATGCAGTCAGAGTCACAGAAAAGGAAGCGACAACCACAATCATCGACATTAAGAACCAGAAATCCTGGGACTGGCATAGATATCATCTCTGACGTTTAGAAAACAATATTGGGAATTTCCGAAAACAGGATATAATGTTATATATATATATATATATATATATATATATATATATATATAATAAATGTTTCTTTAAATCACTTTTTTAAAGCCGTTGTCTGATTCTATAACCTATTTTTGTTTTAGATTAGTAAACTTTCAAGAATATTTATAAAACTGTAATAATGATGTAATGAAAATATAAAATAAAGCTATTACTATGCTCTGATAATCTGTAATTATTATTCGTTATAAAGCAATACTTTAAATAGGAAAAACAAAATGGTAACGATGGGCAAAATGTTTGATTTTGTAACAAAACAACAGACTGTGTGTTCCCGCAGTATAATCTCTCTGTGCGACAGCGTCCTTTTATATGAACCAACCTACAACGTTGATCGAATATGGAAATCAGATAATTTATGTACGAGAGGTTCATCTTCTAAGAACGAAAGTTCTCGAAATTAGATTCTTGGTTGCACGGTGTTATATAACGTGCATACAACCCCGTTCTACAGGTTCTACTGTTGAACAACTTCTAGGATGTCAGAAGCAATTTTATTCGAGCATTACTCATCGGCTCCGAATCGCATGACTATCCGCATTGGATTTATTTCCTATTCGCCTGCTGCTACGAAATGAATTACATTCTGAAACAAATGTGATGGTGAATTAAGTGAACAAAACACATAAAGCCTTTATACTAGAATCGTTCACAATATGGCTTTCACATCGTGACCTTTCTATAATTTATAATTCTACGAAAGTTGGACACCCATGAAGCAAACCAGGCCTAAAGAATATATATGTATGTTTGTAAGTACGTGTGTGGGAACAGAGATGGCATTTGAGGTGGGAATTTGTAAAGGGAAAATAATATTATAATAAATAATTTTATCTTTTCATATTTATGCTAAAGAGTTGTGTTCATATATGTGCATAATCATTCAACTATAACTAATAGTCTTTATGGCTCAAAAGCTATAGGCAAATTTATAGTATTTTAATTGTACCACTAAAAAGTCGGGTGGAATAAATTACACTGCTGCCGATTAAAATTGCAACGCATTTTGCATTTTCACAAAAGCCATAGTTCCGTTGTTTGACGGTCCTGTTGAGATCTTTCACTTCTGTGTGTTCGTCCTACCTCGAGTTGTTCCACAAAAACGCTTAACTTATTTTATCGTTGTTATTATTATTTCAATAAAAGTATCTCTCAGAAATATGATATAGTGCTGATATCTCAGAATGAACCTCCAAAAGGTAAATTAGTATTTAACTCATTAATTTTTTTTTGGAAAAAAGTATCATTTGAATGCTACCTCATCAAGTAAGCATGTGTCGATGCTGGTAGTCTAGTGGTAAACATACTTATCTCGTAGGCCCAAAATGGCGGGTTCAATCCCGGCCAGGGTCGAGTGATTTTTTCGGGCGTAAAATTCCTAAGTATGCATTTCTTCGGAACGGAAGTAAAGTAGTGGATCCCATGTTGTAGATCTAAGGCAGGTAAAAGAACTTTGAGTCTGAAAGAACAGGCCTCTGAGCAAAATTTATCGACCGTTACTCACCCTGAATTGAATGGAATGCTGGTGAATTGAATGTCAAAGAGCCGCCTTAAATAAACCAAATAAATAAAGTTAAGCATATAATAGGCTGAAAATGCTTCTATAAATGCATTTTGTAAACATTTGAAAATACTTGTTCATGTAACATTTTACAAAATGTTTGTTATTGTATACAAAATTTAAAATATAAGGTCAGTGGACCACGTTAGAATCTTAAACATGATTCGGGTTTTTCTGCTGTAATGTAACTGAAACATTCACTAGTCACTGAGGTGAGAAATGATAGAAGCAAACATTCTATGAAATAACCGCAATTCCGTCTAAATGCGGCGTAAGCGAGAGAATATAATGAATCGGTTTAATTGTAATTGCATTAATGAATGTCGTATCTATTTATACTTGTATAATGTGAATCCTTCTTAAATTACACAATTTTAGAACAATTGTTTCCTATAGCAATTCCTTTATCCTATAATTGAATTTTATATTATGCTTTAAATCTAATGAACTTTAAATGCATCATTGGGTCCATTGTAGTTAGCTTATTTTGTTTTAATCATTTTATTTATAATATTGATATTCCGAACTCTGGGGGAATTTATAATATTAGTATTACATTATGATTCTATTTCTACTTTGGAACTTGTGCCCTATTAGATACATCATTAAGCTTAAACTAGAGCTACGGCATCTTATATGAGCTAATCCATATTTTTGGCACTTGTACTGTTTGAAGTACTTGTCTGAAATCTAAATTTTCACCATTATTCATCTTATTCCACCCTTGTTTGTTCAGTATTCTGCTGTTGGTTTCGAATATTTTATCTAGGGTCTCTATTTGCTTGTCATCTTATTTTACGCATTTCGTGCGTTATTCATGTTATTTGCAACCACACTCACCATCTCCGATATTTACATTTGATTTGCTGGAATCAATATTTGCGTACGATAAGAGAAGTAAAATTAATCAGACAATATTGTAGGCATCATAATATTTAGTTATAACACATGTGAAATAAATTTGAATTTAATATGAAAAAGTGTATATGAAAAACAGCAAATTAGTTTAATATATGATTGAGGAAACGTACAAAGCAATATTGTACTGAGCTCTTTATAACATTATTCAAGTTTTTAAGTTTAAACTTTGAATCGTTAAATCTAAAGTCGTCAGTCTTTCAATATTTGCCCCATTCAATAAATAATAATCAATTAGTTATGGTAAAGTTCTACAAGCATATAGTAAAAATATTCAATTTTAAAGGAAGTAAATTATCATGCTTTAATGTCTTGGCTTAGTAATGTACGCCAAGAACGTTTCAAAATGTACCACGAGCCAAATTAATGATAAACCAAAGATTATTTGCAAATAAAATCTTTTACGAATACATTCTACCTCGGTCACTGGGCGAAGAAGCTTCAGAGGTGAAAAATTTGAAACAACAACACCCCCATCCCTAAGCTACAATCTACTTGCTTTTTACAGGAAGAGCTCTGGTCTTTTCACGACAATGTACAGGCAGGAACCCTTACTTTCGTTAACATACGATCTGTTTAATCAATGAAAAAAACCAGTCTGTCGATTAGTCCACGCATGCGTAACAGCATAAAGAAGGAGAAGAAGGAAAAGAGAAAGAAACAGTAGTACCTCGACCAAAGGGAAAGGAATAAGTGCAATATCGGTTGTCCCGCTTAAAACACCAATAAAAGAAATAACTATAGATATTGGACAAGGAAAAGTTAAATTGAATGCGATCAGAAAAGTTTAACAAACGTGAGGAGGATATTATTATTGATCTGGTGCTAAAATATCAGGGAATCATTAAAAAAATAGCTTCAATCTCAAATAAGGATAAAGAAGCACATGGAGGGAAATTGCCAAAGAGTATAACAATTCGATTCTGAAGACTTCTGCATTATAATCCCTAGGGTACCTAAACCTCCAAGAAAGTTGCAAAAACTAGCATCAATTTCTTTACATCACCCTCTTCGGGTCAAAGCGGTGTAGTGGTAACCATACTTGCCTCCTAAACCCAAAATCGCGGGTTCAATCCTAGTGGATTTTTTCCGACGTACAAATCTCAAGTATGACTTCCTTCGGTAGGGAAGTAAAGCCATGGGTCCCGTGTTGCGCATTTGGGCATGTAAAATAAGCTCAAGCCTGAAAAAAAGGCCTCTGAGCAAAATTTGTCGGCCGTTTCACACCTTGAATTGAAAGGACGCTGATGACCTGAGATATTAAAGAGTGTCCATAAATAAACAAAAAAAAAATCATCTTCAGTTGGCATTTTAATGAACTTAGTTCTCACAGCTGCTGCTACAGTAGTAACTTTATAGAGATTCTACTGGCCGTTCCTTTCTCACTTTGAATACCGCCGATAACTATTTGGAACTCCCTGTCGCACAGAAACTTAAGTTAATAGTATCATGAATATCGAATTCAAAGCATGATTTAGCTTAGTTTGTGATTGTGATCGAGGATGTAAAATCTGTTCCAGTTCTTCGGCATCTTTTGCTTAGCGAAATAGCATTTTGAATTTTTGTCATTCAGTTCTAGGTACGGAGTATTTCTCTCGTGAAATACACGAGGAGCACGGTGAAATTCATCTTCGGATGAGATGTTCGGAAATCAGAAGTGTGCACAATATATCACGGTAAGATTAACCTAACATAACCTACAATTGGACGCAACTCTGTCTATTGTTATTACACAGAAATCAAAAATGAAACAACGAAGAAACTTTATCTACATAAAATTAAAATAAACATAGCTATTTTATTTATAAATGAAGTTTTTATGTTTCTGTACTCTGAGAAATGTTTTATTTAACAATTACTAAACACCAGTTAGTGCTTTAACTTGTGAAACTTTGGAAGTTAGATCTGATTTCAGGTTAAGTTGAAATACTCTTAGATTAGTGTTTATACAAATAAAATTTCCAAGTTGAGCATAACTGGTGGTTAATTTGATGCCCGTTAACTTTTTATACAACTAACTCTAAGAGTTGTAATTTTAATTTGACATATATTTCAATATGACTATCATTTGTAGCATGGCATATGTCAAGCCTGTTGTCAATCTCTATCCAGATATTTCCCACCATGGCGTATTCTCATCTAGGTTAGCCACTTGTGTTTTAAACACTTGATCTTTACGAATCCCCTAAAAAAATCCAAGGAGTTAGATTTAGTGATCTTGATGGCCAAGCAATTTTATCTTCTCTTAGAATATTTACCATTTTCGGCAACAACCTTTCTGTTTGCTTGAACTTTGTATCACAAGCCATTATTCTCTTATAGTCAGAAAAGAAACCACGTCTTTGAAGATTATATTCTCGATTTAATTGACATTGTACTTGCTTCAAAGAACACATAAGATTTTCTGCTTAATCTTCCATATAGCTCTCTAGCTTTATAAAATTAGCATTTTTTTATTGATAATTCATTTATCTGTCTCCATGACAACCATTGTTTCATAAATTGCAAAATTTGTCTACAAAACATATATTTATTTCTCTTTATGTATATAATTTAAGTTATATCCATTTTTTATTGGTGATTTAAACGGAAACCTTTATTTCTTGAAAGTATGGACAGTCAACGCGCTTTGTCATTATGGGAGTAATATATTTCTGTTTTTGTGTTGTTATAACCCAGTTTGAGGTTAGGTGATCAGTATAACTCAAGTTTTTGTGTTGTTACAGGCTATCGGTGTGCGAGTTTTTCAAATTTCAATAGGTCAGTATAGTAAATTTTACTATGATGCTTTTTTATTGAACTATTGCCTTTAGAACAGAGAACAATTAAATATACAGGAAAAACACGTACAATTTAGAGGAGCTCTAATAAAATATTAAAGCAGAAATAGAAAAAAAAATAAAGGAATAGAACTGTTGCGAATGAATGCAAATTTCATTCAAAGACATGGCCTGAAACCTATACCACTTAAAAAGTTCTATCACATGGTTCTGTAATACTAGTTATGGAATAAAAGTTACAACGTTATGCAAGCTTTCCTTCACATTATGAAACCTTTTCTGGTCTATGTTATTGTGTCATTGTTTTTTTTTTTAACTAAGCAGACATAGATAAACGACATTGTATAATGGTCTTTTGATTTGCTATATTCTCTTGGCTGGAAATAGATGTCATCCCTTTTTATTATAACAAAAATTTATAAGTAGATTAAAATATTTCTTAAGGGCATCATGAATGATAATAAATAACATAATAAATTTATTCTGGAATGTTACTTCCGAAGAAGTTTTTGTTCGAAAGGAGCAATTTTTAAAATGCACTTCAACATGTGAAGATATTCCAGGCAAATTAGCCTTCATTTCAACAAAATAATAAGCTACTTTCAATTACTAGTTGTAGAATAATTATAATAAACAGAATTTAACAAAATGTATTAACAATTATCTCAACTTAGTCATTTTCATAACAAAGTGGTTGATATAGTTGGTAGCATCGTTACGTCGCGTTCCAGGTAGTTTATTTTTTAATGTTAGTTTGAAGTAATACAACATATTAGTAGTTTAAGTCACTAATTTACAGGACCAATTATGAATGGATATTGATTAATACTTAAAACACAAAATTCTTGCTTAATTCTTTGAAACAAAAGTAAATACATTCAGAAACTATTATTGTTTCATTATCAAGCAAATAGATTACTGACTTCGATCAGGTTCGGGAAACTAACAAACACATAGTATAATATGTTTGTTATTCCACAGCTATAATACAGTTATTGTATGAACCAATAATAATTTTTGAGCATCCTTAACATATCTTACTATGCTCTTGAAAAGTTTGTGGTTTTGCAAATTACGCCCTTTTCATTGTTTCCACTTTCTTCTCTGGAATGTATATACATATATTTATTTCTTTAATTTTATTTACTGTTTTTTGCAATTAACAATGCTTTAAGTGCTTAGGCTCATAATAGCATATGCTTTTCTAAGATCGTATATTCAATATGCACTTATATATAAGCGTATCTCATTTCGGCCTTTTTATTGCTCCTTAACTTCAGTTTGTGTTCACTTATCACAGTTTGAATCATTATGACATCATAAAATTTCTCACTGGTCCAATTGAAACGGTATACCATAATGCCTGCCCTTAGGGAACATACAAAACATAGGCAGTAAAAAAATAAAAAAGAAGAAAAAAGAAATGTACAAAACTACAAGTTGTTCTGCCTTACCCAGGGATGACAAGCCTAATATAATTTAATTCACTAAATGAGCATTTGTCAATAAAACTCAACAGAGAAAATAAGATTTTCAATAATTACAAGCATGACTGACAGATGATGGTACATTAC
Organism: Metallyticus violacea; assembly: GCA_030762175.1. Taxonomy (NCBI): domain Eukaryota; kingdom Metazoa; phylum Arthropoda; class Insecta; order Mantodea; family Metallyticidae; genus Metallyticus; species Metallyticus violacea. Next base: position 107,259,221 of record CM060831.1, read on the forward strand.
AACCAAATACAGGAGGAATAAATCATCTTTATTTGAAAGTCACTAAGTGACCAAGTGTAACGGGCATGTCATGTAGTCATTTACTTTGCTGGTACTAACCCCCAGGAATAGTTTTATATCCAGTTTTTAAAGAGTAAAGCTGCTTATCATAAAAGTAATAGTATTTAAACGCAGCAAACAACAAAACTTCAAAATTCGACTGGAGGAGAAACAAAAGAATGTCTTAAACATATTAAAATCCTTGACTTAGCACATTTTACAAAGCTAGGAAGTGAAAATAAAGATTAACTAAACAATTATTCCCTTGACGTTGCTGAACCACTTTGCAACTTTTCAGGACTGTATTATGTTTTTCATCCGTAGACGTCGAGTTCCACAGTCATTAGTAGACTTACCCTCACGTATGGTTTAGCCACTCACCCTTTTGTTTTTGAAGATCTAATGTATATACAGCCGGAAGGATTGACAGTGGTAATCTACAGCGATTACTTAATGAAAATTACGCACACAATTTAGCCCGTTTACCACCGCAAAGATGGACTTAAGATTCCTTGGTGTATGCAATTGTTCTATGCTAAAATCGGAATACAAGTTAATAGTACTCGCCTTAACATTTTTGAATTTGTGGAAATTATGGAGCAAATTCAAATACATGTCTACAGAAGATGAGAAGCAGATACACAGAAAGTTTTTCCACAAGCGTTTATTAACAATGCAAAGTGATTCGAATAGTCCGTGCTAAAGTACAAAAATGACGAAATTAGTCGGCTTGACTACATAAAACAAAAGTAAATTATTTCAAAAACTACATGGATAAATACTGCCAAATTAAAGCAAAAATGACAAAGGAAAAGTTTTTCTTCACAAAGAATAGAATAATTATGGAGAATTTATTATTAAAATACAATTAAATTAAAAGTAAAAAAATACATGTAATAAACTTAAACAGCTACAGAACAAAAATTGTTTTTTGCAACTTTTAAGCATCGGTTATCTATTAGTTTCTAAACTCAGGTTTGGGTAAAAACGCGAGGGAAATTTTCTGAATGTATAATATGACTTCATATGCTAAAATTCAGTCATATCGGATGGTATAAATTCTTTAGAATTACTCGTGATGAGGAGTGCAGACAGATAGAGTAGGTGAGGTCCTGAGGATGTGTCTGTCAATGGAGAAAAAGAAACCCTACTCTGTAATGACTGCGGAAATCGTCTCTCTTTTCATCGTTAGTTTTAGCTATACACATTTGATTCACAGGTACACATTCGCTATCTAGCGTGTTTTTTCTGAAAGCATTATATATTTGGAGCTGGTACTCCTTGCGGCTTTATCATGTACTAAGAAGTCTTGGGTTGGTGAGTGAGTTTACGGATTCATCCAAAGATGCCGCCAAAGAATTTTTTAAAATAGCAATGACAATGACTACGTTATTAAATGAAATAAAATATGCTGAATATTATAAGTGAATAAGTGAAAGGCTTATTTTAGAAAGACCATATAAACATTAACATGTTTTGAGAAAATTGAAGGAGAGCAGTTTAATGGCCAATAAGAATATATTTGGATATGTTTCGGGTTAGAGCATCAGCGATAATTGTATAAATGTTCTCATTTTCTAAATTAATCATTTGTTAAGTTTGAATTCTTATTATAAGTAAAGGACAATAAATCATATTAATTTTTCAACCAGTTGATAATCAGTCAGTAATATAACCAGTAAGACTATATTGCATGCCATTTTGCCTATATATTAGCCATGTGTAAATTGCAGGGGTGAACGGGCTGAAATAGAACAATTCTATTCTCTGATTTTAAATATCCTATTCCAACCAGTGATGCTTATTTCCTTTTACTGTATATGTAAATTATATAACTTAATTTAAATTATTTTATGGAGCATGCGGAGTGCATCTCGTGCAAGCACAATAATTTTAACATTAAAATTTATTTAAAAAACTTGTCAATATATTATAGGTTCACAATTTTACTAATTAATTTTGGAAACAACATTACTAGTTTCAAACTAAATCTTTGTTCTCTTTGTGTAGTTTTTGCTTTAATCTGTTACAATGATTACCGGCAATCTCTGTATTTTTAAACTGATTAATAATTTGTACGACTTCCATTTCAGTTACCATGAATAATCCCATGGTAATAGCAATATATGTGCCAGATTGACTATGTCCATCCCGAAGGAACAAGTAACAGTAAATTACCAAAACATCAAAAAGTTAACATAAGCAAATATTATGTTTTGTTACTGTACTTATTCTGCTTATGTTACATATGCATAACACTATACCTATGATGTTTTAAATTCTATTAAAGTCATATAACCAGAACGCATAATCATTATTTATAATTAATATCAACGATTATTGTATAACACCTTTCAAGCGGAAAATTAAACTGTCATGTTTGAAGAGAAATTTCATAGGCAGAACTGCAGACTGGTTGATTGATAGCCTCAGTAATTACTTGCTTTATTGAATATTTTGGGTGGCTTAGCAAAACTCAATTGGCGTATGCATAGAATCTAAAACGTATCCATGCCGAAAACAAAGACATAGGGACCAAAATCGTGACCATGTCTTGCTAACTGCAAAAAAGAAAGACCGGTGCCTCCACCAATATTGTGACAACCAGTCTCGATGAACCTAAATGAGACACACACAGTGCCAAGACTTAGCGTGAACAACGGGATAATAGACCAAGAGGATGTGTTAGCATAATTATTATTCATTTATTGGTTACAAATATAATAATTCTTACTATGAAAAGAAAAATAAAGGACTGAAAGTTTTCCCCTAATTTTTGGTAATGTCATACCTATGGAAACCAGTTTCTCACGAAAGTCGAGGAGGGCGCTTCAGCGACCAGAATGATGTCCTGACGTAAGAACATCAGTTTGAATTCTATCAAGTCAGCCTTATTATCGTAAGTAAACATGGTTTTAACCAGAATTGGGGTGAAAGCTCCGTGCCCTTTCCAAGGAGAGATTACCCCACTAGTTCTAATTCCTAACTTTAATAACAGACAGCTGCAAGGATCAAAATTGCCGCCATTCACCTATCTAAAACATGCTTTGGTATCCGAATGTAAATATTTATGTGGTTAGGTTCTTGCATAAAATAAGATTAACAAATTTGTGTATGTAAGCCGCACCCTCCTGTGGTACGTATGTGACAAATTGGAAGTAGTTAGTGGCTTTATTATTTAAAACTGCATTTTAATCATACCGAAATTATAACAATATTCCATCCATGAACTACACTTGACTTAACCCGAATTTCCTACTTCTTGGCCTGACTATGTGACAGTATGAAATTATAGTAGTGCTACTACCTGCTAATTTTATGGTTCAGAAGTATCGATGTCATTCCTTTATCGAAACAGAACTCAATCAATTTCTGTGAGATGAAAATCTTTGAAAAAATAGTAAACATCGAATGGCATAACGACCTTTTATTATTTTTTTCTGATTAATGTGCCTTGAAAGTAATTAATCTATGCTGATTTAACTTTAAATTTTGTTGTCTCATTATTTAACAAAACATAAACTGGATGGGGACATGAACTTTCCGAATAAAATAAAGTTAAAGAATAGCAAATAATAATAAAAATGAAACAATTATCATGAAAACCTATTTATTAATAGTAGCAGTAGCTAAAAAGTTTAATAATAGGCATTATTATTTACTGAAAATAATATTCCCAAGTTCATCTTTTTTTTTTTTTTTTTTCCTTTGGTGCGTTGTAGATCAAGTGGATATTTCAACATAGAAGCTCATGTGTTCCTCAAGGATATACTACTGAATTTCTGGATGTTGTGCAACTCAAGATTGTTTGCAGGATATATCTCTCTCCATGTGCTATAGCAACTGGAAGGCTGGTGGCTTTCAAAAACCTGAAAGTGTTTTCTAGCAATCCACTGGCTCTTACTATCTCAGAACATTTTTATTATGGTGTTTAACGCCCATTTTTACTACTGAGGCACCACAGGTGATGGACACTGATGAAATATTAAATTGGGCAATGGTACCTCCCCGGCATTTGCCATTTATGACAACTGAGGAAAACCTGGAAAAAACCTCAGTCAGTGAGGATGGTCCTAGTGGGATTCGAACCTCAGACCTCCCCCTCACGAGTCCGGTCACCCGTAGCAGTCTCAGAAATCCTCTCATGTAACTCAGGGATATACTGTAAGTTTCTTTCATAAAGTTTTCAGAATCTTTACCATTGATTCTAGTTCATTGATTTTAATAATGCTCTTGACCTGAAGATAGTTGATAATGACTTCATCTACGAAGGTCAGAACGGCCCACAGATTGCAGCAACAGCTCTGAACCAGTTTTGTTATCAAAATCGGTCATCTTCTATAGGAAAAATTTGTGTAATAATATATGGATTGGTACAAAATGGTAAAGGCTATAGCTATTTGTTGCATTGCAAACACGTGTGTTTACGGAAGAAAAATGCAAATATCGAACATAAATGCAATTATGTTTGGCAAAGAAGGATAAGAATGCAACGGAAATGCATGCAGATAGGACAACCCCCTTTGGAACTCTGCACCATCATTTTCAATCGTTTCTAAGTGGACCATGGAATTTAAAGTGGCCGCGAGAGTTTGGAAAATGACCCCCACAGCATAAGACCAAAATGCGCCACGAACTCAGAAATTATTGATGAGGTACACAATTATTTTGAAGGATAGTCGATTAAATGTGTCCAAAATTCTTGGAGCTCTGAGCATTTCAAAGGTATGCTATATTTCACATTTTGAGGGAAAAATTAAGGATTAAAAAAGTATCGGTAATATGGGTGCCAAGACTGCTAGCTGAGCATCAAAAGCTAATCAGAATACAAATCTCTCAGAATAGCTTAGCCTGATTTCAGATATAGACCGCCGACTTTATGCATTGATTTGTGACCAATGATAAAACATGAGTGCATTATTACACACCTGAAACAAAACAGCACTCTAAATAATGGAGGCATCAGTTTTCCACCACCAAGGAAAGCCAATTGCGTGAAGATGATGGCGTCGGTTTTCAGGGATGCCAAGAGTGTTCTACTAATTGATTATCTTCTCACTGAAACATCTACCACTGGAGTGTATTATGCTAAACTTCTGGACCTAATGAAGATAAAAATGTGAATGAAAAGGCCAGATTTATAAAAAAAGATTGTCATTTTGCATCAAAACAATGCTCGCACTCACACATGTGTCATTGCAATTGGCGAAAATTAATGAAATGGGGTACGATTTGTTACCTTATTCTCCTGACTTGGCTCCATCTGACTTCTATTTGTTCCCAAAACTGAGAACAGTTCTTGGTGAAAAGACATTTTCGTAGAGCTTAAATAATTAGTGGAGACGTATTTTTCTGGCCTGGAGAAATCTAACTTTGATGATGGGATAAAGACTTTGGAGCATCACTAGACTAGGTGCATTAGTGTAAAAAGAGATAATGTTGGAAAATAAAAAGTATTTAAAAATGCTATGCTGTGGTTTTGAACTTATTCCGAGAAATTTTCAAATTCTTTCATTGGTTAAACTTAAGATATGAAACTGTCGCTGACTCCCCGTCATTTACAGAGTAATTAAAATAATTAACCTTTGTAATTTTAGAATCAGCAACTCAATAATTGTGAGCAAGTATGTTGTGCATTTTATTTTAATGGAGGAACTTTGATGAGATAACTCGTATATGTAGAATTAATATTGTCTAGGTTTAAATGCGTCCATAAAGTATATTTTTTGTCAATATTTAAGAAATAACTTGTAGAAATGTAGCAAGATAAGGAAAAACTCTCGTCTTTCTCCGGACACAGAAAGACTCGGCAAAAAGTCGGACAATACCAATTAACGTCCTGGTATGCTGCTAGGGTTGGAAATGCCCCGCCTTAGGCGAAACATCTGCTAACTTGGTAGCAAAGTTGCAGGTGTCCTTGTAAAGGAATCATTGGCAGTAACGTATGAAATCTGTATAAATTCATCTTACTGACAAAGAGCGTAGCTTTGGGCTTCACTAAAATTGTTCAGTGAATAGAATGAAATTCAGTGAGGTAAGCACTGCCCTATGAGAGACGTTAACAAAATTGGCGGAAGTATTTCGCGCCGTTACCGATGGATGGCGTCATTTTGTATTGTGTATAAAACGGATAGATTTTGCACAAAAGTGGCGAGGTCTCAGAGTTTTCCGGGCCCAGATACGTGTGGATGCTATCATACGAAGATCGCGCAAGAGTGACCTAAATACTTAAATACCAAGTACCAATTACGGCGACAACAAAGCTTGAGTGTCGGTCCCCACGCTAATTGCCAATAAACCATTGGTCTGCATCAAGTATTCTGTTAAATTAACAATTTCTTCGCACTCGGCACCATTTGGTTAACGCAATAAATTATAATATTTGCCAGATTACTTTGCCCGTGATTCGACGTGAGACGTGAGTTGGCCTGAATATTTACGTTAAGGAGAATACACGATATCGACAAGTAAATAATGAAGCGTTATTTATCGATTCCTTTTGCGTCGGAATCCCATTTCATCCCTGCTAGCCCACAGTCGCCAAAATCCAGCGAAATGCCCTCGAGAGAGTCTCGTCGAAGAAGAGTGGCGTGGTCTGCAGCAGCTGTGGCGAAACCTGCGATTAGCGGGCTTAAATTATTTACCCACCAACCATACAGCCCATTCCCATTCCCACCGCGTTTGTTTCAAAACACTTTGAAATAGGTTAGTTGTACTCGCACGAGGACTTTTACCATAGGCCCTGTGTTTCTGAATGTGATAGTCCAGAAGAAATGGAAGTGTGTATATCAGGGGACATGAACAGGAATCGAAACCTTGTTTAGGAAAAATGGCTGCTGTAGTTAGAACTCCAGGGGGACACCAACACTGGTCATTTCTCTACATTGTTAGTGTAAGTTGGGCATTGTCATAATCATTGTTACTATTATAAATGCAGTAAAGTGTATAAATATTCAGCTACAATTCATGTTAAATATTTTGACATTAAAGTGTCATTGCGTCGAAATAAGCATAAAGTTGTTGTGAAATTGATCACTCTGTGCCACAAATTCATAAAAGTGTAACGTTTACAGAAACAGGGCCATTCCTTATTTACGTAGTAATTTAGATGAATTTAAATGTTTAGTACGTTTAATACATTTTTTCTGGTTAGTGCATTAAGACTACATACACTTCACCTGATGCTTCTTTTGTCATACAAGAGTAAGTTCATAAGTTTCCAGCATAACCATTTTCTAAATATGATAAAGAAAAAAAATACATTTCACTTTTCAATATACTTACTTTTTATTGCAATACTCTTCTCACATCTTGGAATTAACATTTCAATCCCCCCTTCCAAATATTCAGAAGTCTTGTCTGCAATATTGCCATAAACAGCATCCATCACTTCTTTGTCACACTTAAATTTTCTCGAAGGTCCTTCTTGAGTTTTGAGAAGAGAAAATAGTCACTGGGAGCTAGATCTGGGCTATAGGATCACCACTCAGCTTTCCTCCCCTTTTCTCTTTGATGGAAGTTCGTAGTCGGTGCAGTAGGTCAGCATAGTACTCCCCATTTACTGTGGTGTTCCTCTCCTTGAAGTCAATGAAGAGTATTCCTTCATAGCCCCAAAAGATTGTGGCCATGATCTTCTTGATTGACTGAGTGATTTTGGCCTTTAGAGGTGGTGCTTCGCCAGGTTTACGCCACTCCATTGATTCTCCTTTGCACAAGAGATCACAGTAGAGGACCACAGTTTCACCTCCTGTAACAATGATTTGCAGAAATTCTCTTTCGTTGCCACTGCAGAGCTCCAAAAATGCCTGACAACAGATTACCCTTTGCTGTTTTTGGACTGAGGAAAGAATTTTAGGCGCCTATCTTGTACTTACCTTATTCATATTTAAATGTTCATAATAATTTGAAGAACGTGGCTTTAGAACGGCCCAACTTTGCTGCTATTTCTGTAATTTTGAACCGCAGGTCTTCCATAATTTCTCCGTCCAAAACAGCGACATTTTCAGGAGCGGGCATCTCCAAGGGCCGAACTGCACGCTCTTCTTCTTCAATGCTTTCTCGACCCATTCGAAAAAGTTTGCTCCATTCTTTTACGGTAGAATATGAAGGGGATGCTTCCCCATATACACCGTCCAATCGCTGTTTAATTTCATTTGAAGTAAGTCCTTCTTTTGTGAAGAACTTAATAACAGCTCGAAACACCATTGTGAACATGTCACAATCTTCTACACATAGCCTTCTTTATGCAATTATATCTGAACAACTGAACACAGAGGAGCGGAAGTTATAGCTACAATTATTTACTTAACAGATAAGATAAGGGTTTTGGGAAGGGGATTATCCTTATCGACAAAGCCGGAAACTAACGGACCCACCCTCATATATTCAATGGGCGTATGCTAGGTAGTTAACTGCTTCAGCATTCCATTCAGAGCTCTTTTCTATAACCATATCAGAAAAAAAAAAAAAACAATAAAACTCTCAAGTGTATAATACATCCAGTTTAGCTGCTATTTAAAAATCATCATTACGAAAACATCAGAGATAGGCATTCGGTCATTTGATTATTTTTTCGTTTCGCTTATTTAAGTGTTAAAACAATACAAAAAGGTATTTTAGCTAATTAATAAATCTTTCTAACTCGTAAGCTCTGTGTAAATGTTCATCGTAATGCATACTGTCACGTTTTCATAATTTATTTTATACATTTAAACACAATATTATATTAGTATTCTATTTTCAAAGATTTAGCAGTCAGTGTTTAAAAAGTATTTGTTGTTTCTTTAATTAATGCAGGATATTCTTGTACTTGAACGATTTTAAACAAAAGTTATAGCAAATAAATTTCTGGAGATCTAAAATGTTGATGCTGCACTTTAGATCTCTATCTTTAACATATTATTTTTTTACAAAGAAAAATTTGTTTAACAAGTTTCTGTTACCAACTTTTTATTGCACATTTCTTAAAAGTTTTTTTAATCTGATTTTTATGAGTCTCGATATCATAATTCGCATCGCTTAGGTGATGAACCACAGCTAACAGAAAATAGCAAACAAGTCAAATCCAAATTCTCAGTCATTGCAAGTAAAATAGATCATGTTGTTGCTGAACAAATTCACGATACCCAGAAGCAAAAATGAATGTTGGTATGTAGCATGTTGTGCCATAATAACCATTTCCGTCATGGAATTGCTTCTTTAAGAAATTTCACACCTGCAAACCATAATGAGACCTTCATGCTATGCTCCTTACTGTTGGCATATTAACTGCATCTCGGCAAAACCAGAATTCTTTTTTTTTAAGTTTGGACAAAGAGCTAAGAATGTCGCTTGCTGGTCACCCATCCCATTCACTTTAAATGTCACTCCAGGAGTGTTTAAGTTGTTGATTTATTTATTTACGGGCGCTCTTTAACATCTCAGATCATCACGTCCATTTTAATTCAGGGCATGAAACGGCCGATAAATTTTGCTCAGAGGACTCTTCTTTCAGGCTTCAGGGAACTTTTATTTGCCGTAAAATTATGACATGGGACCCACGGCTTTAGTTCCCTTCCATACGTCGAATTTTTAGTCCCAAAAAATCCATCGACCTTGGGCGAGATCGAACCCGCGATCTTGAGTTTAGGAGGCAAGTATGGTTACCACTACACCACCTGAACCAACAAAAGGTTTCAGTCTTCCTTGATAGTTTCATATGAATTTTTTCTAGTTTAGTAAACACAGTTGTGCCAGTTTACACTCGGTTTACACTTGGATCAGATTCATGTCGCACAGGAAACCATTAGCAAACCACTATGAATGGGATCTTCTTGTATAATACTTCAAAATATTTTTGTTGATATCATTTCAGTTTTATTAACGAGCTGTACCCCCCCCCATTCTAATAGTCAATAGACGACTTCTTCGTGGTATGTTCATGAAAGATAATTTTTTATCAGTGTCTGCAGTAATTTTTGTTCAACATCTGCTACCTCTAAAGCTATGACATAAACACTCGTTGCTCTATGATTCATTTGCGATTCTTTTTACACAGTAATTGTAAACCACACAATAAAATCAATAATGACAATGGAACATTGCAACACAAATACTAATAACGAGATAGACCGAGATGGTTGCCAGCCATACCACCTGCATATGGATCTATACTTTTGCTTGATGCATGGTAATTGTTTGTTCAAATAACGACAGTGAAAGGAAAGGCGAATCCTATCTCATCCCATAGAATATATTGTTCGATTTTTTAATTCGTGTTAGATGTACCATAGTAAAAATTTTTGTCAAGCTGTTATAGCATGAACATAAAATATATGTTATTATATAGATATGTGAATAATTTATTAGCATTAATTGAGTAAATATACACGAAGGCTTCAAGTTAAACAATTTTCACATCAATATTTTTATTAATATCACAAGAATATTCCTCATAATCATTTCGATCAATGGGTCTTCCTGAGAGCTGGCTTTCTTGTAACACTAAAAAATAAATTTAATTTCTCTAGTAAAGTCTAAACTTTTCTTCTTGTTTTGAACCGCCTTTCAAGACTAAATTAATGACTTGAAAGGTTGAAAGTATTGATGCATTAGATTCTCTATAATTCTTAAAATATGTCATTGCTTTCTTGTTTTGTATAACGTGTAGAAACTTTCGATGCGAAGTGCGTTTAATGAAACTAAAGAGAACAACCGTAAGAACTTTGCGCGTCACATTAGCAAGTAAAGTTGTAGTAATCCTGGGTTGCTGAAATGCTCGTCATCTATGAAAAAAATATCTTTTTATTTTGGACGAATTTCTTGTAAACAGTATGCACTGTTGGAGCAACAAACAGTTAATTAATACAAATAAAAAGCAATTATTATTCATGTAAATTCGTTTCAATAAATATTTACTAAAACAGATAAAAGTTGGCCAAAATGTTGGAAATATTTCCGTACATTTAACGTAAATGGAGTCTTTTATGGTAACTTATTTACGACTAAAAGTATTTATTTAAATAAAAACCCACTCCGTAATTATACGCTTGAAACATAAGTAAATTTGTAGTAGTTCGCTCAAATTTCAGTTAACCGATCGTTCCGATTGTTTATAAGCTACTCTTGCCCTAAAATGATGTTCCAGCATCACAGGATGTCAGTGTTGCATAATTAAAGACAGGAGTTTCATACACTAACACACTCCGGTGTTTATCTTCCGGTACTCAACACTTAACACATTTTAATACCTATCGGTTTTTCCAACCATATTTCCAGATTTGTCTTTAACAACTTATGACTGTGATAAAAATTTTAGTTTTGTTTCAATGGCTTGCATCTCCTTGATAGTTTTATACAACAGATGTTGATGTTTGAAGATTTTTAAGATGTGACACAAAAAGCCCAGATTTACAAACACGAATCTTATACCATTTTTAAACAATAATCCTTCAATAAATTTTGAAGTATTTTAATAAATGGTGCATAGTTTTTTTGTCCAACTCGAGTATAATGGGTATAAAACTTTAAAAATTCTTCTCACAGTACAAAACAGCATTTGGTAAGAGGAAGGGAAAGAACAGGGAATTTCTGTTTGAAGAGATCAATTCTGGATGGTGATTTATGAAAGATATTTTCTATTTTGTATCAAGCTCTCTTTGCATGTGTACGCTTCCTCAAAGGGTTTCTACAGTGTAATCTAGTTTGTTCTAAATCTATAAAATATGGAAACATAATAGAATAAGTCCAAGTGCAAATAAAAGTAAGCCTAGATTTATGAGTTTTGTGCAAGAATTTATGTGTGCGTGTGTGTGCGCGCGCGCGCGCGCGCGTGTGTGTGTGTGTATTTATTAAAAATATGTGTTTATGTGTCAGATAATATTTTTTATTTATGCTGACGATTGTTGTTCGAAGTTTAAACTAGGCTATCTGGCTTAACTTATGTAGAATAAAATTAATATTTTTATAAAAATTCGCTTCATATTAATGAAATGTTAAAATTTGTAAGAAAAATTTTCGTTCTCAATAAAAATACACTTAATAAATTTTGCTACAATCATAAAAATACAAGCCACATAAGGATCTTTCCATGAGATACTAATATGAAACCTTCTAGACTCAGATTTTTGTAAAATTCTGTGTAATTATTAATTGAGAAATAAAACTATTAACAAGGTTGAATAAAAACTGCTAAATTTAACGTTTTATGTTATTTATCCCGAAGCATGCAACATAGAATTTTATCCTTTATCTCATATTAAAAAAGTTTATAAGTTTATTAACTTCCTTTAAAGTATCAACTGTATCGCAGTAAAATGATGAAAATGAACAGATGTAGTAATTTTTCAACTGAAATAACCTCTTTCATTTTCCTGACATTTGGTGGAATTACTGCCAATATATTACCCTCTTCACACAAAATTTTAGGGTGGAACAGTAGTGTCAGTTTTAGAGCAGTAGTGTCAATTTTATTTATATACCAATAACTATTAATTGTGGATACAGTATGTTTTACATAGAACATAGACTTCTAACTGTCAGATCTTCATTACTGTTATGTTACCGTTGTAGTTGCATTTTTTAACCTTTTACGCTGCGTGTGCTCTTATGGTCATGGGTTACCATTTTCCTTATACTGTTTTCAATGCTTTGTATAATTCTAGAGATCATTGACAATAACTTAGATCAGTTAAAGAGTGTTGTGGTAATCCTGTTCACTCATATTATTACACTTCTGCCCAATTGTGCGCAGCATCATTTATGGCTAATGTTGTTGAGGAGAAAGATGTAAGTGCGCTGCAAGTAAATTTCCTGTTTTGTTTATGTATTGACTATAATACATCGGCTTAACTTATTATGAAATTATTCATGTACATTGTATGAAGCTAAACTATAGATTACTGCATATATTGTGTTATATTCATCTGAACTATGTTCATATGATCAAGAGGGCACAGGAATATAGCATATACATTACATGGTAGGTTCATGGTAGTGTTATATTAGATATTGTTGTACTAGTGTAATTGTGATATCAAATTTATTAATTACATTGAAGATTATGACATAACTGCACATAAATATTATATTATTCTATATTGTTTCTAAAACAGCCGCAATTCTACGGAAAATTCTTTATTTTTATTTTTTTTATTTTATTGTTTGTTTGATTGGTATTTAAAGCCCGTTTTTATTATTGAGGCACCACAGGTGGTTTCTTGAATCTGCTGAGCCAATAAGAGATATTAACAGTATTTTTAGAGAGCCTTCGTGGCAAGTCTATTCGCTTTAAATATAAAGTATCTTGTCTTAAACTAATTTGGGCTTCTGATAAATGTCGTTTGGCAGTGTTAATTGTAAATAAGAAAAATACTTAGTGAATGTCTGCTGCTCCATTGATGTAGAAGCTCAATGAATAGTTTACTTGCCCTTCCGATTGTATTTTGGCAATCTATTTATGGGGCAGAATTGCTACTTTGGCTTAAGAATTATGAATATTGCGCTACAGAGACGATTAGAGGCAATAAAATTCGTAAAGAATATTCTCCCATGTCTAAAAATATATGAAACAGGCACAAGGTATCTATGATGTAGTAGAGAAATCAGATACTATAACTATTGCTGGTCGGGCAGATAATTCGATGCTTACCATATTGCCAACACATTTTGAAGTTCAACCAACTTCAGTATAAAGATATTCACAAGCAGGAATATTTACGACTGGCTTACAGTGTAGGAATGGACAGAATTGATGGAATAGATCAAAATTTATGGACAACAGAATCGAATTTCAGAGAAATAAATGATCACTATCTCTGTTCAAATGGTTGCAGGATGTATCGTTTCACAATTCGCACACTAAAGAAGTCTAGGAGCAATGTTTCACGTCTTGACTGTCCAAGCTCGTGAAAGTTGATGAATTTCTTGTGCTACTTGAAGTAGAAACTTGGGAAGTTTTATATCCAGTGAGCACACATTTTCTGTTAAAGCAATAACTTCACTCTTCACTTTTTTTTATCGTGTACGTTATTTTCCGTAACTATTTGAGCTCTATGTATTAAAGACTTGATTACGCTTCTTTTCCGCGCAGGATGTTCATTCGATCTTGCGTTGAGATATCTTTCAGTATGTGTGGGTTTTCTAAAAAAATTATGATTAAGGGCTGCTGATAATTCCAAACGAACGAAAACTTCTAGAAAAGTGTTATTACTTTTCTCTTTCTATAGTAAATTTAATATTTTCGTTTAGAAGGTAAAACCTCATAAGAATAACCTTAATAGGAAAGAAAGATCGAAACTTAAAAACTGGCGTGAGAATGTCAATATCATTATTCTGTCGACTGATAAAGGCAAAACATATAACTTAGCTCAGTTCTTTGCATCCTTGGGTTCAATAATAGTGCAACCAAAACACGACTCCGAGAATTCTAAACACTTTGTGGAAATCATCTATAAGATTAACATCAAGCCTAAACATATACTTGTGTTTTGATATTGAATCTATGTTCACTAAAGTAGCGATACACGACAAATTGGAACTCCTACAACTCCACTTTAAAACATAAGAAAATATATTATTCAGACACGCCTTAACTTTGAGCTACTTTCAGTAGAGAGCTACTTTCTATGAACAGAAAGAACAAGTAGCAATTGGAAGTCCAATTAGTCCTGTGGTAGCGAGTTTTTTTCATGCGTTGAGAAGGCTCTAGACAGTGTTGAATATAAACCTTAACTTTATTTGAGATATATGGGCAATACTTTTGTTATATGGCCGCACGGACATCACAAATTATACTTCTTTTTATAACACGTAAATGGTCTTCACGAAAATATTAAATTCACTATAGAAAGAAGGAGTAATAACACATTGATATTTAGTGTGTTAAATAATTTTGTACCAAATTTTAACGAAAGGGAACGAATCTAATATTAATTATAATTTGCTATTGAGGCAGATGACAATCTCATTGAAGGGGTGGTAACGAATCAAAATCTAATTACGCATAACAATTGCAGCGGTTTTTATTAGATGATGGGTGTTAATTTATCACATAAAATATGTTGGGGGAAAGATTTTATAAAAAGGAAATTAATTTGATTAGTTATATGGAATCTTAGGGATAAATTGTTTTTTTCTTCCTCTCCCATGATTGGTTTCCGCTGACTTATAGTTTTTCCACCACTGTTGTGACTCTGTTGCTGCATACTTTTATGGTCCTGTGACCATAGGGAAAGCAGTCTTGGAGATTTTTCGTTATAGGAGAGTGACGCAAATTGTTGTTCATAAACTATTTCACATAAACTGTTCCGCCGTTATTTCCTGGAGAATGTGAGCCCCTTTCGCACTTACTATGGCGATCACTATGACGTTAACGCACTTTAATAACTGTAAAACCTCTCTGATCCTGAACTCCACTTAACTCAATAACGCAACTGCCTATTCCTCACTGATTTAGAATTGAACGGAGAATGCTATTGAATACTCTTTCACGCTCTATTGAGAGTGAAAGTATCCTTCCACAACAATTGCACGGACATTTTCCCCAACTGAGTACTCTTCCAACTAAATGAGATTGCCTCGAAGTGAGAAAGCCCTTCCACTGATAATGCCTCATTGAATACTCTTGCAAAACTAATTGCGGGCCGCAAAATTGCAAGACTAAATAAACATGGCCTACTTGACTTTTTATATATAGATATCAACTGAAGCTGCTAGCTTCTTCCTTTGAAGAGGTTATCGGCCTGTATTTTCATCCCTGTAGTTGCCACGTGTTTTATTACGCCTACCCTGCTTTACGATTCCCTAACAGAATACAAAATATATATCTTTTTCATGGACCATATTTGAGTATTTCTTCCAGAAAATATCGGTTTGCCATGTTCTTGGGCCTTCTATTAAAATATTGTTACAATAGGCGACAGAAATTTCCAGGTACTTTTTTATGGCTGGGGTAGCTTTCTGTACTACGGCAAGAAAATAACAATACAAACAATAACCCAACATTCATACAGGAAATAGAAATGAAACTACTCTAATGAGTAAAATGAAAAAGTTACATAAAATTACTTACTATAATCACTCTAATTAAATTTGAGGGTGGAAGCTCGTAAATACTGTCTCACAAAACTGACAAGAATTGTGAGAATTTATTCAAACTGGAAGCGGAAAGCATTTACCAACGATGGTCAGGAAATTACAGCTGATGAGAATACTACATAGAATAAATCTTCTTGCATACGAATGTATGCAAGAAGATCCAAAAGTTTCTATGTTAGAATCAAATATAATCCAAAACTCCATGATGAAAATCCTTAAAAGTGCCAAGAAGCTTCCTTATGAACTTTTGCGGGGCTTTCAGGGGACGATTCTAATATAAGTATGCCGGAGCGGATAAATAACAATCCAGTTTGTCTTTGGTGTATTGAATCTTTGACAAATTCTATTCTTAGATGTAGCTATACTCCGCCCGAATGGCTTTGTCCACAGACACAATGGCCAATTTTGGCTAGATCCACGATGAATGAAGAACCACATATAGCTCCGCAAAAGCTTGGTATTGTTGGGAATTATATCATAGATGCTTTCTTCTTTAGAGAATTGTCAAACGCAAATAAATACTTGGATTTGTTTAGAAATCACATGATACCAGCTATTACAAATTGTTTCCAAATTTAGTAAAGCAAATATTATCCATAGTCTAGTGCTAGCTATCCGGTTACTGTGCATCCTACAGCCCTTAACTAATGTGATACTGAAGAGTGGAGTTATTTTTAAATAGACTAATTACACTCCCAAGTACTCCTTTCTGGAGGGATTACGACTGTAACAAAGTGCGTAATCTAAAAACTCAGAAAGGATCTATTCAATTCGTTCATGAGAACGTCAATACAATGTGATTAATGATTCACCCTACGAACCTTTGTCTTTTGTGAGTCCACCGTAGCATGTGGAACTTGTCAGATTGGACCTGGTTCTGAATTTGAAAAAACGTGACCTTTACCATACAACACTCCGTGATGTTGCTTTGGAAACTAAACTGTCATTTCCCTCCTGATGAATAGTTTCATGTTTATACTGACGCCTCCTTGTTAGATTTTGTAAAGGTGCTGGTGTTTTTAGTGATCTTTTTTCTTTTTAGTTGCATGTTGGATCATTTACAACTTACTTCAGAGAGCTTAAGGCTATACATGTAGCTCCCCAACCACTTGCTGCCCGTCTTAGAAATAAAGAAATATTTTCACATTCTACTTCTACTCTGGAGGCCTTGTCATATATCAGAGGAGCACGAGCTTCTGTGTACAGAAATGCAGGAATCTTTTCAAAAAGATTGAGAGAAGAGTTGCTTTTCAGTGGGTACCGTTTCACTGCGGACTTCAAGCAAAAACGACACATAGCGAAAAAAGATTGAGTTTGAAATTAAATAACGTTGTTTCCTAAATTAATTTAGTAAAATTATAAACCTTTATTATATTGACAGGCTTTTTAAATTAATTTTAATGGTAAAGTTCTTATAGGGCTTCCACGAGATACATTCCGTGTACAGCTCCATAAAATAATTTAAATTAAGTGTTAAGTTATATAGTTTATAGATCCAGTAATAAACATTACTGGTTAGAATGATTCGATTTCAGTCCCTTATTCCCTGCAAATATAAATGCAAAATGTCATGTTATATAGTCTTACTGGTTATGTTAATGACTGATAATTACATGTAACCTTCAACAACGGTTTCTAAAAATAATATGATATAATAACGTAATGTTTATATGGTATTTCTGAAATGAGCCGTTCGCTTATTATATTCAGCAATCTTTTATTTCATTAAATAACGCAGTCATTGCCATTGCTTTTATAAAAGCTTCTTTGGCGCCATCTTTGGTAGAAACCGTATACTCACTCACCAACACAAGACTACTTAGTACATGATAACGCCGCAAGGAGATCCAGCTCCAAATATATAATACTTTCAGAAAAAACCCGCTAGATAGCGAATGTGTACCTGGAAATCTAATGTGTATAGCTGAAACACGATGAAAAGAGGGAAGATTTCCGTACTCTTTCTCCATTAACAGACACATCCTCAGGGCCTCACCCACTCTATCTGTCTGCACTTCTCATCATGAGTAATTCTAAGGAATTTATTCCATTCGATATGACTGAATTTTAGCATATGAAGTTAAATTAAACATTCAGAAAACTTCCCTGGTGTTTTTACCCAAACCTGAGTTTAGAAACTAATAGATAACCGATGGTTACAAATTGCAGAAAATACTTTTTGCCTTTCTGTAGTGGTTTAAGTTTAGTACATTTACTTTTTACTTTTAATTTAATTTTAATTGTATTTTAATAATAAATTCTCCTTAATTGTTCTATTCGTTGTGAAGAAAAACTTTTCCTTTGTCATTTTTGTTTTAATTTGGCAGTGATTATTCATGTAACGTTTGAAAAGATTTACTTTTGATTTAAGTAGTCAAACCGACTAATTTCGTCATTTTTGTACTTTAGCACGGACTATTCGAATGACTTTTACATTGTCTAAAAACGGTTGCGGAAAAACTTTCTGTGCATCTGCTTTTCATCTTCTGTAGACATGTATTTGAATTTGCTCCATAATTTCCACTAGTACAAAAATGTTAGTGCGAGTACTATTAACTTGTATTCCAATTGTAGCATAGAAGAACTGCATACACTTGTGCGACCTGATCTCAAGGAATCTGTCTGAATTCCATCTTTGCGGTGGTAAACGGGCTAAATTGTGTGCGTAATTTTCATTAAGTAATCGCTGTAGATTACC
Organism: Metallyticus violacea; assembly: GCA_030762175.1. NCBI lineage: Eukaryota > Metazoa > Arthropoda > Insecta > Mantodea > Metallyticidae > Metallyticus > Metallyticus violacea. The sequence goes on from CM060831.1 coordinate 107,278,032, forward strand.
ACTGTCAATCCTTCCGGCTGTATATACATTAGATTTAGTTTAGTTTAGTTCTCGGAGCACTCAGTGAGTTCGTGAAGCAGCCACAGAGACCTACGAACATTGAATTTGTCATATACAAATACCACAGTAGTTTTCAATCTGTATTTACAAAAATTTGTTTACATCTACATAAATAATTACAATAAAAATAAAAAAGAACACTTAGAACAACTCAATCAACACCAAAAACAGACAAATCAATCATACAATTTTTATTAATACATATTTACATATACATCATATGTTGTGCAGTATACTATTGTCACTCATATATTCCTTTACAGAATAATAGGCCTTTTTACATAGGTATTTTCTAAGAGCAGATTTAAAGGAATTGTCATTGTTTATTAAGGCTTTTAGGCTAGAGGGAAGAGCATTGTATACTAAAATGCAATATATTCGCAAGGAAGAGTTAAAATTTCAAATTTCCTAAAGAGGTTTCTGCATGAATGTCTACTATGTGTACCAGCAATTATTCGTATCACTTTTTTCTGTAACAAGAAGACACATTCACTTTTAACTGAATTTCCCCAAAATATTAGACCGTACTTCATTATTGAGTTGAAATAAGCATAATAAACTAGTTTTAAAGTCTTAATTGACTCCAGCATTACTAATGCACGTATTGCATAGCATGCACTGCTTAGTTTAGGTGTAATAAGATCAATGTGATCTTTCCAATTCAGACGGTTATCAATTATTAAACCAAGGAATTTAATATATTTGGTTTGTGAGAGTACACTGTTATAATATCCTATCTGTAATTGTGGATCTGGAGATCTGTGAGTAATGAATTTCATAACATTTGTTTTATCTAGATTTAGAGACAATTTGTTTGCTTTGAACCATACACATAATGAACTGAGAACCAGATTTAGTTTAATGGTACAATCATTAAGGCTCTTTCCATTTATCAATATGCTTGTGTCATCTGCAAATAGAACAGCATTTCCTACATCTTGGATAGATAAGGAGAGGTCATTTATATATATTAGAAAAAGAAGAGGACCCAGAACAGATCCTTGAGGTACTCCATGGTTAATCATTCCCCACTCCGATGCATTGTTTTTATTTTGAAGGGACAATTTATCACTACTTTTTGTTTCCTTTTGTCAAGGTAGGATATAAACCATTTTAAATATTGATTTTTTATTCCATAGAAAGTTAATTTATCTATCAGAATTTCATGATTAACACAGTCAAAAGCCTTAGCTAAGTCACAAAATATTCCTCCTACATGTGCTCTTTCATTAAATGCAGTTAAAATTTCATTAGTGAGTTTATAGATTGCATTTTCTGTTGAAATTCCTTTTCTAAAGCCAAACTGATCACTAACTAGAATATTGTTACTTTCAAGGTAATGGTAAAGCCTATTGTACATTACTTTCTCAAACACCTTAGAAAATGTAGGTCTATAATTAGAGACATTTATCTTTTCTCCCTTTTTGTACAGAGGCCTCACTATTGAGTATTTTAGCCTTTCAGGAAATACACCTAATGCTAAAGATTCATTACACAAGTGACTAAGGGGGGTACTTATTTCCTTTGCACAGGCCTTTATGACTTTGCTGTTGATCTCATCATAGCCAGAAGAGTTTTTTGATTTTAGTTTCCTAATGATATTACTGATTTCTAGTGGGGTAGTGATACCTGGTTTGAATTCATTATTATGAGGGGGAGTTGATGATTGTAAAATTTTTAAAGCATCTCTTTTATCACCAGAATATAAATTTAAATTTTTTGTTACATTAAGAAAGTAATCATTAAACTCGTTTGCTACGTCTGCAGGGTATTGTATCTCTTGATTGTTAATATTTAAGATTTTTGCATCGTCTTGTTGCAGATTTTTGCCTGTTTCTTGTTTTATTATATTCCAAGTAGTTTTTATTTTGTTTTTTGATTGATTGATAAGTGTTTTGTAATGGAGACCTTTCGCTACTTTTATGACTTTCCTAAGTATTTTACAATACTTTCTAAAATGTGTTTTTAATTTAGGGTCTTTACTGAGCTTTTGCTCATTATACAATTGTCTTTTATGTTGATAAGATTTTTTAATTCCTTGGGTTAACCATTCCCTGCTCATATTATAACTTCTTTTTTTATTTTTAGTGGGAAATATGATTCAAAATGCAATTTAAAAATATGATAAAAATTGTTTAATTTACTATTAACATCATTTGCACTGCAAACACTATTCCATGATTCTTGTCGAAGAGTCTCCACCATTATATTGAGGTTAGCATCATTAATATCTCTATATTTTATATATCTATAACATTCTTTTGAGTTTTATTGTAGAATTGTTTTTCATTATTACTTGAGCATCATGGTCAGAGAGACCGTTGATCAATGAAGACACACAATATAATGACAGTTTGTCTAAATTTACAAATATATTATCTATTGCTGTGCTAGAGTTTTTATCAGTCCTGGTGGGAAAGTTAATTGTATGAACCATATTATATGCAGTTAGAAGGGAATACAGTCGGTTCATTCTTACACTTGGCATTAAGTAATCAATGTTTATGTCTCCACATATAATTATTTCATGTTTAGGCTTAAATAAAAAGTTTAAGGTATCTTCAAGCTTCATCAAGAAAGTTTTAAAGTAACCTAATGGCGAGCGATAAATGGCAATTATAATTATTTTTGTATTGTTGCTATTCAATTGGATTGTTATTAATTCAATGTCCGGTTCTGAATTAAATTTTGATACATCTAATGTTTTATATGGTACATCCTGCCTGACATAAATGCAAACTCCTCTGTTATTTAGTTTTTTCCTTGAAGCTCCTGCTTCCAAACAATAAACATGTAATGACAATTGTGATAATTCCTGTTGTTTCAAATGATGTTCAGATAGGCAGATAATATGTGGTTTTATATTGTCACAAGTTAAGCTGTTCAATAATTTATCTGTTTTGCTTCTAAGTCCTGTAATGTTTGGATGAAATATACAGAGATTTTTTATTGCTTGTTGAATACTCTTCAATTTTACTTTATTTTCTGTTCTATCATGATCACTGATATGACTGTCATTTGATTTAACATTAACTATTATTAAATTTGACTAGATGAATTTCTGGCCTGGACCAGCTGTCTTTATACTAAAAAACGGGACCTTGAACTATTTATAAATAACAACAGAAATCTTACCCTTGATTCTGTCAGCAATAAGGAGCGAAAGCTGCTTTTTGCCTCTAGAATTCAAGTGCAGGCCATGTACAGTAAAATTATCTCTACCTAGGTGATTTACATCTATCATACAAATGTGGGAGTTTCTGGGTGTCATCAATGCACGCTCGAGCCTCAGATTCATACTACGCACCCTCCTATAAAGCTGAGGCCTACCATGCCTATCTAACAGTCCCAGAAACTTCACATAGGTATGCCTGCTTTTGGCGCTGATGTCACCAAGATCTTGCTCAATCTGATAGGTATTATCTACATCAAGGCTATTACCTGCACCACCAACAATTACAACATGATTCTTCTTACTGAAATCAGCAGTTAGTTTTCCCAAGTCTTTAGTGACATCAGCGAGTCCAGCACCTGGCTTAAAAATGCTCACAACATCATAATCGCTACCCAAGTCGTCCTTCAGTAGGGATGCTATGCCCCTCCCATGACTACTACCTAGTAGCAAAATCTTGCTCTTCCCCTTAGGCTTAGCATCTTCTACTGGAGGAGGACTTGTGCTCTGGTGAGCTTCCAATGTCCCAAGTACATTGAATCTGTTCACCAGAGGAATAGTGGCAGCATCATCAGCAGAGAATACTCTCCTCCTCTTGCGAGTGTTCCTTGGCACAACCTTGAATTCAGGTGATTTACTATTTACTTTAATTGGTGAGCAATAGCTCACAATCTGCATCTTTGCAAGTGCCAGTTCCTCTCGCAGTTGGAGAATAGTTTCCTCTTGCTTCACAACTAGGACTTTATATTTACAAAGTTCACAAAGCCACAGAAGTAGCAACCACATAACTGTTAGTTTTAGCACAAGTCCAATGAAACCATAACTGACACCCATCACAAAACACGCCTGAACTCACCTTCCTACGACACGCACCGCAGTTCCCGCTCAAATCACACTCTTTAGCACTCATTATCACGCTTTGCACTCAAAATCGGACACAACACTAAATTAAACTACATAAACTACACTTAACAACCACACGCAATACAAATCTCCCGTACGTAGGGTAAACTTACCATTCACACGCCACACAAAACTACGTCACGTAAGCTATACTGAACACAAACAGCTTTGCACTCAAACTCGAACACACCGCTAGATTAAACTACGTAAGTTACACTTAACAACCACCAGCAACACAAAGCTCTCGTATGTAGGCTAAACTTACACTTCACACGTCACACAAAGCTCCGTTACGTGAGCTACACTTAACACACACAGCACAAAATTCAAGGTATTATTTCACACCAACTATAAATCTGATTTAACTCGAGACTAACAAATCGTTAGCCACGGATTTAACTATACTTAAAGTGGATGAAAAAGAGACAGAAACGAAAAATAGAATCTATACTAGTTACACAATTCAAACCAATATGGCGCACAATCCGCTAATTTTAACGGTCGTGTATAATATCGTTGTTTTGAAAAACCGACATATAAACACTAATAATAATTCAGTATAATAGATAAGAAAAGATACTTAAGCAATTTCTATTCAATATTTGTAAGATAAATAGATATGACAGAATAAATATTCAATAAAGTTGGAGCTCAAATCCTGGCATGTGACCTACTCCACCACAGGGCTACCAACAAAAACAAAAGGGGGAGTGGCTAAACCATACGTGAGGATGTCTACTAATGACTGTGGAACTCGATTTCTGCGAATGAAACACATAATATAGTCCTGAAAAGTTACAAAGTGGTTCAGCAACCTCAAGGGAATCATTGTTTAGTTTGTCTTTATTTTCACTTCCTAACTTTGTAAGATGTCCTAAGTCAAGGATTTTAATATGTTTAAGACATTTTTTGTTTATCATCCAATCAAATTTTGAAGTTTTGTTGTTTGCTGCGTTTAAATACTATTACTTTTATGATAAGCAACTTTATTCTTTAAAAACTGGATATAAAACTATTCCTGGGGGTTATTACTAGCAAAGTAAATAACTACATGGCATGGCCGTTACACTTGAGTACTTAGTCACTTTCAAATAAAGATGATTTAGTCCTCCGGTATTTGGTTGTAATGTACCATCATCAGTCAGTCATGCTTGAAATTATTTAAAATCTAATTTTCTCTTTTGAGCTATATTGACAAATGCTCATTTAGTGAGTAAAATTATATTAGGCTTGTCACCTCTGGGTAAGGCAGAACAACGTGTAGTTTTATGCAACCTTTTTTTTTTTTACTTTTTATTTTTTACTGCCTGTGTTTTGTATGTTCCCTAAGGGCAGGCATTATAGTATACCATTTCACTTCGATCCAGTGAGAAATTTTATGATGCCATAATGATTCAAACTGCGATAAGTGAACACAGACTTAAGTTAAGGAGCAAAAAAAGGCCGAAATAGGATACGCTTACATATAAGTACATATTCAATATACGGCCTTAGAAAATCACATGCTACTATGAGCCTAAGCACTTAATGTGTTGTAAGTTGCAAAATATAGTAAATAAATGTAAAGAAATAAATATGTATAGATATATTCCAGAGAAGAAAGTGGAAACAATGAAAAGGGCATAATTTGGAAAAACCCCAAATTTTTCTAGAGCATAGTAAGATATGCTAAGGAAGCTCAAAAACTCATAATTAGTACATATAATAACTGTAGTAGAGCAGGGACATAACAATTTTGTTATGGTGTGTGTTTTTTATGTTTTCCGAACCAAATCGAAGTCAGTAATCTATCTAATTGCTTGATAATGAAACAATAATAATTTCTGAAGTATTTACGTTTGTTTCAAAGAGTTAAGCAAGAATTCTGTCCTTTTAGTATTAATCAATACACATTCGTAATTAGTCCTGTAAATTATTGATTTAAACTACTAATATGTCGTATTACTTCACACAAATATTAAATATATAAACTACCTGGAACGCGACGTGACGATGTTACCTACCATATCAGCCACTTCGTTATGAATATGACTAAATTGGGATAGTTGCTAATACATTATGTTAACTTCTGTTTATAATAATTATTCTACAATTAGTAATTGAAAGTAACTTACTACTTTGTGAAATGGAGGCTAATTTTCCTGGAATATATTCACATGTGGAAGTGCACTTTAAAAATTGCTCCTCTCTAATCAAACTTCTGTTCGGAAGCAACATTCAAGAATAAATGCATTATGTTATTTACTATCATTCATGATGCTCTTAAGAAATATTTCAAACTACTTATAAAGTGTTGTTATAATAAAAAAGGAAAGATATTTATTTTCAGTCACGAGAATATAGCAAGCTTTGGAAAAGTTGTTCATTTATATTTTTACATTTACTCCAATTAGTTTAAAGAAAATAAGACGACTTAACCTAATGCAGAAAAGTATAAATGAGCTAAATATTTTTAAAATATGAAACAAAACAATGCGTACATAGTTTTTTAAAGAAACAACTTTTAAAGTTATATCCGAAATATAACTGGTTTGATAATGGTGCACTTTCTAATATTAATGCCTGTTCGGAGTCGGTAGACAATGGATGGTGGTTTTAATTAATTATGATTTAAGAATATTTGTGAAATCCAATGAAGTTCCTCTTCTCTCCCGCCGCTGTCTCGATGCGTCGATTTGCCTCGGCTAGCTTCTTATATATATGTAGCTGGATCTTTTGTTACCTTTTCAGGTCAACCGCTGCAAATTGTCGGGAACTAGGGAATATTTAAGCAAAGTTCAAGACTGATGGTGATACTGTTTATTTCCTTCTGTCACTGTTTCTACACAAAGGATCGTCTTTCTAAGTTCTATGGGACTTCAAGATCACTTGACTCTTATCTTAACTCAGTGACTAATTATCACCGCCCGGTTCTTTCTCTACACCTTGACTGCTCGACACTTACTGCCCCCAAAATCTATTTCTCACGACTTCTCAATTATATATACTTCCACTAATGCTCAATTCTTACTATACCGATTTTACTATTCCCTGCGCATACTCACTGACGGCTTGCAAAACTCTCCTATCACGAAGGCTTGCCAAAAAGCTCCACCTCTCCCGATGGCTTTCTAAAACTTACTTTTTCTCGATGGCTTTCCGAAAACTAACCTTTTATCAACATTTTCGTCATCCCGTTGTTAGACCTACTTCTCCCCTTTTTACCATTGTTTCACTTAAAAAACTTTCCCTATTCGCTGAGGGGCGTACATGCACCTCTACTCTCAGATACTTCATTGGCCCTTCCCTGGGCTGTCACTTTTAACCGATTTATCCTTTCCCTTGTTTTAATTTTGTTAGTTCACTTTCCACTTTCACCCTCTATTGTTCAATCTTTCCTACTGTTCCCTTTTGTAGGCTAAATAAAAATGAAAGTCCACATAAGTTAAAATAGACCACCCTTTTTCTTACAAAAAGAGGTCTTATAACAAAACCTACAAAGGGTGACTAGCCGTTTATTCATCGCCTAGCACAATGCCATTCACTTTCTCTTCGGACTCGGCATATTGACGCCAACTATCTAAGAAAATACTCAGCACATATACAATACACAATAACTTAGCCACTAACATGAATATACATAAATTGCACACACTATCTGCAATACTATTTATAATATCTTTGATTGATAAGATTAATATTCTGTAGTATTTTAATTAAGGACATCATTATTATTGCTTCACATGCCCCTATAATAACGTTCTTTAATCGAGAGATTAAGAAAGATTATTATATTGGTCCCTTGAAATCTAAAATTAACAAAATACATAGTTACTCTCACTCAGATATACATTATATCATCTTTATTTCTGTTTTATCTTTATTGTCCTGTTCTTTAAGCAATTACTGCATTCTTCTAAAGTCTGTAACCTTCTATTTTTAAGTACATATATTTACCCTTATTATCTTATTACAACTTATCCTGATGAACGTGAATTGTAGTGAATTTTGTTCTCACTATTATTTATGAGTATGCACTTATATTCACTGTTTCTTTGATGGCAATTTCCGTAATACACAATACCTTTCTATTTTATTTCGCTATATTCTCACTAAAACACCACCCATCAATTTCACTAATTTTACTTTAAAGTTCCTAGATAGGTATTCACGCTTAATTCTAAATGTAAACTAAGATACATTTTTTTCTTAGTACTACAGTGCTACAGCTATTAATTTGATATAATTAATTGTTTAAAAATCCTTATCATTAATATTTATATGGTATAAATTCTAATTTGACTCTATTTCTTTGTGCTCCATTAAACAAAATATACAAAAATAATACACAGGTCATAAAAAAGGCCTTAGCATTTATTAATGTCATTAACAGTTATTACTTGCAAATCTTGGGGTATTAGCTTATTCACTCTTTTTAAAATATGTATACTTGTTCGCACATTGAGGAATTTTACGACCTAGTTACGGTCAGTTATTCATTTCATTTCATTTCTCCAGATTTGGACAATTTTATGGAATTACTAGAAGTTCGTAGTATATCGAGAAAGACTCAGCAACATAAAATTTCTAGAGTAACCAATAAAATAAGCGGTGCAACATATTTCTAAAGTCTGCTTAAGTCATTCTTTAAACAGTTTCTATGATCTACTGGCACATTGTCAACCACATAAGCGCTATCAATTTGAATAGAGAATTTATTCCTTTTTTACATTATGTCAAATGAAAGTTAATTTTATTTCAGTTGAGGCAGTATATGTGAAAGGCCGCCCCCAATTAAAATATTATAAAATGTTAGTATAACCAATTACATATATTATAAATATTATTACAATTAATATGTACAATTTATGTGTATTCATATTAGTAGTTAAGTTATTTGTGACTTTCATGGTTAGTGAGAAGAAAAAAAAAACGGTGGTCAGAAACTTTACAGATAAGCCAGAAAATGTTGATTGTAAATGTGTTTTGGGCTGGACAAAGAACCAGATGGACATGTGCCTCTTTTGTATTTTTTGTTGCAAGATGCTTTGTGTAAGAAGGGTCGCCCCTTTCAGATTTCTGGAAAAGCTTAGCTTCGTTAAATGACGAAGCGGTATGAAGCATGCTAAAACAAATAAGTCATTGGGGGTGAAATAAACCAGAGAGCCCGACATAGTGGAGCCAAGGGGAAAGAATAGCTCAAATATAAGGCCCAAATAAAGTCCAATAAGGGATCTTAAGAAAAGTATATGCACACTCCTCGGCCAATAGATAGAAATGATTCATTAATAATAGCTTGAAATGGTAGGAGATGGTCACCGACCGTATGAAGGAATATTTTCTAAAAGATTGGATTTCGAGGCCCGAAAGGGAGAGTGTATTGAGCTATAGAGTGGGAGTAAGCTTTAGACAATCGGTTCGGCTATAGTGCAAGTGTGATCTAAGAACCGCTCTACAGAACTTGAAAGCCAATCCTTAATATTGAACAAGCGACACAAGTAAATAAATAAGAGTCGTCTCCAGTTTTAAGATTTGGGTTCATTTTCCCCCGTTGACCTGTAAAAGTCACAAAATTCCAGCGCTCTATCTAATCTAGCTGTGGCGTAGCGACACTCCGAGACAGCGGCTGGAGAAAAGATGAAGAACTTCTTGATGCTACAAATACTATGAGTATTCTCATTAATTAAAACCCTTCAATCAAATAACTACCCTTTCTCCCCCCCCCCATAAAACTGTCTCACAGTATCGGTTCTCGGAAGTAACATTGAAATTTGTTTTTGATTAAGTTAGTTCCCATGGTGACCATTATCTGTTTAGTATTTTGTTTTGTGTGGGAAAGAAGGGTTTCATTATGTGGAGTACATTTTATGTTTTTTTTGTAGCACCATTAATTTGTAAAGAAATATCTACAGCGCGTACTTTTGAATAGTTCTTAATGAGCATTATTATAAATGTAAAAAAAAATTTATATATTATTGCGTGTTGGTGTTCCGTTTAAAATAGTTAACACGGAAATAGAAAAATCGCAATTATCATTTTTTGACTTCCCAGTGTATGGTCATCCCCGCTTACCAAGTTTCATGGCAGTGAACATACGAATTAAATTTTTAAAATTTAAAATTATGAAAACAGTCTACATTCTCTCATCTTGCGTAAGGCCACACAGCAGCATATGTTGGTGAAATTGCAACGGAATGGTATAGAAACACTCCGGGCATATACGTTTTTTAACAGAATCTAGTAATAACAGATGTCTTTGAAGGTGCTTATTCATCACTTTCTTAAACGCTGGGGATTTTTTTAATAGTGTTTAACGCCCGTTTTTACTACTGAGGCACCACAGAAGGTGAGCACTGTTGATACATGACATGAAATGATAAATTGGGAAAGGAGGTTTTTTTTAAGGAAGGAAGCGTTCCAGGCTTAAGTTTAGGGTACCACCGCGGCATTTGCCATTTATGAGGAATGAGGAAAACCTGAAAAAAACCTTAGTTAGGAAGGAAGGTGCTAATGGGAATCGAACCCCAGACCTCCTATTCATAAGTACGCGCCTTAACGACCTCGGCCACAGGTTGCGGTCGCTCCGACATGTGTTATCAAATTATTTTCGAAAAATATCTCTGTTGTAGGAAATTGAAATAACCTAAATTATTAGTATTAATTAGTAAATACGGCAATAACTGCCGCACAGTAATTTTGAACTGATGTGTAGTTAATGATTTTCACATTTACAATTCAGACTTCTCTGTTCATTCTTCAGAAAACGCAAGGAGTAGACAATTATCCCACCAAAACTTCAAAAGGTAATTATTATTATTATTATTATTATTGTTATTATTATTATTATTATTATATTACGTCTCATTTCATAAGTTGTTGAGAAATACTTAAGAATACTTTTTTCTGTTATACGCTTATGTAGAGTTTCGCATTTACTCCGGCTATTTTTCTTTACGTGCCTCTTAACTCTAAATTTCATGTAATTATAATCTCTCTGTTTGACTTGTTTAATTCAATTTCCATCCTTCTTTTCTAAAGACATAAGTATCCTTACTGCTTTATAATGTTATCTCCAAAATCCACAACTTAAAATACTTTGTTGACCGCTGGCCATGCTTTTTCATGCGAATAGTTACTGAGCAGAGATTACGATATTAGAGTCCGACTTCGGGTGGTAACCATATATCATGCATATCTGACACATCAAAAAGTGTCGCCATTGTCAGTGTCCACGACGCTTTTCAAATGGAAAGCTATGTGACCTGCGAGTCTGCTATATATCGCCTACCTGCGGTTCTGCACTGTTGCCAGATGTATTTCCGCAACCAGGCTGGAATGTGTCACAGATTTCAGAAACAATGTACATTACCTGAAATGTAATTTCACTTAAAATACTCTATTACACAAATGGAAGCACATTTCTGAATACGCACATCAGAACGGCATACTTTTAGCTTCACTGATTTCCATTCTACAATAATTATAATGTTTCCTTGCATAAGAATTAAAATAACTGGTTTAGTAAATCGTCATAAAATGAACTAATAAACCTCATTTGTATGTTTTGCGATCACAGTTGATTCATCAGGGCGTTATGTACCAAGCACTATTACCTCTTGATACAACCGCTGGTGTCTACCTGGTAATTGTAATTCAGTACCCAGCGCTCATAGCCAGTGAAATTATGGGTTCGTGCGTGTGGTTTAGTAGGCTTACATATGACCTTAAGTAAACCAAATACGAGCCATGGAATAAATGCTGGCGGTAAGAAAAGAGTATTGTGGAGTCAGGCTCGAAATATAGTGTATGACTTTTTTCAAAGTGTGCGCTAAAACAGAGAGAGAGAGAGAGAGAGAGAGAGAGAGAGAGAGAGCGAGAGAGAGAGAGAGAGAGAAGGTTGACTTTAAAAGCTTCAGTCTATTACTTCAGAAGAGTATGATGTGAACAAGACTACAATATCACGCATCTGCTTTGAAGCCAAGAAAAACTCCGGTTTTCTGTCCCCAAAGAAGCATATCTGATCCCCAAAGAGGCTTGAAAACTTTGGTGACTTTGAAAAGGTTGTTGTACTAAGAGAAATCTTGAGTTTAAACTTATAGAATACTGCAAAATTTATGTTTCAAGTACAGAAAGTTGATCGATGGACGTAACTTTTAATGGAAAGAATGGGTATTATAGCTGTAAGGTTAAAATTCTTAAGTAAATGCACAAAATAAGATTTATTATGGTGCAAAACTAATATACCATCTAGAGAACATATAGGTAAATGAAAACCACATATTAAAGTCAGAAGTCTGTCTGCCAGGTTCTACTAAAGACAATGGACTTCATCTACCTATGATTCAGGGTAACGATCTTGCACAGGGTTAATAAAAACAGGCTTCCTTCCAGAAAACAAGTGAACCAAATGGTTTACCATTTGAAAAACACTTAAGTCCGTTCCTCTTGTCCGCAAAGACCCCGAACAGGCATTAATATTAATATTAGAAAGTGCACCATTATCAAACCAGTTATATTTCGGATGTAACTTTAAAAGTGTTTTTTTTAAAGAACTAAGTATGCATTGTTTCGTTTCATATTTTAAAATAATTAGGTCATTTATTCTTTTCTGTATTATGTTAAGTCAGTCTTATTTTCTTAAAATTAATTGGAACAAATGTTACAATGATTGTGAACAAATTTATTAAAGCGCTTAAAAGGCTTCTAAGGAATAATATACAACTAAAATGATGTTCCACCATCACAATACAGAAAATTGAGAATTTTACTTTTTTTTTCAACTGCAGAACAAAATGAATTCGTAAGCTATAAACTACCTCCATTCGTAACGCTTTCTAACTGTTTATTGTGTTTATAGTATAAAATGCAAAGACTTAAACTCGTGTTGCAAGGACTTAGCGAAAATAATACTATAAAAGTTGAGTGTAACAAATTCGAATATAGGGTTTGTGTATTAAGGATTCAAATGATTCTCTAAATGAATAAGTTAGCAAACTTTTTAACTTTTATTCTATTTTAGTGCTGAGTAGTGCAAGTTTATGTAATAGTTATTTTATTAACAGCACATTCATATGCTGAAGATAGTTTATTCATTATTTACAACCATGCTCCTCTGCTTTTCTGCTCTATTCCGATTTTGCATTCAAGAGTTCAGCTAAATCGATACCATTTCCTGGTTTCGCATATTCTTGGGCCGCGACGTGGGAAGCATTTCATGCTCTAATCCTGTTCTGATTGGCTGATACACCTCTCGATTAACAAACACACCAGGTAGCCGGTTTTCTGTCGTTGGCGATGTTCTCGTACAGGGTAGGCTGAGACATGGGATGTTGAAATTAATAGAAAATGTATGTCAAATATAATACGAAAATTGTTGTAATGTTATACAATGTTTCATGTTCCAAAGCATTGCATTGTGACTATCAATAATAAAGTAATTATTAAATTAAGCTACTTCAGTATTAAAAAGATTAATTCTCCATCATTCCTTCTTAAATCTATTTGTATATGAGCTCAATCTTTAGGTCCATTTTCAATTCAAGCACATATATAAAATTAATTCTTGATTTTTCACTAAACCGTTCCTTTCCCTTCTATTTTTGTAACTGCGATGCAGTTGACAATTATGTGTAAAAAGAGGTAATAATACACGAAAAGTTACCAAGCTCTCATACCGAGCGCGGTCTCGCGCTTATTAAAATAAATTAAGGGAGTTTAAGAATGACTTTTAAAAACAAATATAATTGTTAAAACAAGATAAATACATCACCGCATCATTCCATATTACCACAATTCAACTCAAAAAGTCAATTATATATATTTTTTTAAATTAATAACGTTTGCATTCTGGTTCCTCTGTTGAGTTTCGATTTCTACAAAATATCAGCATAATCACATGAGCTGCGACCAAGGCTAGCCTACACAGTTTACCGAATATTCCATTAAGGCCTGCTTCACTTTTCTCTGACAGTGACATAGAAAATCACTGCTGGGCTTCAGCAAGGCGGGCAGAGTCTTCCATAGTATTATGATGATCGGTTGTCTACGTCGCAGAAAATCCACTAGTACAAATAAGGAAACATTTCAATTCGTCAGCCAAAATAAACACATAAACACATACGAACCACTATATTCACTTCGGGTACATTTGGCCTTACAACATTAATGGACGCTAAAACCCCTGCTTCCTATGTACCAACTTCAGATATATATATATATATATTAAAGAAAAATAAAAAAATAAAGAAACACTATTAACAATATAATAAATGAACAGTAATTATAAAAACAAAAAAGAATAAATCACTAAGAAAAATTCTCATTTGTAATCATTTATTTTAATAACTTTAGGAGTTTAGATAACCTTTTAAGAGCTATTTTCTCACGTAAAGATATCTTTCGGAGTAATCTTATCTAGAAATTTAGAATCACTAATCGAAGTTAAAAATCGGTTAATAAACATTTCTAAGGGTGGCTAGAAGGTAAAGAAGTAGGTTCAAGTTTGTAGAGAGGACGAAACTTGAGAAGGCAAGGAGTAACATTTGAAGTAGGCGGAGAAGATTTAGTATGTCAAAAGTAACGCCATCTTAAATTACCGCAAAATTTAACGCCATCGGAAAACAAATTTAAGGCGATTAAATTTATGATCTAGGCAAAAGATAATCCTTTTTGCAAAAGCAATGTATCAGCATCAGAAAGTGAAATAGAAGATAAATTAACCGCAGTAGTATATATCTCATTTTCGGTGATTAAATTGTATGCAAATGATACCAAAAGTGGGGGATGTGGGGTGAGGTGGTTTGGTGGGCGTGGTTGGTAGTGGGGGGTATGATGGTGGTTGGTGGGGGTGGAAGTGACGAAGTTCAATTTTGATATCAAAGCTTTTCAATTTAAATCACCGGAAAGGGGGTATTTTTTTATTATACAAAAATTATCACATGTATTTATTGTGATACAAATGGATTGGTTTAAATGCTATTAAAATACTAAATGATGACAGTGAATATGTTTATTGCACTCTTTTATACAAATGTGAAAATTAACATACATTTAATGGGGGTCTATGTACAAAAATGGAGGAGATTTTACCCCTTTACAAAATGGAGGTTTTACACTTTACAAAAAATGGCGGGGGTTTTACAAAAATGACGGTGCAGTTCACACATCGCTGATGAGATTTACTCCTTTATAGCATGATGGCGCTGGATATTTTATTATAAAAATGTGAAATTTAACATGGACCCCTTTACAAAAATGGCGGTGCAGTTCACACATCACAGGTGGGGTTTACCCCTTTATGGTGGCACACACACAGGCGCGTTTTCAAAATTTGTGAGAGTTTTACCCCTTTAAAAAATGGCGAGGATTTTTATAAAAAATGGTGGTGCAGTTCACACTTCACTAGTGCGTTTTACCCTTTATGGCGGTACACACAGGCGGTTTACAAAAATTGTGTCGGCGCTGGATTTACATAAAAGTATTTTAAAATGTGTTGTATGTCTTTTTGACAAACGACACTTCACTGTCTTCGTCGCTGCTGGTTTCCTCCTCCTCGTGTAGTGCGGTGACGCAGGTGAGTGACATGTGGGAAAAGTTGTTGAGGTGTTCCTGGGCCGACGGAATGGCGATGGGGACGAGGAAATTGCTGATGGATGCGGTTGTGATGCATCATGCCGATGTGATCTTGTACTCTAGGGCTGGTTTCTTGTCGATGGTTCCGAGGTAGATGGTGCAGCGTGCGTCCATGCCGTAGTGGAGTGCTTTAGACGAGCGGCACCTGACTTCCACGAAGTCGGAGTTGTTGGTTGCTAATTTGACGGTGACAGTTTTGTCTTCGCCAAAGAAGAGGATTTCTGTTGAGATGAGGTTGATGTTTTCAGGATACTCACCGTTTGTTGTGACGTGATTGTGGTTGTCAAAAACTAGTTTAACAAACAGATTGTTACCTACTCCCACCGGATCTGTTTAACACGTCATGTTGTTTATTTCGGTGTAAACTTCAATACGTGTCTCGGGTAGCCGTTTCTGAGAACCTCTTCACCCTGGTACACGAAGTAAAAGTCGAACGCGTTGAGCTGGTTGATGAGTTCTGCAGAAAGGTTGTTAAATCTTGTCGGTAGACACACTTCTTTCCCATTTTCGAGGCGAACAAGCGTACTGGGTCCGTGCTTTGTGGATATGTTCCGAACCCCTATCACGATGTATCAGTGTCCACGTTACAGTCAAACGTTGGCGTAACGCGTCGTTGATCATGTTGACTTCTCTGTAGAACTTTTGCTACTAACACACACATCGGGTATTGTTTGGTGAGAGGGGCAGGACTGTCAATGTGGGTAGTGGTGGTGGGGAGGTTATAGTGCTGGTTGCAGCGGGGGTAAGAGGCGTAAATTCCTTTAGCTTCAGGTGTAAGCCCCACCCATACAGCGTCCATATCTACTGGTGAATGATGCATAAAAATGGCGTTTCCCTTCACGGCTGGTAGATGACGTTCATTTGGTTCCATCATTGTGAGACGACGACCATTTTTCAAAAACTTTATCACTAGGTCCATGGCTTGCGGGACTTATCATAAGTATGCAAGCTCACCTTGCATGGACTTGTTCGTGACGTCATAAGGTGCACTTGTTTTGACTTGTTCATCAGGGTGTAGGTGTTTGTACTTGCTCGGGATGTCATTACGGTGCAGGTGCAACCTCACCTTGAACTTGTTTGGACTTGTCCATGGCGTCCTGGTTCAACTCTCTAAAGAATATCAATTTTAGAAAATGCTCCATCTCTAGGAACACTCTAAAGGTTGCACAACGAATGTAGCTTGTGTATTCGGTATAGTTCATTTTTCCTCCGGAAACGTGAGCGTTGAAGCAAATACCTGCGATAGGCTGCTATTTCATTTAGTACTTCAAACTCTTCTTTCTTCTTGTGATAGATGATGTCGGTGACCTACGCTGTAGGCTTTCTAATGTCCTCCATTCCTGCATACTCAGCGATATACAGCGACCGTTCAATTTTATGATAATATTTTGTGCGCCAAATAAACGTTTAAAAAGTATGGTTAGTCGGAGGTTAACTGCTACTCTCTTAAATGAAGAGTCAAGCTCTGTATCGTCGGTATCGCCTCTTCAAGTTTCTGCCACTCTGTCGAACCCAGAACAACCGCGCTGCGTCGTCCACCACCGGTCACAACCATCTTGTGTGGAGACTTAGGTGAAAATCCAACGGCTGCAAATTTGGACTGCTTGCTGTTGAAGAAGAAAAAATCCGATAGCGGTCGAGGGCTCTCCGTGTCACTGTAAAACAAGAACGCCCCTTATGTAGAACACTATTTCATTCGCCAATTAACCACAAATAATGAATGCGACTAACGTGTTCAACTCTCTCCGAGCAACTGGTAGAGCGGATCGAGCAGTACCACATGCGTCTTCAAAAAAAAAAAAAAAAAAAAAAAAAAAAAAATACAGGAAATAAGCAACATAAATATATCAGTGGTATATGTATATTCATACACAATTTGTATCAATGCAAGCCTTTAACGATGTATAGTTTGAGAGCATCCACCAAGACTGTAGGTTTTTAATGACGTAATGATTGTAATTAAAATCACTTATGCTGATTTTTGACCAGAATTTCTCCTTGCACAGGCCTTGGAAGCGGTGAGATAGGTAAGCAACGACGTAAAAGCCAAAAGTGGTGCTGACATCGCCTTGCAACCTTCTAGTGTTGTGAGTCCATATGGAACCGTAACATGGATTTAAAATTTTTAGAATTTCTCCAGAAAGAGGCTCCACACCATAGCTATCGAAATATTCACCCCGTTCGTAATTTGCAACAAAGATAAAGACCCAATGTTTCCCTGGTTTCGTGCTTGGATCAGTGTTAATGACAACTGCTATGAGAAGCTGTCTATTATGCAAATTTACTGACGAAAATTGGTCGCAAGCGTACACGACTAAAAAGTGTGAGGTACATTTACACAGTAGCCGGTGTATTTGCATCGTATTCATGTTACCAAATTTGTCCTGTTAACATCACTTTCTATAGTGCGATGTACTTCTGCCATCACCAAAAGATTGATAGGTTCTGGAGTTTGATCTTTAAAACCTATACTTATAGACAAAGTGCCGTGCCGTTGCCCTGAAATGTAAGACTCGTTAGCCTCATATCCGCTGTTAGATCAAATACCATAATGGTATAGCCGTGAGAATATTGATGTATGGAAATTGAATTCCCTTCGTCCTTAAAGTGTATCCCGAGGCCATGTTGAAGAGTTTGAAAACATTGGAGAAAGTGACCGGCATCAAAATCGGTTGCAGGGGTTGTGAGGGAAAAGGCTGGCCGTTCAAATACAGTTGAAAAGAATTCATTTTAAAGTGTTGTAAATTGTACGGGTTTTTGTTAATGTTACCGTTGTATGCCTGGTTTGCTACCATTGCCACAACCACTCTTAGGGTATTTACCCTATGAAAACGTCATTGCAAGTCATGTTACTCACCCCCTTTGGAATGTTGAGAGCTTGAAATCCCACATCTTTGAGATGGTAATTGTATTACTCTTTGCTATCACCACCTGATATGCAAGATAGATGGTCGGCGACGGTCTCACAGCTTTCAAAATCAGTCTAGCAGATTGAATCTCTGTGTAGGCTTTAAAGGCCTTTGTATCCGAAAAGAGATGAAAATTGGGTGAAGAGGGTGAGAGTTTGATGGTAACGCTAACATTGTTCAAGAGCATATTTTCCTGATTAAAGAGTGCATTGGAAAGATTACTCATTAGCTGCACAACTTTGCTTCTTTTGGTATAGTCGTTAAGCCATTTAATTCCATCATTTTCTACATACGCGTCCATCATTCTTCCCTTGTCCTTTTTCCAGAGCGAGGAATGTAGTCTGCTGTTCATGACATCTTCCGAATAATTGAGCAACGTTTCAATGTAAGTTCTATAGAGGTAGCCTGGTTGAGACATGTAAACTGTGACATTGTTGGGTGATACTTCCAATTGCTGTAACAAGGAATTTCGAGTATTGTTTACAAAGGTAACCTGCTTGTCCTCTTTCAAGTCGTTTTCACCATCATCGACTATTCGCACGAACAGCTCAAGTACTACATAAGTCATGTCGAGGTAATCGTCTGCATTGACAGAGTAATGAAATGTGATGGGGGCGTTTTTAATAAGTGTATTTTGAGGGCTTAGAGAAATGTAAGGGTACTCCTCCACGTTCATTTGAATGGGCATGTCTTTAAAGATGTCTAGTTCTGAACGCATGTGCACCAACGATTCGTCAGTAATTATGAAAATACGTCTAGCACCTTACGTCTTCGGGTTTAGTTTTAATTGATTGTATATTTCCCCTTTCGGGCGCTTTAATATCCCAGTGCCCATCATAGAGTCTACCTTTACATTAGCATTCCTCTTCAAATTAGTTCCCGCCTCCTTCAGCCATGTCTTTAAAGACTACCTTGGCGGTATCCCCGAACTTGCAACATCTGTAAGCACATTGGCCCCCATTTTCAATTCGTCTTTACCGATAGCTTTCACACCGCTCTTGAAAAACGGTAGTACGGTTCTGAAAAGACCACCGAGAGCAGAGAACAAGCCGTTAACCTTTGATAACGCTTGCCTCTGTACAAGAGAAAATCTCGATTGTATAATGCTCCTCCAGCCTGGTTTAAGTAATATCTGCGGACTGTATCCAGCTCCGTTATGTGTGTTTCGGATCAAACGTTAGAACTGTAGTAGAGGAAAGTACGTTTACAAATAGCAAGAAATCACCGTGACCGTTCCTTAAAACTATATCCACGAATTTTAAGTCCTGTTGCAATAAAGATAGCCAGTTAAGTCGAATGATGGACTTTTCGATAGTCACGCAGGTGTTGTCATGTTTTTCATACTCTGCCGAGACGCTTTCAATTACTTGCACAAACATGTTGCGCACCACTTGTGGTACTGGCAGATTACAGTAAATGAACATATCGTAAGGAAAACCCATGTACGGATCCTCAGGGAGTTAGCCAATTTCCTTTTCAAACTCATTGGTGTATGGTTCGAAACCCATCATCTTGGCCAAAGATTGTGACAAAACCAATATGTGTATGAGGTTCTTTGGCGTAGGTTTAGGAGGATTGTCAGGTCTTTCCTGCGTTTCTGGATTAGGAGGAGTGACAGGTTCACCAGGATTTGGTGGTTTAGGATTGATAGGTCTTGGAGGAGTTCTAGTCTGAGTAATAGTTCTAGCTTTGGTTTTTAATGTTTAGTTCATACCTTCAGGGGGTTTAATATCTGTTTTCAATACGCTTTTCCTGGAGTTCTCAGCATTTTTCTACATATCATACATATTTGCTGGTGGGAATACGACCGGTCTGTGCGACTTTGATGTTAATGCTGGCAGTATTTTTGTTCTCGTTATAAATGAAAAAGGTCGACTTGCAAATTTTCCCATGTAACTGAGTTGAAAGCGTGTACCAAATCCTTAGAATTGTGTACCATACCATGTGGCAATTGTAATTTAAAATTTGAAATTGTCACTGCTGCTACCTTATTATACATGGTTCCAATGATTTGATTATCGTGATTTGTTACGTTTTAGAATTTCACAGGGTACTGACCTTTTACAGTGTGACTTCCCATTCTCCTTGTTACACTATTCTCTCGGGTAAGATGTTTGAAAATCTGGAAGTTGTATTGTCAATGAAATGGCCCATAGAGGCATTACTCACGAGCGTGAGGGAAAACGGTTGAGTTCTAATCATGTCGAATTGATATATGAAGCCAGAAAACCCACGAGTTAAACTTGACTAGATAACCTCTCACTTAACCAAAGCTGTTTATTTTGACCACACCTTTAGTGTCGAGTATTTTGTCTATTTTGAATGATTCCGGAAAACCGACCTTTTGTATCCCCTCGGAGTAAAATATGCTTACTATGGCCTCCCCACCCCAGTGCTTTAATTTATATACAACGGAGGAACCATATACCACCTAGTCAATCTGTAATCCGCCCAGTTTGGCTCGTACCCCTTGGCAAACTTTATTTTCTCCTTAGATATACGCGCATGGTCTCCCACATTAAATTTAACTTTACATGGTTTGGCTGCATTCCGATCATAAAGATTTTCGTAAACCTGTAAAACGATGTCTTCATTGACATCCTTTGGAGCCATCTTTATGGACCCATGAAAGAAACTATTGTAGAATTTTAAAAGCGCAGCAAGAACGTCCACGTATCTATAAGTGTTTCATGTGTGAAATATTTCCACTTTTCCGTCCTTAAGGTTGTATTTAAACGCTCCGCATCACTGACTTTGACATTATTTTTTGTAGTGTAATACTTTGCACCGGGTTTGTTTAAAATGTTTTAAAGGTTTTGTTGGTGAACTCCGTTGCTTTATCTGTTTGCAATTCTTCGGATGCGATGAGAGAATATAGTTTTGAACGCTTATGTAATTTCGTCCGCTAATTTTGATTTTAATGGTATAGCCCCAGCATATATCGAGATAACGTCAAGCACCGTCAAGATGTAAACTTATGATTTATTGTGCACTTTTACTTATTCATTTAAATCAGCTTCCCAAATGTCGTCCATGTTGGTCACGATGTAATTTCTGGTGGGTAATCGTTTTCTTATTGGCCTATGAAATGTATAATTATCCTGTGTTTGAAGAAAGGACTCGATCTTTGATTTTGGTATACCGGTAGCCTTGCGAAGTTTATCTGCAGTGCCAAAACCAGTATAGTGTTCAGGATTGAAATAACTTTTCTTCAGCGCGTTCATAGTTGCTCCCACACTTACCTGGGAAAGTTATAATACTTTTTACTGGTAATGAGCTTTTATCTACTTTCGTCTTTGCTGGCTTCTCTTCCGTCTTTACCTCGATGTCATTGGAATCTAGGTATGGTTCTCTCACTTGTGACATAAGATGGAGGTAGTTCCGCAACTTATATTTAATAATCGCCATTTTTCAGGGGGTGCCAAATGTGTACGCTGTAATTTATTCATTTCTCTGATGAGTTGATTAAGCGATTTGTCCCTGAGATGAAGCTTTTCGACAGCTTTTGGCTGTGAAGCTAATATAATCTGCTTACCGTACTTCATTTAACTAAAATTTGACACAAGCGCACTACCGAATTAAGCCAATATCGGGAGTGGGAAAGCAGGTAAAAAAGTCGCCTCTCTGCACAAGAATATTTTTCTTTTCCTTTAAGGAAAGTCGTTTGTTAATTAATTTTCTCCAGTTAGCTTTATGCTTCTTTAAGCGCTTCAAGCAATTTATAGGTAAACTGACATGACCTCTGCACACGTTGAGTACACACTCTGAAATGACATTTATTAGCTCGGGGTTAGCACTTTTAAACAGTTTTTGTGGCAAAAGGAGGTTAGCCTTGGCTATCACTGTCAAATTTGCGTTTTGCCTTGCAATCAGTCGGCTATTCAGTCTGGCGATGCTCATCCTTCCTATGTCTGTGATAAATTGACTGAAGCGTGATCGTTGCTCATTTATTTAAACTCTCGGGGGAGCACTCAAATAAAACCTTCAGAAAAGTGGTCAACAATTGGGTATAAAATAAGAAGGTGTTTCTCTTGGCAGGACACCGTTTCGATACCTGCATTGATTTGGGGTGTACTGAGTGCAATCCAACACAAGATAACCGTGCGGGTTTTCAGGAGCCTTTTCAAGCACCTCTAACAGAAACCTATAATTCTTTGGTTCGATCTGTTGACAAAGCCCATCAATTGGCATTTTATCTCTATTGTTTTAAACACGACTATATAGTTTACATTTAGAGATGTAGTTCGAAATTTCTTTCCTTGTGGAAACACGTTTTGTAATATGTACATAATCCAAAGCGTTTGTGATGAGAATGTCTAGTGAAAAAATTTGACACGTTTTCCCTTTCTGCTTCGTAAATTAAATCATCTAAAATAACTAATTCTCCCTCGTTAACAGTCTCCAAATCTGGTATACCTGCATGCGTTGCGAAGAACGGGCTTGGTTTAGGAGAATATTTTGGCGGATGACAACACAACACTTTTCTCATGGGTCCGTCAAATATCCGGCCTGCATTACTAATTAAATTTTTCACAAATGTAGACTTACCGCATCGCGAAGGACCTGCAATTAGTATGGTGTATGGAAAATTAAATTTAAAGTGTTGGTTAGTAGACATTGTGGACCACTGATGTGCTCTAATTTAGACACGCCTTCTTTTATACCCGTACGGGTAGGAATCTAAGTTTTCATTCTGTACACGCTTGTTGACCACAATCGTATAAGTTTTCGCTGAAGACTCAGTACCACAGTTCCTATAAATTTGCTAGATATCTTTGTGCCTTCAAGTACTACGGACATTGAATTATCCCTCAGTAAGGTGCTCCTAATAGCGTCGGAGTTTACCTTTTCCAAATTCCCTGAGTTGAGGGTGATGCCTTTATTTTACAGACAGAGTGCGTCTTATCCCCACACTGAATCTCTATGGTGCAACTTTTTGGGCCTGTAGATACAAATCTGCAAATATACGCGCCATTACCGGACTTTTCTATTTCATCTGTCATACACCTTAAAATTGGACCCGTCGGAGGCATCCATTCCCCTGTTCTGTACGTGGCTATAACAGAATCTGTGTCGAAATAACAAACGCGCTCACCCAATCTCCTAAGATAGGAATAGAGCTCGATTCTTGCATGGGCAGTTGTGTATGCAGCTATGACTGTGTTAGTAGTGCAATTCAATTTAGGGTTCTGATCGCAATGTTTCCATACCACGTACATCACCTCCTCTGTAGCGAGCAGGTAAGACTGTACCTCTACACCTGGGTGGTTGAGTAGGTCTATGAGCCTCGAATAATCTTTCACAAGTTCACACGTAGACAAGTTATCTCGTTGACCATATTTTCCCCAAAAGGAGTTTAACATCAATTTATTCAACACGCGCCTGCCAGGATTTGTTTCAATAGCGTCTTTGTCCAGTACTGCGCCTCTTTTTCCAAAAATGTGCGATATAATCATTTCTCATGGCAGTAGGGTCGCAGGTTTTGGGTCAACCGGAGGCTTCGGTTTTAATTTTCAGAAACTGATTCACAGTCCTGAAAGACCCCCTTTTCTCCATTGGAGGGGTTATAGCGTACCATGTCATACTCCCATAATTCGTACACATGAATAACCCTATAACCCTCCTTTAATGCGACTTAAATCACGTCCACTACCCAGGTGCCTGTCATACATTTTTGGTTCTCTTTATGCGTGCACTCTCTCTCATTCTCCATCTCTGCACATGTGCGGAAACATAAATTTACCGTTAATGCGCGATGGCATAACGGGGTGGTAGAGTCTTTCTGGGGGAAGAATTTTACATTTTACAACACTACCTTCAACATCTTGCAAATTTGGTAAATTATCCACATGAATCTTTGGGTGTCCAACAGTGTAAGCCTTGGTCTTATTTACGAACAAGTACAAACTGCACACATCGCAGTAAAATATTTTCATATCTCCAGAGGCCTCGCAGTAGGTTTTCGTACAATCTGTACGTTCACCAAAAGAAGGCAACTCGTGTTTTGAGAGCCTCGGGGTAGGGAAAACGTTTGACAAATTCTACCAAAACCCCATCGGCCTTAATCAAAGCATTGAACTCACACCCTCATATTTCGATAATGTGGTATCCAGCATCTTTCATCATCTTCCTGGCCTTCATGGTGTCCTCATATCTGGAACACATGGTCTCGTTACCCGTATTGTATAACCTAGAATTCCTATTCGGGTAACAACGTGTGCAACCGTGGTACAAGCATCCATGAAGAAATAGATACATTTCCTTTCTTCTTTGTACCCGTCCACTTTATGCCCTAAAACTGTAATTTCCCGGTACCTATGAGTATTCTGTATGATGATTGATTGCTGCTGTTCCAACCAAGACAGCCAGATACACGCTACCCGAGATTGCTTATCAGCTAAGCGGTATCCACCTCCGGGAATAAGTGGAATTTTATTTCTTGGAATGAACCGTTTCCTGTAAACATTGATACATGCCTGAGCTATGGTGACGCATTCTCTAAACGGGTGAATACCGTTCTCGTCAATAAATTGCTTCCTAAATTTGGAAACACCCTGACTCAAGAGATACACGTCAGTTTTTCAGTAAGCCACCATTTCTTTTTTCATGTGAAAGGCATAATTTGAGGACATCTTTTCATTATGCTACTGCTCGAAAGTCTTGCGGACATCAAGACTCATGCCATTAGGGCAGAAATATTTTTTCTCAGGTATAGGACCAACATACTTTTCGTTTTGCTTGGTGTTGAACAGATAAGAAAAATAACTTTTACATTCGGAGAGTTGAAATGTTTTTGAAAAGCGAGACAGTGGCACACGAATGATATTCAAGGAGTCTAGAAAAGTCACACTCTCATACTTCATTCTGTAAATTTAGCGTCCATTCATAATGAGCTCGGGGTCCCAATTTAGGCTGCCCACCATGTGCTTTAACAGAAACTGCCCATCGTATGACCTCAAGTTGTGTGCTATGATGACAATATCTCGGGATTCGAACCCTGGCTGTGTGATGTGGTCAAACAATTCTTTCACAAGTTCCTTGTCAAATATCAATTCTTTAACATTACACTGAATACAATAGGATATCTTATGAGACACGTCTACACAATGGCCATAGGTCTTATACATTATACATAGATTAGGAACATGTTCAGACATGCCTGCGGAATAAAGAGTGTTCTGAGTACACTCGAAATATATGAACATGAAAACGAAATTATTTCGCAAATTTGGTGAATTGTACGGCTGAATGTAGTACTCTTGGTTAGCATTCACATGGATCTTACAAGTACCACAATAAATTTCACCGCATTGGTGAGGAGTTTTTCTAAGCCTCATAAACAAAAGTTTGTTACACAACGGGCATACTTTTCTACGTCACACACTGACGTGGTTTTAGGGAATATTTTCCCCAATCAAATAATTATTAAAACAGGTCTTCATTGAAATCGCGATGACACCAGTCGCATTTCATATACCTATCAAATGAACACCTCTCTCGACACTTGACACAGTTTAGGTCACACCGGTGAGCTCCTTTTTTATTTAGTGAGGAAAAATTACAATGTCGGCAAAGCTACTTACACTGGTAGGTTTACAACTGCGTTAAAATGGCTATCGTGGAATATTACATAGATATGTTTATCGGAGTTAATTTTTGGCTTGTAGGTGACATTTGTGCCATGACCGCCAAAAACAGTGATGGAATACTCTTTAGTACCATCTCAAAGAGTTTCACGTGTCAAGTGTAAACGGACCATCGGTTTTACCTATTTTCTAACATAACTGTACAGTCTTTTGTTTTTGCAGATGATCATAGCGCTTCATAGAATCATAATGAACATCCCCGTCAATTTTGGAATTGCACACTGCGATGGCTCTAGATAGACAAAGATTCTCTTGACGGCAGAGGACACACCGCCAACGATACCAGACGAGAAGGTTCCGCTAGTAAGCTGTTCACCACCATTATTTCAGGAAGTTTCATTGCCGGTAGAAGGCTGATCGCAGTCATCAGTGCTGGTAGAAGTGTGAACACAGCCATCACCATTCCCAATAGAAGATTTGCCTCTGCGTTTTTGGTTATGACCTTGCATGCTCCCTTGAGAGTAAGCTTATTGATGGTCGTCATGATTACCATGAGATATAACTGATTTCTGCCCGACAGAATTTTTATACGTAACACTCCACTCCTGAGACTACGTCCACAGCCAATAAGAACGGATCTTCTACTGCGTACGCGTAACCCTTCAACCAATCACCGTACAAAAAGGCTTTGATGGGGGGAAGGCATTCATTTTGCTAAGAAAGGGAGAAATTACAGGTGATGTTTTTTCACCCCATAAAATAGAAGTTAAAAAGAAATACGAAAAAAAGAACACCGTTTTCGTTTTTATTGACCAAGGGATAGTACCACTACTAAGCATAGCTAAGAAAAGAACTGGTCCAGCACAGAAAATCACCACGAAAAGAAAATAATACATTTTAAGGCAGGTGTTGTTACTCAGAATTCTTTTAAAACCATACATGAAAGGACAAGCCAGGTCCGGAGGTTTGTTAAAAGAAATGCACAAATTGATTTATAAGAAAGAACCTTTCTTCTTTAGTGACAATATTCGTTTAGAAAAAGAAAACGCACTAGCTGTTCACTTTTCGTTCGAGTAGAAGGGAAAAAAAACTTTCTGCTTTTAGTGACAAATAGGTGTGTTACTATTAAGCACGGCTAAGAAATCAGAAATGCAGGTGACGGGGTTTTCGCTACGTGAAAAAGGAATATATACAGGTGTCTCTATAAGAAAAAACCTTTCTTCTTTTGTAACAATATTCGTTTAGAAAGAAAAAATCATCCACATTTAGTTTTTGACTTTCTGGACCATTACAGAAAATTGCCATGAAAAGAAAATAATATTTTGGCTACTTGAAATTGGAATATATACAGGTGTCTCTATAAGAAAGAACATTTCTTCTTTTGTAACAATATTCGTTTAAAAGAAAAAACACCCACATATAGTTTTTTACTTTCTGGACCAGTACAGAAAAGCGTCATGAAAAGAAAATAATACATTTTAAGGCACGTGTTGTTATTCAGAATCCTTTTTAAACCATACATGAGAGGGCAAGCTTGGTCCGGAGGTTTGTTAAAAGAAATATACAAATGGATTTATAAGAAAGAACCTTTCTTCTTTAGTTACAATATTCGTTTAGAAAAAGAAAACGCACTAGCTGTTCAATTTTCTGGTCCAGTACAAGGAAAAAAAAAAAAAAAAACTTTCTGCTTTTAATGACAAAGAGGTGTGATACTATTAAACACAGCTGAGAAATCAGAAATGTAAGTGAAGGGGTTTTACCTACGTAAAAAGCAATATATACAGATGTCTCTATAAGAAAGAACTTTTCTTCTTCAGTTACTCGGAATTCTTTTAAAACCGTACATGAAAGGACAAGCGAGTTCCGGAGGCTTGTTGAAAGATATATACAAATGGATCTATAACAAAGAACCTTTCTACTTTAGTGAAAATATTCGTTTAGAAAAAGAAAACGCACTAGCTGTTGACTTTTTGGTCCAGTACAGAAAAATCGCTATGAAAAGATAAATACATTTAAAGGAAACACTTTTTTTCAATACATGTGAAACGACACACCTGGGCAGAAAGTTTTGTTGTCAGACAACACGTAACTCTCTCTCTCTCTCTTCGCACGTCACAATACGGGGCATACAAAGAGAGCTGACTGGCTGCCCGGCTATTGTTAAACACGCAGGTGTGAGCATGTCAGTGGGGAACTGGAAACTCAGTGATGGAAGGGCTAAGGTATGTTGGAATTTGTCTTAATTACGATATCATTTTATGTATTTTTGTGTGTGAACACCCAACGATATATTAAATGTATATGTTAATTTATGTATAATAAAAATACCCCTTTTCCGGGGATTTAAATTCCATGGTTGATCTACGATTTAAATTTACATTTTCATATCAATTTGTACCCCCCTCTCATCACTCCAGCCCCCTGCCAGCATCATCAACCTTCCCCACCATCACTCCTACCGCCACTACCACACACCCCCTCCAACCACGCCCACCAAAACACCTAACCCCACATCCCCCACTTTTGAAATCATTTGCATATCATTTTAATCACCGGAAAAGAGATATATACTATTAAACACACTATTACTATTAGAAATACAAAGGGTACATTTCCTCTTGGGCTGCTGGTACGCAGCAATGGAGCAAAATTTAGATGGGAGAGGTATATTGAGAATAGAAGACAAGTCAGGAGCTGACTCTACAAGCGGGGGGGGGGGGATTTTTGGAAGAAAGAAGCGGTAAACTGAATAGGAATACCTGCTCTTAAATATTGTAAATATAACCGCGATAGTTTATGAAGATGTTTTCCGATTGAGAGAATATAATAATTTATTCGCACTCATCAAGATACTAATAACTGTAGTAATATATTTAGGAGAACATGCCAAAATAATTTTAATAAAACTAATTAATTTAGACAAATGAAATTGCTGCAAACATTGGCAATTATTGAGGATCATCCATAGAAATTGCTGGGAGATATGGTGCCTAAATAAGTGAAATTGGTGTGAGTGCTAGGATCTATTGCGGACAATGGCAATTGAACTAATATTCCCTTAGGACAAACACCAGTAATAGCACAATAAGAAAGAAAGCCAACGTGCCCTGTATATTTAGCTAATTGCTTAGAATAGTACTTACATTTATTGAACCAAAATTTTTTAATATTACCTTGGATATATGTCATAGTATAAGATGTATTAGAAAACAAAGAGAAAGTGAGAAATAAAATTAAAAGAATAATAGAAAATAGTAAAGAATCCAAAAGCAAACCACGCAAAAGCAATTTTACATTAATATGCCAAGTTAAAAGAAACACCAGGGGTGCAAACAATATAACATAAAAATAAAAATAAAGTAACACCATTTACAATGTAACAAATTAACAATTATAATAATAGCAGAAAGTCACGTTTGCGACTACAAGTGTGACCTGCTCTTGGTGGTTTATCCTTTTCTGCTTTTATAATTACTGTTAATTGATTTGTGTATATACTTCTAAGCATTCCGCCTTAGAACTCGGCAGTCAAGACGCTGCGTGCTGGGGATAATTCTTTCCATCTTTTAATTAGAAAATTTAAGAAGTCTCAATGACTGAATTCGGTGACCCAGCTAGAAATTGTAAAAGGCAGGTACTTTAATAACGTTAATTTTTGTACTTTAATAGCTATAAAGAAAGCACACACACACACACACACACACACACATTTATACAAGTGAACATGTTTCTCTGGCAAGTTTGTAATAATTCTTATTGCATTTATAGGGCTTGGAGTTTTGTTTTTAAAGCGATATTGTCTTAGATATCATTATATTGTCACGTATTTTATATTTGTTTTAAGGTTTATATTTTGCGGCATACACGTATTTCTTTTGTGGCCCAGATTATATTGTTGTCATGTCCGAGCTTTCATATGTTTCTAATTAAATAGAACGATTTTTTTTAAAAAAATGGTTGTGACAGTATTATTTGAAATATGTTTATGTTAATCGTTCTTTAAATATTTACCACCTTTGGTGCAGAACGCTATTATTATATCAACCTTAACATTATTATGGTACTTTTGAGTATTTATTTTTGAAGTAGCTTCTCCTTATTATGTATAATAAATCTACCTTTTAATGTTGCAAGTATTATATTTCCAGATCTTCCTTGCCAATAAACCACTAATGCAGAGGTTCCTGAAAGTTTAATTTGCACATCGTGCCTCCTTATAGTGCTAACAGGGCTCATATTACAAAAGTGGTGACAAACACTTAATGAACTGTTACAAAAGTGTGGACACATGCTTCATTTATAACCACACACTTTAAATAATGACCTGCACTTATAAAGCTATAATATTGAATTTATACGTATTTCTCGATGTTCATTTTTTCATCTATTTGTTATTATTTTTCTTGGCATGTTGCTTTTATAAAAATTTATTAATGATATTACTTGAAGGTAAGGATGAGTGATATTGTACATTAAAAGAGTAACTCTATATACCCGAAAAACGGGTTTTTAGGTTATAAAATAAATGGTAATGCGAGAGGACTAAATAAAAGGTATGGTAAATTTGATTCAAAGCCATCCTCACAATATTTTGCAAAGCAATCGCGGACTTCAGAGCAACTATAGAGCGCTGCAAGAAGAATCAGTCTTTATTTGTTTTATTATGACAGTTTTCCCCAACGTTTAGACAATTAAGAGTAATACAGGATTATTCAAAATGACGTGACCAATTTACACCTTTATTATTTTGAAAGTTCAGAGCACACGTTTATGAAATGACGTTACAATCTGTAGAGAGTCATTCTGTGAGCTCCGTTATCTTAAAATACAGTCAGTTACACCAGTACAAAGTCATTCTGAATGCGATATCACAAGACGCCATAATTCGTATTATCCATTCGTGATGGTGCAAAAGTTTGTAAATAGTGAGTGCATTTGCAAAAGAAAAAACACCGGGCGTCCGAGAGCAAGTGGAGAGACCGTGGAGCGCGTGTAGTAAGTCTGTACACAAGGAGTCCGGGTAAGTCAACAAACGGCCGGCAGAGAGCTTGATTACCGCAGATCTGTGTGGAGAGTGCTACGTAAACGACTGGGTTGTTACAAGAACTGAAGGATAATGGTTATGAAAGAGGTTACATTTTTGAACTGACATCCTAGCTATGTTCGAAAAAGGCGACTTCTCAAATGAAGCCACATTCGTCTCTCCGGGAAGGTTGATTGACACAATATGGCACTTGAGAATCTGAGAAACCACATGTGATTTGAGCACGCAAGAGACAGACCCAAGGTAAATATTTTCTTCGCAGTGGCTCCTCAAAATTTGCAGAGACCGTTATGTTTTGGAGAGGTCACATTGCTACGTACTTTGATATGCTGTAAGAATGATTGCTGACACAACTTGGGAACGAGTTCATTTTGCAGCAGGATATCACCCCATCACATTTCCATTTGGAGGTACGGGGGTGTCTAAACGAACGTCTCAGGCGTCGATGGATTGCTCGTGTGACAGAAGTGGGCACTCAAGATATTCAGATCTTACCTCCCAATGAATATTTTCTTGAAGAATTTTGTGAAATATACAGTTTATGTACTCCCAGCGCCATGTCACTACAAGTATTGAGGCTACGCATATTTAACACAATCTTGAAAATTGATTTGAACATGCCACAAAACATGAGGCATGAGATTGAGTATCAGTTTCATAGGTCACTGGAGGTGCACATATAGAACTTTGACTGTTACTCTTTTATTTGCATAAAATTGTAGCGCAATAGTGTGTATTAGTTATGCGGACATAAATGATTGAAATTAATCGCATTGTGTGTTAGCTATGCAGACATAATGATTGAAATTAGGCGCATACTTTTGAATAACCTTGTATATTCTTGTCACTATTTTATTTTGTTTTACGTTTTCTGCCATAATTATTATATCCTTATTCGAATGTCTGTTTCGAGTATTTTTCTTGCCGATTTCCGACACTTTTTTTTTTTAAGAAAAAGCATAGCATTACCATTCTTGTGATGGTTCTCTCGTTGTATATTAGTTAATTTCATTCATAAAAGCTCGAATCATCTTTAAAAGGCAGAAGCTCGTCTTGAAAACTGTCACTGCTGGTTATTTCTGATCAGTTTTCAGGTACTTACGGATCTTTTACCAGAAAAAATAAGTCGATCCTGATGGTGTAGTGGTAACCATACTTGCCTTCTAAACCCAAGATAGCCGGTTGAAACCCGGCTAGGATCGATTGATTTTTCGGGCGTAAAAACCCTAAGTATGGCTTCTTTCGGAAGGGAAGTAAAGCCGTGGGTACCGTATCGTACATTTACGGCACGAAAAAGAATCTCAATCCTTAAAGAAGAGGCCTCTGAGCAAAATTTGTCGGCCATTTAACGCCCTGAATAGAATGGGACGCTGATGACCTAAGATGTTAAATATGTTAAAGCCCATAATTAAATCAAATCAACCAGGAAAAAAAAAAATTACATTTTAATCATCATGGTCTATGTAAAAGGTATAGGAAATGTCTAAAGCTCTACAAAATCTTCCCCAAACTCAGTCCAAATGGCATGCAACGTTATTATCTGCATTTATCAGATAAACGGCTCTTCTAAAATGTTAGTACTCTAATCTCAATTTTTACTTTCTTAAATTTAATAACCCATTTTTTTTAAATGACACTCGAAGGTTTGTGTTTCCTGAGTCATGATTTCACTGAATATTTTTAAAAATAAGCGCATAATCGACCAATATTAAATTATATAAACTTTTAAAATTATCTGAAATGATTTGTTTAAAATGTTTGAACATTTTATCACCAAACATGGATTATTATTTTTTTTCTATGGTAAGCTCTTTTGTTTGTCTTTGTAATAAATATCCTAGCCTGACTAAACAGGATGGAAGAAAACGTAATGCCAAACAGAAAACTTGCAATATAGCTTAGTAAAGGTCGAAAGCCTTTTTCTCTATATCTCAGAGTTTTAAAAAAAGGTGTTATTCCAAAATATATGGAAACAGTGCTTATGTTCTGCATTTTCGATTAATTTATTTCAAAATACTTTGAGTAATGAAAAATATTAATTGAACTGTTTTATCTATACGATATATAATCGGAATGTATGAATTTCAATGTATTAACAAATAACAAAACAATGAAAGTTGGAGAAGCTAATCATTTTATTCGGTCAAGCACACATTCAGGCCAAAATGTATTACAAAAGTTTGTTCCATTTTTATCATGGAATCACCCCATAACTTTATGAAACTAAGTTCCACTGCATCCAACATTTAAATGCTCCTTGTATAATCGTTCAAACGATGACAGCAGTTCGTGTTATCAGTATAAATCACTTCATCAGTATCTCCGATGTAATGAAATCTGATGAAGCTTCGTAGAAAAATAAGACATGCACTTCATAATTGCTTTTAAACAAGATGCACCTACAGTTCGTGATGAACCTACATGCGGCAATAGGTAACTCATTACAAGCAGGGAATCAAAATGCGGCGTGCATGGGAGCATGTTGTTTCGTAATAAGTACAATTTAAGTGCCAGTTGCCGTATATTGAATTGCTACTGGGATCTGTTATAGCATTAGGGTAGTCTTATTATGTTGTTTTTATTACATTGAATGTGATAGGTTTACAATCTTGTTCACTTAACAGACGTTTCGAAGTTTGCTCTCCGCATAATTTTAGCGAGTTAAGTTTGTGATCTAATATAATTAAACAGTGGAAATAATATAACAGGATATTATATATTTAAAGTTTTACACAAAGGATACTTTCCACATTTAGGTATATATAGTTAAATTTTCTCTCCTTGTTTATAACTTTTAATATGAAATATAAAACATTACAGATTACTCTAAGAATGAAAATAACGTAATGCAAAGTTATTGGCAGTACACTTTCGTAAGTAGGCATAGGAATTTCTAAGCACTAAAACCAGCATGAAGCGGAATGAAGTTGTGTTGGTACTGGATTTTAAACAACGGGTGCGATGCAAACTACTCACTTCCCTTACAGCTACTACGCATCAATTCTTGTTTACCTGCCGGGCAATGGTACTTTGAGTATATCTAACTTGATGCTCAAGAAATCCGATGCCTTTTCTAAAGAATTAATAAACTACTTTTAAATGACAGTCTATACAATGAGAAAAATGTACAATTGCAAGTTATAGGTAGCGGTATTGCCGACCTCGCCCCTCATCATAATCTTTATTATCAAGGTCTTTATTATTGTAATTGTTGTAGTTACCTTACTATGCGTATAACTGTTATTAATAAGTATTAATATCATTATCTCCAGTATTATTGTTTAAATTGTCGCCGTTGGAAACCTGTTTATTTATCTGTATAATATATAAATTCATTAGAAGTGTAATGAATAATGTATATTCATTACACTTATACATTAATGTATATTAATGTATATTTTAGGTACGCAAGACTTGTGTAATTTCGGAAGTGCCTTACACTGTTAGACCATTATTCTATATATACCACTGTATATATAGGCCATCTGAAGCCGTAAACTTCACTCTCCTCTCTCCAAATCTAATGTTGATAGCGTTAGGCTGCGCCACTCTTAAGTTTAAATTCGACCGCTTATTGATTTTCTTTATTTACAGACTCTCTTTAACATCTCAGGTCATCAGCGTCCCATTCAATTCAGGGGGTGAAATGGCCGGTAAATTTTGCTCAGATGCCTCTTTTTTCGGGCTTGAAGTTCTTTTTCGTGTCCTAAATCTATGACATAGGATCACAGCTTTATTTCCCTTCCAAATTATGGTTACCATTATACCACCAGGTCCGACAATTCCATTGCAGCAGATTGTGTTATTGCAAGGTTAAATTTCAGGAGAGATAAGACTTATGCATTTACCAGTGAAAGCACGAGTGAAATATGTAATTTTACATCGGTAAACAATGTTAAATTCATCGTAAGGTTTTAGTGGCTTAACTGTTTGGTTCAATGCAATTAAGTATGGTTCCTACGGTAAACTATGGGCACTTAGGGACTTGAAAGAAGTTAATCAATTGTGTATTCAACATACTCTTCGGTGTCCTTATTTATTTCAGCAACCCATCTTCTTTTTCCCATTGACCTAGGGTCAATAAAACCAATAAATCAACCTTAGATAATTATTATCCCTTCTTTGGAATGGGAGTAATAATAAAAGTATGACGGCAGCCTAGTTACCACGACGACTAGAACTTATGCTGCTGGCCCAGTTGACGTTGGCCGCATTTAAATCGCCTTAGATGTATAACATAAATCAATGAAGTCATCGCCCATGTCATTCCACGTACCGGTTCCATCTTATTTACATTCATATCAAAAGTTTTACTGTCTCTAAGCTTTAACTTCCGTAATCAAACTTAATCATTTTTAACGGCGAGCAAAGGCCAAAAAGACAAAAAGACCAAAACAGCATTATTGTAAGTTAAATACTATTACTACTCGAAATGTTAACACTTTGTAACTATTAAATTATAAATCCTATTCCGTAATATTCAAAGTGGATTATATTAAAATATCTGTTCTTATCGAATACCTTAAATTAAATAAAGCAATACTGTGTACATATATGTATATATGTATTTCAAGTAGATATTCGTGCTCGCATCTCAATTTATTTGCATAGATTTGATCAATAATAGTGTTTGCAAAGTATGAGTTCTATTTCATGATGAGTGCTAATTTGTGTTATAAAGTTGTGCAAAGGAACGTTTCAAACATTTCTGATATATTAAAAGGAAGTTTGTATTCATCATGCTTCCGCATTTTTTCAATGTTGGCCCTGATATTTACTTTCTATGGAGATTATTCCCGTAGACTTTATTTTATATCTCTTTTGGTGATATTTCAATATAATACACAAGAGTAAACTTTAATGTTTCACTAACATAATCAATAGCATTGGAACAGCAATAATTTCTAATAACAATATAGATTAATTTATACTCATCTATTAGCTGCAAGCTAATATTTTTTTCTCTCTTAAAAGCACGTACAACCTTAGTGTGGGAATGAATTGCTTGTCATTATGAGAGATGACTGCTGTGACATTGGCAAAGTGCGTGCTGCACTCGGCTGCGAACACACAATAAATCTTTACTCTTTATTGTAACCAAACACAACTATTTTTTCCCGATATCAGAGTAGCTTTGGCAATGTTATCATAACACTTCTCTGAACTAAAGTAGAGTGTTTGAAGGAAAAAGCAACTGCGAAGACTTCTTATGCGTACATAATGTTTCATGTTGGTAGCTAATATTGCAGGAACACCTATATTTATTGTTGGTTTTAAATTATGGTAAAGCCCTAAAGGATAGTATGTTCTTCCCATATTAAAAGTATAGACTGATTGTAAAAGTTGAACCTCTAGAATAACTTATTTTGTATTTGAAACTGTTTAAATATGGATTTTTTTATTTTTGTATATTTTTCTCAATATTTAAACTATGTATATGCTCTAAAAGGCTTGAAGTTTTTAAACGAATTGTGCTGGAAATGAACATGAGTCATTTATGGTTCCCAGCGAGCTTCTGCTTTGTATAATGACTTTTTCAACATTAGGAATAATATGCAAATTAAGAATACATTATTATTTATTTAAGAATTTGAAATTATGGTATTAGTTCCTTGTACGGTTTACTTCATGATAGGTTTAAATTTTGTTTTTATAATGGTATTTTTTATAAGAACAATTCTATGATAACTCTGCTTTACTGATCAGAATATTTTTTCATACCTCAGTATGTTGATTTGTACAACTTTAGATGTTTTGGAGGTAATGCGGGTTTAATTGTATTTTTAATAGTTCTTTATTCTTTTTTTCCCCTGTATTTTCGTCACTGAAGGCTAACGAAAGGTTTCAGAATTTATCGAAAGTAATATCAGGAACCCGACTGATATTTATTAGGACTGGTTCATGAATAAAACAAGAATTTAAATATAATTCCTCTAAACTTGACTTTCAAAATTGTAATAACTGTATATTTGCACTTAACATTTTCCAGCCATTTTGCAACAGAAGAATGCCGGTTGTCAGTAGTGTCAATAGAGAAGAGCAAAATACGGGTTTAGGACTGTTTCATGAATAGAACAAGAATAAAAGTTATATATATATTTGAAATTCGCCTACAGAATATTAAAGCTTGTGTAAAATGTTATACTTATGAATATCTATTCTATTCAGAAACCGTGAGACTGAAATGCACAAAAGTGGACTATTACAATCGCTACCTTTCGATTTTTTAAAACTAATTGAAAAATACAAAACAAAACAGATAACATGCAGTGTCTTTGTATTCTGTGGTTTGAAATTCCTAATGAGTAGATTAATTTGTATATTTGACGTATCATCAAAACTGTTTGAAGAACCCTCCATTTTGCTTTATGATTGTCGATTATCCATGCTTTTGTTGCTATCAATAGCTCCCCACCGCCTCTAGCGTTCAGGAATTATATAGTGGAGGCAGAGTTGGCTACACTGACTACAAGACAAATGCACGTCCCTTGATAAAACGGATTTTTTTTCGATAATTCTATTCCGTAATCCGGCTCTGATTGGTCAAAATTCATTTTTTTTTGTTTCGTTTCATTGGTCTATTTTAAGATGATGTCACATGAGTGAAATAGTCATCATAATCATCGTTATCTCCACCTGAACATTTTCATATGTACTTCTTCGGATTATTTTTTTTTAACCAAATGTGGCAGAATGTACTTATGAAATCGTGTTTAATTTAAAACAATGGTTCTTTCAATCGTGTAGTAATTATCTGCAAAAAGGTAAAGGACATAAGGAGTGCTCATTCTGAATGCGGTACGTGGAAAAGCCCAATTTTAACGAGCTTGTAATTATAGGCTGGATAAAGTATTGTTTTGAGAGAAAATTACGTCAGGGTTATTTTCCTCGGCTTCTAAGATCCTTGTAGATAATTAAATTGTAGAGGCTATAGGCATGGAAAATCCTTTCATTGAATAGAAAGTAATATGTTTTTGGTTAGTACAAAAAGATAAAAAGATATAATGTAATAATTAATGTTATTAATGCTAGGATAATAATTTAAAAATATATATTGAGCAAGTAAATAGAAAATACTATCCTAATACTTGAAAATTTTCTTCTTAATTTCTTTGGGGATTAACACATGCATTGGTTATTTAATCAACGTAATCTAATGTGATTTACATAAAACTAAATTTAATCATTAATATTATATTCTGGCCATCTAAAGACCATATTATTAAAGACACGAGTCTCGTTCAAATATAACTGCTTGTTTAATAAAGTTGTAGTTAATATTTCCTTGGTCTACTAATACTCAACATAACTATTGGTTTGTAATCTAAAATACCTAATCTAATCTAATCTA
This sequence comes from Metallyticus violacea, assembly GCA_030762175.1. Lineage (NCBI taxonomy): Eukaryota > Metazoa > Arthropoda > Insecta > Mantodea > Metallyticidae > Metallyticus > Metallyticus violacea. The sequence continues at coordinate 107,316,667 of CM060831.1, forward strand.
ATTAAATACCTTCCCCAAGGAGACTCTGGAACTCTTATCTCCAGTAGACCACGGCATAATAGCCCGAAAAATTAAAAGTGGCAGAATGTACAGAAGTTAGGTGTTGTTCATCGTCCACTGAAGATGCCAACCGAAGTAGTTGGTGAAAGCTAAGGTAGTAATTTAAACCATGGACCACGGCAAAGCAGTCCGGAAGATTTTAACTGTTTTAACTATATCATCGGCCGTGAAAGCCTAAAAAGTACTAGCCCGGAAAATACCACGAATTATATCTGCGACTCCGGCCGTGAAAGCCTGCGTAACCTAATTATATTTCTTTCATTCTTTCAACATGTTCCTTCCCGTAGTTTCTATATAAATCTGCTTTATACTTTAAAAGATATCTAATTCTACTTTACTTTTTATCTAAAATATACTCCTTAGGAATTTCCTATTGACTACTTTTAACATATTTTTTCTTCTCTTGTTGTTAAAGTTCAATGTTCATAGCCATAAAGTAACATGGGAACAGCCATAGGAATACAATTTCAATTTAATTCATCTTCTAGAAATTTTCAACGAATTCGTGATTGCGTCAAACATATAGTCACATTTATTAAGTTTAATAGATATTTTCATTTTAAAATTAGAAATATTACAATTAAGGTAGTTAAAACATTTTACTTTTTTCGTTATTCTTACCCTCCAACATACTTTTGGCTATCAGTATTTCGTCCTCTAATGACTAAAATTTTAGTTATTTCTGTCGATAAAGTCAAATTATATTGTTGGATATTATTTAGCTTGAACAAATCATGTTATAATTTTTCGTCTAAGATAGATATAAGAAATTGATCACTTCAAATAATTTTTTTTTTTTAGTTTTAAAACTGTAATTTAATTGTTTCTGCTAATTAATTCTAGTACCGTCAACATTTATATTAAATAATGACAATTCTGTATTTATATTTGCCATTTATTTTTTCTTACTTCTCTTTCCAAGTTCTACTATTTTATTTTGTATATACCGGGTGTCCCAGAATTCAACCTCAACAACTGCAAGGATTGTGGAAGGATTTTAGCTAAGCTTTTTGAGATAGAATAATGATCTGTGGTTTCTAAATTTCATGCATTAGCATAAAATATGTTAATGGTAAGTACCCTAAGGATTAAACCTCCACAGAAGGTTGGAAAAAAGAAAGTCGCTTCATTTCCTCCAGATACTGTTCCTGATTGGCACTGTGGTTAAAGGTATGCTACGTATATCGGCATTAAATATTGTGATGGAGGAGAAGGTCCTTCATTGCTGCATGTATTTTTTATTTTTTCCCCTTTCTTTTCTTTCTTTCTTTCTTTCTTTCTTTTTTTTCTTTTTTTTTCTTTTTTTTCCGTGTTGTAGTTACCATATTTGGTTTGTTGTTCAGAACCGCTCGTTCACTCTTAACGAATTAAGCAAAGTAAATTACAATTTATTTTGCTTAACTCTAAACTTGCATCGGTAAAGCCATTATCCAAGTGTTATCTCCTTGGCCTATGATGTACATGTAGTAATGTACGTGTAGTTTCATTTCAAAATTTACAAGATGTTACCTCCACTTTAGTCAATGATGGTAGACATAGTAAGTACTTAAACGGAAAAATAAATTACTTTCTCCAGGATAAAGGAAAAATGTACCTGAATAAAACCAAATACCTAAGAAAAACAAAGTATAAACTTTATTCTAGCTTTTCATCCTGAGTGAAACCAAATAAAATGTTTGGAGGATTAAGAAAAAAGATATTTTAAGTGTAAAAAATAAAACAGATCACAAGAGATATTGTTACACGTGTCGGCCTGACACCTACAAAAAAAAAAAAAAAAAAAAAAAAAAAAAAATCCACGCACCCTCTCAAAAATATCTGGAGTGTTACGAACCTCAAACAAGCAGCCAACCCCTGTGCTAGTAACTGCTCATCGGTGTCAATTGATGATGCGTGCACGAGACTCTTAAGATATCCCCATGAAAACAAATCTAGGGAGTTGAGATCCCGATAACGAGGTGGCCAATATGCAGAACCACCTATTCCATTCCACTGCCCAGGAAGCACACCATTGAGATAATCTCGTGCTTCCATACCGAAATGAGGAGGAGCTCCATCGTGCAGAAACCACATCTGACGTCGGATATTCAGAGGGACGTCTTTTCAAAAACACAGGCAAAACATGGGTGAGAAACTGAAGATATACGTGCCCGTTTAAGATTGTAAAAGTGGATACGGTCCAATTATTATACGTTCTGTCTGGAAATCAATCCCTGTACTGCTGTGCATCTACAGATGCATGTCCTCTTGCTTCTCCATAAATCAACAAGCTGGGTAAATGAAAATTTGTTAGCTATGTTTTGCAGCAGCTATAAACAGTATGTCACATTTGATTCACAAAGCAAAAATGCATTTACCACCCAAATGACTTTACCTAACCCTGTCACATTTCCAAACGGTAGAGAATAAAGCCGACTGGTTACGATTGCAGTAGTAGGAATTAAGCGGATAATTTCCTATTAGCGCAGTTGGTTAGAGTGTCATGCTAATAATGTGAAAGCCGTACGTTCGTACCTCTCAGTGTAACCTTCTTTTTTCCTCACTTGTGATCTTTTTTAATAGAATAAGTTTTACTTTTTCATAGACTAGGTTAGGTTAGTTTAGGTTTAATAAAAATGTTTAGGTATAACAAATAATAATAATAATAATAATAATAATAATAATAAAATTCGATACTTACACTTTGCTAACTCTGCCGTTCAGGCATAATTCGGCTTTCTCCGCTACCTTTCGGGATTTCGGCAGCAGGACAGGGTCGGTTTGTAACGTCAAGTCTCAGCTGCGGTGTCGGTCCTGGTGGTGTAGTGGTTACCATATTTGCCTCCTAAACCCAAGATCGCGAGTTAGAACCAGGACCGATGGATTTTTTCGGACATAAAAATCCTAAATATGGCTTCCTTCGGAAGGGAAGTTAAGCCGTGGGTCCCGTGTCGTACATTTACGGCACGAAAAGGAACCTCAAGCCTGAAAGAGAGGCCTCTGAGCTAAATTTGTCGGCCGCTTCACGCCCTGAGTTGAATGTGACGCTGATGACCTTGAGATGTTAAAGAGCGTCCATAAATAAATAAATCAAAAAAAAATTCAGCTGCGATATGCTATGTACTTTGCACATGCGCAATTAACTTCGTAGCACTTCTGAACTGTTATCATTGACGTGCATACCCTCGCAGAACGAACAATTTTACCGAAGTAGCAAAGTCAATACTTTTCAACTTCCCATGTATTGTGTATTAACAATACCTTACCTTTACTTGGGTAAGACGTCAGCATTCTGAATGAAAATCTAATTCACACACTTACGTTATATTGACTTATCAGCTCAAATATCCGTTTTGTAAAATACATCAAAACTTTCAAAGTTTAAAACAGGAATACCTATTTCAAAATGCTTATTTAGGACCCCTTCAAAATTCTTGCAATTTGTGTGGTTGAATTCTGGGACACCTTGTATATAAAATTCTTATTACAGTTATGAAGCGTTAAGGTATATCCTTCTCTTTCATAATGTTCTATAGTGTGCTTCTGTTAATCATGTTAGAGTCCTTTTCAAAATCCAATGACAAATAAATTAGTGCATTTTGTCTCTTGAGTTTCATTTATATGGTTAATTATAAATATACAATCTGAACAAGATATGTATTTTAAAGAGTTTTAAAAATCACTGCATACATTTTATAACAAGAATTCAAAATATTTTCTCTATAATTTGTGTAAATATGCCTCAAATTTTTATATATGAAGTAAATATTTATAATTCCTCATTCTTCAGGCACGTGGCCACACTTCCACTATATAGTTAATAAGTTTAAGGGTTATATTTTAATGGCATAGAAACATATTTTATTAAGCCATCATTAATTTTGCCTGCCCCAGGAGATTTCTTATTTTTCAGATTATATGTGGTAGAGTAAACTTGTCAATCAAAATAAAATCTAAATTTTAATTTATTAATATTGCAACTGTTTCATCTTCTATTTTCAGTGCATAAATATTGAAAATAACCATCCATTCCTCTAGTGGAATTTTATTTAATTTAAACTTGCTTTATTTCCTTTATAAAGGCATTTTAATGTTTTATAGGCCTTTTCTTTTCGACTACGTATATTATTTTCTATGTTAATTTTATATTTTTTCCATGAAGATATTTTAAATAATTGAACTAAACCGAAAGCTGCTTTGGTAGAATTCAGAGGAATATTGTGATACTAAATTGTACTTTTTATGTAAAATAATAAAATGAACTTAACTATCATCATATCGAGACTATACTTGAATTACGAACCCTTGACTAGAGAGAGTTAGTTTAAGATTTTTATGTCACCAAAGCAAAAAACAAACAAAAAAAATCACTTCTGTAAGGCTCCTGTATACGTATTCAACAGTTTTTTTGGGGGGGTGGGAGAACAAATCTTTCAAATAAGGAATGCATTATAATTCAGTATTTATAAACCTTACTTGGATTACTAAATGAGAAATTATGACTATCGAAAGTAACCAGTGAAAAAAGAACATAATTGTGTAAAACGTAACGGATTAAATAATGTAGTATTTATGGAAATTTAATTTCTTTTGAGAATTGCTGTAGACTTTTTCAAAATAATTTTCATAAGTTGCATACCGTTAAATTGCTCAATGAGAGGAGAAGTTGAAGTTTTACCTAATATGAAATAAAAACCAACAAGAGATTCGAAATGTTTAAAACTTTATGGATAGTTCCATGGAAACGTCTTTCAGTTACTGAATGAGCTCATTGGTACTCGAATAGCCAACAATAATCAAATTACACTGATAGTAAATAGCGTGTTGCTAAAAAAGTAATAAATTTTATTTTTCTCCTACATTTAATTAGTTTATTGCTATTATCTGTGCTTTATTCGATTACTGAGGGAAAAAAAGAAAAGAAAAAGATAAGATAAGAGATAGAAAAAAAGAAAACAAATGAAATATTAATTAATTTCACTATTAAATATTATTAGTAATAATAGTTTACAATGAAATTAAATATTAATAGTTAAAATATATTGGATTCACAGTAAACTGTAAGTATAACATAATACAATGAAAGGTTCATAATACATTGAAAGGTTCACAATAAAATGTTGTTATATCTCAAATTCATTTGTTTTTAATCACGGAGCGTTTCATTTCTATCATCTCTGTTTAGATTCGATTATCTTCTTTGAATGTAAACTCAACTGTTCAATTATTTTTTCTAATAATAAACTCAAATATGTATCTCTTTGCAATAAAATTAAATACCAACTTAATTCTTCTGGAACGATATTGCGAGATATAACTCGTAAAAACTGATAGTTTTAATTAGGCAATTTAATTTTGCTTTTAAACTCAAATCTGTTGTCATAAGAGAAGTTCAATTAAATTAACGGAAAACAATCAGCACTCCTAGTATTAATCATATTTTCTTGTTTATATGAGATACTCCTTATATAGGGTGATTAATAAGTTTGTTAAAAACGGATATTAAATTCAAACCAATTCGCGGAATATAAGCTCTAACACACAGTAATATATCTAAGTTTATTGAACATGGCCATCCTGTACTTTTACTTATAACTCTCAGCGATGTACCGCTTCATGAAAAACCATTTTTAGCACTGCAGTTTTGACGTTAAACACCGCATATGTTCCATTAAATGATCAATGGAATAGATTTGGAGTTTTTACACTTGCGACTTTACATATTCCCTTGCAAAAAGGGACCGCCACGGGTGGCCGAGGTCGTTAAATCGCGGACTCGTGAGCGGGAGGTCTGCGGTTCGAATCCCGCCAGGAACCGTCCTCCCTGACTGAGGTTTTTTCCAGGTTTTCCTCAGTCCTCATAAGTGGCAAATGCCGGGGAGGTACCCTAAACTTAGGCCTGGAACGTTTCCTTCCTTAAAAATAAATCCTTTCCCAATATATCATTTCATTTCATGTATCATCAGTGTCCATCGCCTGTGGTGCCTCTGTAGCAAAAACGCGCGTTAAACACTACTCATTCATTTGCAAAAAGGGGAAGAGGTAACGCTTTCTTATAACACTGATCACTTTGATGTAAGGGCTTTACTATAAGAATAAACTGACTGTCGTAATTTTTAAATACACACATAATGTGATTTGTATATTATCTTAATGACGACGAATTTCTTTCACTGCACTGTAGTGTGATATCTTTCAACTATATACCGCCTTACTAATATCACTGTACTATACTGCCATGTCCTCTACTTTCCTGCAATGTGTTTTCTGCATAATATTCTCCGTACTGTGTTGAGTCTGTATTGTGTGTTCTTCCAAAAACTTACTGCTTATATTTGAAATAAAGCCCATTATGTGAATTTGCTCGGCTACCGCGAACTTATTTCTTCAAACATTCTGGAACTCGACACAACTTTAACTGTTTTATTGACTATTACATGATATTTATAATATTGCCTATTCATTCTTATTCATAATTTTGAGGGGTGTTTATTGGATGAAGTCTCCCCCCTGTATCCTGTTTCATTTTTCGATACTGAGATTCGCACAACTAAGTCTTTGCGGTAAGCATGCTTCGGTCATATATAAGAGGCATCCCTTTGAATCTGAAAATAATCCTTTTTGATTTCACTCAACTCGCTGTCTCCCTTAAGGGAATAATGCCTATTAGAGGTCTTTTTCTCCCCAAATACCTTCCAAAGTTTCAATTCCCATGTTTGGTTTTTTCTTTTACGGCGCCAGTTTTCGCACGCGGCATGTCTTTTAAATATGACAAGTATAGTTACTGATTTATACAATAATTATTGTTTTTCCATGTTGAGACATAAAAACATTTGCTTCCGGGTGTCGGTAACCCCGAATACCTGACATAAGGAAGAAGGGGTCCAGCGTTAGCAAATAAGTGAACCTTTCGAATTGAATGTGTTGTTTTAATGATTTGACCGTCGCCCCAGAGATTACCAGGGTAGCAACGGAAGACCAACACGTCCTTTGTTGTACTTTTTGTCTTTATTCACAGAAATGAAATCTCTCTGAATATTACTAATTGAACAAAAAGAGGCATATACCTATATATGTACACTAACAATCATAATATTAAAATACCGATCGTTTGTAATATTGATACCATTGATTATTATGTCATTCTTTGCCTTGTTAACAATACCTGAAATAAAATGAAATTATTATTAGAATAGGAATTCTTGAGACAATAATTCCTGTATCACATGCCACATGCTTGGAAGATTGCTTTATCGCTAAGGAGCACATTTTGCAGCAAATTATCCTCTTCAACTGCCTACAAAAGGTCGGCACGTATTGCTCCGCGATCTTTCCAGCTTATGTCGGATTTGGAGGCAGTATGAATGTAGAGGAGAATTACCCACACTGTCGGTTGTGGTACGCCCAACTTCCGACTTAGTCTCCTGGTTACTGCTTTTGGGATTCTGCTGATTGCATCCTCTATTGGGCCTACCGGGACGTTTTACACTACATTGGTCTTGACTTTCTGAACCAGTAGTCTAATATTTGACCTGGTGGAAGAGAGTTTATGGAATTTTCGTTCAAAGTTCGCTTGAACCGCCTGGTAAGTGAATCCCCTGATAAGAGCACACACCGCAGCTATTATTTCTTCAGTTGATAGCATCTTTCTTATCAGCTATAAAAACCATAATAAACTGTTTTCTCAAAAATGGATGGAAAATTTACAATCATGCTGTAGAGTACATCTAAACTTTCAATAATTTTCAAACTTATTGCGCACAAAGTTTTAGATGACAAATAAGAATTTATTGCACTTCTTGTAGAGTACATATAAACTTTCTATAATTCTAAAATATGAGTGAAAGCAAACTTTTTAACTATAAATGATAAGTAAATGCATTTAATAGTTCAACATTTATTTAAAAAGAAGTACAAAGTTAATTACAGAGCATTTAATGGCACAGCAAGCATTTAAATGATTTAATATATGATATAATAAATATTATTTTATAATCATAACGGAACCTGTAATAAAATACATGTAATATATCAATTAAGTTCAATATCTAATGAAAAGTCTATCTTACTTTTGAAGTTAAGATGTATTTTATGTGAATTTAGATTAAAAATGTTACAAAAATGTTACAAAATCCGCCATAAGTACTTTTTCGATATTTTCCAGTTCACAGCAAAGTAAATGTATATAGTATATAAAAATAAAATATTGCTCTATTCGGAATTTCAATCCTATTTTACTTCTTTAAAAGAACTATGTATATAACTCGTGACTGTACATTATCCAAATGAGCGGAATGCACTATGATCAAATACCAAGTATATCGTTTTACATTTTTGATTTGATTGACTTATTTATGGATGCTCTTTAACATCTCAGGTCATCAGCGTCCCATTCAACTCAGGGCGTGAAACGGCAGATAACTTTTGCTCAGAGGCCTCTCTTTCAGGCTTGAGGTTCTTTTTCGTGCCGTAAATGTACCACGGCTTTACTTCCCTTCGGAAGGAAGCCATTATTAGGATAATCCATCGGTCCTGCCGCGGGTTCGAGCCCGCGATCTTGGGTGTAGGAGGCAAATATGGTAACCACTACACCACCAGAACCGACATCGTTTCACATTGAAGCCGTGCAAAAGTGGTAACAGGTATTTAACCTTTGTTTCGATACAAATGTAAACTTGTACATTACTGCAGGAATGCATATACTGTGTTCTCGGTGAAGTTTTTAAATAAATTATGTAAATATTTTTGAGATTGTCTATGGACACTCCACACATACAATACTGAAAATACAAGAGAGGGAAATTTTCTGACAAATGTATTAATATATTTTTCTCTTTTTTTGTTAAATGGCTGGCACATATTTCCAGCCTTTTGAAGAAAAACCTTGTCATCTTCTCTAGAGGTACGTATTGTGCATAGTCTGTAAACAAAATGTATCTATCAATCAAAACTTAAAAGTTGGGTTATAAATTAATTTCTGATTGCATATGAGTATACAGAATGCTTAAAAATACAATACATTGCTTCAGCATAGATACATTTCTCATATATAGACAAAAATAAATTGTTATTTTAACATGAATCCTGAAATACTTATTTACGATTTTTAAGGTCTACCATCAAATACGATATCTAAAATTCCGAACATTTTTCTTGTCTGGCAAACTATCGCAATTCGGTTGCAAAGAGTTTTTACACCATGCAAAGGAGAGGGATACATCAATAATTTTAAGCGTTCTTACAAGTAGAAATCCAGTGTGGAGGCCACTGGTTCACTCCTACCAATCTATTGATCAGAAATCCTTTGATTCGTCTACTTTTAGGGAAAAGGCTAGAGGAATGTGCGGGAATACCGTCATGCACGAAGTGCGCTTTTTGACGAATGATCAATGGCACGTTGGACAAGAAATCGGACATATTATTATTTTTAAGAATTCTCTCTAGTGATCGTTTTCATAGAACTTTGAGACCTCGAAATTAAGCTTACATTCCAGCAGAGGATGGACATTTTGGATATTATAGTTGGAGGTAATGTGAAAAACTGAGTATAACAGACAAACCCTTAAATATCTCCAAAAAACATTTACACTATTGTTGATATAAAAAGAATCACATGCCTGAATTAATGTAGTATAATTTTTTAAACATTCTGTATAAATATTTTATCGCACAATTCGAAACAATAATGTTATATAAGATTATTTTCACAACTCTTTTGTTTCACCTTCTATCAATGACCTACCATTTGTGCATCTTCTGTTTGAAGGTCGCTCAAAATTTGCAGTAATTTGCCATTATTCCGAAAGGTCCGCGTCACGCTTCATTGACAAACTGTCATCTGCATAAGAACTAGAAAATAGTAAATTAAATTGCTTAGCTTGGAAATAATGAAAACTGATTTAATATCAGGGATTTTGTACTGGAAAGGTGCATTGGGAAAATTTTCGTTAGGGTAGCAATTGCGAGTTGCATTTGATTGGTTATTTGTAACCTATAGTTAAGTTTTGCATACAGTTTCAAATCTCGCCTGTGGCCTATGGGACCAAGATAATATGGTATTTCAGTTTTTTGGCCATGACACGAAATAGAGATACTTTTAATTTTTTAAAGGGAAACTTTGCAGACATTATCCGACCAGCAATTGAATGCAGTTGGTGAAGGGCGTAACTGATATGCTGACATGTGTCATGTTGTTGCAGTAACCTACGGAATAAGCGGGGAGGGGTACTTATCTGCACTAAAGACCTTCTCATTAATCATAATCTTTAGAACCTAATCTGATCAACTCTCATACGGCTTGCTTGATGGTGTTATATTCGTTTGTGTAGAAATTCTGAGACAATAAGTCGAGAACACACTGCCACCCAAGTATCAACTACGGTCCGTTCAGTCTGTAGAGATTATAATGCCTATATTTAAATCACATATTCCTGTAGATACAAGCATTTGAAAATTAGAGGCATAACTCCACATCGATAATGTGAAAAGTATAAAGCACCACCTTTAGCAATACAAAATAAATATGAAGAGATATGAAATATGTATATATAGCTTTATATCATCTTCAAACAAAATTCACCAGCTAAAAGAGAATGTTGATATTTTCTTAGATAGGCAAATAAATATCCATTTATGTGTTAGATAGATTGGATGTTTAAATGGATATATGTGTTAGATTGATTGCATGGGTGGATGGATGATTAGGTAGGTAGATATGTAAACGGATAGATGGATAGATGGATGGGTGGATGAATAGATAGATTAGAAAGTTATACATATTATATAATTATATAGATTAGATAGTTATATAGATTAGATAAATTAGATAAGTAGATAAGATAAATAGATAGATGAATTCTTTTTTGAATAGTGTCTAACTCCCATTTTTACTACTGAGGCACCACAGGCGGTGATACATGAGATGAAATTATTAATTCGGAAAGGATATTTTTTAAAGGAAGGAAACGTTCCAGGCCTAAGTTTGCGGTATCTCCCGGTATTTGCCATTTATGACGACTGAGAAAAATCAGTTTGAAATGGCAATTTAGGAGGGATTCGAACACCAGACCTCCGGCTCACGAGTCCACATAGATGGATAAGATACCTAAAATATATGAAATAGATATATTAGATATATAGGTTAGATATATTAGGTTAGAGATATTAGCTTATATAATATTAGACAGATCAGATTAGATAGATAAGATAGACACATCGATTAGGTAGATATATTACGAAATAGATTAGATAGATATGTAGATAGGGTACATATATTAGATCGATTAGATTACATACATTAAATAGATTAGATAAACTAGATTAGATAGATTATATTTGATAGATTAGATTAGGTATGGATGGATAGATGGATGGATGGATGGATGGGTGGATGGATGGATGGATGGATGGATGGATGGGTGGATGGGTGGGTGGTGGATGGACGGATGGATGGATAGATGGATGGGTGGGTGGGTGGATCGATGGATAAATGGATGAATGGATGGATAGATGGATGGATGGATAGAGGGATGGATGGATGGGTGAATGGATGGATGGATGGATGGATGGATGGATGGTGGATGGATGGATGGATGGATGGATGAATGAGTGGGTGGATGGATGGATGGATGGATGGTGGATGGATGGATGAATGGGTGGATGGATGGTGGATGGATGGATGGTGGATCGATGGATGGTGGATGGATGGATGGATATCGGGGGGGATATGGCGTGTTAAACAACCTCCAGCATGTCAGTCTGCTATATCATTAGGACTGAGCCTTCATTGTTTCCATAAAACTGTTCCTTAAACAAGTGGCAGTATTTTGGTTCCAATATTGATGTCCGTCCCCAGGTCTTCCTGGTTATATAGAGGGCAAGTTTCTCCCTTGTCAGGACTGAACATATAAACAGGATATGCGAGGTGAATTCCTCGTCTTTTTACACATTCTGCAAGTCGGCATTATCTTGATCCACTTTTGTAGATGTTTCCTGAAGTGGCCTGTTCAGTAATTAACTCAAGTACTTTCTTTATTCCTCTTCTGCCCAATTTTAGAAGAAATATGGAAATATTATTGCTAGGACCTAAGACAAATTTCCTAGCTTGCGTTGTCCAGAATAGTGTGCCACCAAAGTTGATGTTTATTCCCAATCCATGTTTTAACCGCGGGCTCAGGGCCAAAAATATTACATCAGCACTCCTTTTGGCCAAATAATCTTTCTCATTCCCATAAATGCCATAATGTCTCGACACTCCCCGCGTTTCGAGCTTTTTGCGAGATACAAGAGCAGGCAAGGCATTTTGACACTGCCATTACAATTTTTTGATTTCACCTGGTTGAAGGAGGGTGATTTTAAGGTGCTTTGACTGTCTGGAGGATAAGAATTTTTTTTTGGTGGTAATCCTTCTCAAGTCCTCTATAAGCACACATTCTCTTAAAAAGAACGTTCAAAATCAATGATAAATTTTTAAAATTCATGAACCTAAGCAAATCTTTCAGTTGCAGTTCATTTTCTATAATTTCTTCACGAAGAAGTATCAAAAACGAAAGGAGAATATTATAACTTGGATAAATATAAGAATAATTGAGAGTATCTGCATTATATTCGCTACTAGCAATCTAACGCATTCTCTAGAGAGCTGTATAATTGTAATGTATATGACATAAAAATACGATTTAACAGTCACTTACAGACAATTTTGAAAACTGGATGCATGGTTTCTAAACAACCTCAAAAAATGTATTACATACAGATTTAAATTCATAATTTCAAATCAATTATTTATTTGCTCCTGAAATATACACCCAATGCCTTTTATATTTTCTATTTTAGGTTCCCCGAAACCATTGCAGCAACGATTTAGAAGGCAGTTATTAATGCAATATTAAATAAAAATGTAGTTATTAATGAAAGTCATTTATTCATTTAATTAATTGTATATTAATGGAACACATTAAAAGGTTGATTATTTATTTATGGACGCTCTTTAACATCTCAGCTCATCAGCGTCCCATTCAACTCAGGGCGTGAAACGATCGACAAATTTTGCTCAGAGGCCTCTTTTTCAGGCTTGAGGTTCTTTTTCGTGCCGTAAATGTACGACACGGGACCCACGGCTTTACTTCTCTTCCGAAGGAAGCCATACTTAGGATTTTTACGCCCGAAAAAATCCATCAGTCCTGGCCGGGCTCGAACCTGCGATCTTGGGTGTAAAAGGCAAGTAGGGTAATCACTACACCACCAGGACCAACAAATTAAAAGAATAGAGTATTTATACAACGTGGAATTTAAATGCTGAAAGCTGTATAAATATTTGAGTAGTAATAAATAATATTTTTTTCATATAAAAATGAAACACTATCATAAGAACACTCTGTTCTACTAATATTATTTGGAAATCAAATTTTCAATATCATAATTTTAATATTACGTACTGAAAGTTTTTCTTGACCTGGGGTAGCTTTCGCTCATGGGCGAAATTAATTATTCATAAATATATGCCGTCATAATATTTTCCCGCAAAATTTCACATTTCAAAATACAAAGTATTAAACGTCACAAATTTGGGCGTTGAATCAAATTCTAGACCGTCTAGTTCTGTTTAAAGTTGGTCCTTATGCTCTTAATATGAAAATGGAGAAATGAATGGTACTAAACTATCTTAGCTTGATTTGACTCTTGAAATATCCTTTCAGTTCTTGAGAAACGGATCTGAAATATCGGAAATGCATCTATCGAAACATTAAGCAGTTTTTATCTTTTGATAATACCCACTAGTAAAAAATTATTCAAGTTTCCAGTTTTCCTTTGCCATTTTCAAACATTCAACGCTGTTTAAATCGTTGTTATTCACTTTATTAATTATTACTTCTCTTGAAGTTTAAATTGTAAATGCTTTAAAAGAAAAATCTTGAAGTCACTCCCTTATTGAGAAGCTGATCTGAAGGATGGATAACTTTTCATCAGACTTGATTTTCTCGAGCAGAAGCCCAAACATTTAAAAGTCATATGGCTCATTCTGGAACTAATTTCAGTTTACTGATCAGAAAACTATAGTAGATTCAGCCTTCTTAGTTTTTTTTAAACAAAGCTATTAATTGATTAGCTTTAATTAATTTTTCGTTACAAAAATGGAAAATTACCTTACGTACAAGATACTATTTAGTGTTTAAAGCATGACAATATGAACTGCTGGTAATGAACCAACTTAACAGTAAAGATTCATTATGCATGCAAAGTATAATTTTAACTGAACTGGCTAGTACTATAAAACATTTATAATGATAAGGGTATTATATTAGATGGATAATCACGAATGGTGTGGTTTATGGAATAATTTATGTTACACTTTCCTTCAGAAATACTAGAATAAATGGCTCAGTTTAAGAGAAAATTATATGGTGAATGCTCGAGTAGATGTATGTTCTTTGACATTTAGCTCCTTCTAAGCAAGCAACAAATACACCACCTGCTCAGGAATTCTTTTCAAGGATATACTCGAGCAATGTCTACCCACGCTTTGTGGTTGCTAAGCGATTTTAAATAACTTACTAGAAACCGAAATGTTTCGTTTAAAACCCGCGCTATGTCGGTTTAGCAACAAGGAAACCCCATAATTATATTTTAATATAGACAGCAACTTAATGATGTTCGAAGCTGTCAGTTTTATGACGTGCCAGCAATTCCTCAACCTGTCTTTTGTATACTTCTCAGATGAAATACTTAACCAGAAATCTCTTTCAGCTCTATCCTTGATCTTTTGTAATACTCATATCCAGGGCCATATTTAAAAACTTTGTTGCCTAGGACAAATAGGCTATTTCGCCAATCTCACGTGAATTGACCCCATAATAATATCAGCCATAAATCTTAAAGTATTTGACGTTAGTTCTTCCTAAAGAAAAATGCTATTAACAACAGGCAAATTATCTTATACAGATGAATCAGTTTAATGTGATGAGTAAACTATAGTGTAACACAGACCCATAGACTTCCTAAATAGCTGGGCAAAAATAAAAGAAATGCACGAAAAGTTTCTGTGAAAAGTAAACGATTTTATTATTTATGAAAATTTCTTCTTCTTCTCATTTGGCATTACAGTCCGGGGTGACCCTTGTTCTGCAGCGGTGACCTCGCTTCCTCTACCCTCGTCTTACGACTTCATTGATAGAGGGCAGTATTGCAGGGGGGGGGGCATGTGATCAGCATACCGGCAACCCCTGGTCACCTATTACGCGGTTTTTGTGATCGAAATTTATCAGCAATTGTATCCAACAAAGTAAACCTCTGTCTAACCGACAAATAAAATTATAACAATTTCTTTATTAACTTGATTGACAAATTCACAGGTTGATTTTAGCAGTAAAATCTAAATTTTATAATACTGTTTTAATTACTTTGTATCGAAAGCTTAACTAAACTATTTACATGAATTTAGAAGATCCTGCGCAGAGTGTGTATTTAAAGTAAGACAGTGAAGCGGTTTTATTGGGGGAGGAAACATGATAGAAGGGTTGACAATGGATGATGGTGTTTATTGATTTGGTTTGAACTGCGAAATCCAATGAAGTTCTTCTCTCCCCGCCGCTTCTCGATGCGTCGTCTCGGTGCCACCGGCTAGCTACTTGTATTTTTGTACAGCTGGATGTTTCGTTACCTGTTCAGGTTAACGGGTGGAAATAGTCGGGAAATTGGGAATAAGAAAGCAGAGTATAAGATTGATGATGAAACTGTTTATTTTCTTCCGCCACTGTTACTTTGTAAAGGATCGTCTTTCTTAGTTCTATAGGACTTCAAGATCACTTGATTCAATTTACTCTTCTCTTCGCTTACTCACTGCTTCCAAAAATTCTCACCTATCGCGACGGCTTCCCGTCAACCTCTCCTTCTCGATGGCTTCTCGTCAACCCCCTCCGATAGCTTCTTGTCAATTATCCCAATTTCTTCTTTGTAAACTCCCTTTTTATCAACATTTTGTTCATCCCCCTTGTTAGGCTTACTTTTCCCTTTTTACCATTGTTTCACTTAAACAATTCTCTCTATGCCCTGAGGGGCGTACATGTACTTCTACTTTCATATTATTTTCTAGGTCCTTCCCTAAACTGTCACTTTCAACCGACCTTCACTTTCACTTATATTGTAATTTTGTTAAGTCGCTTCTCACTTCCACCCTCTATTGTTCAATCTGTTCTACTCTTCCCCTTTTTGTAGGTTAAATAAAGATGGAAGTCCACAGAAGTTAAAATAGACGACCCTTTTGCTTACACAAAAGAAGTGTTGTAACAAAACATACCAAGCGATGCTCTAGTTATCTATTCATTGCATAGCACAATGGCTTTCACTTTCTCTTCCAACTCGACATATTGGCGACAGTTATTCAAGAAAACTCTCAATAGATATACAATACTTAGCAACTAACATGAATATACATAAATTGCACATACTATTTGTAATACTATTTATAATATCTTTGATGGATTGGATTAACGTTCTGTAGGATTTTAATCAGGGACGTCATTTTTACTGCTTCAACAGATAATACAGAAGAGAAAGGAAAACTACATGGAGATACATGTACTATTTGTAAACTACAAATAGGTGTTTAATAAGGTAGATAGTGCAAAGATATGGTAAACTATGCAAAGTACAGCGGTTACACAAAACATCTAATTGAAATAATACTGCCAATGTATAAACGAGCAATTATCACTGTTGATAAAGGTTAAAGGTTGATAACTCTTAAGTTCAACAAATGGAACGGGAATTTACGGTAGGGTGTTCTTTACAGGGAAACTTTTGAACAGTTTTTAAATATGTTGAATAATTAATTAGAAGAATTTATGCTGATCTTCTTGAGATTGCCTCGGCTCTTGAAGTCTGGAGTTTGCTGTTTCCTATGTTTCCGGTTCCAAAGATGAAAATAGGATTCTCAGGGGAATGTGAACTGTTTTTAATGACTTGGATTCATTAGGAAAGGAAGGAGATTCTTTACTGGAATAACACACTTCTGGGCTCAAGTTCAAGACTTAATTTATTGAGCACTTAAAGTCTTTAAGACAGCCTGGGGTTCTGTCACGTGATGATAGCTCTGGTTTATATTCACAGTATATTTGCCCTCAGGCTAAAGTTCACTGCATTCATTGGAAGATATAATTACACTATTTATGTAACTTTAACTTTAACTGTACTCTTCCGTATTAATTCACGCGGTCGAAAATCGAACTGTCACCTATAACTTTACCCTGACACTTATTACTTTGATGCAAAAACTTTCCAATTAACCGTGTGATATCTATTGATATCACACGGTTCTATTTATATCTACTGCCTTACTGCTATCACTAACACTCTCTTGTGCCTATTGTCTTGTGTCTATTACTATCTCGTTACCTTGTCTCAAGGTTCCAAAAACTTTCGCCTCTATACTTGATATAAAATCTATTGTACGGTTTTGCTTCTCCCACGCGAAATATTATTTCTTCAAATATTCTAGAACTCTGTTCCATCCATGAGATATACATTTTTGTGGGTCCCTTGCCGAATTGGCGAACTTTAAGACCCACTAAATGGCTCCTCAGGTCCAGCCAGGCGGTCGGGACTAATAGGTTGAGAACAGTTAATTGCTGAGTACTTGGAATTAAACTTTTCATGTTATAGCATGCGTAGGATCCAACAAAGCAATTTCATGTTTCATATTTTATATTTCATAATTTTTTATATTTTGAATAACTGATATTATTTAGAATTTTCAAATTTTATTTTTTTAAACTTATCAAACATGATCGCATACGATTTTAAATATTTTTCAACGTTTTATTTATCATTCTTCAATAAATACACCAACATTTATGAAAGCCAAAATGTTCAATTTTTTCATTTCCGACCCATATGTGATATTCTTTCTAATCACTTGCTGCCGTTTTTAGTATTCAGTTGCAAGGAGCTATCGATTTTGATGTTTTTCCAACCTGCCGGTAAATGTCGGAGACAGTAGGTATGCGCTTAGATATTTTTTTTTTAAATGTCACAAGCAGTAGTTTTCAGTTAGATTTTCAGAATCGTCTTTTGCATTATTTACAAATAATCAGAAACCCCTGATAAAGTTGTGGAAAAAATTTTGCATCGCATAGGAAGAGAGTTCAACAGGTAGCGCTATAGATATTCTTGTGGGACTGATTTTGGCCCATTCACAATGCTGTTGTAAATTCTGGTAATTGGTAAATGAGTAATACCGGAGCCAATAGCTATCCAGCAAAGAACATTCTGCTTCCTGCGTCATTTTGTTTAAAACGATCTATCTTCATCAAGATTCCGAACGAAAGTTTAAGAGAAGGGTGCTCAAGGAGCTAACTAAATTTATTTGTTTACAAAGTGCATGTATATTAAAATAATGTTAATGGAAAATATATGCATATTACCAATATGTAAATGTTTGTGCAACAGAATTACATCGTCATGACCCTCATAGATTGTGAAATTAACAAAAAGAAGGGAAAAAAAAAAAAAAAAAACGATTTCGATAAAGCCTCAACAATAAAAATTGCTTTGTTGGCAGAATTTGTATTTTTATCTTAAATGTGTTGTGCTTCTTTACAAACGCGAAAGTGAAATAACTTGATTTAAGAATGGCATCTGGTGGTTAAAGTTTGTTACTGGGGACTAAATGAAAATTCTGACTAGACTCTAAGGCTAAATCTATACCAGCAAACTTAAAGCTGCAAAATGTAGCACGATTTAAATTCGCTTCTGTCACATGTGATTGATTTTTCATTGCAAGTATGAAAAATGTCTCACAATCTGTTGCCAGAAAACATGAAGAAAATGCTTCTATATACTGTTAAAATATATTCAAATTAAAATATTGTAAACTGTTAATGTATAAATATATATTAAATACGTATTAATGATATTCTTCAAATTTTAATTATCTAACATTGTTTCAAAGTTTCATGTCTTTCCGCTCTCTATTCATTAGATTTTGGAAATGTGGAATAGGAATTGAGAACATGAATCAATTACTTTAATGTTTATTTATTTGAATTCTGGAGGCCAGCCGTTACTATTTTTATTTATTTATTTATTTATTTTGCCGAATTAGGTTTTAATATAATTTGTTATGATTTGTATGGATTAATTTTTTGCAATTAGTTACGATCAAAAGATAAATATTAACTTTGTGACTTGGGGTCTTTGTTACTATTTTCTTTTCTCCAATATCATCTATTAAGATTTCAAGTTTAAATTTGGAGTTTATAATTGAGATCTGCAAATGTACTTCTCTCCAGAGGTCATTTTGCACTTTCTTTTTATTATACATTCCAACATCGTAATTTGGCAAAGCAAAATTCTTGATACTTTCCTTAATTAAGCAAATATCTCTCTGAGATCAATAATGAACGGAATTAAATGAATGACCACATTCTTTCACAGTTTCTCAAAGCTACCGGAATAGATATAACTTTTTTTAAGCTCAAAAAATGGAGTTTGAAACAATATCTTTCCATCAAAGTGTGTATCATTTTTGCACTCACTATTCGTTCCAATCGAGGCAACAAATATGACTTTTCTATATCAATCTATAGAATTCTCTTCAGGATGGAAATCACTTGGTTCCATCTTCATTAAGACCATACCGTGTATCGTCTCATTATCAATGCGTAAAGCATAGCTCTTTGAGCGCCATCTTTCCAAATTTTGTTAAGTTTATAGGAGAATAACTTGAATAGTTCTCAAAATGAAAAACGCTTTGAAATTTTTCTTGTTTTTCATGAAGTTCTTTAACATCAATGCAGCTTATCCTGCGATGTCTCAAACTCTTTATACCACAATGTAAGTCAACAGGTATCTTATATTCTCCATCTATCGGAAAGCTGTTACAGTTAAGATTTTTTCAACTTGGGAGCAGATAGAAAGTGTGAAGAACTCAAATCAGATGAATAAAACGTATGAGATAGCAAATCATATTGTCATTGCGACGATACATGTGTATTTTGTGGATCAAAGGTGGATGAAGCTTGCATTTTGATTAAATTATTTATTATGTATCAGCCATGTTGCAGATAGCCTTTCATGCCTAATTACTCCTTCAAAATGTGATATACCTGCTCACTTAAAATGCCAATAACTTCAGTGACCGAAATTTCAGTAAGTTTTATTCGGCGATCTTCTGAGTGTTGCGGAAGATCTTTGCAGTCATTATGTGCTAACTTGTGACCACTTTTCAACTCCGTTGTCCAACTCGAAACTATTAAAGATATTAAGTCAGAGTCCTCTAAAGGTTTCTCTTAGAATTTGGATTTGCGTTTCTTCCATGTCTTTTTTTTTTTTTTTTTTTTTTACCTAGTGCTTAATTACAGCATGTGCCTCATTTTTCAATATATTATGTCTTGCATCTATAAGTTATAACACAAGTTTCCACCGAATGGAGTATTACTGCACGTGGTCTGAACGAAAACGGCGGAATTTAAAACCACATTAACCACACATATACCATTTCCCAGGGATGTCTTCATATATGTTAAGATTCTAGATAAAATATTAAATGATGTGATGCATTTAAAATACTATACCTTCCCCAGACAATGGGACAAGTCAAATGTCTCAGTTGATAATGGTGATGTGCGGTGGAAATTAATAAGGATGGAGGGATTAATTAATTATTTCATTTTAATTTAATAGACCCATGTTAGGCAATACAAACAATTAATAATTCCTTAGCATATTAAATTCCTGCCGCAAACGGCATACCGCGTGGTGGCGTCCTGACAAGCTGAAAAGGAGAAAACAGCTGGACCAGAGCGGACAACGGCGAACCGAGACGGAAGTTCAGCATCATAAGGTGACCCAGGTAGCGCTATAAACGCTACTAAAACACGGACGACGCGGAAGTGGAATCGACAGTGAGCGTAAATATTACTAAATCACCAGGCAGAACTACAAGACCGCGGCAGGCACATCACGGGCTAGCTAGGCCACTTGTAGGCTTAAAACTTACAGTTAGACCTTCCCTCTTAAACTTTTACGTGTCACAAAAGTTCAGCTTACACCGAGAGCTAATAGCAGAGGACAAGAGACATGAAGACAGCGGTAACGAGAGGAGAAGAAAAACACACCAGATTCTACCTAGAATCAACCAATTTCCCTCTCCCACCTATTAATCAACCTAATTAACATAATCTAAGCAAACTATCATCCAACATATTTTAATTCCCGTCGCAATGGCGCCCAACATGGGACAGTTAAAATAAACAATAATTTCTTATCATATTAAATTCCTACCTCAGATGATTGCTACAACTAATAGTTTAGAGGTGTTGGATGTATTAGGGAAAAATGATTCGATAATTTAGTCATAAATAGGCTTTACATGATTTTTTCAATGCCAAAAATGTGTGCAAATACAATAAATATACACTGCTTAAAAACTAGAGGAACGCATATTTAAATGAAAATCCCAAATTAAATATTGATATTATTAAATTCTTAACAGTTAGTAACTATAGATTGAAGAATTGTGTAAAATTAGACTATGTATTCTGACAAACTTTAATTTTACAAGATTAGAAATTGGAACAAATTATTGATTGATACAGAAAGCAAAGTGGAAATACAAGGTTGCATTGTTAGGTAACCAATGTTTCCATGGTTATTTCAACATAATACCTAGTGTGTCCTCCTTGGGCTGCGATTACTTCATAACGCCTACTCTGCATGCTTCGCACAAACCTCTTAATAAAGATTTGTGGGATTCTATCCCATTCTTCAGTAAGTGTATTTTCCAGTTCTCCCAGGTTATGTGACACAGCAGGACGCTAGCGAACAAGTTTTTCTAGCTTATCCCACAATAGCCTAATGTGGTTGAGGTCGAAACTGCATGCAGACTAGTCCATCACCCCGATTAGCCATTCTTGCAGGTCATCTTTGGTATTCCGTGTTGTATTAGATTAAACATTATAATGCATTAGAAAAAAAATAGGACCTATATCATAAGCAAAGTTGAAGACAAGTTGAAGGATGATGCCATTCATGTAAACAACAGCATTCGTGCACTGTGGGACAAGCTCTCTCCAAGACTGAATATAATACCAGCCCAAACCATCATCGAAATGCCTCTAAAGATGTCATGTTCACCAGGCGTCTCCATACACGTCTACGGCCCGTCAAACAAAAGCTTGACTCGCCTATGAAGAGAAGGCCTTGCATTGGCGTAGCTGCCAATTGACATGATTCTGAGGAAATCCTAGCCGGGTTTTCCTGTGCTTGAATGTCTAACGAGGGGCTTGAAAGGGGATTCTAGATCTCAACACTGCATTTCTCGGTCTGTTTCTTACAGTCTGATCAGAAATCACCACATCAATTGGTGTTGTTGTCCGTACATCAATTTTTAGATGTCTAGCTGTACATTTGCTTCTGCTGAAGTTGATAGGACAATATATCTAACCTGTATCTCTGTTTTCTTCTTACACTCTTGTCCAGGCCACCTCTTGGATTCACCTGTCTCTATATGTCGCCTCCAAATCCTATGGATGACAAAAGGACTGATATGAAGGATTCTGGAGACAAAGCGAATGGAATGGCCGTCTTCAATCCATGCAACTGCTTGTGCGACTGATGTTTTATTCAGATGTCGCATTGCTCTCAGAGAACACAAAATAACAATTTCCTACCACCAATTGCTGTTAAAAAAAACTGTTTTAAAAAAAATAAGTAAAGGAGCACTCAAATTGGTGTCAACAGTTCTTGAAACTTCACTAATTCATTCAGAGAAAAACTAACAAATCGTAGAAGAACTTTATTCTAGTTTTAAACAATATCTCAAAACATCTGACTATCAAAAAGTACATTGTACCAATATTTATTTCTGGGGCTTTCATTTAAACATGTGTTTTTCTAAATTTTTGAGCAGTGTAGTAATTGAATTAATAATATGTAATTAGTTTATCTATTCGATATGCAAGCTGTCGACAAATCGGAGTTACGATTCATTCTTGCTGTTAATTGCCATTTCTTTTGCAAGCTTGTGCACAACTTCGCAAATAAGTTGTACTGTTTCCCACTGAAATGCTTTTCAACAAAGTGCAGTAGCTCTAAAGTGTCAAGAACGGATAATATCAACAAATTTCAAATGCTCCGATGTACAAGACTCCAAAATGTAAATCTTGAGCTAAGAAGTAAAACCACTAATACCCAGTTAACTTCGCCCCAGAAGAATGGGTTGATGCACCGTCATACATAAATCACACGCGTAATAGCCGGACGTCATTCTCGGCAGCCTGCTTTAATTTTTTTTTTTTCTCCTTTCAGAAAATGGAATACGTAGAGTTGTTTTATATTTGGACAAGTGTACTGTTCATGACAGCCTGATTTGAGCCAGAGCTTTCAGAACCTTTGGTGAATCTCAATTCCAATTATGAATTTTTGCTAAGAAAAATGGGGAAGATGATATATGTTTATTTTCACAAAGTTAAGGAACTCTTATTTCCGAATATATTAAAACTAGAACATTGAAATGTTGTACAATTATCACATGTTCTTTTCTAAATGCAAATGAGTATAAACCTTGATAATTTACAATTCTTAATAAACAAAGGAACCCCTTATTTCATTTGAGATTGGATAAGGATAAAGTGGTTATATGTGTACATTTATATTATAAGGTGCTCTTAGTATTTATATTTTCTTTTTTGTGCCCTTATTTTGTTTTTAAAAATATTGAAGTTAAGTAGAAAAAAATTAATAATTATAGTGGAAATAATCTTAAAATTAAGAGCTTTTAAAGTTTAAAAGAACGAATATTAGGAGAAAAAATAATTTAAAGATTCCCTTTTAGTGTTAGTTTCCTTTTCTAAAATTTAATACATTCCAACACCATAATCAAGATCTTTTTAACAGTGTTTAACCCTCGCTTTTACTGCTGGGGCATCATAAGTGGTGACACTGATGATACATGAGACGAAATGATAAATTGAGAAAAAAATATTCAAGATCTGAATTCTCTTCAACCTCCAAATTCCTATATGCTTCCTGGATTACTAATTTCTTATTTCCTATTCTGCATCTCAACTTCAGTTTTCCTCACTCGCCGTTTATGTACACTTTGAAGAATAGTAATTTTGACTATTGGCAAACCTAAGTGTTCTAAAAGTTGAAAATAACCCAAATCATCCTCAATGAAAGAGAAGTAGTTGACCCTACAAATCATTCCAGCTTCCAGTAAATAAAAGTAGGAATATTATGCTATGAACAAAGGATTATGACCACAGTTTAAATGCCCTCGCAGCTGCATTTTCATTTAAACTATATTATAATAAAAACTGATTACTCACATATAGTGTAGGGCAGGCCTTGAGAGCGTTATTTCCTAGAACTGAGGTTACAGTCATCCAGCTGTTTATTTATATTACGTTGATACGATATGTGTGAGGAATGAAGTGTATCAGAATCCACTCAGGAAAACGACGTTGTCACGTCTCCGGAATCTCTTTCAGTATATGTTTATTGTGAACCAAGAGTGACCATTTGTTAAGTTATTCTTTATTAATTAATTAATGCATCCTTAGAAATTCTTAATAATATGAGAACTAATAAATATTTATAGTTACTATCATCCTTTATATACGAAAGTAACAGTGACAAAGCAGGTGAATTAACAAGTATCTCTGGCATTGTGTTACTGTTTGGACGAAACCGATAAAAATAGAACTCGGAAGTCGATGGGATGGAGAGAGATTATTAAGATTTGTACCGCATTTTAACATACACAAACTATACGAGAAAGAATGTTCAGAAGAAAACAAGGATTGCGATGGAGCCAAAAAAAATTAGATGTTTTCGACGATTTTGTGTCTTGGTCCTCCCCTTGGCGTAAATATAAATTCTTGTTCTATTAATTTTTACTTTACGGACTTAAATTGTCAATTATTAAACAAATTTAAAAACTTATAACGAAATTCCTATTGCTGGCTTCCCAAAAATATCTGCAAGGTTTCCTTATGTGTACGTTTATGCATTTATAAGGACATTTATAAGGAGAAATTTTGTAAAAAGTTAAGATTAATTTTCTTATTCGTGCTTTTATAGAGTTACATATTCATAATATTCGTATATATGTGCACGTTTCAACTTAATGGGAAAAAATCACAAAAAGACACCTAACGTAATGAAAGAGCTGAGAGTTCGGTTTCCGGGGGAGCTTTTTATTAACAATTCCAGGTTCATGTATTCCTTTGCATTCCCACTATAGGAATTCCATTTTATTAATCTATTCTCAATTGAAGTATGTTAGTGGGATGAGGTTGCTTAATGATAATGATTGAAGGTTAACGATACGTTTTCCACTAGCTATTACCAGTCTGCGTGCTAGTGGGAGTTGGAGGGATGCGGGGAGAGGGCGGATTCACTGATCCATCACAATAATAGGGCTGTATACCTCCTCCACCTGTTACTGCAATAAAGTTCCTTATTTTCTAGCCTGCTTCCAATACAAATCTATAATCCTAAGATCCCAATGGAGTTAGTTAAGAGTGTTGTTTCGTGCAAGCTCTGAAAGTCTCAATTTGAATAATTTTAATAATATTTTAAAGCTTCTTATAGACAGATCTACTACTATATTTTATAGACACTGCATAACACATTAACACTTACCATGATAAATTATTGTGGTCAGCCGCAAATTTTTGTCCAAACGATCCAGGCTCAACCTGCTGAATTTATTTTTTCATCTCTTTGGGCGTCCTCCCCTTTAATTGTATATGTATATATTTCAAGTAAATGCATTGCGTTCTGGTCTTTCTCATTCATTTGGTATTCCACCAAAGTATCTCTTTCAAATATTGAGAATAATACGTTCATTTTCTAAGTTTTAATTCTTTGCTTTGTTCCTTTGTTAAAGTCGTGCTATTTTAGCATGAAATCGTGCACATTAATCAATATGTTGCTTCCTTCTCTTGGTGCCGTCACATGGTTGGTGAAGTCTCATATATGAAGTTTATGCCGATTGGCTAATGCATGCATTGCTTTTAAGGGTCCGTTAGCTAGCAAGCTCTGCCTGGCGGCTTACAGAGAATTCTCTCCTGGGCATTGCTATCAAGTTGTCGCAACCAAGAAGTTCTAAGGGTTGGGAGATATTTCGACTTCTTAATTAGATATTTCTGGGAGCTTTTTAGTTGTTTCAATGTGACCCAGGTTTCTATAGAGTTTATTACATTTGTTGTTGTCCTTTGTTAATGTTTTGAAATTTAAAGTAGTATAATTGGTATTTTATCGAGAAACTTTGCTGGTTTGCTTTATTGCATTTTCTGGGAGTTATTGTATCGAATTAAATGTGTTTCACGTAATTGTTATTCTTTGAAAGTTCTATTAGTTTTACGTTATGTATTTTACGTTGAGATACTTACGTAAATGTTACAGCCCAGTTTAGCCTGTTTCTTTTGTGCCCCATTTTATATAACCGCATAGTTGGAGCCTTAAGCTTTTAAAGAAATGCATGCAAATGTTATTCTGAATAATTATATA
Organism: Metallyticus violacea; assembly: GCA_030762175.1. NCBI lineage: Eukaryota > Metazoa > Arthropoda > Insecta > Mantodea > Metallyticidae > Metallyticus > Metallyticus violacea. The sequence continues at coordinate 107,343,220 of CM060831.1, forward strand.
TTTTATGCGTAAAATTTTCAAGAGTTTATTCATGGTACATTTTTACACTTAGTATATTGCAATATAAACAGAGATATTTAGAGTAATTGTCTGAATTTCTTTAAATAATTAATTATTTTTAATAAAATGGGAATGAAAACTAATTTTCATATTCCTAAAATGTTGTCAAATAACTTTACCTTCCAATTTAACCCACCACACACACTTCCACTGGTCCTAAAGTGTTGATCGTGAAGACACTGTTTAATATCTTTCTCAAGAATAAGAGTATTGCCTTTTGTATGGTCAGGTATTTAATGTGAAGATAAATATGTAAAAAAAGTTCAATATTGGGTGAATATCAATTAACATACAGCACTTGTTACAATATTCTTCTTTCAGGCCGTAATAAAGGATCTATTCCACCATGGAATAACCTTTAAGTTTTAACGCATTTTTTCTAATTCTCTTATATTACGGTGCAGAAAAGAGAGTTTCCTTGATTCTGATGCAGATAAATAGGAATAATGAAAGTCTAAGACAATAATGCAATGCATTTACTTTAAATAACAAATGTAAAGTTCAAAGTACCTGAGAAAAAGAATTATGTTGAAAGAACTGAATAAAATCTACCTATACATTGACGATTTCTGTCACGGCCACGGGTGGCCGAGGTCGTTAAGGCACGGACTCGTGAACGGGAGATCTGGGGTTCGAACCCCGCCAGGAACGTCCTCCCTGACTGGGTTTTTTTCCAGGTTTTCCTCTGTCTTCATAACTGGCAAATGTCGGGGAGGTACCTAAACTTAGGCCCGGAACGCTTCCTTGCTTTAAAAAAAAAAATATCCTTTCCCAGTATATGATTTCATTTCATGCATCATCAGTGTCCACCGCCTGTGGTGCCTCAGTAGTAAAAACAGGCGTTGAACACTACTCAAAAGTGGGGAAAAAAAAAAAAAAAAAAAAAAAAAAAAAAACGAATTCTGTTTCATACTATCCAAGAAGCAGCGGCTAATGCAGAGGATGCCTAAAGAAGCTATGGAACAGGTACATGGAAGTCATACCATTTATAAATCTCGGTTATGGTCACAGGATGTTTGAGAATGCAGTTCAGAGATTTTCGGATTTGTGGCACCAATCGCCAATGTTATTTTTTTCAAATATAGTCCATCATTTATCCACATTTTGTTGAGGACATAAGGCAATCTGTGAAATAAGTGTCATCTTTATTGTTCGTCCTCCCACACTGTAGTTATACTGTTCAAAGCTGTTGTTAGTATTTGTTAATGATTGTACTTTTGGGAAATATGCACTATTATATTTTATTAAGGTAAAAATTTACATTTGCTTTCTAAGGCTTTTTTTTTTCTGTGCAATGCCAGCCTATTGTTCTCATGAGCTTGTGGACATTACGTCCTGGTAGTGTTGTAACGAACTTCTGAGGACCCAATAGGGCGCCACTGCACCATCCCAGTGGCTATGATGTCTTTAAGAATAGATATACAAATATACATTACCACGTGTCAAGCGGATAAATACGATATACAATTATTTTTAATTAACTGATTCGCAAAAGTGACGTTCATTGTTAATTTCAATTTAAATAATTACACAAATATATATATATATCAAATCTTAAAGATTTTTTTTTCAAAAGCCAGACTATTACCTTAATGCTATACAATTCATTGAAAATAAAACAATAATATGTTTTATAACCTATCTGTGAAGCATGGGTAAAAGGGAGTAAAGAGAAATTAAAACTGGAAACAGCAAGTGAAATTTTTACGATCGATATTGCGAGCAACATAAAACATCGCGTAAGAATAGTGTTTTTAACGCCCGTTTTTACTACTGAGGCAATGATGATACATGAGATGAAATGGGACTTTTTCAAGAAAGGAAGTGTTCTAGGCCTAAGTTTAGGGTAACTCCCCAGCATTTACCATTTATAAGGACTGAGGAAAACCTGGAAAAAACCCCAATCAGGGAGGACGGTCCTCAGATCCTCACGAGTCAGCGCCTTAACGACCCCTGCCACCGTGGAGGTAAGTCATATAGACATAAGTAAACAATTGGAATAAGAATATATTTTGAGGATGGAAGACCGAGATGTCAGCAAAAGTGGAAAGACAAAGTTCGAAAATGGATTCTTTGAGATTCTCTAGGCAAGCAATATTTTATAGACCACAGAGACCAAGAAACATAAAACGATCACGTCAAGATGAAACTAGGTTTCTTTCTCAAACAAATAAAGAACCTTCTTAACATCAGTGCATCCAGATATTAACCTCTAAACAAACCACAAAGGTCTAATTATTGGAAAGAAAAATAAGAGCATATACTTCGTTCTAAATAGGCATTTTGGTCGTCTCTCTTAAAAATTACGGAGTCCTAAACTAAACATTGCAAAAAGTTCAGAGCACTAAAGTCAACTGGAAGGCTATAAATTTAATACCACTTACCTGTTGAGTTTAAGGTCCTTTGTTAGATTCTCGACAAGTGTGGGAAATTGTTCTAAAGGGATATGTCTCACAAAGAGACTCACAGAGCTTTGCTGAGACGCAATCAACCTTGAAATAGCGAATTCGGTCTGGAAAGTCAATTCTAAGGTTATAAGATACCAGATCATTGATGGCCCCTCTCCGATTCCATTTTTTTATATGATATGCCTTGAATGATTATATGTTGTACCTTATTAAATCCGAGCGTCACTTGTTTCTTTTCTTACGAATTGCTACTTTCAAAATGGCTATTTTGATAATATTTAAATCGGCATTAAATGTTTTTCGGGTAAAAATCCTTTCATTTTATTTTGTAGAAAATCGAAAAATTGGTTTTAAGAGTTCGTAACTATCATCCGTACTATAGCAACAACAGAAGGAAAGAGAAAAATGAAAGACCCCGAGCGATATGTGCCAAAAAATTAGAAGTTAACTTACGGTATTCAAGTCAAAACCTGTGGAAAATGTTCCACATGTGCGGCAAACACCGCAGCTAACAGAAACTGGTTCAGTACAGTGAATCGTGTCTATATTTGCATTTAACTTTTCAAAAGTTTTAGCGTATGCAGACCGAGTAAGATAAATAAAAGTGAAAACCAGCACGAAATTTCTAAAATTTTACATTTAAAAATTTGTCAAAATGATTCACTAATGAAGTACAAGAGAACATCCAGAATTATAGATTTTATCTGATATTTTAACGAACAGTGCAATTACAGAAGAAATAAATAAGGTATATAAATGTAGTTTTCTGCGGGGCATCATTCAAAAAAAAAATATTGACATGGCATTCATTGCACAAGGAAAAACATGAAACACCGAAGTTGTTGTGAACATATGTTACAAAATATAAAACAAAACATTCAATTCCTGCAAGATGGAGCACCGATTTGCGGATAAACTGTTGCTTAACTTCAAGTAAACTTCATATAGTGAACTATTTTGTGTCTGCAACTGCAGCTGAACATTAGCGGATTGGGATCAAAGTCGTGTCGATCATCGGTTCTGTCAATGGGTAGATCCTCTCACATTTCTACTCTAACAACTTTAATCATTAATGACATGCAAACATGCTAGTTTTATTTCACAATGAGTACTAACCTGTGTTATAGGAGCTTTTGTAAATAATATATATCTGTAGTTACAAATTTCTGGTATTTTAAGTGGTAACAGTACTGCTTCCGCAATGTTACAAGTTCTACCTTTACATTTTCTTTAAGTTCGTTTACATTATGGGAACTATTTCTGTTTTTTTTTTTTCTGTTCTAGTACTAAATTTTAAATACAATAAAACAAAGCAAAATTACTTACTGAAATGCTACTAATGATAATGGAACACAAGTGACGTGTGTTCAAAAAGACTTAAGTAATAACTTAATTTCAAACTGAGTCGTAATAAATGCTTTCGTAGCACAAACTCCAACTATTATACATTTGCTGGAATTAGCGAGGAAACTGTGTTTTTTTTTTTCAACGGCAAATAATTTCTGCCATTGACAAATGGAGATCATGATTTAAATTTTTAACAAATTTAATTTATAGTATTATAATATTAATTAATTTATAATAAATTTAATATTATAATATGGATAATAATAGTATCCATATGTAAAATTAATCCTCTAAAAACGTCGAATAACAAACAGAGGAGCTGTTTGGCCACAGTTTTTGTTGGAACCTTACACTTCATAAGTTAAAGCAAGTTGTAATAATCTAGAACGTCTTTTTATGTTTTACATATTGTTAATAAACATATGCATATTCAGTAAACACCAGTTCAGAATTTTGAAAACAATGATTTACGGAGTATTTTCTTTATATTTTCCGTATATCCGAGTAATATTTTTGCACTATATCCTTCATCATTCCCTTAGGTAACTTCTCAAAGCTTTATTTACTTCTGAAACGTGTACAAAAGTAGACACTTCTGAATTGTTGTGCAGACACTCTCATAATTACAAAATATATTTTAAAATGCATGTATATCAAGCATTATTATTGAGACCTCCTTGCAGGCTACTTATTTTATCTTTTCTGTTTATATTGGCACTACACACGCATTTCACTGTAATTATTCTGTTTTCAGCATTTATATAGATTTTGTATTTTTCTTGCAGAATAAATATCACGCTGGGTCATTTGACAATATTATTGTTCTAGCTAATATATTGTAAAAGTGTAGTTTGAAGTAATTATTGGCGTTAAGATGCGGGGGGGGGGGGTGGAATTTTGATAATTGCCCCGCGTTGGAAGGTCAAAGTTTGAAGAGGTTATAGGTGATGGGGAGGATGGTGATAGGAGTTTGATTGTTTATGATCCAGCTCACCACTCAATAACTCTTCTCGTCGATCTCAGGGATGTAGCTGGTTTTCGGGACCTGGTAGTGCCGGGTTGAGTGAACGGAATTAAAGATATCATATCGACCAGAGAGAACAATTATCTGCAGGTTGACGTCGTTTATTTAACAAAGAGTGCATCTCATGGCGTTTCTGTTCGGACCGCAGTAATGAGACGTCGGGCAGACACGCGGAGCTGTAATGTTCGACTAGCAGTGTGACTGCAGACCGCTCGGAAGGCGTGTCAAGCTGAAGTGACGCTCGAACTTGGCGTTCCTATGACATATGAATGCTGACGAGAACTGTTCGGAATTCGAGAGTAAAGGAGTAGACGAACCAAAAAGACCAAAAGACCTCGAAAATGGCGATTTCACGTCCTTAAATACCCAATATAACACGCTTTACCACGTGAAGCAGGGACGCTATATTTTCCCGCGACTTTAGACATCCTCATAGGTTAGCTGTGACTTCATGCCACTCTCATATTATTGGCCAGTTTGATTATTTGAGCTTAACCACTCGTTGATTCGTCCAGCGTCTAATTTCAAGTTTTACTGAACGTTACAGGTCAACGGCCTTAGCGGCATTATAGCGTAGTTCTTTCCCAGCATACCTGGCCGGGGCGAACACCCGTCCTCCTAATGAACAATAGAGGGAATTTACTCCATTGTCTGCCAAAACGGTCTCTCTGCTGTCCGAGTAAAATTCCTGCGCTTCTTGACATTCCTACAAACAGAACCCTTCACTTAAAGCTAGCTGAAATAAAAGATATATTCTAATCAATTTTTCGCGATTGATAGGGTACCAAATACTGTATCAAGTTCTCATGAAATGTGTTATATGTTATAAAGATAAGATTTAGGCAGTTTGTTTACTGATGTATGGATTTAGAATTTGGTTATGAATGGAAGTTGCTAAATAACTAGAGAAACTAAATAGAGAGAGAACTAGAAAGTAAAAAAAGTATTATGTAATAAAACAAATTAAATTATATTTATTTAAAAATTACAGGAATGAATTTAACTGTATTAGGCGTGCAAATGTTAAAGTAACACGCTGTATGGATTGAAAGGCAGAAGAGGTTTTATGTGAAGAATATGAAACATCTGAAAACGTTAAAGTCTACGTAAATAATTAACTAAGAAGCACAACATTATTTTGATGTTAAGATTGTCGATTTACTTCAGCCGCGGATAAACTTCAACTCTACTATGGAGGAAAACTTTTTGTAATGAAGGTGTAGAGATTTGCACGTGAGATATACTAAGAAGGTGAATTGTATATTAGAAATATTCATAAAATATTATACATGACTTGAGGTTTCTGCTGAAAATTTGTTATTGACTCATGGAACAGCTTAGGCACTCACAATACTTGGCATTTCTGGATTTTAATTACATTTTTCCAGTCTTTTACAACCTCGCTAATATAAAACTGACTTGGAGACGTTTAACGAGAAAGTAACTTTCTTGTGTTTTTGAGAAGAAAAGGCTTGGTTTCAATTAAGAGGTCTCTCAAACTAAGAGTTCACCTCCAAAATCGTCTTGATGCAAATATAAAAAAGTAAAATTGTGCAACGGTCTCTTAAATTTCCTGACTATTTAATTGCAAATAATTTAAATTAAGTGAAGGGTAAGAATCATAATTTCCAAGCTAATTAACTAACAAGTATAACAGTATTGTTATTCCAACTAGAATTGCTGGCAAGTGTAAATTATGTTGGTGAAGGGTGATATACATAAATATTCAGTTATTCTTTATGAAAGGAAATGAAAATTCTCCAGTTCTACTTTGTGAACATAACGGAAGATATATTACTCAACTTATCAAAAGTTATAGAAATATGTTTTGAACTATCAACATCGCAGTGTAAGGAAGCGGCAGTTCTGTTGATTTATTGCACTAATTTTAAAGGGTGGTTTCAACGCCTTTAAACACCACGCTTCCTTGATTATGTTCTACGCTTTTTGCATGTATAATTGCTCAAAGAAAAGTAAGCAAGCCTCTTTAAATGAGCTAAAACAAGGATTTCTAAATATGTAGATTTATGCATGGATTATATTGTACTATTTCCGCCATTAGGTTCCTTTCGATTTAGTTGCGGTGATTTCAAGATAGTTCTTCAATGACTTTTGAAAGAAATGGCTTACTGGAAAACGAAAATCTGTTCAATAGCTCTCCAAATTAGAATCTACGGGCTTTTTATGTATGCGTGACAAAAATATCGAAATTTCACCTAGAGGTAAGCTTTGGAATGTCTACAAAGAACAAATGTAACATACAACGTGTGTTTTACGATGATAACTGTCGAGGAATTTAACGACTGCTTTGGAGTTGAGCACAATGGCGTACAACTTAGAAGTGCAGCAGCCCGTCCTTTCTAAGCAAACCTATTAACTTTTAAAATATTTATGTAGAGAGATCTTCTACCGTTTCATTTATGATTTTTATTTCACAAATGAGGAGCATATTTCTATAATAACTTATATTTATTTCTTAGGCTATATTTTGAACTTTGAGCAAGTATATACCTATATTTACGTGTCTTCTGATGAAAATTGGTGATTTTATACTGTCTTAAAAGTTATATATACCGAGTGTGCTAAAATATATATACACACTTTCACAGTAGATATCCATTTAATATATTTCAAAGTTAGACCGAAAAACAACTGTAATGTGTAGTATGATGTTCTGTAAACGGATGTTACTCACATACATTATGATAGCGCTGCTGAGTAATAGGTAAATCAACAATGAACACATGAAGTCGAGATTATCGTATGTTGATCTGTAAACAGATGTGACTCACATTACGTTATGCTAGCGGCAACGCCACGGGTGGCCGAGGTCGTTAAGGCGCGGGAGGTCTGCGGTTCGAATCCCGCTAGGACCGTCATCCCTGACAGAGTTTTTTCAGGTTTTCCTCAGTCCTCATAAATGGCAACTGTCGGGGAGGTAGCCTAAACTTGGACCTGGAACGATTTCTTCCTTAAATATAAATACTTTCTCAATATATCATTTCATCTCATGTATCATCAGTGTCCATCGCCTGTGATGCCTCTGTAGCAAAAACGGGCGTTTACCACCATTCATTCATTCGTTTTGCTGCTTGCTACAACAAAATGGAGCCAAGATTATCGTTTGATCAGCGGAAAGCAATTTTGAAGTGCCATCGGAAATGTTGTTGAAGTTCAAAGGCAATGGAGACGTGTGTACAGAACAGAACCGCCAACGCAAGAAATAATTACACACATTCGAGACAAATTTGAGACTTATGATACCGCATGGGGTGTTCAAAAATGCAGATCTGGGAAACCTCACACAGCAACAAGTCCCAGGCACTGAATCCAAGGCACTGGATAGGACGAAGAGGTTCGAATGAGTTTCCACCGCGTTCTCCGGACTTAACCCCGCTGGACTTCTACCAATGGGGAACCCTTAAGGTTGTTGTATACCGTAGAAAACCAGCTACACTGCTAGCCCTTCGGGAAGAAATTGAAACGGCATGTGGTGCAATCGCTGAGAACACTTTGGCAAACGTTGTTCAACATACTCAGAAGTGTATCGACACTTATGGTGGGCATTTTGAGCAATTGTTGTAACTGTAAAAGTCTATATAACTTTAAGTTGTTGATCATATTTGTGATTATTGCTGTAATTAAGGAATATTTTAGTGGTTTTAGAGGGATTTTTCATACTAAATGTGATTTTTACTACAAGTACTGTATGGATAGTTTTTTTTACTTTGAAATTCAGAGATGAATTTTTGTTCTATGGCAAGTGTTCTGTATTCTCTGGAATGCTGGATTTTCTCGATTAGCAGGTAACTTTAGTTCACTCAAGAATATTAGTACGAGTATATACGTATTTCCTCATTATTTTTTTTAACAAACTTTGGACAACTGAATCCCTTCTTTTTTCTGTGTCATTACAAGTTGTAAAAGAAACTTAAAGAGAGCAGAGAATAAAGTGGCTATAAAATTATTACAAAATTGGATAAAGTGTTTCATTATTCCACCCTACCCAAGATAAGTGAAAATGGTTGCGAATAAGAGGCTAGTTTTGAAAAATTTGTGCTACAATTTTCTCCAGATGAATTAACTTTTTAAAAAAAGTTCCTGTAACTTCATGTGTCGAAAGCAGCTTCTTCAGATATACTAATAAGATCGTCTAGTCTGGAAACAGAGTACAGCCTGAAAATGCCCATAATCATCCAGAATTATTTTGCTGCCAACGAAAATTATCCGAATAGGAACACTTTATTATTTATCTCATTTTAAGTATTAAAAGTCTTCTCCATTGACGAATGTTTACTTTATATTCACAGGTTGAATAATTGTAGTGTAGGGGTTGAGATGATTTATTTTTTATGAGCATGATGGAAAATATATATGAATAAGTGGTTATATAAAGGCATTACATTTTAAGATAATACTTTTAGTATTTTTGAGTCATATTTAAATAGGTTTTAGATTATAAATGTATGCATATTTCTAACCCTTTCAAGTGATAAAAATTCTCCCCTTCTATTAAAATTTACAATTTTCTCAGATAGATTAGCATTGTCTGGGCTTCTCGGTTTATTATTAACATTATTATTTACTGTTTGATATCAGTGATCTCTAATCTGTTTTTCCATAAATTAATGTAATGGAAGTTTTATTCCTAATTCCAGATGTGCACGAAAGAACTGATAATATTTGAATACCGCGCGTCTTAAAAACGCTTAATACAAATTGTGTATAATTTTAATAATTCATGTTAAATGAAGCTATTTTTACACGTTTAAATTTTACAACATTTGTAAAAAGTCCTGTAAAACTTACACAACAAAGTAGGCCACGTAAGTTCCATCATAATAGCTTTCTTGTTATGTGGAAGGCTTGGGCTCCATTTTTATAAGGTCAAACGAGGCGTGAGTCAACGTCTTACTAGTATGCCGTCCAATTGCAGAACTTTATTTTATTTTAATGACCTCTGAGCCAGTATTACATAAATTACGCTAACTTCACAACATGCCTGTTACAACAAAACAAGATGCTTCGGGAAAAATTCTAAAGTGGTAACGCACTTTACATAGATCCGCTTTCATGCAGCTTCCATTGGTCTGCTACTTTTTTCTGAAGGATCTTGGGAGGAGTGAAGGAGAATTCTTGAGTAATCAATCAACGAAGAGGGATGTAGATTGCTGAAGTTAATTGCCTATCTAGTTAGGAATATTTTTATTACTTTCGCTCTCTCTCACTTCTCCCACTCTTGCTACAAAATACGGTTTTAGGTATAAAAAAGCAAACAGATATCATGGTCAGCACACATAAAGTAATTCTGTATTGCACTGTGAACACTCTCTGCAGCAGAGAAACTCAAAATCCAGCATGTCTCTTAAGTTGATGGTAAGTATCCAGTTTTTTATTAACTTAGAACTTATTAGTGTTTCAAAAATCCGTATTTTTTAAAACCGGATTCTTGCTGTGTCTTGGGTGCTTAAAATCCTTAAAGCTCAATCAATTATTATGCTTCCTGTCAGCTAAAAAAAATCCTGGAAACTAGCTTTTCAGTGGGATGCTGGGATTAGAACATTTATATCCCCTCAAATATTTCCTTTGAAAATGATTATGACAAATTCTTTCTTTTTTTAAAGTTATTTTTGCGATATATTTTCTTTATTTTTGTAATTTTATATTTTTATTGTTCTAATATTTGTTTTGTCTTTAATAAGGGATAAAGACTTTAAAGTAGAGTTTGAGTCACTTACTTTTTATAATCTTTTATTCTATCTTCTCTAGAGTTTTACAGTTTTATAGTTGAGAAAACGTTTGCAGATTGCTGTCGCCTTTTTGGCGCTTATTGCTACCGTCAGAGCCTCTGACAAAGAAGATATGGAAGCAGTTCGAGACAAGAAAGATGTTGGAGACGTCTTGAAGAGAGCAGTAACAGGTATGAAATGTTAACTTTGTGTTTCTATGTGTCTCTTTAGATATTTAGATATAATATAGGAAAGGTTTAATTGTTTATAATGTAGAGGAGCTATGGACATATTAAATACACTAAAGCACATAGATAGATGTCGGGAGATATGGAATTTAACCACCTCCAGCACGTCTGTCTATAAGGCTTATTCTGCTACCCCATTGGGAGTGCCTTCATTGTTTACCAAAATCCGTTCCTTGTACAAGTTGCAGTATTTTGGTTCTAATATAAGCGTCCATTCCCAGTTATAGATAGAGTAAATCTCTTTCTTGCCAGATTTGAACATTCATACTGGATATGCAAGGCCAATTCCCGTTCTGTTTACATATTCCACAAGTGGGCTCATTTTTATAGAGTCCCAGTTTTCGTAGATGTTTCCTGAAGTGACTATGTTTAGTAATTAACGCATTCCTCTTCTTTCAATTACAGAAGAGATGTGGAAAGAGTATTGATAGGATCTAGGACATATTTTTAGCTACCTTTTGTCCAGGATAGGTTTGTCACCTTAGTTGATGTGCATCCTCAATCCTTGTTTTGACCGCAGTCTTGGCGTACATGTTTCCAAACTTGGCCTTAGGGCCAAAAAGGGGATATCAGCACTTCTTTTTGCTAATTGACCTATTTTCTCATTCCCATAAATGCCCTGATGCCCCGGCACCCATCGCAGTTCGAGTCTGTTGCGAGACATCAGGGTAGACAGGGCATTTTGACACTCCTATACGAGTTTTGATTTCACCTATTCTGAGTAAAATGCCTTTACGGCCCTTTGGCTGTCTGAGAGAATAAGAATACATTTTTGGTAACAATCCTTCTAAAATGATTTATAAGGACAGTTCAGGATAGTGATAATTCTATCTGAAAAACTGATTTAGCAAGTTAGCAAGTCATGTACTAAAACTGATCCTTAGAGATAGGCCATATACCTGCACCCGATTGTATCCCTTTACGAAATCCATCGGTATACCACATAAGTTGGTTGTGTTCTTCAATGTGCATGGTTCTTTCCATCCAGTTTTCTCGAGATCCAAGAGTAACCCTAAACGGAGGGAAATTCAGTATTCTTTACCCCAGAGCTCACCCTCATGGAATTCCAGATTTTTTTTTTCATATTTAATTAGTGTATCACTTTAAACTTTCCAACATTAATAATGTAAAGAGAAGTGATTCTACAGTTGAAAACACCCGCATGGTCTGTAAATGATTGCAGTAGAAGAATCAAGTAAAGTGAAAGTCTAACAATCAAGTTGGAGGATAGAATAGGCAACAAGTTATAATATAAGGGATGCTGGAACAATACGTCTCAGAAGGATAATTACTCATATATTAAGATACTAGGTATATACAGAGGATGCCAAAAACGTATACTTACTTCAAGCAAAGAAACAACTCAGCTGACATAACAAAACTATATTCACACAAACAGAAAATGATGGGACACTAATTAATTATCTTGGAATTTTACAGTTACAACAATTGCTCAAAATACCCACAATCACCGTCGATACACTTCTGAGTACGTAGAACCACTGATTGAACAACGTTTGCGAAAGTGTTCTTAGCAATTGCAGCACATGCCGTTTCAATTTCTTCCCGAAGTACCGTCAGTGTAGCTGGTTTTTACTTAACTTTCAACTCTGCTGTTTTAATAATACGACGTAAGCTTGTTCTGCTAATCCCAGTCTCACGTGCACGTAGCTTTGTAGATTTCTGTGGTGAGTGCTCAAAACGTTCCAAAACCATAGCCGAGGACGTGGGGCTTGTTGCTGTGCGAGGTATCCTAGATCTATCCTTGTGAACATCACATGGGGTACAATGATTCTCAAAATTGTCTCGAATGCGTGCGATTGTTACTCTCGTTGGTGGTTCTGTTCTGTACACATGTCTTCATTGCCTTTGAACTTCAACAACATTCTCGGTTTTCCACTTCAATATTGCTTTCCGCTGTTCAAACGATAATGTTGGTTTAATTTTGCTGTAGCAAGTTAGCATAAAGTAATGTGAGTCACATATATTTACAGAACATCATACGATAATCTTGGTTTCATTTGTTCTGTGTTGATTTACCTATCACATAGCAACGCTATCATAATGTGTGTGGGTCACATCTATTTACCTAACATCATATTACACATTACTGTTGTTTTTTGTCCAACTTTGAAATATGTTAAATAGATATCTACTGTGAAAATGTGTATACATCGTTTTGGCACCTTGGTATTTGCACATTTTAATGCTATATTGTGAATATTATAATTAAAACTGAGATATTACAAAATAATGTCAGTATTTCATGTTTTCTTATATCATTTTTGTTTATTGCTTGAGGTCGAGCTACTTAAATATCTAATTTTTATGTGTATATATATCCACGTTTTCATCTTTTAGTTTTTCACTACACTGGATCTTATCATATTTTGTACGGGGTGTATCTGATTTTTAATATATTGGATTATTAGGTAGCGGGATTTTTCGGTACTTCAACCTTGATCAACGCTGGCCGTTTGTGCCTATGCTCCCAGTGGGGAGGAAAGGGTAGCCACAATCCCCGGGAGTGAGGCAAGGGCATAGATGGGATCCCTAATCCACGAGGAGCTCCCTCTACAAGGAATTCGAACCTTCACAATGGCAGCGTCCACACGAGACGCGAGACAGAAAGTTTTATAATGCACAAGCCCACCTCGCCTGAACTTCTGACCTTGTAACTAAAACAACGAAATGAAATGTTGAGAGAGAGGAAGATTCCTGAAATAAAGCTTCATTCCAGCATCAGCCTAAGCTACCAGAGGAAGTCACGAAGAAATCCCAGGTGAGGATGGCCGGGCCCAAGTAATTTAAACCTCCCGAATGCGACTTTTAAGCTTTACCACCTGCACCGCCTCGCTGTATTAGGTTTTATTGACCTAGCCTAATATAGAAAAACGCTTATATTGCAGAAGAACTGTTTAGTAGTTCAACATAATTACTTATACTGTTGCGCAATGCAGAGAGGGTTTCTCTGAAAGTACAAGTATAAAATTGAGGATAGAGCAGTAGATCAAAACAAGGGCCAACCTCACTAGACAGAGGCTCACTTGACGCAGGGTAGGGGTAGGCGGATGATTGACGAATGTGAACAGAAAATTTCCATCATCTATGAGGAGGGGGAATCATGGGTAAATAGATGGAAAAGTGTCTACCACACTGCATTACAGGATCAAACTGTAGGAGATGTTCATGCTGGGTTCTGTGGCAGGCAAAGAAGGAGAGGAGAAATCAGGTAAATTTTTTATGAAAGTGAGAAAGCTCAGGGGGGGGGGGGAGGTAAACGTTTGGTTGATTCCAACCGTGTGCGTGTTTAAACTTTTCTAATTCTTCTTTTTTATTTATTTTATTTAATACTATTTTTATTTTTTCTTACTGTTGATATATAATGTATATGTTTTATAGTTTAATATGAAATATCTAATCTAAAATATTGTATAATGAAAAGCACTATACTGTCCGCTAAACCCATGCGGCTGTTGAAGTTTTATTGTATTAGTACCACTGAAATAGATACACTCTTAATACTACTGTCATAAGTAAATTAACGCCTTTAAAAATGGTCTTGCCTACTAGCTCATTTTCCACAGTAGGAAGATATTGTTGATAAATTTGTTGGAAATTCTTTTCTTTAACCATTTTTACAGTAAATAGAAAATCGTCTGCAAATACTAAATCTGATAAATGAGGGAAATCAACCTGTTCATGACTAAATAATAAAGTTTTCCATACTGATGTGTGGAGTTCAACGGGCCAATTCTGTTTATTAATGTGCTTCATTAGAAAATCAGAGAAGCCCTCGATCGGTTTTAACCCTTTATCTTATATTGAAGCATCTGAAGATCATATAGCGCAAAATACAAACATTTGTGCACATGATCTGCTTTCCTTGATTTGGTCGTACTTCTCTAAAACTATCGCTTCGCTCTATTTTTTCTTCTGTTCTTAACTTTTTCGGTCTACCACGATGCAATACATTTGCAGAGAAGCCTGTTCTGAGAATTCAGTGACTAGCGCTATGGCTCGTCTATTAGATCTATTAGATCTCTAATGTGAAATTTGGTTTGAAACGGTCTTTAAACACTCAGAATTCTCATTTGTCCCGTAATATTTCGTGATGAAGAATACATTATGTTTTAGAGTATAACATAAAACTTCCGTAAGAACCAGGAATCACGAATTGCAGTCATTTAGAACAAAATGATACATTATAATTGAACGCAGGGTCAAATTACGCGTACTATATTTGATGATGATTCCAGAGATATTAATATTTGAAGATAATAGGTAAGTTTAAAATTATCCTCTACTATAATTTTTATGATCCTAACTATATATCTCCCATAGCGTCATTTCGGTTGTTTCCTGCATGCCCATTCTTTTGTTTAACGCCGCGTTGTACTATGCAGGCTTTGTTAAAATAAATCAAGCTTTTAGAAAAATTTTGAAAATATTTGTAAATAAAAGTATCAATATAATTTCATTTCTTTAAAGGTATGTTCGTTAAACTCTAGAAGAACAGTGTATTTTTAGATGTTTTTCCAGCCCTTTATTTACAATTATATTTATTGCTATAAGATCATCTTCAAAATAACTTAGTTCCTGATTCAAAACTTAAACCCGACTTTAGTAAAAATATAGTGCTTAATTATACACTAAAACAATTTCTTGCTTAAATAAAGATTTGTTTTACTTTATCAATGTGTTTTCTTAGCATTATGGTTATTGCTTTAGGCTTCTGTAACTTCTTCTCCAGAAGCCTATTCACAGATTGCAAACTTTATTTCAGTCACAATTCTAGTCATTGAAACAACTCAAAGCTAGATGGGTTCTAGTAGAGTGTGTCTTGACTTAAATAAGCAGATTTAGCCATTCAAAATAGGGTGTATTAATTCATTTGTTCATTACTTTGGTATGTTCCATACATAGTATCAATTTATATTAACGTATTTTTCGGGTTTAGAAAAATTGTACATTCGGATGCATTAAAATGTTGGCCATATTGATTGAGACCTTACGAAAAGTAAGAGATAATTAAAAACAGTCTTTCATGGTTTTGTATTTCACGAGAGCAATAATTTCCGGCGAAGGGGTTGTAATATTCACACAATTACAATTACAATTGCAAAATAAACGCATACCTCATGACAAAATATATTGGAAATGTCTTGCTAAAGCCACACATTTCGTATATATTTAGAAAATTGTTATTAACATGCATCAGTTTGAAAACTGAATAAATTTCTCGCCTGATATTTTCTTTCAGTTCTTTTAATGTATGGGAGTCTATTCCATACACTTAATTTTTTTAATTTCCTCCATAAATAAAATCACGTTGTATCATAACTCCTTGTGTCTTTCTGCTTTTATGGTATTTTTCAAGATAGATAATCGCTATTACTTTGTGTGCATTTACTGCGTACCATATACCGTGTGAGAATTTTGTGTTTAAATCGGGGTTTTCTGTACTCAAATACTTGTAATTTTGCTTAGAAATATTACGTAAATCAAACATCACTGATAAAAAATAATAAACTAAGATTAATAACTCGTAGGTTCCAGTGGTCTGGTGGTAATTATACTTGACTCGTAGACCCAAGATTGCGTGTTCAATCCCGATCAGGATCGATGGATTTTTTTCGGACGTAAAAGTCATTAGTATGGCTTTCTCCGGAAGGTAAGAATACATACGCTAAAGAACCTCAAGCCCGAAAGAAGAGGCCTCTGAGCAAAATTTATCGGCCGTTTCACGCCCTGAATTGAATGGGACGCTGATGACATGAGATGTTAAAGAGCGTCCGTAAATAAACCAAAACAATAATCTACCATTAACGTTCCGTAATATGCAATCACAGAAATTTACCCGAATATCAGAGTTTTTGCTTGCAATTTGTGGACAGATTATATGCTTTCAAGTTTGAATTGTCTCTATTTCTGAATAATAACCATTGTATATGAATAACAATTTTCAAAAAGATGGAAGAAATGTGTAGATGTAGCAGAATAACGCCTTCTCTCGTTCTTATTTTAATATAATTGTAGCTATAATTGCGAGAACTGGAATCAGTTGTGCCGATATTCAAGTCTTCTTTATTACATCACTCTTTTTTACATTGACCATGTCTACCGTGCTGTTTGTCATAATCAGGCAACGAAAACCAATGCAGGCAACACATACTGGAATAAGCTCAAGTTCCCCTGACACGAATTATTCTTCCAGAGTGTCATGTTAATACTGCTTTGTAAATACAGACCTACTCAAGAAGGGAATATAAAATGAAACACAAGCCTATTGTTTCAGACTATGGATACAACAGCGCCTACCCAGGATATAACAGCGCCTACTACCAAGGTTACAACACCTATAATCAAGGATACAACAAGGACGCTTACTACAACCCATACAGAGGATACAACTCCGGTCTTTATGGAGGCTACAACAACTACAGAGGATACAACTATCCTGGGGCTTACAACAATGCATATAGTTCTGGAGCATATAACCCTTACGCAGCTTCAGAATATAGTCGGTACAACAACCAACGTAGTTATTATGGCGGTTATAATGGTTACTACCCAGGTAGCAACCGTTATTCAGGATACAATGGGTACTATCGCCCTGGTAATAATGCCTACGACAAATACAATTATAATGCTTACTAAGACTGCGTCTGTAAGCGACGATCTTAAAAAAATATAAAGCTCTACTTAGAATATATTGTGCACTAATGACTTTTTTTCCAGAATTTTTAAAGAGTGCTAAAACATCTTATATAAAGCATAATTGACTGGCAAACGACTAATATTTCTTTCATAAACCATATCTTTGTACTAAAATATAGCAGCTTCAGTCAGAGATCTTTTTATCTCATATTTATTCCTTTTCTAGGAAAGTTATTTGAATAAAAATATTCCTGCCGGTAACTATAACATTACCTTTCTCATATACAAGTAAAAATAAACTTAAATGCATTTTAAGGTTAATTATCTTTAGGAAAATTAGTTGCTTGTTTGAAGTCAACTACAATTAAAGAGTGCTAAAAGTGAGTTGCAATAAAATCTATAAGTAAAAAATAATTCTTAATTTTTTATCTTTGTAAATTAATAAAATTACAAAAAAATTATTCAACTCTGTTTGTAACTGCTTATTCTATTTACAAAAATGTGTTCTGTGTACTATTGTAAAATATTGATCTTGTCTTACTTTCGAAGAATAAATTTTATGATGCAAAATTTTTGTTCTTTTATGCAACAATTTTTTTTCTTCCAAAAAGTATTTTAAAATTTAATTTTGGTATCGACCTTAGTACCCTATCGATGATAAGGAATTGTTTACAATATATGTAGTATTTTATTCAAGTTATATAAAGGGGTTTTTGTGAGTGTGTGGAAATGTTGGGGAAACCAAGAATTCCTTCTCGACAGCGTAGACAGCAGTTTTGGCAGACAATGGAATAAAATCCTTTTTTTGCTGATTTTTTTTTTGATTGATTTATTTATGGACGCTCTTTAACATCTCAGGTCATCAGCGTCCCATTCAACTCAGGGCGTGAAACAGCCGACAAATTTTGCTCAGAGGCCTCTCTTTCAGGCTTGAGGTTCTTTTTCGTGCCATAAATGTATGACACGGGACCCACGGTTTTACTTCCCTTCCAAAGGAAGCCATACTGACGATTTTACGCCCGAAAAAAAGCCATCGGTCCTCGCCGGGTTCGAATCCGCGATCTTGGGTTTAGGAGGCAAGTATGGTAATCATTTTGCTGATGGCATCTGTTGTACACTTAAAGGATTTTGTGTTTAATGAACGTTAGAGTTCGAAATCGGAAGGAGGACGAATCGCGGGGCTGATATTTCCAGAAAATTTGACTAATAAATAGTAACGAAGCCCCATGATGTCATTGGTATCCTATGAGGATGTCCCATTCAATAATGGTGCGAAAAGATCGCATCTGTATTCACGTGGTCGCGTTTGTTTTTATCGAGTATTTAAGGACCGGCCGCCCACATGAAGGGCACTTGGCACTTGATCAGCAGCTGTCACCCGGCAATCACAGCAAAAGTGTTCTAAGTCCTCGGCTAAACATCATAATACATCTCTACACCAGTACATTCTGAACGCATAATTGCTATTTGACAATCAGAATAGGTCCACGCTCCTGCCAAGCTGTCGATCTTCTGCGGTCGGACGAGAAACCCCGAGAAAATCTCATCGAGAAGTAACTGGTGGTTCATCAAGTCATCACCACACTACTTCACACTCCTTCAATTATGAACATAATCCTCATCATAAATATTACTATTTAGACCTTTATATCTGTCCCATCTCTATAAATTTACCATACAATATGTGTGTCCATTTCGATTCCGAGATGGACTTCTATTGTTTGTAAAGATCTGATCAATTCTTTAATGAACCAGAAGGTCTCAGGAGTAGCATTTTTGCTACATATTTCTCTTCTTGTCTTTTGCTTTAGTGTCCATATTTGGAATCCTTGGGGTAAAGGCGGAAATGCCATTTTTAAAACTCTTTTTGTCCTAACCTTTCTAATCAATGTTATATTAATTGTACCTATTAATAGTTAAAATTAGTATGTTACAGTTATAGTTACATAAGTATGTTTCATATGTGAGCATATAATTGACCGCCCAGGGTGGCCGAGGTCGTTAAGGAACGGACTTGTGAGCTGGAAGTCTGCGGTTCGATACCCTCCAGTACCGTCCTCACTGACTGAGATTTTTCAGGTTTTTCTCATATCTCATGAATGACAAATGCCAGGAGGTACCCTAAAACTTAGGCCTGGAAAGCTTCCTATCTTTAAAAAAGTATTTCTCAGTTTATCATTTCATATCAAGTATCATTACTGTCCAAAGTCTGTAATGCCTCAATGGTTCAAACGAGTGTTAAACACGATTAAAAACGTGTAATTATGCAGCCCCGTTAAAGCTATTAATCTTTCTGTTATGTTATTACTCACAATGTTTTTCGTTCTTAGTGTTTCCTTATTCTACATTACTTTTGTTTTTCCTGCTGATATTTTTACATTATATCTTTTTTATGGTATATAATTTAAGATATAATTGCTATTAGCCCTCCTCTGAATCAGCCAGGAAAACTTGGTCATAAGTAAATAATGCTATATTTAGAAGTATCTTACGTATTTTAAATAAAATCTAGTTCCAGTTTCCACATTCTAGTAACAATGTCAATATATAGCTGTATATTAAATGTCACAGGTGATAAAGAATATATAATTTGCAGCTTTCTCTTGGAGTACCAATTATATAAGGGAGTACATTTTATCCTCTATTTTAAATTTGCTATCCCTACAGCTGTCCACCAGTAACATGCAATGAAATATTAAATTTAAACCAATTAAGACTGCTATTATTAAAAGTATGAATAATTTTGCCGCTTATATTTAATTTATTTAAACTATTTTAAAGAAATTGATAAGAAACGAATAAACAATTTAAAAGCATCGGCATTCATTACAGTACAAAATGGCGCAATTATTATGAAAAAGAGCAAAAGAACGTTTAATAATTGAGTAGTAGTGTTTAACGCCCGTTTTTACTACTGAGGCACCACAGGCGGTGGACACTGATGATACATGAAATGAAATGATATATTGGGAAAGGATTTTTTTTTTTTTTAAGGAAGGAAGCGTTCCAGGCCTAAGTTTAGGTATCTCCCCGGCATTTGCCAGTTATGAAGACTGAGGAAAACCTGGAAAAAACCCCAGTCAGGGAGGACGGTCCTGGCGGGATTCGAACCGCAGACCTCCCGCTCACGAGTCCATGCCTTAACGACCTCGGCCACCCGTGGCGGTTTAATAATTGAACATCTCATTTTGTTGCTTATTTGTATTTTCGGTTTTAAAAAGTTTTCATAACATAATTTATTAATATACTTTCCTAATATTTTTAAGAATAACACAAACAAGCGAATTAATCAACGTAGAAACGAGCTTATTATATTAAAAATGCAATTCCGGAGGCAATATATTTACATTACAAGGAAAAAATGTAAAATTGATTTTCGTCAGTGTTCACATTGACTTTAATAACTGCAAACTTTAGGCATTTAGTTTATAACTCCCCTTGATTTATATCTTACCCATACTTACTGGATCAATTTCCAGAGTTAGTTTAAACTTAATTATTGCACTATATCTACTCCGTTTCGTAACAATTTTGGGATGGTCAAGCTATACCGTTCAGCATTCCCTGCATAAGTTTTTTTTTTTTTTTTTTTAGATACAATGTATATCATGCAGTATCCAGATAAATGTTTGGAACCGTTATCTTGCTGCAGAAAGAAACCCTTCCCTACTACTACTATCCAGATTGTATGATTGCATGATACTAAAGAATTTTATAGTGCTGTTTCCTTTAATGCTTACTGTATTCCCAACTTTATTTCCAGAAAAAAAAACCCTCAAGTCTTAATAGTCGCCAGTGATAAAAAATAGCAGAACACATTGGTGGGAAACTTTCTCTCCTTTGCATTTGTAGCCATATATTCTCCTGGTACGAAAGCGCTCATTCGTCAGTTTTTAGTGGTATTTAGCATCAATGTTTACTGATGATGCATCACAGATCATGGACACTGATAATATACAAAATGAAATTATCAATTGGCAGAGAATTTTTATAGTAAAGAAGCAATCCGGACTGAAGTATAGGTTAACTCCATGGGATTTGCTATTTATCTGCACTGAGGAAACCCTGGAAAAGCCTCAGCCAGGGAGAACGACCCCAGACCTCTCGTTCACAGGTCCGTACTTTAACACCAGTGTCGATGATTCATGTGTGAAAAATATCTAGACAAATAAGTAAATGTTCATGTCGATTTTGTTCAGCAGATCGGGGTTTCTTCTTTATATTAATAGGCGTTAAAATGTTTTTCTTACTACCACATGCCTCTTTAGACCAGCCTCTGAAAGTCTCTTGTTCATTTTTAGTCTGAATCGCGTAAATCTTGAATGCTATTAGTTTATGTGTAGCTACAAGAGTGTACTGCAACCCAATAATTTTACGAATTTTGATGAATCGACAAATGTATCATCTGCATTCTTACAACTGAAAGACGTTTTTCAAGGTATATTTCCATCTTTGAAGTCAAAATAGTTACCTAATACCTTTAATTACCAGTAACAAACAACTGCATATAGCATGTTTACGAATATCTAGCAATAAGATCTTGATTGTACACTATATGGTGTTGTAGCACATTAGTGTCTAAGTTACGAAGACTGATATGTGCATTTGATTCAGTCAATGAAACATACAGTTTCGGTGATGATGATTATAGGTTAAAGGGCGCAAAACTAATTAGGTCATAAGCACCAAAGCACACTAAAAAGAACTTATCCGAGAATACAATAGCTACACCCAAATGCAACGTGGAAAAGGGCATTCAGCACATTAAGCAATAACAATAAAAACCCCAAAACAAATAACAAGGGTAAATAGATCAAAAACAAACAAGACCGTTTCTAAAAACAAGGCTGCAGAGCTGAAAACACTAGGCTTATAATGGTCTATAAAGGTAACATAAAGAAATCCCATAACAAAGAACAAGGGCAATATGGTCAACAACATACAAGACCGGTATTAAACCGCAGTTGCAACAGCTCAAAACAAAACAGTCTTAAAACGGTCTAAAATTGTAACAATGACACCCTATAACAAATAACAAGGGTAATATGGTCAACATTAATAAAAGACTGGTAGGTAACAACGTATCAGCAAGAGCCGAAAATACAACAGTCTTAAAATAGTCTAAAATGCCGTCATGAATAAAATAATATAACCTTACATCTTACTCCATAAACCACAAACACGGATAAAACGGAGCACACGCTCAACAGCAAACACATCATCAGCAAGTAGTTCCGCAATACAGGAGGACAAACCTAGGGAAAGTCTAAAAGCTGTCAGATGATGGCATTCATGTAAAATGTGACGTACTGTAAAGGGGTGGTCACAGTGAGGGAAAGTTGGAGCTGGTTGACCATTAAAAAGATGACGGTAACTAAAATGGCAATGTCTAATTCTCAGACGAGCTAAAATTACTTCTTCGCGACGAACTGCGCGAGAAGAAGTCGACCAGTTGAAAGGGGCGGATTTACATTTCCGAAGCTTATTGGCGGGTATTAAATGCCACTCATCGTGCCAGCGCGAGAGAATACCTCGCCGTAAAGATGTTTAAAATTCACAAAATAAAAACGATGCTCGTACTCAACAGGGTCATTATCTGGGAATACCACATGTCCAATTACCCAAAGTAGTAACACCCTGACGCCAGTGTCAAAAAGCGTTAACACTACATCCTGGATCTTCTGTACAAGAGGGAGGTGTTTGCATAGATTTCTAAAAGTTAAAATGGCACTCAAAGAGTCGCAGCAAATAATGTTCCCCAGCCCCAGGTTAGAAATAAATAAAACCGCCCGATAAATAGTATAAAGCTCCTACATAAAAATACATGTCGCAACGTTAAGACCAAAAGTAAAACTAGCTCCATTAAAAACAAAGACACACCCTCCTCCCGTGTCGGATTTTGAGCCGTCACAATTTCAGCTATTAAAAAAAGAGACAATCTTGCTAAAATGACGACGAATTATAGGTGCCGCGGTCGAAGACTTTGCACAGGACGTAAGCCCAAAATGAACGGGGGCCTCTGCTAAGAGCCAAGGGGGAGAAAAAGTTTCCCCGGCTAAGAAGAAGGCAGGCAATTCAAGTCCAATGTCCGTAAAAGCTCCCGAAAACGCAAGCCCGTAGGCTTAGGAATAAAAGACCGAGCAGCATAAAATGGAGCGAGAGATACATTAAAAACGGTTCGTTTGTGGGATGAAGCGGTTGCGCAGCTAATCGACAACCATAAGCAGAAAGTAAACCATTCCTACGATAAAACAACGGAGGTTCTCCAGACTCCGCACATAAACTTGATACAAGACAGGTTGGGAATGCTCCAATAGCGACACGGATACCCCGGTAATGAATGGTGTTAAGGCGACGAAGAACGGAAGGTCGCGCTGAACCGTAAACCACACAGTCATAATCCAGTTTTTACCGGATTAGAGATCGATAAAAATGTAAAAGAACAGTCTGGTCAGCTCCCCAACATGTGCCACTTAAAACACGTAAAATACAAAGAGAACGTTCACACTGGCCTCTGAGTTGTGCTATATGCGATGACCAGCATAATTTCCTATCAAAGATGAAGCCAAGGAATCCTAACTTCGTCTGCGAAAGTAAGAGCGTCTGGACCAAGATGGAGAGATGGCGATGGATACTACTTATGGCGCCAGAAATTCATGCAGACGGTCTTCTCTGCGGAGAATGGAAACCCGTGGTATACACCGTAAAGGCGCTCGTGACAGTATTGGAGGTGACGTTCTAAAAGACAAGTTCTCTGTGAGGAAATAAAAATAACAAAATCCTCAACAATCAACGACTATTGAATTCCTGGCGGTAGACACTCAGCAATGGAATTAATGGCAATGGCAAACAGTGTGCAACTAAGTGTCGAGCCCTAAGGTACAACGTTCTCTTGAGTAAAACGAGAAGATAAAAATGATCCCACGCAAACATTAAAAGCCCGGTCTTCCATAAACTCCCGGATAAAACCAGACATCCGTCCACATATACGCCATTCATGAAGCGTAAGAAGGATACCGCCCCTCCAACAGGTATCGTAAGCCTTCTCCAAATCAAAGAAGACAGCAACAGTTTGGCAGTTTCTCGCAAATCCTTCCATAATATGGGTGGAAAGAGACACAAGTTGGTCTATTGATGAGCGATGACGACGAAAACCGCACTAGACGTTCGTCAATAGGTGCCTCGACTCCAACCACCACATGAGCCGCCCGTTAATCTTGCGTTCCTTGCAGACGCAGCTGGTGAGGTAAATCGGACGGTAAATGGAAGGAAGATGTGGGTCCTTTCCAGGCTTAGGTATAGGAATGACGGTGGCCACTCGCCAAGCGCTAGGAAATGTGCCATTATACCAAATAAAATTAAAAGTCTGTAATTAAAAGCCTTACCTTCCGCTACTAAATGCTGTAACATAGCAACATGAATGCCATCTGGCCCAAGTGCGCAATGCAGAGAGGTAGAAAGGGTATGCTCCACTTCCCTGGAGGTAAAGAGGCATTATAGCACTCCTGCTGGTTGGATGCAAAATAGAGATCCTTCGACTCGACCTGCCACTTTAGTGCTCGAAAATAAGAAGGGTAATTGGTGGAGCTCGAAATATCAGCGAAAGTGTGTCCTAAAGTATTGGCGATATCAATCGGTGTAATAAGCACTCGAGTTAATACCTAAGACCGGGTATAGTCAGAAATTTAGATTTGCCCGCACCGCAGCGTAGCTGTTCCCAAGCTACAGATAAAGGCGTTATGCGGCTAAAAGAAGAGATAAAAGCAATCCAAGACGCCTTATTGCTATCCTTAATGACTCGACGGCATTTGGCGCGCAGTTGTTTATAGCGAGTCATGTTTACCCAAGTAGGTTGGCGTGGAAAACGCAAGCTCGAAACCCATTCCAGCATTCATCGGTCCAGCAGGGAACCGATAAGCGTCTGGGGTGGCAAGACTACCGTGGAATAGCCTGATCTGCGGCACGAAGAATGACCGTTTCGAGGTGCTCGATCACGGCGTCGATGGATGGAAAATCCAACCTGAAAATACGGCCAGAGATCGAAAGAGGTGCCAATTCGCCTTTGGAGTAAGTCATCTTGGCGCGCGCTGAGAATGTGCGTTTGAGGAGAGAACGTGTATATGCCACGGAAAGTGGTCACTAGAATATAAATCGCAGATGACGTTGCAGGTAAAATGTACAGCAAGTGAGGTAGAACAAAAGCCTAAGTTCAAGTGAGAAAAACCATGAGTGCTGTCATAAATAAAAGTAACTTGACCAGTGTTGAGCAGAAGGAGATGGTGGCGATCTAAAAAGCCTGCCAACATGCTACCACTTGCACACTCCGTGTTGGACCCCATAGGGGATGGTGCGCATTAAAATTCCCCAAAAGTAGGACAGGGAGTGGTAGCTGAAACAGAAGATTATCCAGATCAACTATTGCGACAGTGGCAGATGGAGGTAAGTAAACAGTGCAGAGAGAAAACCTAAGGCCAGAGAAGTGAACTGAAGCTACAGCAGCCTGTATAGAAGTCTGGGGGTTAATTAAAGTACTGTACACGTCATAGCGTATTAAAAGTATGACTCCGCCATGCGAGGGAGTGGCAACTGCGGCAGATAGATCAAACCTCACTGAAGAGTAACCGCCTGTAGTAAAAGAATCTTGTGGTCGAAGTTTAGTCTCCTGGAGACACACAAGCGGAGAGTCACTCGATCGTAAAAGTAACTCCAAGTCAGGTCTTCGACTACGGAGTCCAAGCACATTCCACGTAAGGATAGCCATTGTTAAAATTATATAAAATAAGTTAAAAATTTACTACCTTACTTTTTGGTCGGTCCAGGACGAATCAA
Organism: Metallyticus violacea; assembly: GCA_030762175.1. NCBI lineage: Eukaryota > Metazoa > Arthropoda > Insecta > Mantodea > Metallyticidae > Metallyticus > Metallyticus violacea. The sequence goes on from CM060831.1 coordinate 107,369,525, forward strand.
CCGTCCTTTTTTCAATTGCGTAGGACTAGGTGGTTTATTCGGAGCAGGCATGTCCTGCTCCATGAACTCCTCAGAGGGAGGGCTCTCCCGCTGAGAAGCATCCACTGATTTCCTGCACCTGGAATCGGTTGGATGTAGAGATAGGCGGTTATGGCAACCGCCTAGCGGGTTTGCTTTCATCAAGGGTGCGGGACCTCCGAGGAGGAGAAGGGCTCTTCTGCTTTTCAGCACGAGTGGATGTTTTTAAATAGCCAGTCTTAGTGTATCTGGTCTTAAACTTAATTTCTGAAGCATTAAAAACTATGGGTTTGGGCTTCTCAGTAGAACGCTTCGGAGTACTGGGCATATTGGGGACCCGGCCAGGAACGATGGATTTTTTTGGGCTTAAAAATCCAAAGTATGGCTTCCTTCGGAAGGGAAGTAAAGCCGTGGGTCCCGTGTCGTACATTTACGGCAGGAAAAAGAACCTCAAGCCTGAAAGAGCGGCCTCTGAGCAAAATTTGTCGGTCGTTTCACGCCCTGAGTTGAATGGGACGCTGATGACCTGAGATGATAAAGACCGTCCATAAATAAATCAATTAAAAAAAAACATTGGGGACCCGTGTAAAAACAAGGTCGCGGGTCTGCGTGCTGCTATCGCACTTCTTGATCGATGAAGAAGCTGCTGCGCTGTATGTGCCGGTCTTAGGCACAGCGGGTTGGCGAGATTGAAAACGCTTTCGGGCCTCAGAAAAGGAGAGCTTTTCCTTTACCCGGATCTCCTGAATACAGCGCTCCTCTCTAAAACGAGGACATTCGCGGGATGAGGCTGGATGATCTCCGTGTCAGTTGACGCAGACTGGAGCAGATGAACATGCTCCTTCGTGGCTATTTTGACCGCAGGTTGCACTGATGGAAGTGGCACTCTTATAGGAAACGCGCGTGTGGCCCAAGCGCTGGCACTGAAAACAACGCAACGGGCGCGGTGTGTACGGGTGCACCTTAATGACCTCTTATCCCGCTTTTATCCTCTGCGACAATTCAACCCTGTTAAAGGTCAGGAAAAGAGTTCGGGTAGGCTGCAATTCACCCTCTTTCTTCGCCTGCACGCGATACAGGGACGTGACCCCTTGGTCTTCCAAGCAACTCTGGATATCCGAGTCAGACATTCTGTCCAGTACATTGGTAGAAATAACTCCTCACGACGAATTAAGTGTCCGATTTTCAACAAGGATGGGATAACCGTGAAAAATCGTCGCCTTGAGCAATAAGTTACTCTGAGACATTCTATTGTCTCCACCAAAAGTGATCCATTATGAAGTCATATGCAGGATTTCACGGGCCCACCTATGGTGTCCATGCCCTTCTGAATTACAAACGGGTTTACACGGATAAACAATTAGCCGTCTTCTGTTCGACTAATTACCAAGTAGAGAGGAAAAGGTTTCTCGGTTACTTCTTTTAATTCCACTCTTTTTCTTTTAATATGTGTGAAATTATTTTCGTTCACCGTAGTGATATAATCCTCCACTATTGCAACTGTCTCCTATGGCAGGCTGCTTCCTGGGCGCCACCCCGGCTTAAGTTACTGGCTCTGGCCTGAACAAAGTAACCTCAGGGTCACACCTTCCTGTGGGTTGACAAAGGGACCCAATCGCCCGCAGGAAATGAACAACTCATGCAATGGCCCTCCCCGGGCCTGACCTTTACCAGGGGATGCGCTCCAGTCCTACATGATAACTCAGTGCTGGGAATTACGCCCAGGGGCACCGATCAGACGAAAAGCAGGGAAGCAGGACAAATAAAAATTAAAATAGAGGCGAAATAAACATTAAAATAGAGGTGAAACAAAAATGAATCAAACACGTTGTGCATGGACTTGAGGGAGCAGCTGGGGTGCCTCGGGTTCGCTACGCCCGTACCCAAAAAATTGGGCCCCTGAGGGGATACAATTTCGGGTCGCATAGTTGGTCTCTCTAAATGAAGAACATCACTTTTATATCAACAACAAAGAATAGAATGACATTTTTAAATAATATGCTATTTATTTAAAAAATAAGTAGTAATTTCCGTACAATTAATACCAAGTGATCTAATGTAAATGAGCAGGTTTATTAAAATTAATGAGGGTAATATATTACCTAAAACTTCGGTCATGCAATAACTAAAGTAATTTGAGCTGTGACATTTGGAAACTAAGATATTGTCACGTCCATAACCGTGACTGGGGGCGATAGCGATTTGGGATCATGATGTAAAGACCCGCTGGCTTGTTCATAATAGCCCATTCAAGTATACAATTTGATTATTACTTGTTTACACTACAGACACCCATAGAGGGTTTGGTATACTACCTTAGGTAAAAGATGTCACATTGTGTACGTCTTCAGCCGATCAGCAACTGCCCGTCCATCAGCCAGAGAGCGACCCAGAGAAACAGTAAGAGCCTCAGCCCTGCCCCAGCCTCTAGCCTCTACCTCAGTCACAGCAACAGTCTGGATCTCAGGGCTTACAGCTCCTTATTATAGTTACTTTGGGGGTCTGTACAATCTGACTTGGCATATACCAAATATGGTGTGCCACCGCTCTAAGTTTAAATTACATGAACCAATAACTGACCAACAAGTAGTGTTCCAGGACATTCCCAGAGTCACGTAACAGATCTAAGTTCAGCAGAAATCTGCTGGTTGCTATGAGGAAAATGATGTCATGGTAAAGTCCATAGGACGTCATGCGAAGTGGTTAACCAGTTGTTCTTTTAATAAATGCGTACATCCTGGAATTACAGTAAAATGTTAAAGTTAAGAATATATGATACAACAACAAACTCCTAATAAAAATTACCAATACATCGATATATTATTCTACTCCACAGTATACGTGACAATATATTTGGGTAATTGAATTATGTTATAAAATATTTAATGCTGCCACAGTTTTCAATAATTATTGTTTATTATAAAATTACAAAATATATGTATTTATAAAATATTGTAATTTCTTTGGTTTATAATAAGCTAGCTAAAATCAGTATGCAACAGAACTTTCAAAAAGCATGAGAGCTGTATGTAGACGTATAGGACAGATAATTCCTCCTATGCTCCATTGGACTTTCTAGTTTTAGAACTCCTCTATAAGAAGGGTCAATCGCTGCTAGCGTCTGCTGATGTGGATTCCCATAAATATATGCTACGTTACTTTTTCCAGTAGGGGTTGTTCTTGATCTTGAAGTGGCGACGTATTTCGGCGATTTGGACTGATCTTGACGAGGAGGTATTGGTTTGAACACACGTAAATTTCCAGCATAAGAAGGGGTGTCCTGGTAGTCTAAAATGAATTAAAATGCATAAATTATGAAGATTTTTAAGTACATCTGGTTTAATAATAATCACGAAATTATTTTTTCTCAATTTTATCCACAGTAATTGGTAATGTTTAGAAAACATATTTAAATATTTATATACCAAGGGTGCCAAAAATGTATAAACACTTTCAAAATTGGACCAAAAAAAACAGTAATGTGTAGTATAATGTTCTGTAAAGAGATGTGACTCACATACATTAAGATAGCATTGCTACGTGACTGGTAAATCAACAATAAACAAATGAAGCCAAGATTATCGTAAATCAACAATGAACAAATGAAGCCAAGGTTATCATATGATGTTCTATAAACAGATGTGACTCACATTACCTTATGCTAGCGTTTCTACAACACAATGGAGCCAAGATTAGCGTTTGAACAGTGGAAAACAATTTTGAAATGGTTTTGGAAAACCGAAAATGCTGTTGAAGTTCAAAGGCAATTAAGACGTGTGTACAGAACAGAACCGCCAACGCGAGTAAGAATTACATGCATTCGAGACAAATTTGAGACTCAAGAGACCGTGTGCAACAGGATAACGCACCACCACATTACCACCGAGATTTAGGTGCGTGCCTTGATTATAATTTTCCAAGGCACTAGATAGGACGAAGAGGTCCGATTGAGTTTCCACCACTTTCTCCGGATCTAATTCCGTTGGACTTCTACCTATGGGGAGCTCTCAAGGATATTGTATGCTGTTGAAAACCAGCTACACTGACAGCACTTCGGGAAGAAATTAAAACGGCAAGTGCTGCAATCGCTGAGGACACTTTCGTAATCGTTGCTCAATCAGTAGTTCAACGTACTCAGAAGTGTATCGACGCCAATAGCGGGCATTTTGAGCAACTGTAGAAGTCTAAGATGATTACTGTTCACTATTTTCTGTTTGTGCGAAATCAGTTTTGTTATGTTAACGCAGCTTTATTTTTGCTAGAAGTGTGTATACTTTTTTGGTAACCTCTGTATTTTTTTATTTTTGAGCTTCCTGTCAATGTTCTCTATGATAATTCTAAGCGAATGTATTTCAGTTAATGAACGAGCTCATTGATATGTGATTGATTAATGGGGATCGGATTATATCGATGGCAAATAGATTGGCGCCCTAAAACTAGTGACTGTTGTAATAACCTCATATATGCAGTTGTTTTCGTACCTATCACCTCAGATTCGAATTTATTATTTATTTTTATATTATTAATGTGATATCAAATGATAAATTATTTTTTCGAAATTATTATAATAACCTCAAATTTTCTATTGTTTCTTATAAAATTAAGAAACTAAATCATTCTTCTGAAATTATTTTGCAGAAATTAACTGCGAGTTTTCCTGAGTTGGCTTAACCTAGCTTTCAAATTCTCAGAACAATTATAATGACAGCAAACATTCGTTAAGTTCAACTTAAGATCAGCATTCTTACATTAAAAAATATAATTTTATTTGACGTTTTAAATTCATACAGGATTTAGTTCGGAGAAATATATTTACAATTTGCTTTAGCTATATTTACAACATTCTTTTCACACTTTTATCTTAATTATAATGCATAAAATAATAATTATAACAATAATTTTGAAAAGAAATTTACTCTTCTAGTGTTATACAATGAGTTAACAGCATGAAAAATAAGCGTACGTATAATAAAAAATGTAACAAACTGTGCGCGTTAACAAGTAATATTTCGGATAACTGCGTATCTTATGCGGCATTCACTTGCGAGTAAGAATACTCAGTTATCCGAAATGTAAGATGTTTTCATTTCAATGTTTCATTTTATTATTATTTATTATATTTGAGTATTTTGTTTAGCTTGGAACTTGTTTTATAAATTAAAAAAGCACTTAATTATTTGGTGTGTAGAATTAGAAATACATCCTACTTCTAAATAAATTTTATATCATATTTGTTTTTCTAATTTATATTTAGTGCTGAACATATTAAAAACTATTTCTCAGTTCACATTTATTCGGCTTTATCTTAATATATACTCCTTAAATATATTGTTTACCTGGTCTGTGCAAGGGTTTTATCGTTGCAGTAGACGGTTTCTGTGGTTTTGCTTGAATGTGTGGAGGTTGGTATATTTTCTTTGCTCTCTCAGGTGGTTTCGATGTCGCTTGATACAATTTTGTATTTGGCTGCTTCAGAACGTTGGGATTGGTATGAATCTGGGGAATTTGGTGCGTGTTCTTCATATTGGCATACTGTGAAGGTTGGTATTGTTTTACAGTCTTTAGCTTCTTTGAATGCACATGAACCGGCGGTGGTTGATGAACGATCTTTGAGCTGACATATGGTTTTGTTGCAAATTGATATTGCTGTGCATTCGACAGATTTTTAGAATTAACATTATCCTGTGAGTGTTTGCTTATGTTCTTCCTACTATCACGCGGTTTAGATGAGATTTGGTACTGCTTTATATCTGATTTCTCCTGGTCATTAGATGTTCTTTGACTGAACACACCATTATCACCATCATAATCATCTAACGCTAAGTGGTCATAGCCTGAAATTGAATACCAATAAGCACATCATTCTTAAGGAATTAACATACATTAACAGTGTAAATGTGTTGCATTTTCTACGAGCATGTGGCTTTTATAATATTAAAAGTAAGACATATAATGAGTTTTTATTTATGGTGATAGCTTTAACAGTACTGCCAGCTTTATCTCACATAAAATATGTGTTTATATCACAAATTCATGCATAAAAAGATAGCAAACTATTGAAGCGCAGACTTAGGCCAAAGAACTGCATAAAATAGCATACTAAATTAATAAATAAATAGCAAGTTAAACAAAATACATTGAATTATAAATGGGTCGCACATGCATCGCGTAATATAAGTTATGAAATGAAATATAAATGGAAGGAAAAGTACAAATTGCATTTCGTATATAAAAATACATATCAATTAATAAATTACTGAGACGTACAACTTGTAAACGAATAAACTGTAGCTGCTCAGAAGGATTTAATTAAAGGACTCGTGCCAAACTTAAATGAAAATTTACATTAGTTTTCTAAACTTGAAAATTGATGACTGTAAGGGGTGCTAATTATTTCATTCTTAAAATGAACATATTAAAGATTTTCCTCGCTTAAACTTAGCTTTTCATAGTTCTAAAACAATATCATTTATGGTCACTGTAGATAGTCAAACTTGTCTTTTCATTTCACACTTATCCTAAAAAGAAAGAATGCGTTGTTCTAACGAGACATTATTACTCCTTGTTTTTCCTCTAACCATTCAATTGCTATTGACAAATAACAAAATTACTTAAAAATAATCAACATTTTATTAATTATAATCATTTACCAGTATGATTATTCTTTAGAAATACTTTTTTGGGAACAACAAAAGAAGTTTTTTTCCTGAATATTATATTCTTTCGCTATTAATAGGAAATATTATACAATATGTCATAAACACATAAAAATGTGTTACTAATTTACTTGTATTTGTGGGCATCCTATTTTGGAACTAATTGTTGCCATTTTCTAAAATTGTGAATGTGGCCACATAGTGATTGGAATAAATGAAAAAACAGAAACATATTATACAAGAGCTACATTTACTCAAGAAATTATTTCATAATGCTTTTTGTCTACAACTATGATGTAGATATTAGATTATCTAAAGGCGTGATATTTATCATGTAATAAATGCTAGAACTTTAATAAGTTAGGTTTTCAAAATTGTTTTTGAATAGTGTTTAACGCCCGTTTTTACTACTGAGGCACCACAGGTGGGGGACACTGATGTTACATGAAATGAAATGATATATTGGGAAAGGATTTTTTTTTTTGTTGTTTAAGGAAGGGAACGTTCAAGGCCTAAGTTTAGGGTACCTCCCCGGCATTTGCCATTTATGAGGAATGAGGAAAACCTCAGTCAGGGAGGACGGTACTGGCGGGATTCGAACCCCAGACCTTTCGGCTCACGCCCTAACAACCTCGGCCACCCTTGGCGGTGGGTTTTCAACATGAAGGATGCATTCCAGTTAGCTATAGGCGTAAGTGATTGTTACATTAATTTTGCCTCTTAAATTATTTTACAAACATCTGTGATGCAAGAGAAAGTAGTGTAATACCTACCTGTTAGAACGAAGTATTTGGGAAATACTCGAAAATTTTGGACTCCTGACGGAATAACTCCTAATGTGCCATTTTTCGCTAGAAACTTGCATATTGGAACATATATTGTCACATAAAGATAATATGTACTATAAGTTTAGTAATTTACCCCAGATGACAATGTGTTTTTTTAAAAATCAACTATGGAAACGTCAAATAGCAATGATATTTTGGTTCAAAGGACAATCTTGTTTTTTGTTTTAAGATCTGAAAAATTACTAAAGCGTGTATTATTATAAAATGTGGTTATCTAAAACAGTTAATACATTGCTATTTTTTGGAAGATAAGACAAATTTAAAAGCCCAATGTGTGTTGGGGGAAGAACGCCAGTAGAGATAAAAAGGCCAATCACTGGTATTTTAGATAGTTTGCAATAAATTTTGCAGAGAGAAATCACTGCACCTGAATAGCATGTTTGCTTGCAGAACATTTTTAAGTTAACAAATCTGGGTGACGTCTAAAGTGCATTTGTTACAACGTTTCTTCTAAATTTATCAAGACAAGTTTAATATGTGGAGACAGTGTAATTAGATATTTTATATATTAATCCAGAGTAAATTTGATATTTTTAACGTATTTAGGAAAATTCAATAAGTGTGTAAGGAAAATTGTAGTTTTAATCCGAACGTCATCTTGTGTGCTAATAACGCCACGAGGTTAGAAAATTATGAGAGTTAACAAGCCGTATTATGAAAACATAATCGAATGTTATTTCACTTTCATTATGATTTGTAGTTCTGAGAAAATCCATGTATAATTATAGATGCCAGAAGCATTTGGGAAGATCGTAAGTGCAGTATTGTCCAAAGAGGTGCTTTCGTTTGCAGCCAACGGAAGAACTTATGTCGGTAAATACAGCAGCAAATGTTCAGTAGCACTTTATAAGGTCGTCTACAAAAAATTGCTACCAGATTTAACTAGAGTGCTATGAGAGACAATAACTAAACTAACTGATGTTGATCATACACTAATTTCAAGAAAGAAGGAAGGAAGTAGTAAAGAAAGAAAGACAATAGGTGACACCAAAATGAATGGAAAATATTTATACTGGGAGTATTGCTGAAATTATGCCCGAGTTCGTCTGATTGCTTTCAGAGAGTCATTAGAGACGAGGAAATAGTTTATAAATTAATTTCTACAAAGATAACTTTTCTTATGGTTTTGTAAATTTACGTATATGGCGTTATTATCCAAACAGTGCTGGCATTAATACTACATAGGCATGGCAAATAATGCCAAAATACAAGTTAATAAACTATATTCCATAATTTATTTTTTGCTTGAATGTGTGACAAGTCACTTTTTGTAGGTTTAATAAACATGTTAGCTATTCGATTGTGAATTTATATCGGAACCAACCTGCATGACCTCTGCGTAAAAATGCCCAAACGTTACCCCGAAGACACCTTATATATAACCAGAGAAAGAATAGTATGAGTTAAATTTTAGGTACAGTATAAATGAAATTATTATACGGTAATTAAAATATGAATGAATAAATGAATGAGTATATTTTATTAAAATTAACTTACATACTAATAACTTAATAAAAAATAATAATAATAATGATGGTGATGATGATGATAAATAATAATAATAATAATAATAATAATAATAATATAACCTTCATATACACATACAGATAATAGAACTTCTTATCAGTGATGTAAATAAACACCATAATACATACTTTTTTTAATTCAGTTTAGTCCCCCCTCTCCCGTCCTCGCCACGGTTTTCAGCCCCCCTCTCCCGTCCTCGCCCGGGTTTTCAGCCTTTTCAAACCTGCTATCTCATCTTCGACATGCATTTGCCTACCTGCTCCTCATCCTTGCCTGCCAGCAGCGCCCAGCATGCGCCTTACCCTCTTGTTAGAGTCAGTAAACGAGGGCAGCAGAAACTTTTTTCTCAACATCTCAGTGCTGCTACAGTTTGCTAGGATATAGGCCCATGATTCTTCCTTCTCACAGAAAGGGAAAATTCTTAGTTCAATTTCACCTGAGATTCTGATCTACCACCATGCTTCAAGCGTAAACTTCGCGAGTCCCTGTTTAATTTGCGTGACCCCTGTTTTGATGTACTGCTCGATCTCCCACCCAGCTTTTAACCCCGTTTGCACTTCTAACAAGATCTTCTCCCCACATTGTGCGATTGTAAGCTGCCTGTCCATATCCTTCATGCTGTTCCTGACCTTCCTCCATACAGCTCTTCTGTTACCTTGGCCTGCTATTCAAATATTTCTCAACCCGATGGTTTCTAACCCCTTTCTCACTTTGAAGACCCATGTAATAATTAAAATATATGGCTAAGGCATATACGGCATATGCGTCCCGGAGGAAAATGATATGATGGTAGGTATTTCTATTAGCGTCCCTTGGCATTGAAGGCATCCGTAACCTTAGAGTCGCCCAAGAACATGTGATCACTAATGAGGATATACATATGCAGTACATACTAGTCGCAGTATAGTTATTCTGTTTGGAACACACATGTTTAAAAATGATGCGGTATTTGACTGTGAAATAACGAAATATTCTTTGTAACAGCTCTGCTCTTTGTGCATATAAAGTGTTTATTGAAGCTTTTTCGCAATCCAGTGCCCCCTTCAGAAGTGTTATACAAAGACTAGCGAATGAATTTAAAATCACGAGTACAGAATTCGAAAAAACAATTTACGATTATGAATAAATCTAACGGAGGGAAATTGGATGAAATCGGAATCAGTCTAGAGCGTTCCCTATACAAACCAGTAGCTAGACTTGCACAACGATCAAAAGTTCTCCATTTTCTGCAAGAAATGCTGCAAAGCTACTATATTTAAAACATATAGGTAGACACCTGTTCATGCTTTGTAAGAATGTGTTGCTATTCAAAGAGTGCATTATCGTAACTGGTTTCTGAATGAACGTGAAATAATCTGAATTTCAGTTGATGAACTTAGACGGGTGATAATATATTCTCACTATATGGAGGTCACTTCAACCTCTATTCTCATAATCCTTGACGTTATAACGAGCATTTTCTCGACTGATGCTCGACTTGTCGCCAGGTCAAGACCCCATGCTATGACCCCAAATATATTAACAACCCTGTAGTTAAGACAAATAATTAAGAAGTAAAGACAGCTGTTGAAGGGGAAGTTACCTGCTGGGAATCCTCGAGTCTGACTACCAGTGTTATCTGCAAGCGCGCTGCTCAACCAGCCGTGAAATTGGTGGAAACCTTGGAATCCTCCGAAGTTACCGAAGGCTTCAAAACCAGACGGTACAGCAGAAGATTCTACAGACAATATCTGATAATCAACCAGAAATAGTAGACTGCAGATCAGCAATGGGACGGCACTTATTTGCTGCTGGAAAAAAAAAAAAAAAACACATTGAGAAGTCAGAAACAAAAGCCAAGCGTCTGGTGCCTTTTTATTTGCCTTGGAAAGTAGTTAAGCAGTGATAGAAAATATTATGACCAAACGTTAATCTGTATATGCCAAATACTCAGCAATTAAAACTTTACGCCCAGATTAAAATGAATTTAGTAGCTACCCGAATACAGTAGGGGTTTTATATGTAGTGCTTAAACAACTCACATTCAATTAAATATATTAATATTTGTATGATTCTGAATGTTATAAAATAAAATGTATTAAACATTGTGGATTGTTGCTGGTTATTTGATATTGCATACGAAGTGAAAACTAACGGCAGTGTAAACTTTTAACGGATTTCCCAACAGTTACATGCATTATGTTAAATTTTGCAGCGGGATTTCTAGGTATGTTGATGATTAAATGGTGAAAATGACCAGTGAAAGTATTTTCTGAATTGTTATTGGTGGGTAGGAGTTTTGGTATCGGAGGGGAAGAAGCAGATTTGTCTTAGGAGGTTCTCTCAGGGTGTATATGGAGGATGTAGGAGATGGATTGTTGAGTACGGGGAGTTGATCACCTCGTAACCTTTTCTACTGATCCCGTCTTCCTCTTCTCTGCTCCAATTTTTCACACTTGTTCCTCACTTCTGTTAATTACGAAGGGAAAAGTCCTTCAATGCCATGGCTAAGGTGAAAAGTCTAGTGCATTTTGGGAGACGCCTCTACGCTCCTCGGGTAAAAGAATTAGAGGGGAGTGTCCAAATGAAAAGTACTCAATTAATAATTAATCGCTGATATCAGGATCTTTATTTAACCTTTTTAATGGGAAGAAAGACTAGGGCAAACACTGCAACACCAGGTTGCTTCAAATGATATCTCACTTAACAAACAACAAAGCCAGTGAAAAGCTAAGCAAAGGACGATCAGTGTAAAAACTGGTGGAGAATTGTGAACTGGCTCTAACTCCCGGTGTTTCGATAATTTTATTTGACTTCAGTCAGACCGTCTCATGACGCAACAGTTTAAGCGTTTTGATTGCAATTCTTCCTTTCTTCTTCCTTTCCCATTGGTGACTTCATTTCGTGTTTTTCTCAGCATTGTCACTTATAGCTTGGGTTCTCTGACCTAACTCTACGCAATGGATTCAATAGGAGTTATTTACACGCCATTGTTGCAGAAATTGGGTTCTAATGCGACAAAGGCCACCGGTTCAGAAGAGAAATCTGTTTTCCCTGTGCGTAGTCTTTAGAAAAATCCTCCAGAGTTTTACGGTCCTGGGTAAGGGTATGAGGCGTTAAACCATTGCATCACTGTACAGTTTTGCACCCTCCTCGATAATTTTGAGCAAAGCAACTTTTCGCTTTATCCAACAAGGAAACTATCAATATGCTACAAATGGGTGGGTCAAGTATACTGTGCTTATAAGAATTATAAATTGGTTCGTTTATATATGTATACTGAATTTGATATCATCGCTCATGATTACCTTGGTCTTAAAAGTTAGGGGAAATCCCTGTTTCAATTTAGACCATTTTATGGTCTTTGATTTTGCAATAGACGATTTTGTGGTCTTTGATGTTGCAAAGCGTCAAGAAGACAGCATATCAACAGAGTCCAACTGTTTCTATGAGTTGCAGATGTTCCCGCTTTCGCCGAAAAGCCAGTAAGGCATCAGCATTAAAGTTGGCGCAACTAAAAAATATTTCAGATTTCCTTTTTTTTCATAAATCTGTATCGATATTTATAAATAATAGATTCTGACACTTATGTACGTAAAGAAATGCTTAAAGCTACACCACCTATTTTGCATAGGCAAGATGAAAAACGTCTTTTACTTTTCATTTTGCATTAAACAGCAAATGCGCAGCCTTGGTTAAATTTAAATTTGAATAATTTGTCTGATAGATCTAGAATTATAAATCACTATAAAATCTTATAGCATTTAAAATCCTTTTAATGTCTGTATCATATGTTGTTATATCAATGCTATTATATAGGATAAAATATGCAATTTTTTAGGAATCGAATACATTTCATCGAATTTTGTGAATAGTGTTTATTTTTATTATTATTTTTTTAGGATAGCTGCTCAGTATGAGTTTGACAATATTCAAAACTTCTGATGGGATGGCTAAATTTTTACTTTCTATAAAGCAATCAATAATAAGAGTATTTTACAGTGGATTCATTGCATTCGCCATACGTTGTTATACAGAATGAACTTGAACTATATAGACACACATCAGAGAGTAATTCCTGAAAAAATAAATTAATATAAAAGAACAAAATAGTTATATGAACAGTCCGGAAATCCGTTTTTTCCATCATAGAGGGCAACATTGTTGTTTATAGCATTAGTCCTTTGAAAGAGCATATGTCATATCATTGGAGGTAAGTTTACTCTGCTTTTCATCGTATGTCTGCCCCTGAGCGGATCTGTATTGTAAAGTTCTGTTAAAATGACCCGTTTTTCATATCAGGAGTAAGAAGATATGAACAAGTGAATGGAAATGGTCGGCGAGCTGCCCGGATTTACCAAGAAACTTACTCTCACTACAACAAAGAAATCTTAAAAATGTTCAACAGTGTGAGGCGGAATGTTTGGATGGATGGGGTGAACGGATGGTTGCATCATGTTCGTTCGAATGAGTTGTAAGAACGTGTTCTACAAGACATTAAGCATAGCCCCAATAAAAGGTCCAACAGCGTGGTGTAAGCAAAGCGATTGTATTGAATATCCTACTAGGGAATATTTTCAATGTGTGTAGAGATTATCGCAAGCGGATTTATGTCCAAGAGAAGGATTGATCAATAGACCGCTTTCATTTTAGTAGTTCTGCCTTTAATATTTCTCATTGTTGGTGCGATCTTGATAGGGATGGAATTATCAAACTACACAACAGGTAGTTGTAGGTTCGTTAAGAGTTACTATGGAAGGATTGAAACTCGTCTACGGCAACGATAGAACATCAATGGCATACACTAAGGGCAGTACCTATGGGAAATGACTCTATCCTGCTTGAAGATATTTACATTGGTAGTGCGACAGACCATGCACCGTTGCATGCTGGAGCTCCGTTTCTCAACATCTTTCCCGGCAGATGGACGGACGAGGACTCCTTGTTGCACGGCCCGATCGGTAATGGAACATAATACCCCTCGAATTTTACTTCTGGGGGCACCTGAAATATATGTAGATAATATGCTGCCCGTATTCCTGATGTGCAGACAGGTGAACAAACTGTCAATGCAGCATATGACACTATTCGTATACAACCTGGAACATTAGAACATGTCATTCCACGTGGGTGGTTGCATTGTGGGGCATTTAAACATCTACTTTAAAAGTAATGTAATGTTGCCCTTTAATGGGGTCACTATGCTTTTCCGGACGTACGAGGGTAGGTTCATAAGTTTTCAGCTTCGCCGATAAGGGTTATCGCCTTCACAAAACCCTTATCTAGTGTCATACCGTATCTGTTAAGTAAATAATTACAGCTGTAACTTCTGCTCCACTGTGTTTAGTTGTTCACATAAAGTTGCATAAAGAAGGCTATGGGTAGAAGATTGCGACATATTCAAAATGGAGTATCGAGCTATTATTAAGTTCTTCACAAAAAAGGACTTACATCAAATAAAATTAAACAGCGATTGGACGGTATATATGGCCAAGCACCTGCTTTATTTTCTACCGTAAAAGAATGGGCCAAACTTTTTCGAATGGGTCGAGAAAGCATTGAAGACGAAGAGCGTACATGTTGGCCCTTGGAGTTCCTCACTCCTGAAAATTTCTCTCTTATGGAATGAGAAATTATGGAAGACCGGCGGCTTAAAGTTACAGAAATAACAGCAAGGTTGGGTCTTTCTAAAACAACAGTCTTTCGAATTATTCATGAACATTTAAACACGAATAAGGTTAGTGTAAGATGGGTGCCTAGACTAATTTCCTCATTCCAAAAGCAACAACGAGTCATCTGTTTGTTGTCAGGCATTTTGGAGCTCTGCCGTGGCAACAAGATAGAAGGTCTGCAAACCATTGCTACAGGAGATGAAACTATGATCCTTTACTATGATCTCTTGTTCAAAAGAGAATCAATGGAACGGCTTAAATCTGGCGAAGTACCGCCTCTAAAGGCCAAGGTCACTCAGTCAACCAAGAAGATCATAGACATTACATTTTGGAAGGTTGTGGAATACTATTGAAGGAAAGGTTGAAGGAATACTCTTCATTGACTTCAAGGAGAGGAACACCACAGTAAATGGGGAGTATTATGCTGCACACAATGTACTTCCATAAAAGAGAAACGGTAAGGAAACCTGAGTGGTGGTGTGCGCCTTTTTCACGACAACGCGCCTGTGCATACAGCTCTTGCTGCTCAAGGAAACTGTGAAGAAATGTGGCTTCAAGGAAATCGACCATCCACCCTACAGCTCAGATCTAGCTCCCAGTGACTATTACTTCTTCTCAAAATGCAAGAAGCCCCTTCGAGGAAGGAAATTTAAGTGTGACGAAGAAGTGAAGGAAGTGTTTATGCCCATTTAACAGACAAACCTCTGACTATTTTGGGAGGGGGGAATTGAAATGTTAATTCAAAGATTTGAGAAGTGAATTGCAATAAAGGGTAACTATATTGAATAGTGAAATATATGTTTTGGCTTTATCATAGCTATAAAATGGTTAGACCGGAAAGTTTTTGTTCCTTTTTCTGACAGGAAACATCTTCGGAATTTTGTTCAGTGTAGTTCAAATTCAGCCTGTACATGATAAACAGACACAGAGACAGATTATTAATGTCTGAAAAAAATTATGCTTAAAACTGTGGCAGAATGGCGTTTACTAAATGTGTATAAAATTATAATATCGATTTGCCAACTTGTGAAGCATAAAGATTGACAGAAATAAAACATAAAACACCACCTATTCAGAGAAGTCCAAACTTACCACTATTGCATTTAACTGATCTACAGATGTATTGCTAACGGCAATGGTGAATCGTGAAATAGCTGCCAAACGAAAACTATATCCATTTTTATATAGACCGGTATGTACTAAGTGTGGGGAGGCTTGAGAATCTCACGATTTTCGAATAGTCTTACGTTCACGCCTCTTTTTCAATAATTGTTTGTCACCCAGAATCATCATCAGATAGTTGGCACCAATAGGTTTCCAGATGGATCACCTTATGAATACACTTCCATAATAATTTATATGGCGCATGCACGTCATACTTTGAAGCAATAGGCGTTTTATCTATCATATGAATACTTCAGAATTCCAATTTTCTCACAAAAAACTGTCATGGAGTCGTTGCGAATTTCAGCTGATACAGAACTTTCATTTCAAATCACTACAGCCTGAATAAGTATATTTAAGTCAATTTTAATTGAAACAAAACACGTCTATTTAAATATTGAGAGAGGGAAGCTTAAAGCTAATGATGATTACTTTTAGGTTTACTTTCTCAGGCTTTCACCTCCACCCATCCCACTTTGAAGTTTTAAATAACATTCCCATCTTCTGATCTTAAACTTTAAAGAGAATGCGATTACTATAGTATCTTATCTTTTATCGTTGCCTGACTTTCTAAACTACTTTAAAAATGTTTAAACGGAATAAAACTATAAAATTACTAACCATTTAATTTAATAATTGTGTTTTGGTAATAAATTGTTTCAAATTACTATATACCATAAAATAAAAAACAGAATATAAGCGGATTAGTCAGGATATTATAAGTCAAGTAATATTAACGAAAAACAATAGTTTTTACCCTAAAACTAAATTAAATGGTTTTTATTTTATTCGGATTCAAACGATAACAAATTGTTGTTCAGTTGCCAGGAATGATGAGAGAACAAAATATGTGATACTAATAGCGTCAGTTTTAAAATTTAATTTTAAAAACGGCTAATTGAAATATAAAAAAGAGGTGGTTGAGGATGAAATTTAATTATCATTCGTATTAAACTTCATAATATTCTTTGACTGTTGTTTTAATTAAAACAGAACAATTCAGATAGTTTTAGGATGAAAAGAATTTATTTTTGGGTAACAATAATTGCAGTAACACAGCCTAATATGGAACTCTTGACTTGGCTAGCACTGTCGATCCTCGTGATCTAGTGGTAACATACTTTCCTTCGAAATCCAAGATCGTGGATTCAAACCCGGCCAGGGTCCATGGATTTTTTCGGACATAAAAATCTAAAGTATGGGCTTCCTTCAGAAGGAAAGTAAAGCCGTGGGTCCCATGTCGTGCATTTACGGCACGAAAAAGAACCTCAAGGCTGAAAGAAGAGGCCTTTGAACAAAATTTGTCGATCCTTTCACGCCCTGATTGAATGGAACGCTGATGACCTAAGATATTAAAGAGCGCCCATAAATAAATCAAATCAACACCTCGGTTTACACTTTGTTCTTTCTTGAACGATATACACCATTTTTAAATTCAAACAACAAATGGGCGCCCATAAATAAATCAAATCAACACCTCGGTTTACACTTTGTTCTTTCTTGAACGATATACACCATTTTTAAATTCAAACAACAAATGGGCGCTCTTTAATATCTTAGGTCATCAGCGTTCCATTCAATCAGGGCGTGAAAGGATCGACAAATTTTGTTCAAAGGCCTCTTCTTTCAGCCTTGAGGTTCTTTTTCGTGCCGTAAATGCACGACATGGTACCCACGGCTTTACTTTCCTTCTGAAGGAAGCCCATACTTTAGATTTTTATGGCCGAAAAAATCCATCGACCCTGGCCGGGTTTGAATCCACGATCTTGGATTTCGAAGGAAAGTATGTTACCACTAGATCACGAGGACCGACAGTGCTAGCCAAGTCAAGAGTTCCATATTAGGCTGTGTTACTGTAATTATTGTTACCCAAAATTAAATTCTTTTCATCCTAAAACTATCTGAATTGTTCTGTTTTAATTAAAACAACAGTCAAAGAATATTATGAAGTTTAATACGAATGATAATTAAATTTCATTCTCAACCACCTCTTTTTTATATTTCAATTAGCCGTTTTTAAATTAAATTTTAAAACTGACGCTATTAGTATCACATGCATTTGAAATTTCAAGCAGGGGTGAGGGGATGAAAGCTAAAGTGTAAGTAACATTGCTTTTAAACATCCCATTAGTATCTAAACGGACGTGTTTGTTATTTATATATTAAATATTTTGTTAATTAGGTAATTATTCAACTGGGAAATTTTGAAATGAAAGTATATTTGGATCTTGGGTGAAAAATATAGTATTTATTGGTGGATATTTCTTAATATGCAAGCTCTCATCATGGCATTGATAGTTAAAAAATAACACTTGGTTGTAGCGACTCTATGGGAGCTCCGAAAAGTGTGTTGTACTCTACACAAATTGTGAGTGTTTATAAAGTGGAATTGTTTTGAGTATTTAAATATAAAACAATTGGATTTTTAGAAGTGGTTCATGTACGACAAGAAACCATTAAGTAAAACTTAAAGTGGGATTTTAAAATGATAGTATTAGGTCAAGAGTAAAGCGTGCTGTTAGATGTTGATATAAGGAATCGATGGACACTCTGAGGCCGATGTCACAGTTAACAGTTTGAATGTATTGGTTAACCGCTAACGAGGAGGAAATCATAACTATAACTTTCTTGAATCTGTGCAAACTGTAGGTGTGATGAGTCCAATTGCTTACACTCTCGAAGTTCTTGTTACATAACAGTTATTGACACTATGTTTATCCTGTGCAAACAAAAACTAGACGTATCATAATTACACACACTTACCGAGAGCACCATGTTGTATCGCACCAGTAACAACGACTCTGGGAGTTACGCTCCCATATATATATATATATATATATATATATATAGAGAGAGAGAGAGAATGAAAGACTGAGAAAGTGGGAATCATTAAAGATATCAAAAGAAACTGATCATTATGACTGCTTGAAAGAAACTCCTACAAAACACTGCAAATAGCAACAATGTTAGTGATCTTTTTTTTTTTTTTTTTTTTTTTTGTAAAGCCAGTCATGCTTCACTAGTTATGTTACGTAGGTGGTTTTCTTTGCGCGGAAGCCGTTTGTGCTCTTCCTGAACAACAACTTGCATATGTGAAGTCTTTACTGGCAATGTAATTTTTCGTAATGTTCAGTAAGAGACACCTTGCTAATTAAACATATTATATTTACATACTTAATAAACCTTTAAATAAACCGAATTGCTCTATTTATTAAGAATACTTTTCATAATGAGATACAAACTCCGCTTTCTACTTTGCCAATTAAACAAACTGAAAACTTTATAGAAATTGATGGAGTAGGGTTTTAAAGCAGAATTGTTTGATTGGAAGTAAGGTAGAAGCAATTCATAAATATAAGAGCTTGTATATCATTCCTAGTATAATGTTTTAGCAAACAACTCTTTAGATGTATGTACATTTTATTTTTTTTTTTTAAGATGGAACCTATAAAAGACTTCCTTAAGCAATAATATATAGAATTTAAATCAGGAACGGTACTTTCTGAAAAATAAAATATATATCGTCCCTTAATTGTTTATTTGTACTTTTATGAATAATTACACTTAGTTCATGGATATAAAATTGCAGAAAGAATTATTTACATAAAATCATTATAAAATTCCTAAGATTGTGCCTCTATTATTAAAAGAATATAATTTTAAAATTTATGAAATGAAACTCAATTTCTCTCAAAATACTTAGGAACAAAGTTAAATACGAGGGTGCATCACTTTTACTATGCCTCTTGTTAATAGTAACGCAACGAGACGTTACACTTAGGGGTTTCAGGAGTAGAAGGAGAGGAACAGGTTGGACTCGCACAGCAGTTTAGTTTGTCATAGCATTGCGACCGAGCAAGAGGTACACTCGTAGATTGCTTAATCCATTATTAGTTGGATTTTGGCACGAGAGAAAGTAAAACCGGTCGAAATTTTGCAAAGTTACGGGCACAGTTTGGAAATAAGGCACAGATGTTTCACAGAAGCACAAAAAACTGTGGAAAATGAAAGTCACCAAATTCGACCTCGGATAAGCTTCCGAGATGGATAAGTTATGGAAGCATTCAACTCATCATTTCAGATGACTTTGATTACTGAAAAGTTTCGGCAAGGTGGGCACCTTTGATTCTAAATAAGGATCAAAAGGCTGTATGTGTAAAGAGTGTGTGAGGGACTTTTGGCTCAATATCGGGATCAAAGAGAAATGTCTCTGTAATAAATCATAACCAGAAATGAAACATTAGTACATCTGGCTTCTGAGTCGAGCATCGAGAGTAGGAAAAGAATGGAATTCGCTCCGTCTACTCCCAGCTTTATCGATGAAAAAGACATCATCAACCTTTTCGAGAAGTTCTTTTCCTCCAAGATAATACCTATCCGCATACGGCTGCTTTGACAAGGGAAAACTCAAGGAAATGCATAGAACAGCATTGGAACACTCTCCATATAGTCCAGACTAAGCGTCTTGGGACAGGTTGGGACCGTTAAAATAAGCATTGGGAGATCGGCGATTGGACAGTGACAAAGTTATGGATGCATTCGTGCGCCGCCGGCTGCAAACCCAACCCTACTATCTCTTCGATAATGGGATTAGAATCTTACTATTAGCAGGGAAAAGTGTGTTGGGAAATTGCGCAGTAAAATGAGATGCCCAAATTTGTTTCACATGGTATCAATAAATTGAAAAAAAAAAAAATCCGTTTATATTTGATTTACTCTTGTATTTGGGTATGAATTTCAACAAAATGCAAAACAAGCTGTAATAAATAACTCCATGTTCTAAATTACCAATTTATTTGAATTTCACCACATTATAAAGTTATCAGCATTGAGTTTGAATATGAACAGAAAATACTAAAAATTACCATGACCAAAAATGCGTGTGAGTGAGATCATGAATTAAAATTTCCGAGATCGAAGAACCATATCTCAAGACCATTGTGAGCCAATTTTATAGCGACCGAGGCAACCTAATGTTGAATTCGCCTTAAAATTGACGATGACATTAATATCTTGGACTCAGGAGGAAGTTTCCCTTATATGAAGTTGTTCGGTGGTGGCGTTGCCTAATATGCTACAATTGATTGAGATTTACATTTCATTCTATATAGTGTGCTTTAAAGTAATGTCTGAGACAAGGTTTACATATATACATCTTTTAACTCCACTGTTGCTCATTTTTTGTTCCCATTTTATGTTTTGAGAATTAATGATGTATATAAATATCTTTGGGATGAAGACTCGAGACTTTCTACGAATGGTATTAAGCTATAACCTTTTGCCTCTTTGATTTTCTATCCATTCATTCATCCATTCATCCATCTATCCACTTTTTCAATTATAATCCTCAGGTTTTTAACATATCTTGGAACTGTGGAATAGTATGAAGGTTCACATTATCCATACAAATAAAATATATTTGTGCTTAATCCTTCATTTTTGTTATTTGTTATACTTCCATATTTCCGCTATAAAACATAATTACCAGAACTTGTATTTATAATATTGTGTCATATTTAAGATGATGTCGATCAGCTTTCCTATTCAGTTTATATTATTTTTTTTCCCACCTCAATGTTCATGTATCTCATTTTGTAGCAATTATTTGCCATGAAGTTACTTAAAAATTATTCATACAAATGTTTTCATTTACCTATCCTATTAGATTTTACCTAAATTCTATTAGATTTTAAAATATTTTTATAAGATCAATATTTTGGAATTTATTTTGAAAAATTGAAAACTGTAATCTTAGAATCTATTGATTTTATTTTGCGGTATACCATTAATAATATAATCTTTAATATAAATATCCTTTCAAACGGCGGTTATTTTAAGACATGCGGTCTAAAAATGCTACTTTATCTTATTTCATGTTCTGTATTTTATATTTTCTGTCATAATGGTAGTTTTAATAGGCTCTTAGAATACATCTGTCAAATATTAAAACCATTATACAATGAGTTTCAGGAAATTTTCTGCTTCGGAGGAATTTATCTACCTGGTCATAGGTATCCGGTTCCTCTATAACCCAATTGTTAATATTTTAATTATTTTGTAGTAATTTCTATCTTTGAATATGATATAATTTGTTCTACAGATCAAACCAAGAGTGGCATAACTTCCTACTTTAAAGATATGTCCAGCAATCGAAGAAATGTCGTTTCCGCCCTTTATGTATTTTCTACCTTTCCTATTTAGTAAAATGATTGACACCTTGTATTATAACGAAAAAGCATAACGTTTGTAGTTTTATGCATATTTTCTTATTTTCAACCTCTTTAAGTTCTTATTAAGCTTTGAAGTGGTCTTTATGAAATGCCGCCCCCTCAAATTAATATATTACTAATATTAGTATAACAAATTTAATATAATATTACAATTAACGTGTATAATTTATAAGTATTCATATTAATAGTTAAGTTATTTTGATTATTTCATGGGTAGTAGAAACAAACTTGACAAAACCTTCAGAAATAATTCAGGTGTTTTGGGCTGGACAAAAGAGACAGATGGCCCTGTACATCTTTTGTATATGTTTTGTAAGAGGCTTTGTATAAGAATGGTCGCCATTAATGTTAGGGAAACGATACAGGTCAGAAACCCCTCTAATATGGGAAAAGTCTAAAAACATATTTTTGATAAAATTTTAAGGCTAATCGTAGTGTTATACTTGTTGATGCAACAGATCATTGGGGGTGCAATAACTTATAGAGCCCGATATAACGGAACCAAGGGTGAAAGAAAAACTCGAATATAAGGCTTAACGGAACATTCAGTTAGGGAACCTAGGAAAATTATATGCATTAGCCATGGCCAATAGATAGCCTTGTAGAAGAAATGACTGTCGAAATTATTCAATTGTGATATTTTGAAAGGCGGGAGATGGTCTACCTACCGGACGAAGGTATAGTTTATACAAGGTGGTGATTTCGAGGCTCCGAGTTATTAAGGTCACAGTTTAGTTATTGGGAGAGGAGAATAAGTCAGAGTTCAGTTATCAAAGGACACACAGTAATCCAATAATTATACTGGGGAGAGTTATAAACAATTGATTCAATTATAGTCGGTGTCATTAGACAAGTAGTCAGTTATCAACAATTCACCTGAGTTACCAGTAGGCCGGATAGTAGGTTAGTTTGAATAGTGCAAGTATGATCTAAGAGTCACTTAACAGAACTTAAAGGCGATCCTCAGAAGTGAACAGTAAATACATGTAAATAAATCGTGTTATCTCCGATTCTAAGATTTGTGTTCATCCATTGCCTGATTCCCAGTCCTTTTCTCCTTTGACCTGGAAAGGTCATAGCGCTCTACCGAACATAGCCACACTTCCAGACAGGGGCGGAAGAAGAGATGGAATATAATACGATGAATTTTCTAATAAATAAACCAATCAATTAATCAATTAACCACCACCACCCTTTAATAAAAGCTGTCGCAGCTTTCATTTATTCTATGGAATTTATTTACTTATGTGTTCTCATTTATGTCTGATAAATTGACATTAATATTTCTATCATTATTTAAAACAGACTCTTCCTTTAAATTTTTTAAACTAACGTTTCCCAATTTAAATGTTCTAAAAGCTTATATAAACTTTTACTATTTTTAAATTATTTTGTTAATGAGCTAAAGCTGTCTGGATTTTAAAAATAGCAGACTATTGAAAAACATATAATTCACCTGGGAAACACTTAAAAGATATTTTCGCATTCTTTGTTGGCGTGGCGATGAAAAGGTCACCGTCCTCTCACTCTAGCTTTATAATTAAACATTTACATCTGATAGGTAATGTTTATTATTCCATTTAAATATATATTTGTAAGGTCTTAAACGTATGTTTTGGGAACCTGTATATATCTTATATTTTTTTTTCTCAAAATACGATCGATCAACATATAAAGATAAGCTTTTTTCTATAATTTGTTTCACTATAAATTTAAAAATCTACTGAAAATCTTAAATTTCTAAAACTCTAATTTGTTTCTTTTAAGAAAATTTGGGTTATATTATTTCTTCTGTATATGATTAATGTACCTACATAAGTTAAGCTTTGTATAGAGGAAGCTGTTTTAAAATAAATATTATTAGTTATCGGAATTTGGCACTAAAACCGGAGTAAAGCGGAGTTAGGTTATGTTGGTACTGGGCTATAGGCAACTGGTTGGTGGGGTATAAAGATATCATTTTTTAACCCTTACGCCTGTTGTCCAGCAATGGTGCACAATAACTTAAGTTCATGTTTTGTTTGTTTTGGTCTGGAAGTTTGGATGTACCTAACTTGCTGTTAAGTGATTAAGAATCCCGATGTCTAATCATCACAATAATTTACCCATGTTATTTTGTAAATTTATATGAAAAATGAAATACAAAAAATATACAGAAGTGAAAGCTGACTTGTATAAAGCACTAACTTGTAGATAGATATTTAGTCAATTATTATCAAGGAAGCTTATGAGGAATAGACACTAATAAGAAAACAATCATCAGTTAAACGTGTGTTTATTTGGTGTTATTGTAAATCATGATAGTAACAGGACAGAGAAAGAACACAAGTAGTGAGAAGAGTTTAGTAGTGACCATAATGGCCTCCTCCAATATGGTAACCAGGGGCGCCGAAACCTCCATAGCCATGAGGGTAGCTGGAACCGTGGAAATGACCATGGTGGTCATGTTCAATATCGTAGTTATACTTGTAACCCAAACCATTACCTGCGTACAAAAAGCCAATTATTATTTTGTAGCATATCATCTTAGGTATATCTTAAGACAACAAATAAAAATTTACGACCCTTGAAACCTGAATATGTCGAAGTCCACAGTGCCTTGTTCACAACGGTTTATGTTCTGTAAGTTAGAGATAGTTAAATTGACTTCAGTTATAAGCGTTCAGCGTTATCGTATGGGCAAGAGCTCATAGGTTGGATCCGTGGAAATTGAACTGGAAGCGAAGCTTTTTTTATATTTTGGCCTTCAGGGGTATATGAATTTCCTCAAAAGTGAATTAAAATCTAAATACTTTGCATTTTTGTGCCATTTCTGCACGAGCTTAATTAAAATATTATTTGGGTGACTTTGAATACTGTGTTGCAAGATGTTTTGTCTTTCCTAATTAAACGTTAGATGTAAATATCATTATAGTGCTATAGTTTGTGCTCTTAGATAATGAATATGAATATTTTTTTGCCCAGGGGTAAACAATGTCTAGCACATAATTCAAATTTAGATTTAAAGTTAAAGTTGGAATTCACGTTAATTCTTTCTCACTGGCCAGCAGTGTTTTCATGAATAGAACTACTTTTTAGGTTTTTATACATTTTTTAAAGTTCCCTAAATAAATATGGTAGAAAATATTTTGTTACTTTTTATTCTTTTAAGGAACCCTTACTTATATGACCTTCTGAAATCTTTTAGTTTTAAGTGTAACTAATTTCGATTGATTCATATGGTTCATTAGGACCGGATGGAAATGCCTAAGAAGAAAAATAGGAAGAAACCCCAACAAATATTAAGATAATCTTCAAGTATATTTTTATCCATTTATCCGAGATAAATAATTATTATTACATATTTAGCTATATTATCGTTCTTTCAATAATTTTGAAAGCGTACCTACTTTTGTTCGTATTACTTACGTCTAATAATAATGTTCCTTGGCTGTAAAACTACTTACTTAGATGGGTATGGGAATAGCCATGTCCAGCAGAAACGGTGTGTACCAAAGCAAAAAGGGCCAGTATGGCTACGGCAAGGATCTGTAACGCAACACAAGATATATCATAATTAAGTAACATCTTCAAAATCCCTTATTGATAAAGCACGCTGTACAATAAGGAAAGGTCAATTCGAAACATTGTTTATTGTAAGAAAATTTCTATCGATCACACTTTTATATTTATTTAGTCTTCAACATTATACTTCCTTAAACCGAAATTGTACAAAAGTCCAAAACAATTTTAATCTTAAACAAATATAATTATAAAAAAGGTCTAAATTTGCTAATTTTAACGTTTAAGATGTTTCTAATTTAACATATATCTTGAATATATTTTTGCAATAAATTAAATTATCTATGAGTGAATTTAATTTTTATATTCAATGCAAAAGACAGCCAAATGTTAGGAATCATAAGCTGTTTAAGTACAAACAACCATTAGCTGAATTAATCTAAAATCTTTCAAAATAAATGCCCTTGATCAATTATATATTGTTTAATGAGTAAGATATGAGCTTCTTTCGAAAAGGTTTCCAAATTTGGTTCTCTATTTCCTTGGCTATCTGTTGCAATGAAATCAGCCAACAAAAACAAACATACACTTAAATTTATGAAATAATTTTGTTAGCTTTCTTGAGTACAGAGGCTGATGTAATAGGGGTTATTTAAATTATTACAAATGGAATAAAGGGACTTTATTTTCATAAATGTTTCTAAAATTTATTTAATTGATAACAAAAGAACTTGTTTGGAATTTGAAAAAAAATCTTCACGCTTATACGATTTAATTGGTTTACAATTTATAGTAGTATAAAATCCTTCTTAATGTAATCCTGTCTACCCACTCAAAATTGTAATATGTTTATAAACTTGAAACATAATTAAACATTTATGTTAATGATTATGTACAGTCAAGCCCTCACTTCCAAGAATATTTATATTGAATGAACTTTATGATTTCCTAGTGTTAACTTTTAAATTTTCATAACATGATTTCATGTTTTTAAACAAATTTTAAACGATTTTTAAAATATATTTGATTCCCACTTAACTTCTTAAACATAGGTCACAAGTTGAATGCATGTTAGGCATATGTGATAATTACCTTAGCGATGGCTGCCATTGTTGTGTTTGTAGTATTCAGTTGTTTGCTATGCAATGACTGATGCTGCTGGTATCTGTTCACAGCCTTTTATATCATGAAGGATACGTGTACGGCTTTATGGTGCAGTGCCAGGTAAAAAAATCTATTAACCTTCAGTTACTCATTTTTACCTTTGCTTGTCACTTTTTAGTACCCTGTAATGGCCCAGGCTGTCTTTTTTTTTTTTCAAAGAGACTAAATGAGAAATCTAGAGAGGTTAAGTAATAAGTGTGACATTCCTATGTGTAGCAATGTCAGTTGCTGAAATGCACGACTTGAGTCGTTTTTATACACGCACCATTCTCCTATCAATTCGGTTGCAATGAAGTTGGTTTCTTTGTGCTTAGGGTGTTGTTAGCACTGCGGATTCTGCAATAACCAGCTAATGCATGGGATACGCTCTTCGGCGCTAATTATTACTAACATGTTCTTTATGTTCTTATTTGTGAATAATTTATCTCCAGGGAACGAAGCTCGATTATGCCCAGAGAAAATCATAATACTCATATAAATTTTTCAGTAGGTGAAAAAATTATTTACAGTATTGGTCTCTGTAAAATAATAGCGTATATAGTCCACTGCCTGTTAATAATAATGCATTTTAGTTAAATAATACCAGTAATTTTAGTAGTTCTATATAAATTAACGTTCATTATAAATAGAAGTACAATAGCTTATTTTTAATTCAATATATTTGCGTGGCGCTTATCTGTGAAGAAAATTTGTGTTGTATAGCAACAGTATAATTACTGAATTTGTTAGTACAAATACATTAGATTGCATAATTGTCAAAAAGTTATGAAATTAAGCATTGTTAACGATAAAATATAACAGCATTGGCATTTAGAGTAAAAATCAAATATATAGTTTAAAAAAAAAAGAGGCAACATTTGCTACATGCCTATTCTCCAAAAGTGATGGTAATATTAAACATATGCAATGTATAGATAAAATTACTCAGAAGCAATAAAGTGAAATTTGTTACACATTCAATGTGTGTTTATACAGAAACATAAGGGTTTTTTCTGAACAGATGTAATAACCGATGAAATTTGTTTTCTGTCATTATTCGCCTCTGGAAAGATATAGAAAACCTATAATATAGAAAATGATAATCCTTTGGAATTTACAGTCATTTGAGGAAATGCATTGACTTACGATGAAGATAAAAACGGATGCACTTTCATAATTTTTATTTTGGTTTATTTACGGACGTTCTTTAACATCGCTGTTTAACATCGCATCCCTTTCAATTCAGGGCGTGAAACGGCCGACAAATTTTGCTCAGAGGCCTCTTTTTTCAGGCTTGAGTTTCTTTATCGTGCCGTAAATGTACTTCATGGGACCCACGGCTTTACTTCGCTTCCGAAGGAAGCCATACTTCGGATTTTAACGCTCGAAAAAATCCATATGACCGGGATCGAACGCGCAATCTTGGGTTTAGAAGGCAAGTATGGCTACCACTACACCACCAGGACCGACACAATGACTGATGTAGTGAATTTTTGTAAGTTAGTTTTTCAGAGTAAACACTTCAAAATTTGTTATTCTGAATAAATACCTTCTATTTAAAAATAAGTTAATTAAAGATCATATATGTAAATTCAAATATTAAAAAGAAAGTTTAACACCAGTGCTGATTATATTTTAGGTTTCATTCCCTCATCGGCAGATGACCCTACTTTGAAATTTCAAATAACATTCCTATCTTATACTAGGAAATGAATTCTGGGCACTGAAACATTGCCTATATGTAGCACTAATGCTGGCTGTAAGATGCCGTCAGTCGTTTATATTAATTGTGTTACAGAAAATGAAAGACATCACGTAAAGGAAGCGCTGACTTGAAGTAAATACCACGATGTGCATAACATGCGACGTAGTTGATGTCATATGTTCGGTATCCGAACTTCCATTCCTCCTTAAAATACTTATATTTTAAAGAAGCTTCAGCTGTTACTACATCCCTTGCTTTCTATTGTTATTTGGAATATTTATATTCTTGTTTGGATTGGGATTGAATAATACTATAAAAACTACTGTGTATTTAATGGAACATTTCTGCTTTGGTAATAAATTGTTTATAACTTACAATAATTATCATAATGTAAGGGAATAGCCAGAAATTCCGAAATTTGCTGCATTACTTTAATGTTAATATTTGTAATAGTGCAAAAATTAAATTGTTTTTCACTGTACATCTTCCTGACTTATTTTTAATTCTATCTAAATTGGACAAAAGTACAACTCAGGCTACCAGGTAACAATCTTGCTTTTAAATACACACCTCTTCTTTAAATTGACCATTTTAATTAAATTAAAGTTATTTTCCATGTGTTATTATTCAGATTGACACGTTTTAAAATTAAACTCTGTATGTTCGAGCATAATATAAATGAAATCGCAAAAATATAACCAAGACTTTTGGCTTATTTTAATGTAAGCAGTTGTTAAAATGGTATGTAATGGTATGCTGGTTTAAAATAAACGGACAAGAATTACATCAAATATGAATGGTAAGAATGTGAAAAAAGAAGGCAAAAGGGAACAGTCAATGAAAAGACATAGAAGCAGGAAACAGAAGAATACATGGAGCTAAAATAAAGTATAAATCAGATAGGTTAAATAATTTATTTATAGGCGAAAATGGCAAGAAACTGAGGACGAATGCCACTGTGGTGATGATCAGGAGAACAGGAAAAGGAGAAGGAGCACAGGAATATATGGGAATGATTATCAATGATTATGGGTGGCTGATGAGATTGACGAATGTGATAAGGATAATAACTATCAAATAAATAAGAAGTAAGAGATTGTTTGTCACCACCATCAGATAATTTCTAGCATTTTATGTATGCAGGAAACACCTTGACAAAAATGATCGTTTGTTGCAGAAAAAAAAAGATCGTAAAACGCAGAAACATTCTTTTAACAGTACTGCCTGTCGAAAACCTTTGGAACCAAAGCTTACGTAAGGGGTTTTTATGAGCCCCAGTGTTAATGAAAGTTCACTCTTTCGAAACAGAGACGTCATGCTCGAGCTACAGTGTTCACGCTCCAAAACGTCACCTCACTGACTTTCTAAACTCGCTAAAACATGTGAGAGAAGTAGCTCCGATTTATGAGAAAGATAAAAAAATTCCACTAAATAGAACTTGTTAAAGGTACCAACAAAAAACAAATGTCAACATTGTAAATTAGCAATGCACATATATCGACAAAGCTTGCGTTTCACCCTAGAGGCTTATTTGAAACAAAATGCTCATTAAAAGCAAAGGTGCAAGGAAAAAAGTTGAATACATCTGTCAAAGTCCTATTTTTATAAGTCATTCTATCTGCGCTGCGCTGGTTTTTCCTGAAAACATAGCAACGCTAATTCTGCAATATCGGGACATTTAGTTCCACACCAAATAACGATAAAAAAATAGAAAATAAATCAGGGATATAAGATTATTTAATGTCACCTTCAAAAATCAAGACTGCTCCGAAACATACATGGTGATTCAAAAGTAATAGAATATGAATTAATTTGTGATAAAATGAGTGTGTAAATGAGCCCTGAATCCACAGCGCTTACATTTTTAAGGTCATTTATGTTTTCAGAATAAAAACTCGGGGGTGGGGGGAATAAACATACAGAAGGACGACTTTCGGATTTGCAGACAGACCTATATAATATTATATTATATTCTTCTTCTCATTGGCGCTACAGTATGGATTGAACCTTAGCCTGCCGACACCATCTCTGCTTTCTCTATCTCTATTTTACGACTTCATTGCACCATTTGATGATGATAGAAGGCAGTATTACAAGGTGATCAACATATTTTTTTTAATCTAATGTTTATGAATGCACTAACGAATGGCACTTAATATACACATCAAACGGTAAAAACAGAAACATTTACTATTGCAACTGCCGTGTCCTGTCATTCCTTCCGCACGCTGCATGGCTTTGAATGACACACACAACAGGGTAACCTCGCAACGCCAGTCCCAGTAGTGCCTACAGTGTAAAGTGCAGCACATCTCGCCCCGTCTCAACAAGTTTGAATATTTATTGTTATGGCTTGTCTAAACAGTTATACACATCTATAGTAGGCGAGAAACTAGTTTGTGATTAACGTTTCAACTGCCACATGGCCGTTCCAGTACGCTATTGCTACATCCCGGTAATCGCTATCCATATTCAGCAAGATCATCATCATCATTACCACCATGATCATCATGATCATGATCATAATCAAGTTCTTTTTCCTGCTCCCCTATGATTTAAAACATATTTTACCTCTATATGTATTCTTGGTATGGTATATATTTTTACATGGATGACAAAAACTCAAATGTCCTTACATAATTGAACATTTTATCTGGAATATTTTCCACATTTATGGTTTCAAAATTATTGTAATGGTGGCAAATTTGCTTTAGGTACAGCAGAACTTACGTAGTGTCATCTAGCGGCAGAAACTTGGATGCATTGGCGCGAAGGAGTAGCGTGTTCGAAAAAAAAAGAAGAAGAAGAAGAAAAAAAACTGGTACGCGTAGGAAAATGTGCACTTTTGATCAAAATGACACAAAGCATAAACCACTACCCTAAATAATACATTTGCATACGAAAAATTAGACTGTGCACGCCATTGAAAACGCCTTGCTATTGAGTAATTATAACCTTTCTAACTCCGTAAAGGTTGCAAAGTCGATGGTGTTGTGCCTCTGACGATAATGTGCGTTTGTTACCTGATTGGATGAGTCTCTCGTCCGCTCAGTCGCCAGCATAAACACGGCCAAAGTGTCAAACACAAAGTAATTTCTAGCCTACTATAAGAGATATTTGATAGTTCACCAGTGTTGCCACTGTTACATTCGTGCAGCTAAACTTGAGCAGAAACTAAGAATTTTACCGATCTCCGTTAGCGCAAACATTTACTGAAAGAGATTGCAGAGACGTAACAACGTTGTTTTCCATACAGAACTCTGATACACGTCATATCATATTTTTCATATCATATCAATGTAACATAAATTTGCAGCTAGATAACTGTAATTTCAGTTCCAAGAAAAAAGGTCATAAAGATTTTCCCCCTACTGTACCCCGCATGATGTACCCTGCTTTTCATTATAGGAGTTTTATCTTTTCAATTTGTTCGCTATCCTATTTGGAGTTATCTTATGGCATCGGACTTTTAAATCAAGCTATATATTTAACTGGAGAAGTTGTTTCATTTTTGTAGTAAATGATGATAATTTGTATAAAATATTAAATGAATCTTAAACAACAAAATGTTTATTTTAAGTTCTAACATGTTTTTAAAGTTGTCCAATGTAGATCTGCCATTATTTTGCAAGACTTTTGTATAAGAGGGAAAGCACATTAGACAAAAATGAAAATATGCAATAAACTTCTTCCAGATCTCAGTCTGTCAGAGTACAAAGAAGTAGTGTTTATTCCATACATTACCATCTAATTTGTATATGTGTAAATGGATGTGTGCACTATTATCAATAAACAACTGCTTGCACAGCTCTGATTTTAAACATGGTGTCCAACAAGGTTCCATACTTGAGCCTGCTTAATTTTTTATATTAATGACCTTCCGGCAACCACTCATGATGAATTCACTGAGAGTTACATGTTTACGATGATGTAGCACTTGAATTAACACTGAAAGGTGAAACTGCTATGAAAAACCAACTAGATAATCTTTCTTTTAATATTCACTATTGGTATTAAAGAAATTGATATTGTTTTATCTCTAAATCGGAACAATAATACATGTGCCTCAGCAACATTTCTGGGTATTCATCTTGAAGGAGCGCTTGGATGGAAAACATGTATAAGTTACTTTCAATAGAGTAAACAGTGGAATATTTAAGGTAAGAATCCTTAAAAGTATTCTATCAATAATATATTTAGTGATGCTTTATTCTGGGCTAGTAAATATTGATCTTAATTATGGGACCCTCCTTTGGGGAAATCACACATCAAGTTTCTCGACTATAGAAAAAATAAGTGTGAGAATTGTCTATGATGCCGCGATTAGAACTCTCTGCAAACCACTATTTATAGAATTTGGAATACTTACACTGCCAGCAATGTTGATTATGGACTTCCTTTTAAAACAAACTTAAGTGCTCTCATCACATGTTCTACAATGCATGATCTCTCCTTCATATATATATATATATATATATATATATATATATATATATATGTTAACAAGCAATACAGTCAGCAGTTTTTTTGGTATCTCATATACATTTTACGATATACTGCCACTATATATAATAAATTTATCTCACATTGAATCTGGACAATACTGCTGGCCAATATAATACATAATATCAATTATTT
Source organism: Metallyticus violacea (assembly GCA_030762175.1). Classification (NCBI taxonomy): domain Eukaryota; kingdom Metazoa; phylum Arthropoda; class Insecta; order Mantodea; family Metallyticidae; genus Metallyticus; species Metallyticus violacea. The sequence continues at coordinate 107,402,606 of CM060831.1, forward strand.
TTGCCAAATAAAATTTAAATGTGTCACATTAATAGTAAATTTTATCTGTGTGTTTTCATTGATAACTTAATATATATTTTACATGGCAAAGAGGCACCAAATATCTATTTATGTCTCTATATCTATCTAATATATTATATATAATATATGCACTTACCTCAATTAATTTTATATTTTGTGTTACATAAAATTGTACTATGTTAAACAAAACGCTAACGTTGAACCATACAGGCATTTTGACACAATGCGTGGTATATTTTATTTTCAAAAGAAAATAATTGCTATCTTTAATATATTTTAATTTTAAGCTCAAAAATATATCGTTAGGATATTTGGAAGATATTATTATCATCATCTTATTATTGTTGTTGTTGTTATTGTTAACGTTGTTTTTCTTTTCTATTGCAGATACCATTTGCCCATCATGGAATATTCACACCCAACCTTTCTCAACAGAATTCTGATATCCGGAATCATAGAATGTCAATAATGTGTAGGTATATTTAAGTCATGACATGGAAATTATGAACATGTTCTGTCGGTTAGTGGGTGTAGCCAGCCTGTCAGCATGAAATATCTTGTTTCTCTTTAGGTTTATTATATTTTTACGGCTTATATTTAATAATAATAAAAAAGTGCTCAAATCATGGATAATGACTTCACAAAATACACACCGGGTAATTTGTTGTCGAATTCCGAACTTTCAGCCTTCCTCAGGCCTCATACAGGAAGCTTAGAATTTTCGACAAGGAGACTACTCGGCTGGTATCCAGTGAGGCCATTATCTACAATCAACGCTGTTTAGTGATTCTGTAACAACTTCTGATATATGAATGTACCTTTAAGTCTCAATCACGAAAAACTTCCGTACTCGTAAAAAGCATTAAGAGCATTAGTTCGGATACAATACTATTCATTGGGTTTACCTTGATTAACCAAAGAAAACAGCCATATCAGTAAGACACCATGTTGGAGCACCAGCGTGGATTTAATAACTCATTAATTAAGCTCTCCTCACCACATTTTATATAGATGTATAAGAAATATGCAAAAAAAAAATTACGAATAGAAGGAATAGAAAAAGGCACCTGAAAAATAGGAACAAACATTCTAGGACGCTTCATTGTGCTACAGGCGTTAACTCCAAAGATACAATATTGTTTAGGATGGTTAAGAGAAGTGAAAACACAATACCTTACCTACAAAAAACATTTTATACTCTAAATTACAGAGGATACTTAAGCAGTATTAACGGCTCCAAACCCTCATTATTACTACTGCTACTACTACTATTACTACTACTCTACTACTACTTCTTTTATTATTATTATTATTGTTAACTTTGAGATAAATCACCATTTAACAATTATTATTATTATTATTATTATTATTATTACTATTACCACTAATTGTTTTCATTATTTTTATTAGGGATGTATGTATTTCTTTGTATGATAAGTAGTAATCATGATTAGGTATTAATTTGTATTACTGTACATATGTTACATAGACAAACTTCTTGTAACTTTGGAAGTGCCTGATGCCGTTTGTTCATATTAAAATAGCAATTAAAATAACAATAGCAGGCTGGAGAAAGCAGAATGTCCTTTGTAGGAACGAGGTCGCTGTGCTATTGTTCTACCTTTTTAAAGAGACTTGTTCTTAAGCTAGAAGCTGCCGCTTTGTGAAAGTTGTATATATGTAGGAGTTAAAAACGACGCTGGGGTGAATCATCCAAACTGCCACTACATTTAAAACCTTGGTTTAAGAGAAGACGTTCTTTAAGAATAAATAAAGAGTGAATCAGACCAACCGTCTCAAGTTTAAGAGTAGTCAGTCAGGGAGCTGGTTACAAACTTAAACATTTAGAAGAGACGTTTGTAAAGCTCTGCTGGAAGTAGGCGTCCTAACTGTACACATTCATACTCTTTATAAATGGGCAATCTTTAGCACTTACTACATTCAAAGTTTCGGATTTCGAAGATGGCAGGTTGTGTTATTCTAATTCTGATTCTAAAGCCGATGATTGGCAGTGTATTTTTACAAAATTCTGATTCCGAAGCCACCAGGCAGTACGTATCTAGTTGAAATTACGAATTCGGCAGAAAGTTCTTTCGGAAGTCAAAGCGCTGCACCACTCAGCTTATTTACTTTGCTCAGTGCAATTAAGTTTTGTAAAATCATTTTTCTCTACGAATATTCTACAGTCATGCGACAAACGGCACGATACTTAGTAAATCTGAAGTGACTTATTCAATAAATTGTAAACCCAATCTATTTCACATGCGCATTCATTTATATCAACATCACCTCTTCATGCCCATTGGATCAGTGTCAATAAAACAGGCAGATTTTCTTTAGATATCTATTACTCTTAATTGGGAGGGGAGTAATAGATGAAATACAGTAGCCGAGGCATCACACCACTACAAGAATCTAAGCAGCAGAAGGCCACTTACTGCTGGTCCAACCGACGTCGGCCCCTCATCCAACTCATCATCTTCGGAGAGCAATCAATTATCGACCTCAAATCAGTCACGTATCTGACTCACTAAAGAAGGCATTAATTAAACGACGCCTCACATCCAATACTGTTCCATATTTGGCTCCTCAACGTGTGACTATAATTCATCTTAACCATCACACCGCTAAAACGGCCCTGATATTTAAGTGATCATTTGGCGTAATACGTAACTGTCCAAAATGAGTTGCAAATGCATTATCGTCTTATATGCCAGGTAAATTGCACCCAGCTTCTCATGCGTGAGACGATAAGCCATAGCACTCCTTTCAAACAACAGTAGAGTGCATACAGTAAATTCTAATAGAGAATTTAACTAATTGAAGTTCGAATACAGTAATCATTCTGTGCCTCTGGTAATGACATTTTTTTATATTTGACTGGCTATGAACATAGGTCATATCATAACGTTGATCTATTTTGGTGCTCGTGCATATCGAAGCGTCTGAGACTGTTCGTTCCCCCTCTATAAATACTTAGTGTCCAGACTCATTTTTGCTCATAAACTCTTTGAACATGTTCTTTTATTTATGGGGGAAATTTGTGTAATATTCTTATGAAGGTGGATTTAAATGTAATTTATTAATTTTTATTTAAATGATTTATAACATGAATACATTGCCTTATTACTTTGAATTATTTAGTATTTAATATTCAATAATTTATTTTAATCTAAAAGGATTTTCAAGCCTAAATAAAAAATTTAAAATTTAACGATAACGTTTTGTAGGAGTCAAATTGACGTTTTTTCTTATCACTTTCTGGGAATATCACGAATACCTCTGCGATATTCATACTACCCAGACTCTTATACTTTTTTTTCCCTCGTCTTGTATAGACTTTTGTATATAGTGGGGGTAGTAATCCTTTAATACTTTATATTAATGAACTTATTAATTTTTCAAATGTCTAAATAACTGGTTTATTACAAATTATATTGAAGGTGAAAAATGGCTTTTCACATTTCCAATTTTACTACATGTATTTTTCCATCAGTTTACAATTTCGCAATTACATTCCTTTGTTGTGTTTTATAATAAGTCTAAGATGTTACAGACTATACAAAATAATTTTGAGAACCTTTGATGACAGAGAAAATGATAACAAAAGGAAATTAATTGTAATCAGTACTTTAATATACTTTTAAATTTATTTGAGGAAAAGCATAAATTACTGGTTATATCAAATTATGCAATAATCAAATGAATGTTCCATTATCTTGAATGGTTGCCATTAGATTGGAATTAAATAACTCTCAAACCTTTAATTGTAATCATTGTATAAAGAATTGTGTTATTTTATATTTATGTTGTTTAGGTATTTAATGCATAGGTATAATATTTTTTTCTTTCTCAGTAATACTCTGCTTTTAATGCAGTTGTTTCATGCACTTGAAATAGCGACATGTCGCTGAGTAACATAGGAATATCTATCGAAATCTTACATTGTACATTTAACACAGGGTTGATATATATACTAGACGCTTAAAAGGAAACGGGCCTCCTAATGCTACTCCACTTTGTTCAGTACACAGCCTGCGGAGCAAAGTCGTTTCCACGTTGAGACCGGAAGGAAGAAGTGGCATCGTAAGGTTTTGCATTACGTCCGAAACCATTACCAGTTTCGGCAACTGAAGAGCGTCCGGCTGGAAGTAGAAAAAATAATTATAATGGTAAGAGATCAAACATTCAGATTTGCACATAGGTCAACTATTTTAAAACTATAAAATGTGAACATAAAGTGATTAAGGTTTTGTACGAAAAGCCTTTATAGATACACAAGTCTCGAAAGTATGCTATTGAGAGGTGAAAAAAATTATCTGCCTTAAAATAATTTAAAACTGCAACGCGTGAGAATTTTTTATGAAAAAAATTAATTTAAATATTAGCATATGAAAATAGCAGGATCTGGAGAAAAAATTCAGAAATCAGTACAGACAATAAATGAAAGAACAAAAAGTGTAAGTACTTATTTATATGTAAAAAAAAAGAAATAATGGTATGTAGAAATAAAACGCAATAAATGTAAACAAATAAGAAGAAATGTAAACAAAAAGATGAAGAAGAACTAGATAAAGTTTTATAAAGTGATGCTGGTACATGCTTTTATATAGAGCTCCGAAATATGGTCTTTAGCGAAAAAGCAGAATACATATTTAATTACTGTTGAAACGAGTTCTTGAGAAGCGTAGCAAAATATACCAGAATGAATGCTTTTACTATGCCACAAATCACTACAAAATAGATCAAACTGAAGAGAACATGTACATAAGTGAAAAGTGAGGTAAGAATTTCAAACAATTCCAAAGAGTTTCCTGATTTAAGTTACATAAAATTAAAAGAACGTGCATTCATTGGACATCAGATTGTTGTTGATTTGGTTTGTTTACGGACGCTCTTTAATATCACAGGTCATCAGCGTCCCATTCAAACAAGGGCATGAAACGACCCATAAATTTTGCTCACAGACCTCTTTTTTCAGGCTTGAGGTTCTTTATCGTGCCGTAAATATATGATATGGGACCCAAGGCTTTACTTTCCCTTCCAAAAGAAGGAATTCTTAGGATTTTTACGCCCGAAAAAATTCATCGACCCTGGCACCCGGGATCGAATCTGCGATCTTGGGTTTGGGAGACAAGTATGGCTACCACTACACTACCAGGACCGACGGACATCAGATTTAACAAGCATAGTTAATGTTTTTTTAAGATAAAATAACTAAAAACTAACTTCAGGAATAGGAATCGTTTAAATGTGCTGTAAATGTTCCTCGGCAATAATTAAAAATAAAATAATGTTCAACTATATAAAATGATAAGGCGTTGGGAAACAGCATGTCTCTGAAAATTCACTTTGCATTTTGATATTTGCTTAAGAACTTTAATGACTAAGGAAAGCTGTCAAGGCATTTTGCTATTAGAACAGCGTTATAAAGGGAGATGGGATCCATGATGAATGAATACTGCTTCTTCCTACAAAGAGAGAATACCATGACACGCAAAATAAAAGTGTTCTAAAGTGGTTTTGTTTTCCACTTCTTAAATACAAGAATCTATATGCATAATATAACATAACGCACATACTTTCCAGCACAAGTTTAATTTTGCATTAGGCGTTGATTCTTCAAAACAATTTAGTTTGTTTTGAATTTTTCATTTTTTCAATGCTCTAAAAACTGAAAATCTGAGAACGTTGTTAAAAATTAATTACATTCTTGGATTCTTCATGGCAGAGTTATAAAGAACTCCAGTACTTCACTTCTATACAATTTTCAAAGTTGCTGGGATGATTTGTTTTGCTGCATGCCAAAACCACATATGGTGCATAAAACGGCGAATATCCAACAAAGTTCCTTGATTGGTTCTTTACTACCATTTGTCTAATGCGGATCTATTACTCTGAAACTACCAAAATAATGCTGAAAAATTCCTTTCCGATCAAGAAGTGGTGCATTGTTATGACATTAACCAATGAACTGCTTTGTTGCGGATATAGAGAAAACACTACCAGAACAATGGGGTCACTGCTTTTAGACTTATCAGCAAGTAACGCAAGTAACTAAGTGCATAGCTTGTAAGTGTATAAGTGTATTGATTCAATAATAATAAAATATGTTTTCTTAATATAAATCAGTCTAAGTTGTATATGAAAGAACACTTTAAAGCAATAACTTTTCCCATATAAAAATATACAGAATATTTTTTCCTGAGCAAAAATTGAAAATAATTTATAATCCAGAATATATGATAAAATGCGCAAGTATATATGCGTTTGCAATTTCAGTTGGTTTTCATAACGATACGCACAAGTTACGAACTATATTTAAATAGGAGAGTATAAGAGAGTTAATTCATAAAGAACTTATACTATTAATTATATTATCAACTAAATAACATTGCAAAATGAAACTAACAAAAGAAAATATAAACTGAATTCACTGGTACAACAAATTTTAGTATTTAAATACGTAAAATGTATCATTTCAGTTTTTATATAAATCAGAATGTAGAGGAAAACGTCCAAAAACACAACAGATTAAATAATCATTAGCAGGTATTTTGGTAAAAAGATGCGAGAGGAAATGCAGTTAAGAGTCCTTGTTGTTATATCAAAACCTGTACTAAATATAGATTTTGAAATCAGAAGGCAAAAGAAGATTAAATGTAGACCAAATGCACTTTTTGAGATCAGTTTTCGAAGTAACCTTAAGAGACAATAGATATGAAGTAATTAGATCAAGAAAACACAATAGAAATTCAAAAGCATGAAGAAGTGGGAACAATATAAACACTGTAACGCGGATGCATATTAGCAGATACCCTCCTAATACAGTCCAAATGGAAAGTGTAGTCTTGAGACGAGCAGGATTGACATGGATAGACCAATACAGTGTTTAGCCTCGAAATGGGCCTTGATTTGGTAGAAGAAGAAATTGTATTAGAACTAATAAATGCAGAACTACTTTAAGAGATTTATATATACTCTTGATATATAATAAAAACAAATTATTAGGCTCCTAGTTTCCTTATGAAGTATACCCATACTAACCATATCCATAATCAGGAACAGAGCGATACGATTTGTACATAGCACGGCCACCTGGGTATTTTGCCTCATAGCCGTAGTACTCAGGTTCTGTGTAGATACGGAAGTTGTATTGCTGGGCGTCGTAACCACCAAGTCCACTACGCCCACCACCCTGCTGTTGCTGGCCGTACTCCCCAGCCAAGTTACCGGCATATCCGGCGCCTGGTCCTTCGCGCGCCTGGCGAAAGTTGTTAGCTGGACCGCCCTGGTTCTGCCCTGTATATCCCAATCCGTCGACTTTGCTAAGTGCGAGAAGCACCAACACTACAACTGCGAGCTGTAAAAGTATACAGAACTCAATAATGTAGTATCACATTTTGTATGTATTAAGTACATAAATAAAATTGCATAAGAGTGTAAAGCCCTGATCGACTAAATCAAGCCAGCCTGCATAAATCGCACTTCTTAAAAAAAAAAAAAAAAATTTCATGTATAGGACACTGTATATTATAATTCATTTCTTTGTTAGTTTATTGTTTCGTAATGAATAATTAGTAAAATAATGCTTAATCTGTCCCAAATGAGAGTGACCATTACAAAGCACACACAGAATTTTTAAAATTTATATAGAAGTTAGAGTTAAAATAATACAAGAGTATACGGATATATAAAGGTCATCATTTACATTATCATAGCTGACAAATGATAGTGTGAAGCTCATACATATTTATCAACACTTTTTAACATCAAAGAAACTAAAACTTATGTTCTTCAAACACTAAGAAATAAAATTTGAAAGTGTTCCTTCACTGAACAAGAATGTATAGCTCTCACTCAGGTAAGTTAGAACAGTTCGTAGATATTCCTTATTTCTTTATCAAGTGGGTTTTGTGTATATAATGTTCCCTTCGAGTCTGATTGCTCCTATGATTGTGATGTTTGCCCCTCAATGGAATCATCAGATGAAAAGCCTAAGAATATTGGCAACACAAATTTTCATCTTTTGATGTGAATAGTGTTGTTTTTCGACATCTCAACACATCACGGAGAGTTTCTGTCGTCCGCTAAAACCACAGCAGGTTGTGTTGCTAATCTTCCAGGAGAAAACCGTAAAACAAACAGGTTGCAAGATATTTATTGCAATTATATATATGTATATCTTTTAATAAGGCAAAATTAGACTGTGTTAGTAATGAAATTCTAATTAAATTCTCACGTGTCTGAATAGTAAGAAACAATGAGCTCAAATAAACCTATCATATAAAAGCAATTGCAATATTTCTAGATTGAAAAATTATTAAACGCGGAATTTCATAGGACTTAATCTTGAATCAATATTTTTTAGTTTAAATTAATGAACTGTCATTAGCAATAAAAAATATAAGCTGCTACTATTCTATTGGCGATGACGCCAGTGAACAAAAACACTAACCTAATTTACTCAATGTATGTGTTACTGATTTAATGCTAACAACTTAAGAATAAATGTTTATAAAATATAAGGTTATAACATTTATGAAATATAACTTGCCAAGTTTATATGTAAAAATCAATAATCAGCAATTAGAACAACCCACAGATGCCAAAGTTCTAGGTCTGTAAGTGGACAAATGGAAAATACATGCCAAGTTCATCATCCCAAAATTAAGATCATTACTAGCTCATTTCAGTTACAGATCTACAATTAATTTGTTTATTATGTTAATTTATATTCAAGTATGAAATACGGATTAATATTTTAGTATAATTCCGTTTATTGTGAGCAAATTTTGGTACTACTAAAGAGAGAAATTCAAATAATTAGTAATTCAAACAATACAAGTTCATATGAAAGACTATTTCAAAAAATAAATATTTTTAATTTTCTTGTGAATTTGATATTGTTCTGTTGTGAGTTTAATGTTAAAAATAAAGAATTCTTTATAAAAATACGCAATTACCGGTTGCCAATACTAAACGGGAAACAAATGTTCATAGTTCTATTGATAATATATCTGACTATCAAAAGGGAGTTCATTATGAACGAGTCAGAATACTTAATACTTTCAAAGCATTGGTATTTTCCGTGATTAAAAAGTAAAAATCTGTTCCAACGAATTTTTAAGTAACAAATTTTGTAGAAGAATTTAAAAATGTTTATTTGATAAAATATTAACTATATCTTGCAAACCATGTTTAATATCTTTGACAAGATACTGTATACAATTAATATTTTAATAGATATTAGAATTTTTCTATGAATGAGTACTTTATAATGCATTTACACATAAAATATAACAAATATTTCATGTACTACAAAATGTCTCATTATATAATTATACAATTAATTATACTATACAATGTAATGCAAAACTTGACCTATTCTATGTATCTATTTTACTTCTAATCTTGGATCGCAATTAAATGATATGGTATGTTCGTATATGGTGCAGTTGAGCATCATGTATGCGCAGAAGTCTTCAGTTCAATATTACTGACCAGTTTTTTCAATCATAAAGATAAAATATTTTAAAATGAACGTTCCTGAAATGCCTGTTCATTTCAGAGTACAACAGATGGCAGGTAGATTTACTCATTGCTTATGAATTAATAATTTGGTGATTATGCTACATTTCTATATGAATTTTCTATTCGTTTAGAGCTTAGTATATGTAGACAAATCTTTAAGCATTAATATTAAACATTGCCATTTATCATTAAATAAACCTGGTTTGCGGATCGAATCCACAAGGACTGTTCTCCCTAACTTCCAAGTATAGTTCAAATCTCATTAATGGCAAATGCAGGGGATAGTGGTTACAATAAATTTAGTTCTGTAACAATTTCTTAGGAAAACTCTTTCCCCAGTTTATCCTTTTATCTTGTTTCATGAGTGCTCACTACTGTGATGTTAAAATAATAAATGGTATGTTTAAAACTATTACGAAGAAACAAATAAAAGCTTTATAGAAAGTAATAAAACAACAATAGCTGCTCTATCATTTTTATCATGAGAATTAAAATTCTAACAAGTAAAATCACAAGAGGGCCTGAGATTGCTGATAAATTCACTTAATCTGGAAATCTCAGACCTGAGATATATTTGGACTTTTTCACGAATAAAATAAGAATTTAAAATATTGTTCCCTTAAATTTGGCTTATAAAAGTGTAATAATTGTATGTTTGTATTATGTAGTACTTAACCATTTCAAGCCATCTTGCAACAGATGAATGTCGATTGTAGTAATGCCAATAGAAAAAAGTCAAATAGGGTTTAGGACTATTTCACGAATAGAATAGAATAAAAATAATATTTATTTGAAATTTGCGCACAGAATATTGACAATTATATAAAATGTTGTACTTACACGTGAATATTAATAAGACTGGAATAGACGAAAGTCGACATCGACATCGATTTTCTACCAATTGAGGAAAACAAAACAGATAACATTTTACCAGTCTGAACAAATTGTTTATTAAAAGTTATGATTGCTTAGGCAGATATTGTTATACAATTTACAAAATGATCTAGACTGTTTGGCTGAATATGCAAAAACATTTTTTTGAGTGTATATACACTAATTTGACTACATTGACCAGAAGACAAAAGCACTTCCCGTGGCAAAGCGGTTTGCTAAAATGCACGATAGTTTTACTGCGATATCGGACTTGGTCAAAATTAAAATATTTGTTTCATCTCGTTGGTCGATTTTATGGTGACGTTATAAAAATTAAATAACCGATGATAACAGTATCAAAGTAACGTCAATTCAACTTATTTTATCACCCGATCTGTTCACCATGACGCATATATTTCCCTACTAAACAGTGGTGGCTTCGTTAAAGAGTTCTTTATTTAATTATTCAGTATCATACATTAAGCGGTGATGAAAAGAAATCGCCTAGCATATATTTTCGGACACAAATATATGCATCATATTACAATTTAGTAACAAACAGAAAGAGGAAGGAAGGAAGGATGAAGGGATGGTTAAAGTACATTTAAGCAGCAATTTGCCAAAGATACAATAAAACTGTTCTTAATGGTACATACATTATAACAATATTTTTCATAAATTACTTATTTAAAATTAATTTGAAGAATTTCTTAATTTATTGGATTTAGCAGGAATAAAAATATTTACTAAGATCACAAATGCTTAATTTTTATTCTGAGTCGACGTCATTTATATCAATGTTTAGTAAAAAATGTTATTATTTCTTTGTTCCCATTCTTTTACATCCATAGCTATATTTGATTTCTTTAATGAATGTGCCGAATACCTGAAATGTAATTTAAACACTGCTAGGTTTTGAACGTGGAGCCGGAACTCGGAACTCGGAACTTAATATTAAGTTTATATTGTAATTATTGTTAAGATTAACGTTTTATGTATGTAAATATCGGAGCAGATAGAAATATCGGAGTAAGGTGGAAGTATGGTATTCACTTTTCAGGTTCTACTATTATGATGGCTGAAAGACACTTGTAGAAAATCTTTTTGCAAGAGTTATAGTATTATATGTTTTAAGGAAGAATTGTCGACGGTTGACCTGGGGGAAGCAGTAATTGGAAAGAGACAGAGATAGGCTAAGAATTGTTACTTTCCATCTGTGTGAATACTTTAGAGCAAACATTGCCGGCATATTGTAAAAGGGTTATTTCCACTTTCAGGGTAACAGATAGCTACATAGGGAGACAAAGGGAGGTGCGTCACACATAGGAAAAACAGATTTCTGAGAATGCATCTAAGATAATAAAGGACCTCACCGCACAAATAACATTTTCCCAGGAAATAGAGATAGCAAACAGATGGGTAAAAACATGCGTTGTGTATGTGAACATTTTGTCGATCTAAAAGTAACTATGGGAGAAAAGAGCATTTACTTTATAGGTCCAGTACGAAAGGTGAAAGCCGAAATTTATAGCCGAGGCTTTTTCTGGGAAAAGAACGGACCGGAAAATTTGTAGGAGTGTGAGGAAAGAAATAAAAATAACCATTGAACACCGTTCTATATCGTACAAATTAGAGTTAGTCTGCGTGAATAGATATTAGGGGATATCCAATAAGGGAGTCCGGAATTCACTCTGTTTTCAGTATAATATAGAATTAAAATTCGCGTAAGGAGGAGCTTAAAAAAAAAAAAAAAAATTAGGGTGCTCAGGAGGCAGCAGTGAAGGAAGAAGCAAGAAGTAAGAACTCGAAGGGAAGCAATAAGAAGACGGGGAGCTACAAGTAAAGAAGTAAGAATTCGAAGGCAGGCAGTAAGGAGCAGTAAGAGGACTCAAGAGTGGTTCAATAGTTAGGAGCTAGAAAAGTGATAGCTAGAACTCAGGTCTCCGTGAACAGTCCGACCTATAATAAGAAAATATTACATAACAAATAAATAGTGATATACAGAAAATGTTGTGTGTTCTTCTCTGTGGCTAGTGTTCGAAACCTTCTCGTCCCATTGACTCCAAATCACAAAGCATCCAATGAATACGACCCTGTGCATATATTATCCACAATATCAACACAATCCTCCTCTCAAAGCCGAGGCTTCAAGAACTTCGGGAACATCGAGAGCTTCAAGAACATCCACCCTACACACCAAGCACAGCACCTACCCATTAACAATACTACTTCAAATTGGAGCTCATTGATACAATACCCACACATATAATCACCCAACCTATGAAAATTACGCCCCCTATACAATACTGCTTCAAATGCCACTCCGTACGATAATCTTTATTGTAAGTTTTAGACTAAAACCAAGTAATTACTTCATTTAAAAACTTAATTTTATACAACTTGTAAAAGTAAGCTACCGTGATGCAGCCTCCAGAAAATATCAACTGTAAAGTAACTATAGCTTAAAAAACAGCACTTTTATAAAATATTCAGTAGTTTGGTAAATTACTATGAAAGTTTATATTAATAATATTACTTTTATTGTTTTATAACTTAAGTAAAGAAAATATGACAATATTTAATTATGCAAAAACAATTTTGAAGTGTTCTACAAATTAAAGCAAGGAAATTAGAATATTTTTAGATATTTTATATAATTGCACAGGAAAATAAAATATCCATATTTAAAATAGAGGAAAGATACAAAAGTTGATTTTTGGAGGAAGCTATTAGAGTATTCTTATTTCTTTTTAATTTAAAGAAGAATAATCTTAGTTTGAGGAAGTTTAAATAAATTAAAGGTGTTGTTTGGTGTTCAAAAGAAGTTTTATATAACCCTAATTGCTTTTCTCAAAGTTTTCTCCTTGTTTTACTTTTTCATCTATATTTAATCACCCAGTATTGGTTTTCTAAAAGTAATAAACCTAAGACAGATACTTTTAAGTTTTAATTGAGTTTAAAATATTTAAATACACAATTTTATAAAACACTTAAATAAAATTATTAATTTGTAACACCCTTAAATTATTACTAGATCCTCTGACTTCATAAACTTATTAAAAGACAATGTATTAGGTACTTACGTTTGTGAGGGAAGCCATAATCTTACAGGCGATAGGTCTGTGGATAAGGATTAAGACAGGAAGCAAATAATGTGTTGATGATGGTCACCACGTTTATATATTCCAGAAAGGGTGACCACACATCCTGCTTGGGTCCAAGACCTTGAACCTCCACGTAGCTTCCAAACAGTGCAGTATATTAATATGTTCATCGTGACGTTGAGACAGACTCATCCAGATCTAGACAGCATCTTCACCTTGGGAAGCACCCGTGTGAAATAATCAGCCCTTTGGCTAGGCATTCTCCTCCAACGTGATTCAGTCAGTAGGGCCTCCGGCCTCATGCCAGCCAAAATGCATTCTCTATAGCAGTAAGTCATATACGTATAAAATATACTCTTAAAAACACTATTTTATACTATGCTGAATAATTCGTGACTTTCTGAAATTAAGATATTTTTCATTTGTGAATCATTTAATAAAATGAAATAATTGCAGTTAAAAAAATAAAATAAGCCACGAAAAATATACACTAAGACAGTTTATAGCAGCACTAATTAGATTACATCCTTTTCCCTTTAAATTTGGAATAGAATTTTAATTTTTTCCCCCTAGGAAGTGTTACAAAGCGGAACGATGCAAAACTGTCACTTTAATGATAAATTGTGATCTTGAAAAGTGCATTATATAAAATCCTCAATACTGGAAACTTGTCATAAGCGTTATTAACGCTGTAGGGATGTAGGGAAACTCTGCGCCAAAGATTTTCGGTTGTGTATAATATGCAATAGTATCAGGTAAAGTTTGCATCAGATGTTATTAGTCTTCATGTTTACAAAGGTAAGTTTCGCTCAATGTTATGTTCAGTAGGAGATAGAGAGGCTAACATTTCCGTCCTATTTTCCTCCAATGTAGTAAATGTATCTTTATTACTATAAAAGTATATTTATACATTACATTTTATTGCTATAAAATCTATATATACATTACAAATATATTTTATGCATGGGTCTTAGACCGTACATGCTTAAATATGATACACAATTTGAAATAGGAACAAATGATAGTAAAAAAAAGACAATATTAATAATAAATAAATACTTTTTTAAAAAAATAAAAATAAAACATTAAAAAATACAGGTATATGAAATGAAACATATTACATATTATTTATAATTATACTAGTTATTGCACTCTATACAGAAAATAAATTGCTTCTTGCTTCGCGCACTTTAGCCAGGAAAATGCCCACATTCAACAAATTAATGTGGTTCACAGGCAGATCCCTGCAAGCCAATCGATCTCTAATTGCCCTAAAATGATTTTTGGGATAAGCATTTTTTCTCAGATATTCACAGAGTGTGCATTCTGCCAGAATATGTACCCATTCCTCCTCCCCTCCCTAGTTCTCCCGCTAGAACCATCGGTTATTTTTTTAACCTTCCAACCTCCCAGTCTAAACCAGGCCATTCCAGATCTCGGCTTTCTCCCTAGAACGAGCATATACACCTCTTTACCCCAGGTTAATATAATTTCATTTGATACGCTCAAGGAGACTTTCGTGTTACATTCTGCCTCGATGTCTAGTCTGCGTATATCCTCTAGCCTTGTTCTGACCTTCTTTCACACGTGTTTATTATTTTTATTGCCCCGTTGCCCTATTAAACCTAGGTCAGTTCTCTTGTGAGTCCTCTTTCCACCTCTGCAGCCCAAAATGTTGGTGTTATATTTTGCATCTGGTGTCTATAGTATTTAGCGCGAAGCGTTGACTGGTCTCCCTCATTAGTCTAAGCCAGTATTTCACCTTCCTTATTTTGCTGTTAACCGTATCTTCATTGCAAACCACCTCCCCATCACGTTCCTTTGGAGGGCCCATTTGCAAAAATCGACTTGAATTTTATTTACATGTTCAGCTCTTCCCCATCCCCATATTTCACTTCCAGTAGAAGAATAGACTTAATCATAGCATTGTACGTTTTGTCTAGTGTATCTACTGGTATATTTGGAACGCGAGTCAGAACACGTAGCAACTGATTTAGTTGAGCTCATGCTTTATAATTAATAACAGACAAGCGCGTATTCCATTTCTCACTCATACTAAAGGTTACCCCAAGTAGTAAAAACTGTTAAATTTTGTATTTCTTGTCTACTGCAGTGCCATTTTTCATCTCTGCCATACAAAGGGCCATTATTAAAAGTCATCATTTAAGTTTTGTTAACATTTACCTCTATCAGATATGGTTAAATGTGTGTTTAAGGTTCTCAATTAATGATAATATACACTACTTAAATATGCATATGTAAAACATCTATGGGCTTGATCTGAAAGCGAGTTCTATGTTCCATACCCATAAAACCTCAAATTTAACTGATTTCATTCTGTAAAAATAATCCCATTCTTATCATACAGTGTCCTCACTTCGCTACCCAGTCAAGAGTTTGTATACATAGTGAAATCCGCCTAACCTTTCAGTGTACGTGGGAATCGCGGTTAAAACCGAAGTTCAAGTTCCTTTGAAGCAGGCAACTGAGCTCTTTTTTTATCACGCCAACTGTTTCAGTTGTATTTCTGTAGAAAGTATCTGTCAGGCTTTCTGTTATAAATTTATATGCCAAATACGCTAGTATAAATATTTTTATGATTATTGTATGCAAAAGAAATCGTGCAAGTACTGCAGGAGAGAAAAGCATTTTCATTGTAAAGAAACCGAGACCATAAAACAAAGGAGAAGCTTGATGACATAGACCATCGATTACAAAATTCGCCTCAAAAGTCTGTAACATGATTAGCTCAGCAAATTGGTGCATTTGTCAGCAGTGCGTATAAAATCACTCAGCTATTTCATTTTCATTCGGATAAAATTACCGCTGTACCTGAAATAAAATCCGTACAGACGCAAAAACAAAATATCCGGGAGGCAGTTTACAATTTTTGGGAAGTGAATTTGCGGCGAGTGTCTCAAATTTTTTTGAAAAAGCATTCAGATGTGTCTCACTGCAGAGAGCAGGCACTTCAAGCAATCACTATGATGGTGAATATTTTATTTATGACTATTTTCTATTTATAAATAATGAAAGAAACAAATATGCGCACTATGAGTTACCGTCGTACTACAAGTTTTCCTTCGGCAGGTGGCGAGGCATTATAATTAGCTTCCTGTCAGCAAAACCACTTCTCTATTGCGTAGCGGAATGAAGAACTTGTATTAATATAATATGCCGTTATAGCTCACTCCAACGTGACGCGCATTGTTTTGTTATTCTTATCTTCTGTTATGAAAGTTGTTACAAATTATGTGCGGAATTTTCCTATGGCAGAAGTATTGTAGAATTTCTCTGTGGTATTAACATGGATTTTAGCCCGAGATTAGCCGTACCCGGAACGAAATGATCCAAATAAGACTGGCGTCTCTACACCTATATTACCTGATATTCTCTTTCTCAGGGTAAGAGAAAACTGCATGCAATATATCTGAAAAGGAGCTCAATTCGAGCTCGCTAGTAAACAAGCAGACACGCTAGAGTCTGAGCTAAGGCGGCAAGATCCTAAGAGACTTCTGAAAAATATTTGTTTCATTTGCCATTCAAAACATGGAAAAATGAATGAATAGTGTTTAACGCCCGTTTTTGCTACAGAGGCACCACAGGCGATGGACACTGATGATAGATGAGATGAAATGATATATTGGTAATGATTTATTTTTAAGGAAGGAATCGTTCCAGGCCTAAGTTTAGGTTACCTCCCCGGCATTTGCCATTTATGAGGACTGAGGAAAACCTGGAAAAAAACTCAGTCAGGAAGGACGGTCCTGGCGGTATTCGAACCCAAACCTCCCGCTCACGAGTCCGAGACTTATCGACCTCGGCCACCCGTGGCGGTCAAAACATATAGAAACACACGTTCTAATTAAAATAACGTTCATGTATATCTAGGGAACGACATTAACATTTGAAATAGAGTCTCAAAAACTATGGAGAATCGAATTACATTTAATGTTATCAAGTTTAATTAACATTTTACTTATATCTTAGTCTATTGAAGTTTCAAAGCTAGAATAAGAAGCAGAAAAAGAAGGTCCAGGCATAGAGAGTTCAAATTTTTAGGACATCTCCCAAAAGAGTGCACTCTGAGAGTTAGGATGATAAAACTGGTGCCTCTTATTGTGGAATTCTTTTGAATTCGTTCTGCATATTTATTTTCACGGCGATTTGCGAACTATACTAAAAGTAAATATTTTATAGCAAAAAAGAAACAATAGTAACATCACACAGGTAAAATAATAACCGAGGCTAAAGGACATATTGATGTTTCAAGCGTGCAAAATTGAAAAGTTAAGTTAAGATATATGTGTTTACGTTCTAAAAATAGAAAATATGTTCAGGGCAATAATGGCTAGAACACAATGATATTACGAGAAAGAATGAAAATAAATCATTGATAGTGTAATAGCAGAAATTGTATAAAATAAAGGAAAATAGAATATAATATATTCCACAACATATACACACATACATTTTTAGGCAGGTTAAAGTCATACAAGTATAATTAAGCAGCAATCAGTACAGCGATAATCGCTACCAGATGTTGAACAGAACTATTAGCTTCTTCAGTTATGTTTTAACTGCTTTATTTGAAAACAATGAGTTTGAAATGTTTGTTTTCAAGAATATGGGGATAATAAGTAATAAACACTTGTAGAGACATCCTTGCAACAATTAGAATAAAAATTACTTTTCAATCGTGCCGAGGGTATTATCTGAAACCCTGCAAATGCCAACTTTATATTTTTTCACAATGGTTTGCCACCACTAATATTCTTTTAATAGTCGCATAACGTATTTAATTATTCTTACTTTAAAAATCAAATATCAATAGTTCTTAATTTAAAATTAAGTACAATTTCTGAAGCTTTATTTGCTATTTGCTTCTTTTCAGCTTGCATATTTCAGAGGGAATTTTAGTTCATATTTGTGTTATATGGAATGGTAGTCACTATAAAGCTGTGTTATTGTACATTATAGTACAAAACCAGCGCAGAACTCTTGCGTTCTCACGAATTCGTCCGTTTTTGTTGGCAGAATGTCAACCACACCATAACAATTTCTTAAATATAGTGAATTTAATGAATATAAACCGCAAATAAACGAATACATGTTGAAATTATCAGCTCTTATTTTTATCATATTTTTATATCTGATAATAAACTTAAGCATCACTAGCTACAGTATAATTTATGTTATCTAATGGTAGATGTTCATGTTTACTTCCTTTAAGATTTGAGGGTTACTTTTTTGCGTTGTAATATAAGATTTTTATGGTTTATTTTTAACGTTTTGAGTGCTAACGTCAGAATAATTATTTAAAGTTCCCCTCTGAACTTTACATACGGATTCAGTCAAAAGTAGAAATCCTACATAAAATACTTCAAGGAATGCAATATTAAAAATATGTGTTCTCAGCACATTAATACACAAATGATCATTAAAATGTTGCCGCTTGTACTACAGCATATGCTCCCTAGAAACGCTCTATTTTAGCCGGCACTATCTTTAGCGTCTCCTAAAATTGAAGTCAATCGTAATCTTAGGATTTCCCAAGAATACGTTACTCACCTCGCATGAGACGGGATAACAGTACATACTAGTCGTAGTAGAGTTGCTCTGGTGGTTAAACTTGTGTTTAAAATGATAGGCATTTTACTGTGAAAAAACGTATTGTTCTTTGTAAAAGTTAATTTAAAAGCAGTTCTTCTCGTTATGCCCCAAACAAGTTTCTAAAACAGTTGGTACAAGTAGGGAAGGGTACAGCAAATTGTGGAGTTTTAAAGAGTTTGGTATTTCTAACGAAAGTGTGAATTTCTAAATAAAAACAATTAAATACTGGTTAAGGATAATACGGGGGATCAATCTCTTCTTTGAGTAGGTTGTCTAAGGGAGCAAATAAGAGAAGGATTGAATAAGGGATGGGCCCGAAAATAAGGAAAGGCTTAGACAAAATTGGATTGGTATATTTGGTTAATAGGAAAGGACATTACATGAAATACTTGGAAAATAGTTAACATATGTTTGCGAGATATAGATAGACAAAATATTGAGTTTCAATATTAACTTGCAGGCTGAAATAGCTCCGATGTCAGAGAGGGGAGATTATTTAGATATCTGTGGCAGAGAAGAAAGAAGTGGTCTCGCATGGTTCAAATTAGGAGCTTGGAAAGGAAACAAAACAATTAATGCTCTCAGGGAAAGAATTGGCCTATTGTGCGGAGAAAGCGATACCTGGAGGCATATTTTGGCAGAATGCAGGGAAGCGGAGATTTTAAGAAATGAGCATTTATCACCGCAATTTCTGAATTCCAATAGAAGTTTGAACATTAGCCGGGAAGTGTTGGTGCATGCGAGATACTCACATAGTTTGGAAATATTTCTAGAGAAGACCCAACAAAGAAGGTTAATGCCTATAGTGAGGAAAGGGAAATTTGGGAGGGAGTGTGAGTAAATGGAAGAGGGACTCAAGAGTAAGGGTTCCATTCATGTATATGTATTTGTATATAAATTATTAATAGAAAACGTAAATATATGGAAATATTTGTATTTTTGTATGTATGCATGTAGATTTCTGTGTATGTACGTGTATGGTCATTTTGATTGTTATAAGGACGATATTAGCATGTACGGCCGTAAGGCCCATGAATGTATTCTAAAACTGGTACAATAAAACGTCCATTACTATTACTGAAACGTTACAGAGTGACTGTAGTTCAACAATTGCAGTAAATGGACGAATTAAGTATCTTCTCTAATTGGACATTTTTGCTGATTCGCTACCAAATTCTCTTAAATAATGACAACAATAATTGATGTTCAATATGCTGTAACTGCAAGGCAAAAAATTTGGTCTTTATTGTCTTGATGTACTGCAAATTCAGAAAGTGAGAGAGCCCTAACTGCAGCTACTAGACACTGCAGTTACACGACGGAGGGTCGTAACAAAGTTCATTTGTGAATACCTGCACTGGGATCCGGCGGACTACATTATGCCATGAAAGTGAAGAGAGGGATGAAATGATGGAGCAAAGGCGGAATGAGTGTAAGTAGAAAATGGAGTAGCCAAAGAAAACATGTCCAGACGCCACTTTGTCTACCTAGGGCCCTGAAGTCAACGTTACTAGTTCTTAAAAAATTGGCTTACATCATGTCATTTAATATCAGTGTTTCATTATCTATAAGGAATTCTTTGGTAGAATCAGAACCTTTCTGCCGTATTAGCAGGAAAACTGCTAGATAAGCAGTACACCAATAGACCAAGAAAGAACATCAGTTAAGATAGAAGAAATTTTTTGGTCAAGAAGTAGATAAAATACTTCATAAATATCCGACAGCACAGTAGGTTAAGGTAGGGATAGAAAATAAAAGTAGGGATAGAAAATAAAGCAGGAAAGCTATTGAATAGTTATTGCATTTATAATTTCGGAAACACCTATGGACAATGAGACTCCATCATGGAATCCCCGCGTGCCGTCTTTGTGAACAGTCTAATGAGACCGCAAAACGCATCTTACTAGTGTGAATCTCTGGAAAGACCAAAAAAAAAAAAAAAAAAAAAAAAAAAAAACACCTCTAATAGGTGTAATTCTTAAAGAAATGTATTTTATAAGTTTGGAGAAAAGCTTCTAGAATTACTAAAGAAATTGGGATTGAAGGTGTGCACATAAGTCTTGTGGCTTACACACACCAATGTTAATAAATAAACAAATAAAAATATATTTATCATATGAAACTCAAGAACCCTCTTTCCGGATACGGACAGAAAAAATTTCCCCAGTTCCCACTGCAATTTTAGACTTGGCTTCTGGGTATGATAATGTGGATGATTTTACTTTCCAGGATTTTCTCTGTTAATAAACCGAAGTTAGTCACGTACTCCCCGAGGACTTGAATTTTCAGATTATAAATGACTTGTTGTTTTTGAAAGAGTTTATTATTACGAAGAGAAGTTGCTGATTACGAACATAACGTAAGGAATATGATTAGAGACAGCCTCTTATTAAACAGCATCCTAACCTTTGTTTTGAGTCCTCGTGATTCTCCTCCAGAATCATTTATTGATAAAGATTTTGATGATGCTAGCAATCTGAAGCTGTCTCTGGTTCCCCGTCAATTACAGAGTAATGGAAGTAATTAATATTTGTAATTTTAGAATCAGCAACGCAGTAATTATGTGCAACTATGTTGTGCATTTTCTTTCAGTGGAGGAACCTTAATGACATAACTCGTATATGTAGAATTAATATTGTATAGTGTTTAAATGGGTTCATAAAATGGAATTTTTGATAATATTTAAGGACTAATACGTAGAAATGTAACAAGGTAAAGAAAAACTCTCGTCTTTCTCCAAACACAGAAAGATTTGGCAAAAGTCAAACAATGCAAGGTAATCCCTTCTGGCATACAGCTAGGCTTTAAAATGCCCCCCGACTCAAGGCAGAAACCGGCTGGTTCGGTGGGCAAAGTTGCAGGTGATCGAGTAATAAGTAGTTGACAGTAACGTATGCAATCTGTTTAAATTCATCTTATGCACGAAAGCACTTGGCTTTCCTAGCGAAAGGAAACGAAATTCAGTGAGGTAAGCAGCGACCTATGAGTGTCGTTAACAAAATATTGGCGGGAGTATTTCGCGCCTTTGCCCGTGGATAGCGTCATTTTGTATGATGTATAAAAGGGCTAGATTTTGCCCAAAAGGGGCATTCACGGCATTTTCCGGGCCCAGATATGTGTGACTGCTGTCGCTCGGAGATCAGTGGAAGAGCGGCTTTAGTACCAAGCACTAATTCCGGCGATAACGGAGCTTGAGTGTCAATCACCACCTCAATAGCCAATACATCATTGAACTGCAGTTAAATTAAATTCCCTTAGCACTCGGCACCCACCATTCGGTTAACGCAATAAATTAATGTGTTTGCCAAGATTACCTTGCCCGCTGTTCGGCGTAAGACGTAAGTTTGCCCGAATATTCACATCAAGGAGAATAAACGATGTCAACAGTAAAGCGTTATTTGTCGACACCTTCGGAATCCCGTCTCAGGTCTAACTGGTTCACAGCCGCCAAAATCCAGCGAAATGCCCTCGAGAGAGTCTCATCAAAAAACAGTGGAGTGGTCTGCAGCAGCTGTGGCGAAACCTGCGATCAGCGAGCATAAATGATTTACCGCAGCAACATACGGCCCAATTCCCATCCCTCACCTATCAAATCCGTTTCAAACTACGGCCACCAAGTGGGGCAAATAAGGAACATCCCCCACCAACATTACCTCTTTAAACTGCAGCCCAAAGTGTAGTAAAATAGTAAAAACATCCTCCCCACCATCAATCTGGTTTCAAATCCTAAGTCAGTGCCTGTATTTATTCCTTTATCCTTAAACTTTTTTATCTGCTATTTTAACCTTTGTAGAATTCCAAATGTGTTATACCAAGTAGTTTAAGTGTCAGTTTTAATATCTCTTTGTGGTTATTAAGGGATTACGGCGAATAAAAGTTGGATTTAATCTATAGATTTTCACTTGTGCGTTTTTCACTCTTATTTGCAATAACTTAATTGTTAGTTACTTATTTGTTGTGTAAACGCATTTAAATCATTTTACTGTTTCTTTGTAGCCATTCCTTAGTTTATATCTTGGTTTTTTCTTAAAAAAATAAAGAAAAGAAACATAGCTATTTCTTTGCAGAAGATGCTAAATGAGTAAAGGAAAGCACTTGCCTGCCTGAAATTACTGCCTGTTTAACAGTATTTCTGTGACATGTACTCACAAAACCAAATATGTTACAACAAGAAGTGTCACCGCCAGAAAATTCCCAATCACCGAAATATTTTTCGCTGTAGTTTTCTCGTTCGATCGCCGGTTCATACCTTTGCAATAGCCTAGTGTAAAAGATGCGCACTTATCACCACTTGTCAGTCATTCAAACCCCAATTTTGCCAAAGATTTTAAGAATTCAACCACATACACTCAGAGTGCCAAAAATGTATACGCACTTTTACAGTAGATATCCATTAAATATATTTCAAAGTTGGGCCGAAAAACAGCAGTAATGTGTAGTATGGTGTTCTGTAAGCAGATCTAACTCACATACATTATGATAGGGTTGCTACGTGACAGGTAAACCAGCAATGAACAAATGAAGTCAATATTATCCTAAATCAACAATTAACAAATAATTATCGTATGATGTTCTCCAAACAGATGTGATGCACATTACGTTATGCTAGCGTTGCTAGCCAAGTTTATCATTTGAACAGCCGAAAGCAATTTTGAAGTGATGTTGGAAAACCGAGAATCTTGTTGAAGTTCAAAGGCAATGGAGACATGAGTACAGAACAGAACCGTTCTCCGGATCTAGCTTCGTTTGACTTCTACCTATGGAGAACTATGTTATATATCGTAGAAAACCAGTTACACTGGCAGCACTTCGGGAAGAAATTGCAACGGCATGTGCTGCAATCGCTGAGGACACTTTCGTAAACTTTGCTCAATCAGTAATAGCATTCAGAAGTGTATTGACGTCAGTGGTAGGCACTTTTAACTACTGTTGTAAATGTTGATACTGTAAAAGTCTAAGGTGATAAGTGCTCATCATTTTCTGTTTGTGTGAACTCAGTTTTGTTATGTTAGCACAGCTTTTTCTTTGCTTGAAGTGGGGATATATTTTTGACACCCTCTGTATGAACACATAAACCTGTAAGTTGTGTAAAACATTTATATTGCCCAGTACTCCATGATTTACAATTAATTAATTTAATTCTTATCGATGTTTTATTTTAACATGTCTCAGAAAGCAGTCTTAGAGAACAGAGATGACTGGCATTATCTTGCATAAAACTAAAAAAAACCCACCCGGGCTAAATCTGATATTTTTATATTTTTCATATTTGTTATTACTGATGACTGATAGCTCGGGTGATAAAACTTGGAGATACAATTATCGAGGTCCCGGGTTTAAATCCCTTTAAGCGAGTCATCCTTACCTTGCGATTTTCCGTGGTTTCCCGCGATCGCTCAAGCGAACGTCGCTTTCTCATTTCATTCCATTGGTTCCGTTAGAGAATCGAAAGTGTGAGGCCGAGGTGGGCTAGTGCGGTGTAATTATGGCTTGCGCTTTGAAAAGGTTTCTATTGCGGCGTCTGGCATGAAATTGAAGCGCTGTGAAGGAGTCCTCCGGCGTCGGAGTGTTCTATCTAGAAATAATGTGTTAGGGATTCCATTTAGGTCCGCATCCCACCATCCGTGGATCCTGATCGCCCGGTGTTTCCATTACCTCAATCCTTCCTACCGGAGGCGCTCGCACTAGGGGCGCAGCTGAAGTGCCTAGGTATCCTTTGCATCCCTAACAGTCCAATCCAGTGCTTGGGATTCGTATTCGGGAGGTTTCAAGGTTAATAGTGCCACCGACTAACCTGATTGAGATTTTCCACGGTTTTCTTCCGTTCATTTTCAGAAAGGACTAATGCCGCGTTTAGTATTTTTCTGTTCAGCGTTCCCTTCTATTCCTTCATTCGTTCATTCTTCATTTCATTTAATTTCTATGTACGTATATGCGGGCGTCTTTCTGTGTATATAATGTCTTCGTAGCAGCCCTGACTTTGGACTGAGTGAGTCCCCTTATTTGTATGAACTCTGCGTGTTAGCTTCCCTCCAGATGATGATGCGGGCATTGGCATGTAAATCCCAGAGGAATAATACTTAATATTGGAGAATGGTCAAAGTACAAGTATTAAACAGCTTTCAAGCTCGGTCAAAATGGAGAATATTGCGCGACTTGCTTGTTTTGCATTTTATAGTGAAGCTCATCGCTTCATTGACATTTATTCTTTACCATTGTGCTGTAATGGCACCATAGGAGAAACAGTAACTACAAAAGACAGGGCAAAATTATTTAACGAACTTTAACTACATGCATATTTACTTGCCTATTTTATCAGCCTTATTCATGAATATGATAATTTTAATTTTTTCCTGCTTAATTCAATTTATTTCTTTTCTTTCACTTTTTATTTTAATGTTGCTATTTTTCTTGTTGTGTATTAAAACTTATCCTTCTTCTTGTAAGGTTAATTTCTAGTAAATGGTATATACATAGACATTTAATTTAGTGAAAGTATTCAATAATGTTAACAACAAAATGAGCATTATTAGTAATTATGTTTTATTAATGTTCCTTATACAAAAAACATTGAATAGGTATAAAGATCTCAGTAAGGTTTAAATAAAATGATCAAAATATATAAAAGAATTTTTCTAATTAGTAAATTCCTTTCTTTCAAGGTGGACAATATCTGGATGGTATTAAGCGTTCACGGAAGAAGGATATAGAGTCAGATTCAATGTTATTGACGGTAGTGCTTGTATTTTCTTCCTGAAAAAGTACCCGTAATAAAAATGATCCGAGGGTAAGAGGAAGCTCAAAAATTCAACCGAAATATTGGCGTCGTGCCTTTAAACTCTTCTGTAGAATGGGCGGCTAGATACTTCCTTGGAGGAATGGTGAAGATACTTAGAAAGAGAAAGATTATTTTGAAATATGTTCCAGTTTTCATATATTGCCTCAAGGATAACTGAAATTTATTTAATTGTTTAATTTTATTTACTTCAATTAACTTAAACAAAGCATGATTTCATCAGTGATTACTTTAAATAGCCTACGTAACTAACCTGATTTAAAGCAATGAGCAGTAATTTCTTTAAGAATGGTACAATTTTCCATACATGCACCTAAACCGCTTTAAAATTTTGTAATCTGCTCATTTTTTAAATTTATGACCATACATTACCTGTAATTAAAGAATCTAATAAAAATAAATAGCTGTTCTGAATGTTATAGTTTCATGAGCATGAATAATTCTTGCAAGCGATGTTGAAAGGATCTGCAAGCAAATTGTGTGTGATCAGGATTTTATCGTTTGTAGCAGTTGGTAGCTCTTTTAACAAAGTTAACTAATCACATGTGGGGTAAGGGTCGAACTAGTTTCGTTCACGAATTGGCTGTTCAATTTTCCCCTTCTTTTCTATGCATATATTTTGAGTTGTAAGATCATTGATTTTCGAAAAATATTAGGGCTTTATAGAATTACACGAAAAAGTGCAAGAATACGCAGGTTTTTTTTGTTTTTTGTTTTGTTTGTTTGTTTGTTTGTTTTTTTTTTTTGTTTAAGCTGTACACCTTAATGAAGGAAATATGGATTATAATCGAAAAAATAGAGAAAAAAATTGAAAGTGAAAATTTATTATTTCAGAAATAGCCCAAGCATTACAGTGCTTGACAACGTGAGGAATGAATAAAATTATAACAATTCAAATTTCAAAATTATACCAAAGAACACAGAAATGGATAAAGATGGGAGAAAAAGATTACCCTCCCCGTTTCTAGAGAGAGTTGTTCAATTAAAAAGTATCGTACTTTTTACAGGCGTACTTTTTCGCGATAAAATTTAAATGTACGATACTGTTAGCTTAATTCGTAATGTTTACAAGATACTAGTATCATTGTTGTCACTTCCGGTTCCAGTATGTGCAAGTTGAGACATGTTTCACCCAAAATGTGGGTGATTTACCACGCTGCTCTGAGATTCTGCTTTAATCTCAACAAATCTTCAACTGAGGCCTATACATTGTTACTATAGTAGGCCTATGACGAGTTTGTTCTTCCCTATAGCACTGATTGAAGATGGTATATAAATTTAAAGAGGGAGGCAATTAATTTCAAAGGAAGGTGAATCCTGTGGTCCAGTTGGTGCTTTGACGAAAGAAAACGCGAATATCTCTGCTGTCATTGTGAGGGAGAACTATTTAATAACGTTAAGAATGAATTTCGAAAAATTTCACTGAGTATCATTCAAATATGGGTAACCTAAAAGTTGAAAATGAGATACGCTTGTGCATATTGGGTTCCAAGACTGCGGGTGCAGGTTTGCATGCAGTTGAAGAAGTTATAGGAACATGCGAGTGTCTTTCAAAAGTATGCAGTGCTGACGAAACTTGACTACATCATTTCAGTCTTGGGAGCAAACAGCAATGCTCTATGTGGAAATTCCTATCATCACCATCATCATAAAACCAAAGTGTTTGCTTCTGCTGCAAAAGTTATTATCATTTCATTTTAAATATTCAAGGAATGGTTTACCAACATGTCGACCTACACGCTAAGCTATAACTGGATAGTACCACAGAAATGTCCTGAGAACTCTGCTAGGCAAAAGGCCACATTTCCATGCAGCAATTGGATGCTGCACCAAATAATGCACTGCCGCAAAGCGCAAATGTTGTTGGTGTTTCTTAGCCTCCCTATAGTCCCCTCATGTTACTTTTTACTCCTGCCCAAATTAAAGAAAAACCTTTCCGTGAGGCATTTTCCATCATCAGAAGCAGTGGTGAAGGCTACGAAGGCGTTTGAACACTGTGTTTGAACACTGACAGAAACGCTGGGACAGGTGCATTACATCCAACGGGGACTACTTTGAAAACGCTAATCAAAATTATGAGAATCAGTAAGGTATGTTGGCAAAAAATGTTTATTGAACAGTCCTCGTATTAGCAGGAAACCTTCAGGAAGAAGAGGGAAAGGCGGACTAAAAATAATGTGCATAGAAAAACTACAATAACTTGTTGATTTGGTTTATTTACGGACACTCTTTAACATCTCAGATCATCTGCGTCCCATTCAATTCAGGCTGTAAAACGGCCGATAAATTTTGCTCAGAGACAACTTATTTCAGGTCTGAGGTTCTTTTACATGCCGTAAATCTACGACATGGGACCATAGTTTTACTTCCCTTCCGAAGGTAGCCATACTTCCCTAGGGAAATATCCCTACCTAGAACCTTAAGAAGTTCTTGGTGCAATCCCTGGCGATGCTTCACTTCGACTACTGCGGTTTTCTGCTCACAGACTTAAACTCTAACCTAGTGCAAAAACTACAGCGTGTTCATAATAAGTGCATACGTTACATCTGCGATGTGCGTCTGTTCGACCATAAAACACCCTCCCTCGATATGCTGTCTTGGTTCCGCCTGAAAGGCAGAAGAAACATTCTCTACTTTTCAAAATTATCCATACATTTTTTTCATCTTATTTATCTTCTCGTTTTCAAAATCTGTCTTCCTTTCATAATCTTAACACACGTTAAGAATCCTAGCACGTATTATTATTATTATTATTATTATTATTATTATTATTATTATTATTATTATTATTACCATTGCACCCACCGACATCATTTACTCATCATCATACTGCGTAACCACTACCCGGCTCTGGAATGCATTGCCATGGGATGTCAGAGACTGCCGAACTTAAAGAGCATTTCATAAGAAATTGTTTAATATTATCAGAAATAATCGATTATCCCAGATTCAAGTTTCTTTTGTTACAATGTATGTATTTATTTGTTTTACTGCTGTAGAATTATTCATTCTATTATTTAATTACTATCATAATGTTCCTATTGTAATGAAGAGTCAGCTTTGTAACGAAAGCGTGGTATTATAAGGAAGGTGGTGGATGGTGTTCAACGCCCGTTTTTACCACTGAGGCACCACAGGCAGTGAACACTGGTGATACATGAGCTGAAGTGATATATTGGGAAAGTATTTTTTTTTTTAAGGAAGGAAGTATTGTAGGCCTAAGTTTAGGGTACCTCCGGGGGCATTTGCCTTTTATGAGTACTGAGAAACACCCGGAAAAAACTCAGTCAGGAAGGACGGTCGTGGCGGGATTCGAACCCCAGACCTCACGAGTACGGGCCTTAACGACCTCGGCCACCCGTGGCGGTTTTACAAGGAATACTAACGTTTACAAGGTATAATAAGAACAGGATATTGTATAAGAGCACACTGTATATCCTTGTTAGTGAAACATACTGTACAAACCCAAATATAAAGACGTAGAAGTAATAAATATTACTCCAGAAGTAACGTGACCTGAAAGGGTCCTCAGAGAAACACTTGCATAAACAAAAGAAACCCTCTTTTCCACTCACTTCAAATATAATGTCTACATGTACATGTTATAAAGACAGAATTATTGTGCTGATGAAGTATTGTTTATTTTCCAAACCATGAACCTTTTAGAACTTATGATGTCAGGAACTGGTGACTGTCAATCTCATGGTAGTAAAAGTGTTTAACAGTAACTCTTATGTCTAGATTAGGTGATTATTACCCCTCCTTGTGCATTAAACTTGTTTAAATGTCCCTCAGAGACAGGAGAGAAGTCTTGGTGCTTGCAGGATCCATGTCCATCTGTATAAAAAAATCCTTTAATAAATACTTATGTTTTTAACAGAGTTGATTGAATTATTCAGCATTCGTCTGGAAACACCTCTTCTTTCCTGGAGGAGTCGGCCTAGCTCGATTCCTAGAAGTGACGCCTATTATCCCAATATAACACCCCTTCTCCGAAATTGAATAGGCAAATTGTAACATCGCAATAAACAGAAGAAACCTCCAAGTTATAAGTTACTCGACGGACTTCACAGCTTGGACTTCGTTTAATAACATCCTGGTGGCATCTCTGCAGGCGGAATTACATTACCTCCTTCATAGTAATGTCAGGGTTTAATTTTATGTTTTGCCTGTATCTCTATTTCCATTTTCAGGATTTAGTTAAGTTGGTATATGTATAAATGTCAATGCTGGTGCTTGTTCTATATTGTTGTTCTTTTGTTTTCTTATTTTGTTTCCTTCTTGAGTTAATATTTTTCATTATTCATTATCAATATTTATGTATTAGCATACCTTACTTTTATACATAATGTTTTATATTGGTTTATTATGTGTCCGAGTATTGTCAACTTTATTGTCAATGTCATGATTGCTAACTTCATGTAATTATTATTAGATTGGTAGAGTGGAAGAGAAGGTCTAATGGTCTTAGCTTACCAGAATAAATAAATATAAATCCTGGCTGAATTAAACCCGCGATCTTGGGTTTAGGAGGCAAGTTGGTTATCACTAGACCACTAGGACCGACATTACGATAAAGGTGATTGAAATAAACTGATTTTTTTTAAATAAATTCATAATATGTTTTAACCATCAATCTAACCGTCAGCGTTAAGTTAATATTCTATCTTTGGCATTTCGTGTTACAATTTGTCTAAATCCATTATTTTTATTCACTAATTTCATTAAAGCATGTGGCGTTGAATTATTTGAGTCACCGTCCTATAGCGGGCGAATATAGTTAAAAAGAAAATCATTGAAAATGACATTTAATTTTATTAGTAACAAAAGATAGCAAAATATAGTATTGTTAAAGTCAAATTTATTTATTTCTAAAGTCTTCTTTCTTTGCAATCAAGTGAGTTGAACACCGAGCTGTTTTGAACCTCTCTATATTGACTTATCGGCTTCAAAAGCTTTAAAACCTGTCGAGTATCATAATACGTTTGCATAAGTTCTTTTTTTTTTCGGGTATGTTTACCCATTTGGAATAAAGAAACAACGAACTGTTTGATTTACATACAGAAGCTTCTTCAAATCACTCATCGTCAATGCAGAGGTATTTGTTTTCTGGTTAAGGTGGCACCCAGATATAAAAAAGCTGTAAAATATGGTTATAGCTTCTACAAGTGTTCTGAACATGATATGCTATAACATTTATACATTTTTCAGTGCAATTTTCTTGAGAATGTCTGATGTTGCGTTTAAATGCAATAAACTTAGGGATCCATAAACCTCTTAATTCTAGTACGAGTAAATAGTATATTTCTAAACATAAACTTGCACAAAACAGATTTTGCTCACTTTCAGAGCATAAGGTACCTCAATTCATCAATGCCAGAGGGTAGTACGATCAGTAACACTCCAGCAGTGTCTGAAGGAACGGAAATTAAAACAATTACGTGTCCCGCCTTCTAATCTGATTCACCTTCTGTTACCTCAGATTAACTGTTACTTTACTAAAAGTCATGAATAAGAAGCGATTGGTAATTAAAGACACCTAATATATAATAATAATAATAATAATAATAATAATAATAATAATAATAATAATAATAATACAGCAATAACAGTCATACTGGCGCAATTTATATCACTCTTTTAGTGTTTTATAAATTCTTACTTCTCTAGTTCTTATTATTTTAGCTATATTGTTCTTTGCGAATTACTGTAATTTTCTCTTAGTATACATAAATAAATATGTGTGTATAAAATATAAGTATTTATATTTCAAGATAGGAATTTGAGACTTTTGCCGTACCCTCATTGCTTCAATATAAAGATCTTTGTGTTTCTTGTTAGATAGCACTTATTGTTTGCAAGTAGCTGGTATTGCCTGAAAACTTTAGTGATCTGCTTTCATGTGCAGAAGTACCATGAACTGGTACGACGATCGTCAATACAGATTCTTTCAAATATTGCCCAGTGAGCACTTATTTAATTTTCAAGGGCAAAAGTTGTTGCCAATTGCAATCAACATAATACTTCTGAGGCATTGTCGCCTTTTAGTTCATTCTGCCCTCACATTTCTCAGATGTAAACTAAAACCATGGGATACCATGCGGTAAATTTTAACAGTTGCTGATATGAATGCATATTGTCTGCATACTAGTATACTAAGTAAATACTAATAAATACGTTTACTCTTGAAAACGGAACATTCTTTTATGCTCACCTGTATATATAGAGGGTGGCAAAAATGTATACACACGAAGTAAAAACTATGTTAATATAACAAAAGTGAATGCATACAAACAGAAAATGATGAGCACTAATCATCTTAGACTTTTACATTTACAGCAGTTGCTCAAAATGCCCACCTTCGGCGTCGATACACTTCTGAGTACGTTGAACTACTGATTGAACAACGTTTGCGAAAGTGCCCTCAGCGATTGCAGCACATGGCGTTTCAATTTCTTCCCGAAGTGCTACCAGTGCAGCTGGGTTTCTACGGATACAACATTCTTAAGAGTTCCCCATAAACAGAAGTCCAACGGGATAAGATCCGGAGAACACGGTGGAAACTCAATCGAATATCTTCGTCCAGTCAAGTGCCTTGGAAGATTGTCATCAAGATACGCATGTACATCTCGGTGATAATGTGGTGTCACACCAACCTGTTGGAAGTAAAATTCCTCATTTCCATAGAGTGCATGAATGGCAGGTAGACGGATGTATTTACCATGTTCAGGTACACTGGACCACTGTTCCTTCAAAAAAGAATGGTCCAATCAGACCCCTAGATGACAACCCACACTATACATTAATTCCAGATTAGAATTAGAACAGCCTTTTCCAAAATAACATGTGGATTGTTTTTACCCCAGTAGAGACAGTTATGCCGGTTAACAGTTCCGTTCAACTTAAATTGTGCCTTATCGGACCAAACAACTTTACATACAAAGGCCGCATCCTCTTGCATCATGTTCCGAAACCACTCACAGTACTGCATTCTCCGATCAGGGTCATCTTCATTTAATGCATGCAAAAATCTTGGAATGAAAACTTTCAACTTTGCAATTTTAATAATATGACGTATGTTGGTTCTGCTTATCCCAATCTCACGTAAACACTGCTTTGTAGATTTCTGAGGCGAGTGTTCAAAACGTTTCAAAACCATAGCCGAGGACGTGGGGCTTGTTGCTGTGCGAGGTCTCCCAGACCTGCCTCTGTGAACATCGCATACGGTACCGTGAATCTCAAATTTGTCTGGAATGCATGCATTTGTTACTCGCGTTGGCCATTCTGTTCTGTACACATATCTCCATTGCCTTTGAACTTCAACGACATTTTCGGTTTTCCATTACCATTTCAAAATTGCTTTCCGCTGTTCAAACGATAATCTTGATTCCATTTTGTTGTAGCAACGCTAGCATAAACGCAATGTGAGTCATGTCTGTTTACAGAGCATCATACCATAATCTTGGCTTCATTTGTTCATTGTTGATTTATCTGTCACGTAGCAACGCTATCATAATATATGCGAGTCACATCTATTCACAGAACATCATACTACACATTACTGTTGTTTTTGGGTCCAACTTTGAAATATATTAAGTAGAATCTACTGTGAAAGTGTGTACACATTTTTGGCACTCTCGGTAAATAGCTAAAATACTGTTTTTATATAAAGGTTTTGTAAATAAACGGATCAATACATATATGAATGAAAGGTGGTAGATTTTATCTAATGTATTTTTGTAATGGGTAAACTTATGTACGATGAATATCAAATGATAGAAACTAATGGTCTGCATATAGCATGTTTTAGAAAGATAAGTAATCTAATATCCACAGATTTAAATATTTGGGTTATTTCTTGTTAAATGCAAGATCACAAGACATAATGCATAAATACACATTTAGAATATTTTTCGATTCAATTTATAAAAGGTCAAAACTAAAAAGAAACTGTTCTAAATTAAATATTTCTTCACAAGCAAGTATAAAAAAAATTTAATTGTTGGAATTAAAGCTCTTGCACTTATTTCTTGCATTATGCCATTTGACCGCCAAAGAAGTGAAGAGAGGTGAAATGACCAAACGTATGGATTAAAAGATAAATGAGTATGAAAGCAATTAATTATCAGTACAAGATTCAAGAACTGTGCAGCTGCTATGTACAACCCTGATGGCTAACATGTTTGAGAAAGATAGGAATAAGACAAAAAAGCATTCGGAAATGTTTTTAATTAGTGTTTAACGCCCATTATAATTTGAGAAAGGATTTTTTTTTAAGAAAGGAAGCGTTCCAGGCTCGCATTTGCCATTTATGAGGACTAAGGAAAACCTGGGAGGGCGGTTCTAAAGGAATTCGAACCCCAGATCTCCTGCTCACGAGTCCGTGCCTTAACGATCTCGGTCACTCGTGTCGGTTTTCGAAGAGTACGATACAGATCGAAAGATAAAAACTCACGCAAAAGATAACGCGAGAAATAACATTATTCCTTTTCTTGCTCTCGAATCCACCTAATTTGAAAAATATAATTTTTCAATATTGTGTATAATACATATGTTTAAATTTCACCCAAAAATGATTCATAGTTTTTAAATCACCTACATACAATAAATAGTAGTAATAGGTTATTTATTTCAACAATGGTTACCAGGTACTTATCTAGCGCACGGGTCTAGCCAGATGGTTCGTGTCCCTATTTACACATAAGATATGTTAAAGAAGAACACACAGAAACATAAAATTACATACCCACACTAAGTCATGCACTAAAATATTTACTTGAAGCACGGGCAACATAAATGCAAAATGTTTTTTCTGCAATCGAAAAAAGAGTATATGTTTACTTAATTCTAATGAATTTGAAAAGAGGAATTTGTGCATTCAGAGATAACAGAAAAAGTTTTAGGCTCAAACAAACAAAGGCTTAACTCTTCACAATGTGACCATTGTCAAATGTACTGTCAAACTCTCCACACACAGACGTGTCGTTAAATGTGGTATCTATCTCTCCATAACCAGGTCCGTCGAGCAGTCAAAATTTTCCTTCAGGTTTCCCGGAGAATGTTATTCTCATTCCTCTCTACGGCAGACCATCAATAAAGTAAAAGGTGTCATTACAAAAACAAACTCGTTACAACGAATAGAACATGCCCAAATATGCTGGAAGAATTTAGAGGTACGCTTTTAAAGAAAAAGTACCAACTTACGACATTTTATCTGAGGATAAGCACCGAAAACCATTTCTTCTCTTTTTTGGGACATCTCTTCGGGAAGGAAGGAAAAAAAATGTTAGGTGAAGCACATAAAACGTTAAAACTGGACTCACGAGGGTTGTAAAGTAAATTCGGATAAACGTCAATGCATTCCGTGTCTCAGCTTTAAAGTATAACGTCACTCAGTTTTACTTCACATTGCACCCTGTTTTATCTCAAGGTGTGGGAATAACATATATTGCATTTTTTTGTATGTTGATAAATGAGTTAAGAATAGTTTAAACACGTCTCTGTAACCAATTACATCCCTTTAATTAGTTAGCAATGTTTTAAGTTTCAATTAAAAAAAATGACAACTTTACTACTTTTTCTCCTTAGATACCACATTCCCTATGTCGAGCAATAAATATTAAACTTTTACCTGACGCAATCAGTCGAAAAAAATACCAAATGAAAAACACTGGCTGTGAAGGGATCAAATGGTGTTCATTGCAAGGATATCTTTGTTAGATAGGACTGGCTCATGTTGTTAATATTCTGCGAATGTCTACGTGTCGGAGCAGGGGAACTAATGCTAGTCGTGACTAGTTAGCCCGCATCATGACGCATCCTTCGATTTATGACACCTGCAAGCTCACGACTCTTTTTCACGCACGTGTATTGTGTTAATGGAAGTTTACTTGCATTTACCGGCGCATTGTTTAATTAATGATGTGCGAAGAGAGAGACAAACTATTTTCAATCACCGCTATGCTCTTTAATCGTAGGGCGGCGCCATTTGAGGAGAACACCTGCATTCAATAGATAACGTCTTGCTCAGTAGGAACAAACCTGAAGTACAAATGTATAGCTTAATATATCTATGTATATTTATATCCATATATGTTTATATCGTTTTAGAGAAGTAGGAAATAAATATAAAATATTGTTTAAATTACAGATATTTACACTCCAAAATGAATATACGAATATATGTACATATATTTTGGAGTGTAAATATCTGTTATATATATATATATATATATATATGCAATGGAAAAGATAAAATCATATTGTGGACGTTAGGAAACAGAACACTGCATCATAGATTATCTAGCTTTCAAGCCTCCCCCCCACCAAATGTTTGAGCCTATATATGCCCAAAATGCTTTGCAGGGCACGTTTTACCTATCTCAAAAGGTTCAGTAGAGCACCCCTCTGTTCCCTGTTTAATTTTTGCACATTTTTACTGAAACATCCACATGTATGAAAAGTTCATTAATACTTGAAAGGCGATAAGTATAAATAAATATGATATTTTTTACATTATATGAGATATGGTAAGTCTGCAGGCGTCTTCATCCTAAAATATAAACTTTTTCTTCCAATTGTACAATATTTAAAATAAGAAATAACATATCTGTCTCTAGTTCTCGTGTAATATTTATTATTTTTTCGGTTTAACTTTGTGAGAAAGTTACTTGCTATTGAACAAACTTAAAAATAAAATATGGTTTAATTGCCTTAAGCTTGGAAAGTGTGTATTATTTGAAAATCAAAATAGAACGTGTAAATTTAACAAATAAACAAAAACATTAAAGAATATATGCATTAACAATAAGAGTATTTAAAACTAGAGTTTTTAAAACTAAGGTTCGATATAAAGGCTGATTTGCTCCAAAGGACAAAATAGAAACAAGCAAATGAACCCATTTCGAACACAGCAAAACTGCAGCTTTTGTTTATATCGGAAACTCGAGTTGGTGTAGACTGTGTTTTGTTTATACCAAATCGAAGGCGTTGAAATAACAACGTGAAACTGTTTAGTCGGGGAGACCGGCTGGTCGCCAGTTATGAAGCGATTTATTTGCTGATCGTCATATTTTGTATCAGCGTATCGATAATTTAGTATTGATCGCTTTGGTGTTGTTGCCCACGTTTCATGACAATAATATCTCAGGGTTTTGCTCCAATTTTTTGTGCCTCGCGCTCAAAGGGACTAGGAAAGGACATTAACGGTGTTAATAACTAAGCAATGCCACATAATATATATGGTAATTTATTATTCGCAAGATCTTTCGTGTCCTCTGATGTTCTGCGTGTGATAGAACCTCAAATATAAATTTAACTGCCGCTACTTCAAAGGAGTGAGCTGAACTGATTCTATGAACTGCTGAGTTGAACTGAGTTTATGCGAACTTAGTACTGATGGTATGAACTGATACTCGCTGAGCATACGCCTCCTTATATATTCGATTCAAAATAACTAGCCATTGGCTTCACCAAGCCAAAAGGGGTCACAAAGAAGCGCAAGTTTCGCGCCTTGCCTTAAACACTCAAAATACACGTTAACTATCGCGTGGTTCAAATTCATTTGCCAACGCATCCCACCCGCTACTATTTGAAAGTTTAAAACTTTTTATATTGGTTTTTTTTAAAGTTAACTGTATAAAAGACTGGTGAGTTCATTACCCTAACATATTCGAAAGACTGGACTTTATTAACCCTCGCCATTGGAAGGTCTTTTAAGAAGTGGCATAGCACTTATCCCCTTTCCTTTGTATGGTGCTTTATTGCCTCCTTGGCTCTACCCGTTTCTAGCTCAGCTACAGTAGACAGTTACACCAGAGAACTTTCCCTTTTGACTGCATAGAATTAACAGGTTAATACTTCATGATACACATATATACAAAATATCTATATTAATAATTAAAATGCACAAAATATGATGATTAGCAGGCATACAACATATATATATATATATATATATATATATATATATATATATATATATTTTTTTTTTCAGTGGGGGTGGGTTTTGCATTTATTTAGTAACTATCGATGAGTGGAAACACGCTATAGCGAATACATTACGTACTATAGCCAAAATACATAAAAATTAAATGTGTCAAAATAGAAAATGTTATGTTACAGTTATATTATGTTTTTTTTAACATGCTAATTTGTGTAACGTAAAATGTATTAATTTAAAACGATATGAAAAATAGAGTCATTTATCTATTATTTGTCTACAGTTCTTTGTTTATTATTGCTGTTGTTAGCGAAGGTTTACGCAAGAGAGTTCGGTCAAAGTTACAAAGGCTGAATTTCACAAACACCGAGGGTAATCTTATATTTATCAGAAGAAATACAACAGATTCATTAATTTTAGGAATATTAAAATATTAAGTGTGTGTCAAACTTTTAATGTTGGCATTTTTTTTTTTTCAGATTGGGTTAATATTTATAAAATTTCGCTCGTTCATTTGTTAGCTAATATTGACATATAATTTTTATTAGTTCTGTAAGTTTATGCAATGCGCAATAAACGAGAATGATTGATTTTCTTCTCAATAGTGCATAAATTATTTTCTTAGCAGTATCCTTAATATATTCGGTTGATGACAACATTTTAGCAGTCACCAGTTTAATGACGCAGTGGCTACTAGAGTAATGTAATGCAACCTGTATTTAATGTAGTATTTTATTAACGATTTTACTAACAGTAAATATAGTTTATAATGCTGATATACAAAAAGCACATTTATTTCCTTAACCACAGAATAATTTGTTATGAACACTTTTGCAAAATAAATGCTCTATAAAGCTTTGTTCTTTATTGCAATAGCTGCCCAGCTCGATATTTAACCTCTTATTGCTAAACACTTGCTGGCCTGGCATGGTATCTGTCGAATTATGAGCAGCTATCGAATTAATCGGTAACATTTGCTCAGATCTTTTGGGCTCCACTCCATTGTTAGATGTATGTGAAGAGACAGTAAGTTACAGATTGTCATCATTAAGACATGCAATAGTTCTACCTGCTATGGGTTCTGTACGCCTCAGATGGACCTTAGGCATCAATGGCCGGTAATGTCAGCATTAAGAACGGCCACGTATTAAATTAGGTTATAGAGGTATTACAATTTCGTGAACTACAGCCCTAGACCCTCAGGTCATCAAAGAGTATGTTTCGATGTCAAATAATTATTGAAGAACAGTATTACAAATATACGAGGTGGTATCCACAATATTCGGGTATGGTGCTGCAATCTCGACAGCAGTTGCAGTAGAGTTTTGTACCGCTAGATGGCAACACTAGCACATCTGATGAGTGAGTGTTTAAAGTTTCATGCAGCTGGGTAGATGTGTTCAGATTCTATAGTACTTTTCATGATACTCTGTGTGTAGTGTGTGGTGATTTTACGATGGATCCAAGATTAAAACAGAGAGTGTGCATCAAATTCTGCGCAAATCATATGGTAAAATGCTACCGATACCCTCGCAATTATTTAAAAAATATTTGGGGGACAAAGCATGAGCCGTACACGTGTGTTTCAGTGGTATGCTCGGTTCAGGGCCGGCCGTACAGCTATTGAAGACGATGCTCACACCGGTAGGTCCATCAGTTGCACAACGCCTGACATTGTTGCCAAAGTTCAACACCTCGTTCGCGAGGATCGACGTCATACCATTGAAGATCTTACTCATTAAGTGGGAATTGGTTATGGGACATGCCAACGAATTTTAACTGATAAATTGGGCATGCATCATGTCGCCGCAAAATTTGTGCCAAGGTTCCTGACTGTTGATCAGAAAGCGCAGCGTGTTGAAGTTTGCACGGAGCTTCGTCAGGTCGTATCCGATGACCTAACCTTCTTGTCCAGGGTCATCACCGGCGACGAAAGCTGGATGTACGCTTATGACCCTGAGACGAAATAACAATACTCCCAGTGGAAGAACCCGAACTCCCCAAGACCAAAAAGCGAAACAAGTGAAGGGCAAAGTCAAGAGCATGCTCCTCGTTTTCTTTGATACCAAGTGGATTGTGCACAAAGAATTCGTCCCACCAAATCAAACAGTGAATTCCACGTACTACCGTGACGTTTTGCGACGGCTGCATGAAAATATCCGGAGACGACGGCCCGAACTTTGGCAACAAGGGAACTGACTGTTGCATCAAGATAATGCGCCGTGGCACAATTCCTTGTTCACCAGGAGCTTTTTGACGAAAAACAACACGGAGGTTGTCCCCCGCCCTTTGTACTCGCCTGATTTGGCACCCCGCGACTTCGCCCTATTCCCCAAACTGAAAATCAAGTAGAAAGGACGTCGATTCGACACAATTGCGAGGATTCAAGAAAAAACGCTGCCTGTGCTAAACACCCTCAAAGAGCATTACTTCCCATATGCACTTGGAAAATGGCAGAATCACTGGGACCGGTGTATATGAGTGGAAGGGAACTATTTCGAGGGTGAAGGGGTCATTAGTTTAAAAGTGAGTTTTTGACCAGATGGCAACACCAGTCCTGAATATTCTGCATACCATCTCGTAATTAGAACATGAGAACTCAGAGAAATTAAAGGAATTTTGCCAAGCAAGCTGCCTGTGGTTTGTATGATCCCGTATTGCCATTTCGGAAAAGTTCAAACTAAATTTTGGATACCTTTCTTATGACGGTCTCCATTCCTCTGATTTTCTTCGTCGTTGTAGATCAATGGCTAGCAATACCATCCTCCCATCTCGTCTGCCCAGCTATGGCTCGGTAAATACATTGGATGGAGTTCATTTTCATCAGATAGTCGCCCAGGTCCTTTGGAAACAATTGATTGCATTGACATCATTTATTTTTCAATTCTTCATTGTTGATTCTTTATCCCTAATAATATGTTACAAGTGCCGGCATATGGGGACATTGAGCTACCCCTAGAAACTGTATGAGGGGGATGAACTCCGTCAATCATTCAAAATTTCCTTTTAAAGATATTCTTATACATTCGTATTAATTCGATTACGAATAGATTTGCATTTACTATATTAATACAAAATAATAATTGTCTTGTTTTAAAATAGTTCGTTCTTTGTCTATCTCTCTTCCTTACTATAGATTCCATTATTTAATTCGATGTTTAACTCATTAATGTTAATGTTAAAATAGCTTATATTAAACATAAAGCCAGCGACAATGTGCGTGCACGCGCGCGCGTGTCTCTTGGCCTAACGTTTTGCATAAAGGAGAGAAGTTAATTATTTTTCACTCATCTACGCTTTTACTTCGAAACAAACGCGATTACTTTATTTAGTATTTATTATTAATCATGAATTTATTATATAAGAACAAAAAGAGTATTAAGTGAGTCAATCGACAGCGAAAAAATAGCTCTGAAGCTGAAAAACCCTTCCCGTCTGTGTTTATAAATCTGCAGAACCATCTCAACCCGCTAACGTAAGTAAGTGCAATTTTCAACACGTGCGCCAACTACAAAAACGAATAAAAGAAAAATTCAATACTGATGATGTGACACATTCTCTTGGTTATTATATGATAAAATTCTTAATGTAGATGCAGCTTTCAGTAAAATATCTAATAAAATCGTCGTGGCATATACGTGATATACATTTTTGAGGGTTCGTTAATATATCAATATTTGAAGGCGGGGTCATTGGTTGTTTAAAAAACGGTTAGCAGGATTAAGAAGGCGTCTTTAGATTACAGTATGCTGATATTATACCCTCTTAAAGGAAGTGTGAATAGCTGCTGGAAGAAAGTGCTAGTTGAGAAGTAACCATCAATTAGGTCAGACGTATGTAAGCAAGCCATATTCCTCCCGCTCATCGGACCAGTTTCCCTATATATATACATACATACATACATACATACATACATACATACATACATACATACATACATACATACATACATACATACATACATACATACATACATACATACATACATACATACATACATACATACATACATACAGGCATTTATAGTGTCGTGGCCATTTTACTCCCAAACAAAGAGGAAAATCACAAAAATGCTCCAGAAATATTTTGAAGTGCTCTTAGGGGGACGTAAGATAGCGACCTTAACTCATCCTTAAAATTACATTCTCACGGTCATTTAAAGGTCCTTTTTAATGGAATGGTATATTTTTCCCCGGGAATGTAAAGAGCATTAAATTTTCAGTATAAAATTTCAAATACATATATCAGCTAAGGGTGATAGATGATGAGATATTGAGCAAATAAGACAACAAATGTTTCTCTCGCTCTTTCACTTTATTGGCATCAATTTACGAACGTATAGTGCAGTTACAACCATAATTGAAACAATGTCATGTGCACATTATAAACAAGTTTAATTCAGTAAATGCTCGAAAGCATGACCACTAACTTCGGTGCATTTCCGAAAACGGGCTTCAAAAGATCGATGAACACGTCTCAATATTTCTTCACTGATCTTGCACAAGCATTCCTAATTTGTTTATGTAATTTACCAGGTGTATTTCATACTTCTTCATAAACTTTATATTTAATATATCCCCACAAGATAAAATCTGGAGCAGTGAGATCAGGGGAACGGACAGGCCAATGTAATGAGCTGGACAACCATCGTGTTTATACCATATTGCAGCCTGGTCCACAAGGGACACGTCTTCAAGCAACACTGGAAGTTCTTGGTCCAAAATTTTTCTTTTTTTCTGCCCATTAAGTTACCATCAATGAAGTATGATCCAATTATTCCCAAAACGCCACACCAAAAGTTCACGCTCCATTTCCGCTGATCCTTCTACTTCCCGTAACCATTTTGAATTTTCCGCTGCACAATAATGCATGTTATGTCGAATCACTTGAGCATGATTGGTGAATGTCGCCTCATCAGAAAATAAAATGTTGGAAAAGTTACAGTTTTGAATTTGTAGTAGCGCTCATTGGCAAAATTCAACACGCTTCTGTAAATCATCCCCATGGAGGGCTTGGTGTAAGATAACATGTAAGGATGGTATTTGTGACGCTTAAGTATTCGAAGAACAATCCTTTGAGAGATTCCCGAATCATGTTCCAATTGACGGGAACTTGCGTGAGGATTAGGGACAACTGCAGCTAATATAGCGACTTCCGAATTTTCCCCAGTAGCTCTTCTCATTCGATGGTGTTTTCTTGATGAGATACCTCCCGTTTGGGAGAATAAATTCGCAAGTTGTTGAAAACTTCTAACAGAAGGCTGCCTCCTTTCAGGATATCAATCTCCGTATAAGTTGACCACCACGGGTGGCCAAGGTTGTTAAGGCGCGGACTCGTGAGCGGGAGTTCTGGGGTTCGAATCCCCCCAGGACTGACCTCCATGACTGAGGTTTTTTTCAGGTTTTCCTCAGTCCTCATAAATGGCAAATGCCGGGGAGGTACCCTAAACTTAGGCCTGGAACGTTTCCTTCCTTAAAATTACTCTTTTCCCAATATATCATTTCATCTCATATATCATTAGTGTCCATCGCCTGTGGTGCCTCTGTAGCAAAAACGGGCGTTAAACACATTCATTCCGTATAAGTTGCAAGCTGTTCTAGCGTTCTTATGTGCCTCGCCATTAATGTAAACCAAAATCGGTCCATAATTGAAAGCGCAGTGGTACTGACTGAGAATAATGTTCTTTGAGGTTTGAATTGGCAATGATGAACACTA
Organism: Metallyticus violacea; assembly: GCA_030762175.1. Classification (NCBI taxonomy): domain Eukaryota; kingdom Metazoa; phylum Arthropoda; class Insecta; order Mantodea; family Metallyticidae; genus Metallyticus; species Metallyticus violacea. Next base: position 107,446,203 of record CM060831.1, read on the forward strand.
GTTTGTGTGCCAATGTCAACAAATGAGATCTCCGTATAAACAAATGAGCTCCCTTCATAGCAACAACAAAACAAAAGAGAGAAATGTGAAAGTTAAGTGAATAATATTTTCTGGCTTATTTGTCCAATATCTTATGATCTATCACCCCTAGGTATCATTTACCTCGATCTAGAAGATGTACTAGAACTTTTATACTCAAAATTGAATTCTCTTTCCATTCATGGGGAAAAAGTACACCATTCCATTTACAATTCTGACCTTGAGCTTGACAAGGACAAGTCAAAATCGCTATCTTATGTCCCCCTAAGAGCATTTAAAATGTTGTCTGAAGCATTTTTTACTTTCCTCTTCGTTTCGGAGTAAAATAACCACGACACTATAAATACCTCATCCTGTATACCTAGGTATATATAATCCGCACACCTGATATATAGCTATCGTATCTTCTCACTTTTGGATAAATAGAATGTTGTAATGAATCTTATGATGTGACTAGCAAATTATGGATGTTTGATTTTGATTTAACACAAAACCTGTCTTAATCCCTGCCAAGCGAGTTATAATTAATGTTTAGTTAGATGAATTACATAGGGCTACGATACCATACTTGAAGTCGTAGAGCATAATATCTGTGGACCAAAGAAGCCAGGTTCGCGATGTCTTTTTGTGGAGGAGTTGAATATTTGATGTCCTGATATCATTTGGTGCCATTACAACATGCAGATAAAAGTATGGCCAACGAATTCATAACACATAAGGAAATCCTTGGGCAGGCATTTGCACTGAAAAAGAGGTGCTTCGCTCAAGGAGGATGTAAGCATTATCATTGAATCATAAGATAAATTAAACAACCTGGACATAATGTAATGCTGTTAATCGTCAAAGAAAGTTATATTGACCTTAATATTAATTGTAATTTTAAACTTTGCACAGAAATAAAATGTTTATTAACATTGATTTTGAAAACATTAGAAGTATCTGAATTAGTGCTCATGTTAATTATTTTAATTGTTTTAAGAACTGTTTAATATCAGTTTCAGTTGTTGACCTCCAAAAGTATTCTGTATTGGCGTCCCAGGTTTTGATTCTTCCATATTCTAGATAACGGTTGCTTCCTCTCCTCAATATTTATAGAAGTCGACGTCGTTGCCTAGTGTTTTTCTTTCGTCTTCCTTTGGCATATTCTCATCGGAATCAAAAGGGAAATAATGGCCACCGGTTCTTTCAATGCTTCTGTATAGAGCCCAAAAATTTGAAAACTTCAAAATTGTATAATTTTACTATTTTGTTGCGATATTACTACTAGATGTACGTATTTCTGAATATATTCTAGGTTTTCATTGTTTCCTGTCATGTTTTTTCGTTATGAATTTAGTTTTAAACGTGATGCTTACTTTGATGCTATGCTCAACGATTTCATTCGTTGCTTCTTCCAGTTCTTAATCTACCGTAATGTTGCAAACAAGATAAGGTCACTTACGTTTCTATAATATTGTCATCTCTCGTCGTTTTAAATACCTCTTCAGTATAACATTTATTATCAAATTTTGGTATTAACGTCAGAAACCAAATACTCTCTCTAAACCAGAACATGAGTAAATACCTTCGTTGCCCCAAAAGCTATTCCCTCTTTAATCTCTCCTTGCTTGTGGTCTCCTTCCTTTCATTATCTGTTTTCATTAACTTTAAAATCTACCTCCCTAGCGCCTTAGTTTCCTTTCTCCTTTCTTACTACTTGGTAATTCCCCTATGTTCATTTGTTTCACAAATTTCTTCTCCCCCCTCTTTGTTACGTCATGTGCATACTTGTATTCTACAGAATTTAATTTATTTTAGTCTTTTTTTAATGGTGTTTAACGCCCGTTTTTACTACTGAGGCACCAAATGTGATGAACACTGGTGATATATGAAATGAAATAAAACATTCAGAAAGGATTTTTTTTAAGGAAGGAAACGTTCCAGGTCTAGGTTTAGAGTCCCTCCCCGGTATTTGCCATTTATGAGGAATGAGGAAAACCTGGAATAAAACCTCAGTCAGGGAGGACGGTCCTGGCAGGATTCGAACCCCAGACCTACCGCTCACGAGTCCTCACCTTGACGACCTCGGCCACCCGTGGCGGTTTATTTTAGTTTGCTTAGGCAGCTTTAAGGAATAATTAATTATTTTATCCTTGCTGTTTGCAGATAAGCATCAATAAATACCTAGCATTACATAAATTCCTTAGAAATATCTTTCTGATCAGCAAAAGTAATCTAACCTTAAGTCTTAACTAGACTATAATCTAGAGGATGGATTTATATTAATTTGTAAAAACATATGTGGATATACATAGTGAGCAGATTATGAGATTTTCATGCGTGGCGGCGGGGCTGCATGGGTCACGCACCCTGTACTCACGTCCGTGCGGCAACACGAATAAGCCCTATACCACTACAATTTGAATACAGGAACACTGACTAATAATATTACATTAATAATGTATCTTTAAAAAAAGGGCATATAAATCTTTCATCAGCAACTGCGCACCACTCATATTTTTTCGTCATCAAGGCTCCTCACACAGGAAGTTACGTTTTTCGAAGCTCCACTGTCGATTGTGTTGCGTATTAACATATCCACGTAAGTAAAACCAAGCTTCATCAGAAAACAAAATGAGATAGGGCTCAATAATTTTACCTGCAGATTATCAATAATCCACTCACAAAATCTAATCCTATATAGGCTTAAGTTCTTGCACTTTATGTTTTAACTTAAGAAACTTCGTGGCCGTTCTTACAGGGCCGCAGGAAATTCCCGATGGCTGAGCTAGACATTGAAGAGATATTCTGGTGAAGTTTCCTATAGGATGCCCGATGTCATCGAGTACTTCTTCTGTGAGCACTTTGCGTCGTCGTTTACTCTTTTTCTCTCAAATACTGCCCGTTTTCAGAAATGAGTTTACTTATTTATATATCCCAATACGACTTTGAACTCGATCATCAAGAGACATTTTTCTTCAAATAAGTAATCTCTTGAGAACTCGAACTGATTCTGTGTGCATATACGTGTGTGAAATAGAATGCTCAAGTCATAGCTTTGTTAGCACACTCTGTACACGGGCGTATTCAGTAGCATTTTAGCTCAGACTGATGATATATTCCCACTATTACTCGCAATTGCCGGCTATGGCCGACATCGCGTTTAAAGTTCAGCTGGCTAAATGGCAATAACATCTATAGTTTTTAATGCAAAATGAACGAAAAAAAAAAGTTTCTAAATTAACACCTTTAACTGCTCTCAACATTGCAATGGTGATATATTTCTGGAGTGTCTACTGGAGTTAACTCCAAGTTCATGTTCATCAAATGTGAATAAAACAACAATAAACTTCGGAATTTTTATATTCAGTGTTCTTAGAAAATGCAGGATCTATCTTCATTTTACTGCATCTGCAACATTAAGTTGTTCAACAATTTTATTCACAATTTCAAAATTTTAAGAAGCTGTAAGACACACGTATTCAATTTTGTGAACCTTTTGTCAAGGCAGGAACAATAATTTGGATATCACGTATGTCACTTATGTAATATTGCATACAATTGTTTTGAAGACTCCAGCAAAACTGTATTTTAGAGTAGATCCTAAATAGAGTTATGAGGGTAGGTCCATAAGTTTCCGGCCTCGCAAATTAGGATCATTGCCTTCACAAAATCCTTATCTGGTATCATACCTTATTGGGTGCCTAGACTTCTTTCCTCAGTCCAAAAACAGCAACGAGTCATCCGTTATCAGGAATTTTGGAGCTCTGACGTGGCAACAAGAGGGAGGTTCTGCAAACCAATGTTTACAGGAGATGAAACTATGATCCCTTGTCCAAAAGAGAATCACTGGAGAGGCGTAAAACTGGCGAAGCACCACCTCTAAAGGCCAAGGTTACTCAGTTAACCAAGAAGATCATGGCCACACTCTTTTGCGACTGCGAAGAAATACTCTTCCTTCAATTCAAGGAGAGGAACACCACAGTAAATGGAGAGTACTATGCTGGCCTACTGCACAGACTACGTGCTTTCATCAAAGAGAAAAGGCCAGGAAAGCTGAGCGGTACTGTGCGCCGTCTTCCCGACAACGCGCTCGTACACAGGGCTCTTGTAGCAAAGGAAACTGTGGAGAAAGGTGGCTTCAAGAGGATCAACCATCCACCATACGCCTAGATCTAGCTCCCAGTGACTATTTCCTGTTCTCAAAACTCAAGAAAGACCTTCGAGGAAGGAAACTGAATTCTGACGAAGGAGAGATGAATGCTGTTGATACCCATTTTGCAGACACGACTTCTGACTATTTTGGAGGAGAGGATTGAAATGTTAATTCAAAGATGTGAAAAGTGTATTGCAGTAAAGGATAACTATATAGTTTTTGTGTTTATCATATCTAGAAAACGGTTAAGCCGGAAACTTATGGAGCTACTTCGTACATAATGTCTATCCGCAGTCAAATGACAGGTGTGGCTTGAACAATTTGGTCACTACTGGCCAATTTGCTGCATTCATTGCGGAGCTTTTTGTGCATGCGCTTATTTTAAGTATAGTTCCAAATATCAAACTCAGGTAGCAATGATATTTGGGGATGCAATCTTTTTCTAAATGTAAATGATATTAGAGGATTTCAAAAATAAGATATATATATATATATATAAAGGAAGAAAAGCGTGTGTTCACACAGCAGAAGGATAATTTTAGGATAACAGCAGTCAAAACTCCTCATTAATACTTATAAAATATAATTGCACAGACTTGTTGATGTCTGGTGCATTCCTCTAAACTATCCAATTTAAATTATTTGGACCAGATTATGGTGATTTTAACAAACAAATTACAATTTTGTAATTACCTTACTTAATTTTATGTGTGTGTGTGCGTGTGTGTCATATGCCATTTGTTAAAAAAAATGTGTTACTAACGAGAAGAAAATGAGATGAAATAAACCGTTATCAGTCCATCTTCAATTGTTAATTAATGGATTTGTTTCATACTTTTTGTAGACTAAAAGTTTAAAATAGTCTTCTGTTATAAATGAATCACATTCTTTAAGATTGACATAGGCGACATAGGATATATCCATATCTCTATGTCAAATAATGTTTTCGAAGATGTGGTCCCAAAATGTTTTATATATATACTCGAAAGTCTCTATTTACATTTTTACGGTGTTCTAGCACCGGGAAGATACAAAGAAAATTTGTCCCAAGAAGATAGAAATCTCGTTTAAAAAAGGGCAGATCACGTCGAACAGAGAACCGTCGGAGAGGTTTTATTAAAGTTAATCAGAATTAATTATCATTATTTATTCACTTCTTCAAACAATAAAATTAACGGCTTTTAAACGAAGTATTCAGATTGAAAGAATAAACTGTATTTTATCCCTTTGGCAGAATGAATCTTGCAGTTTATTGAGTAGGTACATATTTCAAAATTACAGAAATAAATTGGTTTTGTGAAAAATAAGAAATTGTTGCCGAATATTGAAATTAATTTAAATGTTGTGGCATGTAATGTTCTTAAACTAAAAGGAGCGTCACTGGTAAATACAAGCCGCTCACTGGCAACTCAGTCCAACAGTCAATCAATTACTGACTTACTGGTCAGCCTTGCCCCGTGTTACGTCGGATCACAGTTTGGGTCTCTGTGATACTGCCGCTGCACGATTTTTCGTGTGTGGAAACATTTGCAGCGCCCACGCTTTCCCTTTCCTGCACTCCCCTCTCCAGTGTGGTCATCGCGAGGAACTTTTGTAACTGTGCAAGGTCTGTGAAAACGCACGACTTGCTTCTGTGACCTGCAGTAATGATACACGCTCGAGGTAGCCAAGGTCGAGACAATTAGTAGGCACAAGGCATCCTCGCATAGATATATACCCTTGTCTCACCACATAACAGACAATTAGTCATTTTATGATCTTTTTCTTTTCCCTGTTGCAGATATATAACTGCTATATTCTTCAGCCAATTTATGAAACTAAATTATTAACTACTCGAGATAACAAATGCCAAATGTACCTTTGCACAAGATGGCGGATGAAGATATAGCTAAGTATGTTGCTTTATCAGAGCTATGGAGTTCATGATGTAATAGTTCAATATGGCAAACTTTTTTGTTTTTCATATTTTACATGAGTTTAAATACAACTAGAATGTAATTTTGAATATACAGTTCCTCTTTACTTATTTAAAAATAAAACAAATGATAAATCAACTGATACATAACTGACCTTTTTTGAGGTTAAATTTAAAAGTATCAGTTACGAACGCTAACGCAAGAAGACACTTATGTCAGCAGTCTCCGGCAATACATTAATTATTGGAATGTCAACCAAGAGTGCCAAACTTTTATGCGAAGGTTGATCACTGATCCATGTCTTATTTATGTATTTTTTTATTTTTTATGTTTACATACTCACTTTTCAACATATTGCCCTGAAAGACTAAATGCATTTCTCCCAGTCCTCACCTGAACTTTTCACGACGTTTCTCCCTAATTGCTTCTTTAAATTTAATAATAAGACGGTTTGGCTTCTCTCTGCAAATAATAACATGACTTCATTTTAAAGTAAATTCGCAAGGTTATTTTTAGCATTTGAGTTTGTATTAGTACACAATGCAATGGCATACATTAATATGATAAATTTGTAAATTTTTCAAGTTGTGATAACACAGTTGCGGCCGCTCCATATAAGCAAGTGTTGCTTACTATTTGCTAAATTCAAGAATACATTTTTTTTCCTTCGCATTATGGTTCTGTAAATGAATCAGGACAAATGTTTGAAGTGCTCACTTATAATTATTTATGTTGAGCAGACCACACAACTGCGATCGAGTGTAAAAATTGCCAAAATATACCCTTATGATCTAGATGTTTCAAAATATATTCTCTAATTTAAAAGAACATGCAAAACGAATTTAATGGTTTTATTTGTTATACTTTTTTCGGAGATGTAAACTAATAGATTGACAACCAAAAAAGAAAAAGTAAAATCTAAAGAATTTCAAGACATATTTGAAACAGCAAATACTAGGATATATTCAAATAGTCCTTCCACTGCATTTACTTCAATACATCTATGTTGCAACATATAATAAATAACTTATGTATTGCCTGTCGTCCGCTAATAAAAAAGCCTTGCATATAGAAATTCGTTTTTTACTTCCCTTCAACTGAACAAATTAAAAATGAACAGTACCACTTGACTTCAATAGAAAATGTTTCTCCGAACTACCTGTGCAATGCAACACACACTGTTTGGTACGCTCTGTATTTGTACAAATATATCAAGCTTTTACCACTCTATTATCTCTCTCATCCCTCTCTGTCTCTCTCGCATGCTGCCCTCCTTCTCCTCCCCATAAATAATTTGGCAAGAAAGGGATTTTACCTTTTAAGAGTCAAGTCTATTTTGCTCATTTTATATAATAGGGAAAGAAGGGAGTTTTAGGGTTTTTAAAGAGAAAAATTAAAGATCACACCTCCAAGACATTCAACGGAGGAAAGAAAACTAGTTTAAATATAGAAAGCAATTTAGAATGTTTGAAAAGAAATTGTACTGAATATATGGAAAAATCATTAAAGCATACCCTATTAGAATATAACTACCAAATATGCTTATATATGCTCTAATATACCTAATTTTAATGAGTATTTTCATACAATAAAGTTTTATATATTTAACAGTAATTTGTCCTTATAAAATACATTAAATAATAAAAGCCCTAGCTCCAATGATAACGTTATATTATTATGGGACGCTATTGAGAAGTTTATTTCAACCACTACGAAGGAGTAGTATCATTTTAATAGTTTACCCTATTGTGCATTATTATTATTATTATTATTATTATTATTATTATTATTATTAATAATAATAATTTATGAGCATAAAATTGAAAAATTGAAATAACCGCAATTTGATGCATTTTACATCGATGACCATGATTACCCTGTCTCAAATTAATTTATTTAAAACCTCTCCGTACTGAGTATAAACATTTCTGGGTTATTCATTGACATTCTGCGCATACACATATACGTACATCGTACGTTCAACCCCAATATCTGCGGCTATAAGACCGCGATTTGTTCGGTCGGTGAAGTTTCTGTAACTTTATTGCTGATTTGGATTTATTTACGGACGCTCTTTAACATTTCAGGTCATCAACGTCCCATTTAATTCAGGGCGTGAAACGGCTGACAAATTTTGCTCAGAGGCCTCTTCTTTCAGGCTTGAGGTTCTTTTTCGTGTCGTAAATGTACGACACGGGACCGATGGCTTTACTTCCCTTCCGAAGGAAGCCATACAAAAATCCATTGATCCTGGCCGGATTTGAACCGCGATCTTGGGTTTAGAAGGCAAGTATGGTTGCCATTAGATCACCAGGACCGACATAACTTTATTGCAAAGCTATGAATTTTACATAATACTTTTTTCGAATAGTGATATAATTTTATATTACTCCTTATTCTTGTGAAATTGATATGTACATATGGGAAGCTCTTTTAAACTGTATCGATTTTTTAACATTAAAATGTAGTTAATTTACTGTTTATTCCAAACACAATTTCCTGAATTATTTTAATTATAAACTTTACCAATATATCTACATTCCGTTTTTTTTTTGAAGAGGATTTAAGAAAATAAATAATTGAATTACACATCTCACTAATTTTTGTTCAACGCACATAGTAAACATATTTGACTAAGATATAAACTAATAGAAAAAAGTATATTCAATATAAATTATAACAAAAATTATTACTTTATAACTGTGTATATATTTTATTAATTTGTCTATTTTCTATTCACATCGAGTTTGGCGCATTTTTCTGCAGTACATTTCAGTATGGTTTATTCTATTAAATATTTTTCTTTAAAATTGTTGTTTTATTCTATGACTATTCTGTCTTTTTTGTTCCTTTTGAGAATTCCCTGAGCTAACTTCCAAGTGTTGTGATTATCCTTTCTTGTAATAATAATAATAATAATAATAATAATAATAATAATAATAATAAACAAAATGCCCATTTAGTTACGCATATCCCCTATAGCATACTAGGCTTAAAGAAACTCTGACATATACAAATGGTAGTACGGCGAGCGTGGGAGGCTCTCTTGCAATAATTCATAATGTTAAAGTACATTCCGGTATACAAATGGATCTGTAAATACGAAGCCCAGTGAAACTTAAAACGCCCATACAATTAGTCAGTCCTAACCAGGAAGCACGTTTGTTTACTCTAACGAGTGAAAAATTAATGTTAGTAGCTTTGTTTCTCATTTTTTATATGTGTGATGAAAAAAAAAACATTACCTAAAACTTGTTCGGAGATAAGAACCTAACCTTTCTAACTGGCTAGTGGAAGGTTCTGGACATTCAGCATTGATAGATAAATGCCCCTTCTTTTAGTTATTGTTCCTTGGGAGTGCAGTTCTCAAGTCTTTTTATTTTAAAAGAAACCACATGATTCAAAAAGTCGTAAATCACTTGGAGCATTAATAGAAAGAATTTTTGTGTAAATGTGAAGCACCAAAAAATGCATAGCCTTTACTTCCTTAAGTGTAAATAGCATCAAGCTATCACAGTCATTAGTAAATGTTTACTTACATTTTAATTTTTTTAAATCATAATAATGCATAAGCGAGTATTCTTTTATGTTCATCGCAGAAAAAAATGTTGTTTTTCATTTATTGTTGAACAGTTAAACAGTATCTTGGGATACTGGTTTAACAAAAGTAACATTGCTTTTGAAGATGAAGCTTATGTTTAATATTTATTTAATATACAGAGGGTACCAAAATGTATACACATTTCAAGCAAAGAAAAAACTGTGTTAACTTAACAAAACTGAATTCACACAAATAGAAAATGATGAGCACTAATCGTGTTAAACTTTTACAGTTACAACACTTGCTCAAAAGGCCCACCATCGGCGTCGATACACTTTTGAGTACGTTGAACTGATTGAGCAACGGCTGCGAAAATGTCCTCAGCGATTGCAGCACATGCCGTTTCAATTTCTTCCCGAAGTGTTGCCAGTGTAGCTGGTTTTCTACGGTATACAAATCCTTAAAAGAGCTCCCCATAGGTAGAAGTCCAACGGAGTTAGATCTGGAAAACGTGGTGGAAACTCAATAGGACCTCTTCGTCCTACCCAGTGCCTTGGAAAATTGTCATCGAGGTACGCACATACATCTCCGTGGTAATGTGGTGGTGCACCATCCAGTTGCATACGGTACCATGAGTCTCAAATTTGTCTCGAATGCGTGCAATTGTTATTCGCGTTGGCGGTTCTGTTCTGTACACACGTTTCCATTGCCTTTGAACTTCAATAACATTCTCGATTTTTCAATAGCACTTCAAAATTGCTTTGCGCTGTTCCAACTATAATTTTGACCCCATTTTGTTGTAGCAGCGTTAACATAATGTAATGTGAGAGACATCTGTTTACAGAACATCATACGATAATCTTGGCTTCATTTGTTCATTGTTGATTTATTTGTCACGTAGCAACGCTATTATAATGCATGTGATTCACGTCTGTTTACAGAACGTCATGCTATACATTACTGCAGTTTTTTCGGTCCAACTTTGAAATATATTAAATAAATATATATACTGTGAAAGTGTGTATACATTTTTGGCACCCTTGGTATCATATTTTCAGAGACATATTTTCTTCAGATCTTTCGCTCAAAATGATTATGTAATGAAATAGAAATACATTTAGGAGACTGGTGAAAGATTATTGTATACCCTATACTTTCTACGAGTATTCATATTATAATGCGTGCACTTTCCAGAAAATTAAATGAACGTAAATTGTTGTTTTATAAAAAATACCTAATATGTTTACTGTATTGCAGAGTAACATAACAGCAGAATAAACAATTAATAGGTATAGTTGTAATAAATTGGCAATATGTGTCTAAATTTAAGGAGAATGGTTTTTAACACATAGAGCAATAAATAACTAAACATCTGCTATATTTAGACGAAAAGTTTGGCTGTTCCCAAGTACATTAGTTTTAAAATGCTTCCGGTTTTTGATACATTTCCACTAATCCGCTTTCTCCAAGTGAGTCGAATCGTGTCTATAGTCTTAGGGACAGGCCGAAAGAAAAATCTAACCCCTTTATATTTCTTCAATAGCCCATCTAATTCCTGCTTCCATTATTGTCCTTCTAAAACTTTGTCTCTAGAATAACAGCACCGATCAAAGTCTGGAATACATCTCACATATTTCTGGAAATTTCCAGAGACGAATAATGACATTATCATCATATTACGTAAACACATGTTTCTGTCGTAGAAAAGGTGAATAAAACACACATTGATCCTTGAAAAACAGAATGTTTCATTTTGAAATATGAATATTATTTTCACTCTGGTAATGTGTCAATATGAAAAAATAATTGTTAGCGGGGGGAATGGTAATGATTGTAACAATTTCTTCTTATAAAATACTTTACTTTTAAAAAAAATATAAACATCAGGAACATACTGGGATATTTCACAAAAATGGTTTATTGTCAACAGTTTAGAAGTCAGTTATGAACCGCTGGAGTTTCTCTTCTGCACATTCTCTGAGTTATTTTTCTCTTTCTCTTGTTCTTCCTTGCTCGAAGTACCGTCATGAACCTGTACTTGCTCGACAGGCAAACCAGGATAGGTAGGAAGTGCATAAGTGCCTGCAGATAAACATTCAAATAGGTTCATGTCATACACTAAAGAAGATAACATGCATAGTAAAAACTAACAAAGACACCGAGGGACCCTATGAAAAAAATAATAAACATGTATATATTCAGCTTACATCAACTATTTCAAAAAGAAGAACTCTTAACATTGAAGACATGCAGAATAAAGTAGAAATTCCGTTAATAGATAACAATAAGTTCTTATACAGGTTTTTACACAAAAGAATGATATTTCTTCAAAAGTTATAACAAATGCATTTCTCACGGTTGACAGGCAAAATACACTATCAGCAGCGGGAAGTTTCCAAGTTTCTCATTCGCTTCGAACAGTTTCATTTTCATCCTTACTGTAGGGCAGCGAAGCAGCAGGGGACGGCTTTCCGCGTGCTTCGTTTTGGTGTACAGTCTATGGTTACAATGTAGTATGTTTCGTGCACAGTTTATAAAAAGAGTATCACACAAAAATATTATTGCCAGGTGGTACCGCCAGTTTGTGGGAAATGGGTGCTTGTGTAAAGGCAATAAATTTCCCAGCAAACTCAGTTCTAGTAGTCTAGTGGTAACCATATTTGTCTCGTAGACAAAAGGTCGAAGTTAAATCCCTGTCAGGATCGGTTCATTTTTTAGACGTAAAACTCCTAAGTACAACTTCCTTCGCCAGGGGAGTAAAGAGTGGATCTCATGTCCTAAAAAAGTGGCTCATAAAATAGCCTCAAGCAAGAGGCCTCTGAGCAATATTTGTCCTTCACTTCACGCTCTGAATTGAAAGGTACCTGGTGACCTGAGATGTGAAAGAGTTTTCGTAAATAAACCAAATAAAGAAAGAAAGAAAAATCACTACCAAATTCTGGCCTTTTCACTTTGTCTGCAACTGCAAGGGGCTGCATCAATAGAATAATTTAGAGTTTAGAACATATCTTCTAATACATCTTTTATACCATAATTTTTGGCATGACAAATATCCTGCTTGTTCTAGTCACTTACTTACGGGGTCTAACTGAAGTGCCTTACGCACTTTTTCAATGTTGTCATCAGATACAGAGGTCGACCAGGACTCTTTCCTTTACACAAGCATCCAATTTTCACACACACTGTCGGTGTCATTTTAAACAGTGCATGAAACTCTCATAACATTGTAATTACAGATCTGGACACCTCAAAACAAAACACCTCCTACTGCGACGTCAACTTGAAAACTGGCTCAACAAGGAGCATGAGAGGTGAAATGCTGGTAGCGCATGAGAAAGTTGAAAAGTTCCCACTGCTGCTCGTGAAACGTGTTATTAACTTTTGAAAGCGCACCAATCTTTTGTGTATATCCTACCCTCTGTTTTATAAGAATTTGAGTGATTATAAGAGTTATTTATAGGTAAATAAGGGATTATTAGTTTCGAATAAACAGTTTTATAAGAATGTTAAATATGATATAAGCCTCCATTTGTAATCAAAGAATGTGTTACTTTATTTTAACTAAATATGTAAGATAAATGTTTAGAGCGAACGAAGTGCTAACTCTTAAAAATATCAGTTACTGTTTAGGGGCTTAATTGAGCTTTTATTTCAGATTAAGCAGAGATAATTGTGTCCAATGAGTTTGTAGAATAAGAGGCGGAATTTGGGGAAATTTATAAATTTACTTATTAAGTCGATTTAAGCTTTACTTTGGTTTGTTAAAAATATACGATTTTACTTTGATATAGAGGTATGCATAGAATCAATTTATAATATTGTTGAATTGCTTATCACGATAAAAATCAAATATAAAAATAAGGATATGAATACCATATTGAGGCATTAAAAGTTCACTGTCATTTTTTAAAATAAATAACCTAGTTACAATGCATGTCATTCTTTTTTCTTTAACGATGATACAACATTCAATGCAAATCTATTTGATATGTTATGGAGCTACTTTGAGAAACGTATTATTTATATAATAATGAACCTTAGCTAATTTATTTGTTCACTTGAACTTTACATATGTTCAATCTATAGCTAGACTTTGTACATAAATACATTGTTTGTGTGGGTTGTGAATGTATATGTCACAGTAATAATGCAATGTTTGGTATTATAGAGCTCGCTCGCGCCGTAAGACGAAGGATTATAAATTTCCATTAACTATACAATTCTACTTTATTAGTAAGTATTGTACATCTCGAGTTGAAAATGAGAATTATTCTATACTAGCTTAAAATATTTCCATGTTTTTTTAATTTGCCCTCAGACGATAATGTATGTTGCACGAACTCCACAAATTTTGACACTCAATATTATCTACTAGTTCATAATTAAGGTAAAGGAGAATTCCCAACATCAATTTTACGATATGAACTATAAATACTTCGGGATGCTGGTTATGATCAGTTCAGTGTCTTTTAGCCATTTGAAACCTAGTTAGAAATTTTAGTTGTTACCGATGTGACTGAATGTCTGTTGATACTTACTGTAGTGGTAGTGAAATGGCAGATGCTGTCCATGAGGAAAACGTAGGTTGTTGGGATAATGATGCAAATTTTGAGGAAGATGTAATGGTGAGGATTTTTCATTGTTATGTTGTTCGTGGTGGTCACCATGGTGAATACTAATGCTGCCATAGTTTACAACATTATGGAATACGTGAGGCTTGCTTGGTATTTTTCGACTTTGAGGTAAAATGTCACGTTCATATTGAAGATACTTTGAGGCATAGTGCTGCTCTGATGTAGGCTGGTGGTGTATGGAGTTCAAGAAGTGGTCAGGGGGAGATGGTATGAAAGGCGTCGCGTAATTTTTGTACGAATACGTGCCGGCATACGGATAACCATGGTTGACCATATACTGATAAGAGGGAACGGGAGATGGTGTAAAATGATGTTCAAAAGAATTGAAATGGAAATGGTCAGGAGGTGGAACTGGAGGTCCAAATGATGCCACGAAATGGGACGCAGAGACTTCCTTGTCGTCGACTCTCGTTTCCTCTGCTGGAAGGCTGTTTAACGAAAGATTACTACTGGAATTGACCCCGTTGCTGATGCTGATTTCCGGCTCTTGTATACACAGAGTTATAACTAGAAAATGTGCCAGTATTTGAACATGCAGATCAGTCTGAAACAACCAAATGGCCAGTGCTCAAATTCAAAGCATAGGAAATATTTATGAAGTATTGAAAGTGGCAAAATAAAATCAATTTAAAGGGTGAATCCTACAATCTTTTAGATGAACCGTTCCTTTCTTCAAAGAAATATTTCGCGTATTTCTCTCTAGAGAGAGCATGAAAGAAGCACCAAAAACTTTGGAATATTTTACCAATATTGGTATTTAAACTTATTTGGAATTGAAATATAAGGTATTTTATTATACTTCAGTTTACAATGTAATTTTATAGCGCTGAAAGAAACCATAGTGGTTATGTTCGTTGAGTGTGCGCAATGATGAAATCAGCTATTATTAATTTTATTCCAGCCTGAAATGTTTCCAGGGCTGCCAACTTATGAAAATAAGTCTTAGATAACGGTTAAATTCTTATCATTTAATATTACTAATCGCAATACGATCTGATTTTGAAAGAACCATGAGGATGTTCCATATTAGACCAAAACTAAGAACAATATATTTTAAGTACTTGTAAATAATTTTAGTATGAGATGTCTAAAATATATATTATCAATATAATAAAAATGTAAATATATCTAAAATACGTATCTGATCAATTTCAATACTAAACTGGTCAATGTTGGTCCCCTTGTAACTTCAAATATGTTCCGTTGATGGTTATACGAGGAGAAACAGTAATGAACATCTTGAGTATTCTATTATCTTCCTGAATACAGAATCTGCCACTGCGATTGTCTTTAAGACACAAAAAGGGAATACAAAATTTCCCCTAATAGTTAATGAGGTTTTAAAATATAAGATACTTAAGATTTAGGTGTGTGAAGCATAATTAAACACCACAATGTGAACTTTGTTTGAAGCCTAATAATAAGAAATAGCACAGATAACACAATAAATAAAAATGGAACGCTTTGTGGCTTCAGTTTCTTTCATTTGTATTCATGTGACTGAGAGCTATATATTGAGTTTTTATTAATTAAATACCATACATTTTAAACTAACGTAAACTGCAAATAGCGAAGAAATGGTTTTTATGATATTCTTTCAGAATATACCTTATCAGCAATAATGCTACGTAAGTGCAAAGAGGGTTAGAATAAGTTTTTAAGAATATCCATAAACAAATCGCTTCTGAAGCACAAGTAGATCATAATTGAACATATACTAAAAATTACGTCATAAGAGCGAAAGAAAAAGTATCATTCAGATAAAAAATTGACAATAAGAAGGAAAAAGATTGTGTGGATTATTGAGAAAATACACCAAATAAAGGGAAAAAATAGCATTACAACAATAGTTGCCAACTTCGTGTACAATAAGAATGCAAATGTGGTTGTTAGGCACCATTTTGAAATACCTTAAGTCATGCTTAAATTTCCCTTGCACCTTTAATGTTAATTATGTACACAGGTGTTTCACTATTGCTTTCTTGTATTTCAAAATTCCTACAAAATGCTCTTTGCTGAGAAGTTTTCGTTAGGGACTATTGGGATTTGGTACACAATATCAATATAAATAGTGTCTAAAACTGTGCATTTTACGGATTTTAAGTGTTTTAAGTCGTTATGTTCATAACTTGCAAATAGTTTAGTTAATTTAAGAAATGCTAGATATCTACCTAGCATAAATACATTATCATACGATACTACAAAATCATACATTTTGTTTAAGCCTCGTTCATAAATGAGTTTTTAAAGCTATAGGAACAAAAATTGTTACAAATGCTCATTGTACGCTTTTGAAACTTATTTAGGAAAAATATATATTATTTTAACAATTGTACGCCTACTGTTATATGGTTATGGACTTTAATTCACAAGGGATCTGAAGAAACGTTTATCTTTTGTGTAAATTTGAAAATACTTAGCTCTCTTAGTTCAATTTTCCTTCTTAACTTTTGATTATTTGCAATAGCCTTAAGCCTTTGTTGTGCTCTAAGTTGTACTTAACATATCACACATTGACACACTTAAGCACTTACACTTCCTATGATAAAGCTCATGCTAAGAATTCACAAAACACATGGTTTTCTTTGCAAAATTTTCCTACCTTATATCCCATGTTTTGAGCTGGCACTGCAAAGAGACAGGCATTACATCTGGAAGTCGACACACGGATCCTTGAAGTTATATACTCCAGAAGGGTTGCGAGATGCGTCCCTAGTAATGTGTCAACAGCAGATGTTTGTCACGGGCGATGGAAACAATTGCAGCACAAAACACTTTCATTATAAAGCAGGATGGCGACAGTTCGAAAGACAGGACACTTGCAAGTTGCATTTCGTCAAACATTTCCGTTTGTTTACCGGCAAAAAGGAAATGGTGTGGATTTCAGTTGTTTCTTCTAGTTGCATATACATCTGCATTGAAGTAAATTTCATTTCCGTTAACTCTCTACAGTTACATTATTTAGGAGGCGGTCTATATAGAGTGGTCAGGAACTCTTCTACTTTCAGAATTGTTCATGGATGTTGGATGAGTTTTTTATATAAAGAATCATGGTCTCCGATGACTCATTGCTGAGTTGTTGCATATGTTTTGTTCTTCAAACTCAATGATATTTTGTATTACTCGGCATTTGTTTCGTTTTTCGAAATCAATGAACTTGTCTAGTAGGCACAATAGAACGTGTCCTACCAGGTTTCCTGGAGGACATTCTTCTGGTAATTTATATGATTTAAACATGACGGGGCATCAGCACACCATAAGGGAGATGTTAGAGATGATGCTCAGTTTGGTCAAAGAAGAATTAATCGCGGTGGTTTTGTACCATTGACAGTTCGGCCACCGGATCTCACGTTGATGAACTTTCTGAGTACTTTTGAAGAGCTTAGTTTACTTTAAAGAAACAGTCTGTATCTGACAAATAAGTATATCGTCCTAAAGTTTCCTCCTTATTAATTGTAATGTTTCATAATTTGTCGGTTATCTGTTCCCTAGTACTGTTTTTATTAATGATGTTAGAATCTGATGAGTATTGCAATATTCCCCTTTGTTATGTATTAGAATCTATCACCATCCAAGAGTAAAGTTATATGTCTAACAGTTAAATATTAAATTAATATAATACCTTCGGTTTCTTGTGTCAAAAGAGCCAACATTCCTGAACAACTTCGGAAATGTGAATAGAATTCAGATCCATCCCCATTTATACCATAAATATGGTTCTTTATTAAAACTGACCTTAAAAGTTTAAATTTCAAACGAGAGAACTGTTAATATCCGAACTCCTCTCACATATTTCAAATCATATAGTGCAAAGAATCAGCAATTTTAAAACTTTTAAATGTTAATTCTTGTTTGCAGTGTATTCCCTGAATATTAGCCACGCATCTAAATAGAGAGTCTTTAGTGAGTATGGACAGCATCCATTTCAAATCCTAAATGTTGACACGAATCCCAATTCAGGCAAGGAAGTTCACAATCAATGGAAGTTTTCTGTGAACAATTAGGTTGAAACTATTGATGATCATGATGTAGTTTAACTATAAACCCTTTTGAAACTAAAATATTGCTACTCTTACAGAGTAATGTTCTATTGCTCGTAATATTGCTGAAGGATCTAAAAAGACACAGGATATTCAAAACTGGAGTAAATGTGTTGCTGTCCTTAGAAAGGAAAGTCTTTCTGCTAAAAGAAATTGCTACAGTGACTTCATAACTAAAATTGATTGTAGAAAGGATGGTAAAATGGATTTCAATTTTTTGAATCAGTTACAGAATAAATCTTATATTCCCTCTAGAGGGCCTTTGAAAATTGGCAGAAGGTTTTTAACTATTGACAAGGATATTTCCAAAGCTTTTAACTCTTTTTATTCTCTTAAACAATGCTTGGAGAAAAGATCTTAAGGCCCAGCAGAAATTTATGAAATTTATGAAATTTGTGAAATTGCCTCATCCCAACCTTTAGGACATGAAGTTTTTCTTTGAAACTTCGACATTTCAGAACTTAAAGAAGCTATTAGACACATAAATGTGGAAAGAGTCTGGCCCGATAATTTCCACCTGGGGCATTCTGGGGTCCCTGCAGCCAGCAGAAAGGCAGCTATTATCCCTATTTATAAAAAGGACAAACCCATGGACGATTTTAAGAGTTATCGTCCTATCTCATTGGTAAGTATTTTGTCTAAGATAATTGAAAGAGTGATTTTATCACTCCTATAATGGTATCTTGTATCAAATAACCCAGGCTGGATTTAGAAAATACCACTCAACCGGTCAACAGGTTACTTATCTAAGCCAGTTCATAAAGGATGCTCTTGACCAGAGACACGCTGTTTTGACTGTGTTTGTGGATTTTGAGGCCGCTTTTAATAGCGTTTGATGGCTCAAGTGCATTCAAAAATTACAGAGCCTGGATGCATGTAACAATATAGTTTATGGATTAAGAACTTTCTTTCACAGCGTTTTTTGTGCTACTCGTTTGGATGATGTCATATACAGCTTTAAGCAGAGAGAAACTGGTTTACATCAGGGTACTGTGATCAGCTCCACCTTATTCAACATCTTTCTTAATGAGCTTTCCAACATCTTGACTTCCGATGGACTTACTAACACTACCCTGTTTGCGGATGACTTGGCCATCTGGTACAGTACATTAAAAAAAAAAAAAAGACGAAGCCAAACTAAATACCACCCTGAATTTGATTCTTGAGAGACCGGCTTACTGGTGTGTAGAAAATAATGTTAGGATAAACCTAAAGAAGACTACTAGCCAACTCTTTACCTTATACAGGCAACCCTTTCTCCTCACCTCGTCTATAGAGGTACCGTCCAACAATATAATGAGGTTTCTACCTATTTGGGTTGCGTCTTTGATGACAAACTAAAATGGATCAAACATGTTCAAATGTATCAAAAGCAAGGAAGAGACTTCCAGTTCTTAAAACATTGCCCGGAGTGAAATGGGGTTGTAATCCAGAAATCATGAACACAATCTACAAGATTTATATACAGTATTGATTTGCGCATCAGATAGTGTCGTGAAACCTTTTGACACTTTCCAAAATCAGATACTGCGCTTGATCACTGGGGGAGTAAAGACTACCCCCGTGCTGACTACGCAGTTACTGTGCAACCAACAGCCCTCAACTACCAGAGTAGGTCCATAAGTTTCCGGCCTAACCATATTCTAGGTATGATAAAGACAAGAACTATATTTCACTTTTCAATATAGTTACTCTTAATTGCAATACACTTCTCACATATTTGCATTAACATTTCAACCGCCCCTCAAAAAAAGTCAGAAGTCTTGTCTGCAAAATTGGCATAAACAGCATTCATCTCTTCTTCGTCACACTTAAAGTTCCTTCCTCGAAGGTCCTTTTAGTTTTGAGAAAGAGAAATAGTCTGGGGGCTGGTTCTGGGCTATAGGGTGAATGATCGATCTCCTTGAAGCCACATTTCTTCACAGCTTTCTGTGCAACAACTGTGTGCACAGGCGCGTTGTCGTGAAGACAGCGCACACTGCCGCTCAGTTTTCCTTGCCTTTTCTCTTTTATGGAAGTGCGTAGTCTGTGCAGTAGGCCAGCATAGTACTCCCCATTTACTGTGTTGTTCCTCTCCTTGGAGTCAATGACGAGTATTTCTTCACGGTCTCGAAAGATTGTGACCATGATCTTCTTGGTTAACTGGGTGACCTTGTTCTTTAGAGGCGGTGCTTCGCAGTTTTACGCCATTCATTGATTCTCTTTTGGACAAAGGATCATAGTAGAGGACCATAGTTTCATCTCCTGTAACAATGGTTTGCAGAATTTCTCTCGTTGCCACGTCAGAGTTCCAAAATTCCTGATAACGGATGACTCGTTCCTGTTTTTGGACTGAGAAAAGAAGTCTAGGCACTAACCTTATTCGTTAAATATGCAGTGATATTTCGAAGGACTGTAGTTTTAGAACTTTGCTGCTATTTCTGTAACTTTGACCGCTGGTATTCATAATTTCTCCCTCCACAAGAGCGATGTTTTAGGCGTGAGCACCTCCAAAGGCCGACCAGCACGCTCTTCATCTTCAATGCTTTCTCGATCCATTCGTAAAAGTTTGGCCCATTGTTTTACGGTAGAATATGAGGGGGGTGCTTTCCCATATACAGCACCCAATCGCTGTTTAATTTCATTTGGAATAAGTTCCTTTTTTGAAGTACTTAATAACAGCTGGATATTCCATTTTAAACATGTCAAAATCTTCTACACATAGCCTTCTTTGTGCAAATATATCTGAACAACTGAACACAACGGGGTGGAAGTTACAGCTGAAATTATTTACGTAATAGATAAGATATGACACCAGATAAAGGTTTTGTGAGGGCGATAATCCTTATCTGCAAGGCCGGAAACTAATGGACATTCCATCGCAATGTGATGCAGAGGAGTGCAGCTATTCTTTACAATAGACTGGTTAGACTCCCAAGTACTCCTTTCTGGAGGGATTACGACTGTAACAAAGTGCGTAATCTAAAGACTGAGAAGGGATTTGTTCTATTCGTTCTGAGAACGTTCAATACAATGTGATTAATGATGCATCCTACGAACTTTTGTGATGATGATGATGATGATGATGATGATGATGATGATTATTGCTTAAAGGGCGCAAAACTACTAGGTCATTAGCGCCCATGCGAAATTTTGTCTTTTGTTAATCCATTGGAGCATGTGGAACTTGATGTCAGATTGGACTTGGCTCTGAATGTGAAAAAACGTGACCTTTCTGTATTCTGTGATATTGCCTTGGAAATTATTAACTCTGGTTTCCCTCCTGATGAATGGCTTCATGTTTGCTGATGGGTCGCTGTTAGGTTTTCTCAAGGTGCCAGTGTTTTAGTGATTTTTGTTCTATTTACTTGCCTATTGGGTCATTTACAACTTATTTCGATGGGGAACTTGGGGCTATACATGTAGCCTTCCAACAACTTGCTGCCCGTCTTGGGAAGGTAGTAGTAATCTTTCCAGATTCTACTTCTGCTTCTGCTTCTACTTCTACTTCTACTTCTGCTCTGCAGGCTTTGTGAAGTGTCAGTGAAGAGTACGAGCTCCCGTGTACAGAACTGTAGGAAATGTTTGAAAGAGATTGAGTTGCTTTACAGTGGGTATCGCCTCACTGCGGATTTCAGGGAAACGAGAAGGAGGATTTTCTGGCGAAAAAAAGGAAATGGTATTCTTCAAAAGACTTGCAGAGTCTTGCCACTCTGCTAAAGATAAGTCTTGGAGTATGCTTTGTGGATCCTACTGTGTCCCCGATTTACCTCACGCTGCAGCAGCGGCACTATTTAAACTTTTGACCGGATATGACTGTCTTGGTATTATTTGTATCGTTTTAACCTAGCTACTTTGCCTGATTGCGTTTTGTGTACTTCTAGAAAACATGACTGCTGCTCATCTGAACGACTGTTCTGCACTAAACAATTTGGACTGTACTGTTGAAAAATATTGCAGAGCCGTTGGTATAATGAACTAATGGTTAATGACTTGGCATTTGTTAAATAAAATTATTGCTACTATTTTCACTCTTGTAATTTTGGTTCACTTCATACAAAATATAAATGTTCTGCATTTTAAATTCATTTTTTTAGATATTTAGAATAATTATGAGTATTAATTGAATAAGTATATTGAATTTTATTAAGTTATGCTCTACCTTATTATTAAATCATGTTTCTAGTATACCTCTAGAGCTCATTACATTTATATTATGTCTCCCCATAGTGACAACTACAAATATCAACGGAAAATTTTTGTAAATTATATAGAAATGATAGTTGAAGTTATGATATTGTAGCAAGTAGTGTAGCAGTTTTATCTGGCCCACAAAAACTCCCTGAAATAAATACTAATATCAGCATTTAACTATTAACAAAATTAATATAATTGTAGCGACAACCCGCTACCATCATTAAACAAACCTGCCACAGTTAACAACATAGAATAAGTACTAATATATAATATAATATACTTAAGACTGAATAAACTAGATAGCACCTCATGTATTATACGTTAATGACCTGAACCCGACGGCAGGTATAAATAGGCCGGCCAAGGCTGTCCAGAGCCAGTTACATTATAGGTAAACAATGGAACATTCTCCTGCAAGTTAACGATGTATTAAAAAAATCTTAGTTAAATACCTTAAACCACATTGTACATATAACGTTTAGTAACTAGCAATACTATAATTAATCTCATGTAGCTTAACCAAACACCATCAACACCTAGACATCTTATGCGCATTACACACACCATACATAACAAACCACAACGAACATTCAACCTACTAATTATCTAATAAGTAAATATCTAACCAACAGAGAGCGAGCAGCACAACACCACTGTCATACAAGAACAGTACCCTCTCCTACTGGCAGCCATAGGCGCCGGATCAGCCCGCCGGCCAAGGCCTTACACACCCGCTTGAGGCCACTAGCAGGTAAGTGAGCATGTAAATTACACTTAAGTAGGCATTAAAGCATGATACCTCACACCACTGTCCTTCTTGCACGAGCATGTAATCCGCCACTAACAGCTAGGTTCTGTTCTGGGCCTATACAAGTCCAGGACCTAGCCCACCTCTGTCCGTCTCACTCTCTTGTGAGCGGGCATCTTTTAGTGTGCACCCACTAATCTCAGGTTGCTTCGGCGGTACCTGACGCACCTCACCGGCTTCCCAACCAGCCCCGTAGAGTAGAAGTTGTGCATGGTGGGGGGGGGCGATGTAGATCCACCTCGGATGATCGTCACCTGGGTAGGCGGAGGAGGGGCCCACCAAAAAAAAAATCCGGAGCCTGTTCGTATCATTAGCCTGTTCTATTTGGTGAACTCAATTAAGGCACCATACCGGCTTTAATTTTAGGCGACTCAGCCCGTCTCGCCCTTCCGTCCTGGCCTGACGATCCCAGACAGCGTTACTCCAAGCGGAGCCTCGTCGGTATTGGCTAAACTGTTGATACCCTTATCGTCCGATATGACGAACCCCAGCGCATACTATGTGAGTCACCTCACCAAAGGAAAGTTGGGGTTGGGCAAGCGGTGACATAACCGGCTGGTGAAGCAGCTTGCACGCAACTATGGGCAACATCAGGTCCAAAACAACAATTATAACCATATATTGATTGGGATAAAGGATTTCAATTTGTTCAAAAATGTTATAAGAGCAATTGGTTGCCAGCTAGAAAATTCTGAGAAAGAAACATAGCTGTAACTTTGTTATTTTCTTCCTAACTAAAAAGTGCTTGAGCCTTATTATTAGTATTGAATATAGCGAGGGTGCGAAGAGGTCATAACAATTGCTTGGCCTTCAGAAGGAAATGACAACCTTCTACAAACAGATTCAAGGTCGAGAAGTCCCGTGTAGGCCCAGAACAAAAGATTCTAGGAGAGATTTTGTCCGTGTTATTGGATAGAAAAGTTGCATGGTAAAATTGCACGAGATTGTGCCGTTGGATAACATAAGTAGGGTAGATTGTATGTAGCAACAAATGAAATTGGCGCTACTCAGGAATGATTTTATTTGCTGAGATGGAAGCGATACGAAATCGCTGACCAATGGGAAGTGTTACAGGCGATATTTTTAAAAATGTAAGATAGTTGATGCATTATAAGACCGAAATGAAGAAGTTTTGTTGAAAGTGACGAAAATTGCTGGGCGCGGTAAGTTTCGTGGAGTCTTCTCTAATATAAAGTCCGGTGAGTTGATCGGAATTTTCTAAATCATGCATTACCGCAAGTTTGTTGAAGTATTCTAAAGTACACAGTTCGGCGATTTATCTTGCATCAGAGATTAGAAGTCACTGCCATTTAAGCATTTTTTGCCGTCCGCACTTCTATAAGAAGTTGCAGTGCAGTTTAGTACGAAGTATGAGAACGGCTTAGACTGATGAACTGCACTTCAAGTGTCAAGATGAGAATACAAGTTAAATCCGCAACGGGATTGTGGGCGTGCCTTGCGTGTCGGGTAGAATTTAAATGCATCGCGAGCTGTAAACTGAAGCGTTAAGGTTTAATAACTGCTTCCACAAAAGTGAGCATGGAGAGATTCGTGCACTTAGTAACGCAACAAACTTGCAACATTTCTTGAGGAAGATATATACATACCTCATCAATGAGGATTATCGCCTTCACAAAATCCTTATTTGCTGTCATATGTTATCCGTTAAGTAAATAATTGCAACTGTAACTTCGCTCCGCTGTGTTCAGTTGTTCAGATACAGTTGCTTTAAAAACGACGTGTAGAAGATTGTGACGTGTTTGAAATGGAGTGTCGAGCTATTATTAAGTTCTTCATAAAAGAACGACTTATTCCAAATGAAATTGAACAGCGATTGACGGTATATATGGGGAAGCATTTTCCTCATATTCTACCGTAAAAGAACGGGCCAAACTTTTACGAATCGGTCGAGAAAGCGTTGAAGACGAAGCGTGTGCAGGTCGGTCCTTGGAGGTGCTCACTCCTGAAAACATCGCTCTTGTGGAAGAAGAAATTATGAAAAACCGGCGGCTGAAAGATACAGAAATAACAGCAAGGTTGGGTCTTTCTAAAACAACAGTCACAATAATTGGAACATTTAATCCTGAATAAGGTTAATGGAAGATGGGTGCCTAGACTTCTTTCCTCAGTCCAAAAACAGCAACGAGTCATCGTTATCAAGAATTTTTGGAGCTCTGCTGTGGAAATGATAGATAAGTTCTGCAAACTACTGTTGCATCAGATGGTTCTCTATTATGATCTCTTGTCCAAAAGAGAATCAATGGAGTGACGTAAAACTGGTGAAGTACTGCCTCTAAAGGCCAAGGTCACTCAGACAACCAAAAAGACCATGGCCACAATCTTTTGGGACTGTGAAGGAATACTCTTCATTGACTTCAAGGAGAGGAACACCACAGTAAATGGGGAATACTGTGCTGACCTACCAAACAGACTACATGCTTCCATCAAAGAGAAGAGGCGAGGAAAGCTGAGTGGTGTAGTGCACCTTCCTCACGACAGCACGCCTGTGCACACAGCTCTTGTTGCAAAGGAAGCTGTGAAGAAATATGGCTTCTTGGAGCGATACTACAGCCCAGATCAAGCTCCCAGTGACTATTTCCTGTTCTCAAAACTCAAGAAGGAACTTCGAGGAAGGAAATTTAAGTGTAACGAAGAAGTGATGGATGTTGTTTATGCCCATTTTGCAGACAAGACATCTGACTATTTGGTTGGGAAGGGGGGGAGGGAATGCAATGTTAATTCATAGATGAGAGAATTTTTTTCTATGTGTGTGTGTGTGTAAGTGTAAGTGTATTGAATCTTCTGAGACATAAAGTGAAGTTATTATAAACAACTCTTGGAGCAAAGTGTATTCCTTTAGGGTGCTAAACTTTTTCCTTTCCTTTACCCTGTCTGCGTTCCTCCGCAACCAAAATAACACTATTCCTAAAAGAGCATCTCATGATGGTGAGAATACTCTCTTAACATTGCAATGCATGAAGCAGGGATAGACCAGGAGAAGATAGGATCAGCCGGAAGATTAAACCGAGAACTAGGCTTCTTCCGCATCTTTATCACGCACTAGCTACAGGAATAAGAAGTATATACAATTCCTCTCCCATAGATAAACCTCCATTCAGAGACGTATTTCCTCGTCCCCGAAAGTTCATTTCAGTCACCATCAGTCCTATCCATTACATTCTCCTCGCCCTGAGACCCTAGACAAGGGCTAACTGAGTTATTCTTCCATATAATTAATCTTGTTCATCCCATTATAAAATCCCGCTCCAGTAGTAACATAGCAATTTGTTCACACGTCACCACTAGTGCAAGGCGTCATTCCATAGTTTCAAGTATCACATAGTGTAATACTAGAACATTACTTGACGTGAAATGACCGAACATTTTGTCCAAGAACCTGAGTTTTGAAGCAGTTTATTGTCTCGTCCCATTGTGCACCAATTTGAACCGCTTTGTTGTCGACGTCACTTTGGGCAAAATTATGAAGTGGTTTTGTTGCTGATCGCCATATGCTGTAGCGGCGTAATTTTGATTGGTTAATGATCGTTTTAGTGTTGTTGTCCAGTCTTCATGACAACAATATCTAGGGTTTTGTTCCGCTTTTTTTTTTTTTTTTTTGAGTCATGCTTAACAGGACTGAGGGAGGATATTAACTATGTCAATAATCACGCTATGAATAGGTGTGAGTATGTTTGGTAATTTGTTATTCTCAAAATCTTTCGCGTTCTCTGGGGCTCTGCATACGGTAGAACTTAACTACACCGAGTATAAATTTAGTTGTCGCAAAGAACTTCAAATCCAAAAGCAAAGTAAAGAGAACCCGCGTCCTAAGTAGAACTTCTGATGATCTGTGTAAGTGTAAAACTTAAAATGCTTGCACATGCCCGGAGTAGAGCTTAAAACGCGTGCGTCCGCAGAGCATACAACTTCGAATGACCCAGCCGAGCAAACGCCTCTTTATATATCCGATTCAAATTAACTAAGCGTTAGATCAACCAAGCCCCCTATGGCTTACACAAGCAAGAGCAAGTCTGGCGTCTTGCTTCAAAAATCCAAAATATACATCTACTATTGGCTGGTTTAAAGTCACCTACTAACGCATGCCTCCTGCTACTATTTGAAGGTTTAAAACATATATTTACATTGGTTGATTTAAAGTAAACTGTATAAACGCCTAGCGAGTTCATTGCCCTAACGTATTCGAAAGCCTGGACTTTATAACCTTCACTTTCAAGAACCATTGTTTCTTGGATTTAATCATCCTCTATTGCATGCTTGGGGCTCCCCCTTTCTAACTGACCTTCCGTAGACAGAAAACTTTCCCTTTTGACGACATACAATTCACATCTTGAATTTATATTTTATGACAAACACACACACACACACACACACACACACACACCACATATGCATAATATTTACATTACTAACTACAAAACACAAAATAAAATGATTAGATTTGCAACATACATATTATATCACATTTATATTTCAGTGGGAATGGTGGCAATAATTGTTTAGGTTTGAAGAATGAATTTCTTTAATGTGCTGCAAATCTATAACACACATGGTTTTAGTTCCTGCCGAGGACTTACTATCAAGAATTTTACGTTCCGAAAAAACTTTTTATCTCAGCCAGATTTGACTCTGCGTGATCTCTAGACCACTGAGGCCGTCGGTAAATAAATTATAACATATTTAAATACACTATATATTACAAAATAAGCAATTTTAACAATAAACGTCAAAATATAGTTGAATTTATAATAAATTGGGGCTCTTCCTTTGAATAACAGCTAAGCTCTTTTCTCCTAACGTGCTGTGCAGGTGCCACCATCGGAGTTTTTTAATACTTTTACTTTTAATAAATTTAAATGTTTTAATTCAAAATGAAAATTAATTTTTAAAATGGTAAACTAGATATTCTAAAATTAGAAACTTTAATATAAATTTCTACTAATAATATGACATATTAATTAATATTAATTAACTAATGTTAATAATTACAGAATCACAAATGTATGAAGTGAGTTGACTTTTTATATCTTCTTTATTTTATTTTTATTTTTGGAACATCCGGATCAAAATTGTCAGGGCGAGGTAAGCTGGCGTGGTGTGATGTTGGTTTTGCGCTATCAAAAAGCTTCTGTTTCGGCGTCTGGTATGGAGACGGACCCTCTGAGGGGATCGAATTCCTTGGCGTGGGGGTAGAAACATATTAAGTCCCTGTCCACATTCATATATCCCCACCCGTAAATCCTGGACGCCCGGAGATACCCCCATTGCATTAGCGGCGTATGCTGAAACGGCCGGCCGTAGGTAAGGCTGAGCACAGAAGTTCCTCCTCTGCACCAGTTCAATCCAATGCAAAATTTGAACCACGAAACTTCGTCTTACCATGCCAATGCTCTAACCGTTGAGCTATAATGCCCTATCCCGCTACAAATGCGAACTTCTCCCATCAGAAAGTGCATATTCTGGAGACTCCGTAGGATATCTCGTTATTGATACTTGATACTTAAAAAACACTAAAGCACTCAAGTAATTTTATTCCGACTTTTGCTTAATTGCACTATTTGGGTTAAATTTGATGGAGTTTGGAATTTAAAACAGATGGAAAAAATTATGGTCAGGCCCGGACCTGAAGCATGTCAAAGCACATGTCATTGAATTACCGTGCCCTGTCTAGTCACAATTGCGAATTGCTCATTCTCGAATACATACAATACCCAACATACTCGAAAGAGCATTCAAATACTGGATACACCAATTTAGAGCAAATACATTTGTAATATAGGTAGAAATCTAATCCTTACAATTGAAATTCAGAAGTCACCTAAGCATTATACCTTATTTGTTCATTCACTCATAAAAACTGCTGCAAGAATGTTCAATGGCAAAACGAGCCCCATTCAGAAGGCTGAAAGTAGATGGCGATTTTTACACGAGCAGATCCGACGATAACCCAAGGAGCTGTACCTAACTTTCACTGTGTTGAAACCTACTGCCATCTCTTAGGATTTCTCGATACTTGATGTAACAGCTTTATTTGGGTTGCATGTGTTGACCGCTGGAGCGCTCCTGTCGAAGAAACAGTATGTGCAGGAAGTGCGTTTCTCTATATGAACCTATTTCAGAGCAGTTTGGTTACTATATTTATTAATAGTTAAATCTAGTGACTATTCTTGAAAATTGATACGTGAAATAGCAAAATTACATGAAAATATTTTAGTGGAGCGGAGCTTCATGAGAAGTTGCGTCTTAACTCTCTACACAGGCTAAAGTGTTCATAAAATGCAAATATATTAGCAAGGTTTTAATAGTTTCGAAATTATTTGAATGAATTTATTTTATGTCTAGAATTTTTTGTGTGAGAAATAGCGTTGGATGAGATAGTGAAATATACCTAATGAAGATTACACGGTATAAAATGATTGTAAATTGTTAAAAACAGTCTATAAAACATAAATAAATATCTTTTAAATAAATAAAAGCGATCCTTATCTTCCTTTATTAACAACTAATTTAATTTTTCGTCAGTGATTCTTTCACCTTTACAAGATAAAAGTGCACTACAATTAACACTGCAAAACCTACAATGTTCTGAAGAGAAAATTTATTTCCTTAGTTTTTCTAACTATATCCTTTTGGAACTAGTTAAACTGGGAATGGGCAATCTTTCTTAATCTTTCACTCTACTCCTCTCCATTTATGTGTAAATATTATATTCCTTAGTTTTTAAAACGAAGAGGGGAAGTAAAAAACAAAAAAGAACAAATACAAATACAAAATATCATCATCACCAACAATAATAATGATTTATTGCCACTTAGATCGCATCTTGTATTCCTTCTCCATGCATCTTTATCCTTTACATAAATTTTGTTCCAAATTTCTTGTTGTATATGTATTAAGACTCATTGCAGTAAATTTTCCCAAGTCTTCCCCTTTTTCTTTTGTTTTGAGATATGCATTCAAACCTTAGCTTTTGAAACCGATTATTCCCTTTGTCACTTTTGGACTCTTCTATCAGTTTCTTCTATTAAGCTATTTTTTCCCTAGCTTTAGTTTTATCTCCTGAAATTAACATTTTTATAGGTTTTAAAATGTAGAATATAATTTATTTCAAATAGTCCAATTTTTATTTTTCCATTTTGGTTACTTTTCTCCCTTCAGCTTTATATTGCGGTGTATTCTGTAATATCTATTAGAGTTTTATCTGCTTGATCCTTCAGTTGAAATTCTTAAACTTATATATTAATAGTTATTGCAAGTCTTATACTGCGAATGTATATTTGTGAACATCGTTTAATACTGAAGATTTTATTTCTCTAGAATTTTCAAGCAGTTTTAAGCATTGGTTAAAATAATGCCAGAAAGATTTTGCGGCTCTAATTAAGAAAATGCATATTAGTTAGTTTCTAACTAGCTGTCCTGTGTAAATTGCGTCCAATGTAATTGTGACTTTAGGAAGCAGCTGCAAAATGTCACCTTAATGAAATTTCTCTGAAAAAAAAAACTATTTGAGTTACAATCAAAAAAATCACACTCTAAATATACGATGCTCCTTGATAACAATGGTTGTAAGCTTTGCACGCATTGATTTTTATCTTGTGTATTTAAATAATTATAGCGTATGTTGAAATATGTAGCATTTTTTTTAACAATAACAATTTCCTATTACTATTTCATTAAAGAAAACGTCACAATGTGGCACAAATTTGATAAAAATTATAGAAAAAGTAAAAATCTAGTACCTCCAAAAAATTGTATACCAGAATTATAAATATTATATACTGATGGTTCCAGATATTTAATAAAATTTACATTATGACATTAATTGCATAAAATTGCTATGTTAACAATTACGGCAGTCATTACTAAAAGTCTGTCAAAACTGAATATTGTGGTACAGTAATTTAAGGGCAGAACTTAAGTATTTATAAAAACAGAATCAATCATTTTTCATTTCAGAATCTTAATTACAGGACTAATAAATTAATAATAGTTACCAAATGAATTAGTACAATTTAATAAAACTAACCTGTTTGAAATATGTGCGATCACTAAAGTTTCTGAAAGTTTCGTATAGTGTACTGTTCTCCAATAAATGAATATCTTGTAGATATTGGTATTAGTGAACGTTCAGTTTGAGCTAAAATTTATTGGTATGAATTCATCTTCCCTAACAACAATTACAATAGACAAACGAACTAAATTAATCTTCATCGATACAACGAGGTCATAAGAAGCATTGCGTTCAGAACAATTCATTATAAAATTGATATTAATATTAATCTTTTATAAATATTCTTTATAGTTGTGGTATACAAAAATACCTTGTGTAGCTCATTTATAATTTAATATGAGTAAAAATTACGCAAATTACTTCGCAAATTTCTTAAAAACATTTACTCATACAATAAAAGATAACATTATGATGTAGCCGAAAATAAAGGCCACGTTTAATTAAATTAATACGGTTATAAGAGATGTTAATAATTAATATAAATATGATAAGATTGTAATTTGTATTAAGGGTATTGTATTCATTTATGTAGCACCTGCGCTAATTTTTTAGTAGGAGGTCATTAGGTATTTGTACGAAAATGTAGGTTACAATACCGGACTGCTCGTTGAACTTTGGAATGTGCCTTATGGAAATTTTCCCCAATGGAATTTTAAATGGTTCGAGCAGAGAAGAAGGTAGCCTTTGTCCATGCACAAACTCGTTTCTTTTGAAAGAATTTAGGAAAACAATTTGCCGATCTGAAACACTGAATGTGCCTTTTAACTAGCGCAGAGAGAAGTATTATTCCAATAGGTAATGTTGCATAATGACAATAAGGAAAGAATTCTCTCGAGAAATGAACACTTGTCAACCTTAGCTGACAGCATATGTTTTATAGCCCATTTAACAATAACATTTAGATACGTCAAAGATTTTGACATGACTTTAGAAACAAAGGATTTATGGCCAAGAAGGTCCATCGCGATATCATTGTGAATAAATCTGAAAGGCTAGAAAAGTGAAGGGATATTCAGATCAGGAAAGTTTCTGAATATTTATGACATGAATGTCCGTTCTTGGAATTAATATACCGTGTGAGGATTTATTTTAGAAAATTAGTGCAACTCAACCAATAGGGATCTTCCAAAAGTGAACGAATGAGAGCGAGCCTGTATAATTATAGATATTAAGGAAGGACAAATAAAACAGACTCAAACCCAGCTCAAAATATTTGAGGGTTTATTTTTTCGCTGGGGAGAGTCCTAACAATACAATAAACTGTACGCTTAGTATAAGGTATAAAATAAGACGAGGAATTATAAGTGAGCAGTCAAGGTTATGAGTTGTGAGGAGTCAATGCTTGGAGTCAGAGAGTAAGACAAAGTAATAGTAAGAGCTAATTGGAATAAGTGGGCGTAAGAATAGATAATCAGAATCGGAATACACAAGTCTATAGAAAAGGAATAGTCACTAGTGAGTTAAAGTGGCCGGCAATTGAGAACCGCTAACCATTAGCTAGAAGTCAACTGAGATCTTCGAAATATTTCCAAGCCAATACAAACAGTTCGATATTCTTATAATAACAGTGAATAAATTGTGCCAACTGAGAACTTCAGTGTTTCCGTGTAGCCTGCTAGATATCCTACCCTTTCCTCTTACTCAAACGAGTCACAAAATTCCACAATTACCCTGAGATTCCTAATACCAAAACAAAGGGGCATCCAATCAAGAAATTAAATAATCACTTAATTTCCTCCTCCTTATCACCAGTGACGATCCCATCCCCCATATAACCTCAATGAACTAATATGATAGTACTCGTGAACCATTAAAGACTTTTTGCTTTCTTGTTGGTTGGGTGCTCAATTTACGGACAATCATAAAACTCATAAAAGGTTATGTTAAAGCATGATCACGTGATTGTGATAGGAAATAACTACTGAATGGAGGACGGCCATCTTAAGTATTATTATTATTATTATTATTATTAGATTAAGGAATAAATTTATAGCAATAGATAACATTTTCATTTGCTTATTTCAATCAGCATTCAACTTCAGCCAATTTGCATAACAATGTGTAAAATCAGTGTCGTTATTCCCAAGGAAAGTGCCAAAATATTTCCTCAAAAGCCATTTTTAAACAGACGACTACATCTACCTTTTCTGTTTTTATTTACAAGCTATATAAGAGCTCAACTGTTGGTTGCTCTAATACACTGTAAATTACAGCCGGTACATTCACAAGCCCAGGAAAATTGCCGTAGTTTTCGGTTGTATCTATTTCTTTATGCTCTTGCAGTGCATTTATTGACTTTTCCATTTGATGATTTTTTTTTTAGTTATGTTATCTTTCTAACTAATATATATATGTCTAATTTGCTAAGAACTCTTATTTATATGCTTTTTAATAACTTATGCAGCAAGATATTTGTTTCTGAAACAGCAACAATGTCATATCTACATAGTTTTTTTTTGAGTAGTGTTTAATGCCCGTTTTAACTACTGAGGCACCATAGGCGATGGACATTGATGATACTTTAGGAGAAATGATAAATTGGGGAATGATATTTTTTAAGGAAGGAAAGGTTCCAAGCCTAAGTTTAGGGTACCTTCCCGGCATTTGTCATTTATGAGAATTGAGGAAAATTTGGGAAAAACCTCAGTACTGGTGGGATTCGAACCCCAGACCTCCCACTCACGAGTCCTCGATATCTACATAGTCACTTTGCATTATTCGTATTGTATTATCGTTAACGATTAAATTTCCAATATTATTTTGTAATTCTAATCTAGTTACAACACTTAGGATATCCGCACTTGTTCACGCACACAATTCATAATAAATTCAAAACTTTCACATACTATTTAATACAAATATGAAATTACTGCACCATAAAAGTTATAACAAAGTATTAAGTAAGGGAATTTTGAAACAATCGTTTCCAATGATCGTTTAAGGTTATAAATAATCATTGAATTTGGTTTCTACAGAATCAGATACAGTAATTTACACCAGATTATAAAACACGGCATATTAAGTACTAAAATTCAATATTTAATATTTGATTATAAATTAATTAGTATATGGAAAATTAATTTCAATATTTATTGTGTCCTAATTCACTTATTTATTAGCTGTAGAGACAATGGCGTCCATAATCTTAAATATCTATTATCAATGGATTAGCACCTTAAGAAATGCATAAGTACGACGGTATTTGTGTAACGTTTGAAGAGGCTTTTTAAGCTACTCTGAATTAAATTGCTTACTCTGAAGTTCTATATACAGCTAAAGTATTTCGATTAAAATGAAACGTAAGAAGAAATCTTTTAATCTTGCTATTTTTCTTTCTTTCTATACGGTTTATTTTTGTTTGTTTAGGTAAAACAGGAGTCCTAAAGTCCTTTAAGAGAGTATATTACTGATTTTTGCGATTTTTTAATTTTCAGTTGGTGATTGCTTATGAGTAATTGGAATTTTCAGCTTCTTTTGGTGTCTATTTTAAAGCGATATACAAAATATTTATAATTTTAAATGATTTTGAAAATAAAAATAAATAATTTCATAAACAAAACTCTAGAGAGATATATTTTATTTATTTATCTTTATTTGCTTTGTTCGGAAAGATTAAAAATTAAAAAAAGTTTCTTGTGGCCTTTTTTATTTTTGTTACATAATTTTTACAGAGATTGGTAATTATGAAAGGTCTATATGTAATTAAAAAGTCACTTTCCAGTAAAGT
The DNA here is from genome assembly GCA_030762175.1 of Metallyticus violacea. Taxonomy (NCBI): domain Eukaryota; kingdom Metazoa; phylum Arthropoda; class Insecta; order Mantodea; family Metallyticidae; genus Metallyticus; species Metallyticus violacea. The sequence goes on from CM060831.1 coordinate 107,481,248, forward strand.
TTATCAACAAAGTGTTAGTAATGAAAGAAAATTAAAAATTGTAAAAAGAGATATAAAATGTTTTAAATAATGATAAAACGAATTATTTCAGTTTAAAATGCCTACTAAAATATTCAGTAAAAATATGTGTTGTAGTATAGATTATTATTACTAAGAAATGCATCAGGTGTAATCTGAAAAAATTCTCTGTTTTAATTGTAAGGGGCATATAACTGTTAAAAAACCCAAAGAATGTAATCCTTAAGTTATGAATATAATTTTCTTATATGTGTTCAGATGCATTGGAAATTGATCTGGAGGTGAAAAAAAAATGTCATTGCCATTACAGATCTGCAACACTTCAATTCCTATCATAACATAAATCCATTTCATTCAGGCTGTTGTAAAAATTACAGTAGAAAATTCGTTGCTAAAAGCAATCCAAGAAGCCATAGAAGAAAGAAATGTGCTCACAGACATAGCTATTGCTTTCGGAAATAGTGGCGATCAAGTAACAGAGTCTTATTCTACAAATGTGAGCTTTTTGCTAATATTATTTTGACAAAACTTTGAAGCCAATACTTACAACAATGTTTTAAAAACGGAAAATTAACATTATTTTAAAACTCTTGGCATTATAGAAGTCATAATCCACTTCCTTTTGATCAAAAGACCATTCTTTTCATCATTATAAATTGAAACATTCAGATAATTTTGTAAGTGATTGTTGAGAATCATGATAACCTTGCAAGAAGGAAAATTAACTCAGACTGATATTTTCGGATAAACCTTGGTTTTCATTTCCCTGAATAATTCCCATTTCCTCGTTTCATTCCGTGTCGTTTTATTGCAGAGTCGAAAGTGCCAGACGAGTTGGACTGATGATGTGTGAGTTTTGGGGATGGCTTGCACTTTGGAAATATTAATAGTGACCTCATCTACCTTTGCGTCACCACCCTGGATTCTGCAGTGTTCCCCTTATCGTATCCCTTCCTCCCGTAGGTGACCCTATTGTGAAGAGCATAAGTTGCTTGTGAGCACTGACAAAGTACCTACATTTTTTTCTCTGTCCCCTGCCACTCCAATTCAATCCAATGCTTGGGTATGGCAGCGCGGAAAATTCTGGTTTCCTTCTTGAACTACTTTTATATGTATGGTGCATCATTAAGGTCTGTGAGATGTTTTATGACGTGATGAATGAGATCGAAGTAGATTTGTTCTCTCTTTATATTATAGAGCATATGAATAACAGCGTAATTATTTGTTAGATGTCATTAAAACTAGTTTTGGAATTAAGACATGAACATTTCAGGCTAAGGTAGTACCATTACATTCAGCTCGTAAATTCATTGCTTGCTGTGAGCTAGCTTAAGTAGTATTCAAAGTTTCAAAACGTGTAAACGAGTGTTTAAGAGACACTCAGGATGTACTCAAGCTGTCTGGAGACTGATGATGGTTTTCTTCTAAAGTTTTTGAATAAAGTTAAAATGTAGAGGGAATATGTAGAAACAGAGCAATGTATTTCAATTGAGATCCTTTATTATTCGGGTATGCGTATACAAACGATTAATAAAATTAATACAATGATATGTATGCATTGTGGCGCACTTATCAAACCTCAGCATTGCGTTATTTAAAGGTATTGTTAGATCGAAATGATGGTTGAAGGTGTTAGCTTGAGGTTATGGACTTTATCGTTGCTCTCCAGTTGACTGGAGTTGTGCGGAGATCGGCATTAGTTCTTCTTCACCAATAATAGGGATAATGTCCATAAAAGTTGCCGTAGCCATATCCATAATATGGGTATCCTGAGAACAAATGCAGCGTAAAATTAGAACATTATGAAATTATAAATTGTTTAATTCCACCGGTCTTTTATGCAGTTGTCAATTGTGAGGTTTGCAACCTGGACTATCCATGGTGGTTTGAAATAATTGCTCTAAACTATTCTGGTTTTCTTAAACGATTCTTCCAAACTAAAAGTGCAACATTTGATTAGAGGATTCCCAAATCAGAGATTTTATAAATGTTGAGGAATATTTCTCTTATGCTTAAATTTTCAAAATTATTTTTACTTGTCAGAGCATTGTACACATTTTAGAATAATATTTCAAATAACAATATCATTATTAGTGTTTAAAAACAGCTTAAATGACTTTGGGCTGTCCATAGCAGCTGAGGGAGGGAGACAAAAGTTTTGTAATATTAAACCGCAAGTTTCTTTTTATCTTTATTGGGATGCTAAATAATAACTTATTTAAGGGAGCTCCGAAGTCATGTTGTGGTCATTTACAAAATATTTACATAAATTTGGACAGATATTGCATGTGAATATCTACCACAACATCTACCTCAGAAGCGACATGAATGAAATGGCAGGAATGCTGAGTGTACCTACCTATTTTACTTAACCACGAATGATGTATGGAGGATGCTTGTGATTGATGGGAAGTAAAGAGGTTCTGAGATCAACTGTTAAAGCAGGAGTGACTAACTGCTTTCTTTGGAAGAAATAAAACTCATTATGTCTTGAAGAGGAAAACTGCATCAATGCTCAAGTGTTGTTGTTCAGAGACGTACTTACCGTAACCATAATATCCCAAACCATAAGGATATCCATATCCCCCTCCATAAAGCCCTCCATATCCGTAGCCATAGCCGTAAGAGTTCGCTGTCTTCAGCGTTTCTTTGGGTGCCTGTTGCGGGGTAATCTGTTGTTCTTGTTGGTTATCAGCAGGAGCTCCAAATGCAAGGGTCATCACGCACACCAACACCACAACCAACATAGCCTTTACAAAATGTAAATTTTGTTTGTAAATTTTCAAACCACTTAAAAGATGTGTATACCACATAATTTTAACGATATTATCTCAAATTGTAATTTTTGTATATTTTACTTGATCCCCTCTATTAGAAATTTTGGCTTCTGAAGGAAAGTTCGCCTTTACATCCTTCATGCTTTGTTACCCGAAAAAAATACATTACAATTACGTTACATCACGTTATTAACCTCACATGCGTTATGCAACTTTCGAAATAGTATCCATTTGTTGTACAAGCAGGCGATACTTTAATATAAAGTGTGTAATAAATTTGTTATAATTGTAGAATAGAAGTTGTGGTTGTTAAATAAGAATTCAGGCTTATTGCCATATTCATTAATTTCTTATAGAGAACTTAAATCACACTAAACACTATAGTTCAAAGCAAGACTTCAATAAAACTACGAAAAAGCATATTTGGCACCAAAGTTGTAGAATATCTCATGATGTAACGCCACGGGTGGCCGAGATCGTTAAGGCGCCAACTCGTGAGCGAGAGGTCTGGGGTTCGACACCCACCAGAACTATCCTCCCTGAATGAGCTTTTTTCAGGTTTTCCTCAGTCCTCATAAATGGCAAATGCCGGGGAGGTGCCCTAAACTTAGCCTTGGAACACTTTCGTCCTTTAAAAAAAATAAAATTCTTTCTCAGCTTATCATTTCATCTCATGTACTACCAGTGTCCACCGTCTGTGATGCCTTAGTGGTTAAAACTAGTAAACATTATTTGAAATAGAAAGCTCATAATCTGAGTCTAAAATTTTTGAAATATTAATACTCCAAACATATACCACATTTTCAGGAGAAATTTTAGGTTGTGGTATTTGTATTAGAAAGACGCATTTGATTTTGATTTGTTTATTTACGGACGCTCTAGTTAATCTCAAGTCATCAAGCTCCATTCAAATCAGGGCGGAAATGGCAGACAAATTTTGCTCAGAGGCCTCTTTTTTCAGGCTTGAGGTTCTTTTTCGTGCCGTAAATCTATGACACGGGACCCACGGCTTTACTTCCCTTCCGAAGGAAGCCATACCTAGTATTTTATACCAAAAAAAAAAAAAAAAACATCAGCCCTGGCCGGGATCTAACCCGCGATTTTGCGTTTAGAAGGTTACCACTAAACCACCAGCACCGACTACAAACACGCAAAGAAAGATATTTTAATAACTACTTTTTTAACGATATTAGCAATATATTTCCCCTCAATTGAACTTTCTTCGGTATTGTAAAAAATTGTTTTATAAATTTGATATTGTTTTGAGCTAAATTATAAATTATTGAAAGATATGTTAATTACATTTTATAAATAAATTGAATTGCAAAATCTATAGAAAAGTTTCATCAGAGATAAAATACAAGATTAAGTGTGTATGAAAAAATTGAAAAAAAAATCTCTTATAAAACTCAAATAAGTTTTTGATTGTAATTTTAGACAATGAGCAGTTAGATTCCAAGTTTACTTTAAATATTTGAATCAGTAATTTTAACCTAAAAAGAATTTATTTAAGAATAAACATAAAGAATGTATTAACGTCGTTATATTAAATTACAATTAAGCAATTACTAAGAGCATATTTACTACTGTTAAATCAGCGTTTAATTGAAGTACTTACAGTTCTGCAGAAAGCCATGGTTCTAACTAGACTTGGTTGCTTGTAGATTTATTAGCTAGTACTCTTAGAGTTGTGGATGAGTTGTGTGTGCTATGAAGACCATCTCTTCCTCTATATATACTCAGCACATCGCAAGGCTCAGGAAGTAACGAAACAGTGGGAGGAGGCGTTGTAGACAGCTGTATGGCGGAAAGGACAAACGTATTAGCTTCCACCTTGACATCCAAAATATGCAAGAACGACAACAAACCAACGGCTTATGCCGTGATCCCATGTTTAGCGGAGAGAAGAGAAATTGTTTAAGACAAGACGTTGTTATACTTCCCACAAGGTTATTCCCAACTTAGTATAGCAGTGCCAATGATAGTCTAATAGACACTTTTGTTCTAATAGAAATCAAATAGGAATTTTCGAGTTTAGCGCCCAAAAGTTTTAAATCACACCTTTCTCTTAAATAAATATTCTATAATCTTTCTTCATATACCTACAATATATTTTTATGATCAATATATTGTGACTATTATTATTGTAGTCATAAACTAGAAATATTCTAACAGCAAATTCACCGTACTATTAGTTTTGTTTTCCCTTAATAGCCAGCCGGTTGGCCGGTTAACAAGTCTCTGTGATTAGCCGGAGGGTAAAACAATAAAACAAACCAACAATACAATTCAAAAACCAATTTAAGAGGCTCATTACTTGTTCAGTTATCAAATGAGGTGTTGAAACTGCCCGTCTTCATTCTCCACACATTTTTGGCATCTCTTTAGGAAAGTACTAATCATTTGCTGTAGTTCATTTTGAGAAATCTGGACAATTTCCTGACGAATATTATCTTTGAGTTCTTGGATGGTGTGAGGATCGTCTTGAACACGGCATTTTTTTCATTTACTCTAGAGATAATAATCGCAGGCTGTTAAATTGGGGGAGACCGAGGAGTCCACTAATCCCTACTAATAAATCTGTTTTGTGAAAGCACATTGTAAACTGCTCTCATGGAATTATTCGCAGTGCGAGCAATGGCAGCGTCCTGTTGAGAAAAATGCACGATCATGCTCCGTGTCCGTTAATTCTCTGAAAAGTGGGTTAGTATGGCAGTAACAGAAACAACTGTATGCTGAAAAAAAGTTTGTCCTATGATTCTTTCACCACTGGGTTAACACATGTAAATCGTACATAAAGACACGCTGTGCCGCTGTAAACACACGAAGCATACTGTCAAATTAAGACATGAACAACACAACACAACCCGGGAACAGCTGCGTAACGACCACAACAGTCAGCAAGATCAACAAACACGCAAATAGGCTGGCTATCTCCCCTAAGACGTGGAAAACGAATGGGGACTCGCTCATAGGAAAACACCTCGTGCCGCGGGGGAAAGCATCACTGATCGCACTGTATTAGAGATATGATGGAAGTTAAGAAAATTGTTTTAAAATGGAAGAAAAAGGATGGTGTATGTGAGAAAAATGTTTAGCAGGTTTTTGGGGAGGGGGTCCACCTAAGAGATGATTAATCAATATAGTAAAAAATGGGAAGAAAGGGAAAAAATGAAAGTGAAACATTAATATTAATGAGTTAAAAGATGAGTGTTACAAATCAAAAATAAAATACATCAAATTAAAATAGATTTGAAAGACTGAAGTTAGCAAACCATAGAAAAAGATTATTGAGAAAAGAAAGAGAAGGAAAATAGTAAGCATGCTCAATATATTATGTACCTTTCTGACTGTTGAAGATGATGGTATTTGGAATTATTTTATTATTATTATTATTATTATTATTATTGTTATTATTACTATCGTCATCATCATCAACATTAAAACGAGGGGGGAAAAGGAACAGGAAAGAAATCTGTGATTATTTGCCAATATTGTTACGACATTGTGTTCGTCTTTTATTGTTTTTTCGCCTTCTTTAAGTTTTTCAAGCACAAAACACATAAACGAACACAAGTCAGCACACACCAGCTAACTGTGCGACTTTTTTCCTCGCCTTTCTACACTTTTTAATCTATAAAAGACGGAAATTTTAAATAAATAATAAGAAGAAAACAGGGAGAAAAATGGTAAATATTTTTTTCTCTGTTAAGCAACATTAACAACGTTAACATTACACGAATGTTTACTTAATATAATAACACATCTTTAAAAATGTCTTTCATGAAATGTTTTACTTCATGGTCAATAATAATCTAATATTATTTAGTAGTTCACGATCTAGACAATAGGAACAGAACCGGGTGTTTTAAGTGTTTGTGCTTTTTGTCATGAAGTAACAACTCGTTGTGTTCTTTCCTCATGAAATTCAAAGACCAGGCTTGCAATTAAAAAGAAATAATAAAAAGGTGTATTTATGATTAAAAAGACGGCTACATACTAGAACCATCTTTCAGAAATCTACAAAATCAAATCGTCACAAATTCGATTACGAAATTAACTCCCATCTATCCAACAAACGCGAGTGGAATAAAACTTTCAGTGTAATAGCTTTCGCGTTGAAGTTTAAAGAGAAATAAATAACATATAAAATGTTAATGTTTTAACATTCTGTATATCTGGTAACTTTATGTAGGATTCATATAAATTAAGTAAAATATTGCTCGTTGCTGTTTCCATAGTAACTTGTTAAATGTAGCAAATGCTATCAAAGTTTTAATGGCAAAAGCTAGCTGGAAAAGGGATAGTCCGCAACAGTGCTTTGAAATAATAAATGTCTAAAATTTACAAACCAAAAATATGGATATTAAATTCAGCTTAAAAATAAATGTCACTTATAACTTGTCAATTCAGATTACTGAGAGTATAATTTTAAAAGAATACTATTCACACTTTAGATAACATATTTAAAAATGATTAAAAACTTTGGAGCCCGTGCCCTTTTTCAATAGAGAAGTTTAATAGATTAGGTTGAGGATTAATGACAAATGTAACCTTTAATGTGAACAACAAAACCTTTCTTATAAATATAACTGTGAAGGAACATATCACAAAGTATTGCATTGCATGAGAAATGTACAGTAGCATATTTTATCACATATCGTTTTGTTTTTCTGATTATTTTAGGTACTGGGGAAAATGTTAATCTATCACAAAATATACGTGAACATATAACTTTAGAAACTTATTATTTTATTTTTCCTTTAAACTGATTCTTTATAAAAGTTCTAAAATATATCTCATGAGTTTCAATTTTTGGAACATAAAGAGTGCTTAAAACATCAAGGTGTTTTACTAAATTTATTTAGCGGATATAGGAACGGAGTAATAGAGGAAAAGTATTGAGGTTCCGCAGAACATCAAGGTGTTATGAGAAGGCGACTATTAAAGACCCAGTGATCTCTTACTTCAGTCATATATATATTTCTGAATCCTGAACCAAACACCCATTGCTGCTTGAAACTTTAGGAAATTTGTAATTCATATTCCCAGTCTTTTATGCACCTTCCAGCTGCAGGCTGTAATTAGCTATTATGTTGATCACACTTTTAAATGAATGACTACGGACATGTAAGTGTGCGTGATCTAAGTGAAAACCGGTTGCAAAATGTAGCATTAGTAATCAATAGCAGTAAAAATATAAAGATTAAGCAGCCATACACTATGGATTGTAACATCGCTTATTTTAAACAAGTGTAACAACTCATAGAGTTTAAATAGTATATAAAAAATGCAGCACCATAAATAAATTAATTAATTAATTAAGATTGGACTATGGGCCCTTCTTCCAGCTACCTCCTCATTTTATATAAACTGTAAGTAACAATAAGAGATAACAAACTCCAATTGTGTGAACTTGTTAACTGACAGAGCCGAAATATAAAGCACTTTCCATTTTCAAAATAGCAAGCAAACCCGCATGTTCCATCTTATGCGATTCTAATGCAATCATAATGTGATACAAATAGCACTGCTACTCTCTCCCTATATATTACCATTATTAATGTATTTCATAATGAAATAATTTGATAATGAAGGCTTATTTTGCATAATAATCGCACCTACAAACATATTATCCTATTAAGAGAAGTGAACATCACCCAGGCTGAATTTCGACTTTTTTCTTTTACTTATTTGCATAAATGTATATTTTTCTCAGTAACTCACTGTCACTCTTACTTAGTAACAAACTAAGTAACTCAAACATAGAAGTGATTCCATCATTGGAAACTAGAATAATTTAATGACGTAACTATTTCACTCAAAATAGTGTTTAGTGTCATAAAATATGAAATTACCATACTATATAATATTTAAATCTCAATTAATTTTGCCTCTTATAAGCAAATAAATCATGTTAAATATGTATAATGTAATATCTGTTTTCCTATTACATTATGACAGAAATTTGCTTTTATACCTTTTAAGTCTCTTGTTCAGAAAGGTTTAACTTATTATTTTAAGCATAAAACTATGGAAATTACATCAATTAGAAATTTGAAGGAAATTCAAACTTGGCTATCTTGAAATTATTAGAAAAGAAATCACAGAAAAACTGTCAAGGTTTATGTTTTACTTTACATCTTAACATGGTAAAAAAAAACATGTAATATAACAATAAATTAATTGCTTTAACAAAGCATATTGAAATTGTTAAGAACTAGCTTATTTACGTAGATAATCTACTACAAAGCTAAACCTTAAGAGATATAGGTCATAAAGCAAATTAACGTAAAATTACTCTATCAAAACAAATCTACATTCAAACTTTCCAGATAAAGAAATTCTGTAATTTAGAGAGTTGTATTATGAATTTTCTAAACAATTAATTAAGGAGATAATTACTTTCGTGCTAAGTGTCATATTCTTAATTTGCAACAATCAAAATGAAGGATCATAGGACATCCTTACTGCGCACAGTGGCGTGTCTAAAGTTAATTGGGAAGGTCGCTACATCGGCCTCCCTCTGTCACAATAACGGAAAGAGAAAATTTTCATAAGAGCTTGTAATGCCCTGTCATCCGGTCTCAATTATTTTTATGGCATTTCTTTTAGATATGAAAGAAAATTGTTCAAATGCACTCTTTTATTTTGAATGTGTCTAGTTGCCAAATACCTTTGATATATTTAATACTTACAACTCCATGAAACGATATATTAAATTTGTCTATTACTTTGTGATGTTGCATATTGTGGTTTAAATAAAAGTAGAATCAAAAATAAGAAACATAGACTGAAGTTTCTTCTTTCGTACAATATCTCATATATCTATACTCTCCATAGGTCAAATTTCTACTTAAAGCTACCTTGCTTGGACCAATGACTCATTTTTCTAATAGTTTCATGGTAAAATGCATGCTCCCTCTATTATCATATAGCCCAATTGCACAATATTACATTTTTATATATACGTAGGCTGCCAAAAAATGTATACACACTTTCACAGTAGATATCTATTTAATATATTTCAAAGTTGGATCGATAAACAACAGTAATGTGTAGCGCGATGTTCTGTAAACAAATGTGACTCACATACCTTGGCTTCGTGAAAGGTAAATCAACAATGAACAAATGAAGCCAAGATTATCATATGATGTTCTGTATACAGATGTGACTCACATTACGTTACATTAGCGTTGCTACAACAAAATGGAGTCAAAATTATCGTTTGAGCAACGGAAAGCAATTTTGAAGTGGTATTGGAAAACCGAGAATGTTATTGAAGTTCAAAGGCAATGGAGACGTGCGTACAGAACAGAACCGCCAATGCGAGTAACAATTGCACGCATTCGAGACAAATTTGAGACTCGTAGTACCGTATGCGATGTTCACAAGGACAGATCTGGGAGATCTCGCACAGTAACAAGCCCCGAGTCTTCGGCTATGGTTTTGAAACATATTGAGCACTCACCGCAGAAATCTACAACGCAATATGCGCTTGAGACTGGGATTTGCAGAACTAACGTACTTTGCATTAGTAAAATAGCAAAGTTGAAGGTTTTCATTCCAAGACTTTTGCATGCATTAAATGAAGATGATCCTGATCGGAGAATGCAGTACTGTGAGTAGTTTCGGAACATTCATGCAAGAGGATGAAACTTCGTAGGGAAAGTTGTTTGGTTCGATGAGGCACAATTTAAGTTGAACGGAACTTTAATAGGCATAACTGTGTCTACTGAGGTGCAAACTATCAACATGTTACTTTGAAAAAGGCTGTTAATTACCTGGAATTTATGTATGGGGGTTGTCATTTGTTGTCATTGTTATGGGTGTGGGTTGTCATTTAAGGGTCTAATTGGACCATTTTTTTTTTTTTTTGAAGGAACAGTAACTGGCCCAGTGTACCCGAACATGATACGCAAATCCATCCAACCGCGATTTATACACCCTATGGAAATGAGTAATTTCATTTCCAACAGGATGGTGCATCACCGCATTAACACCGAGATGTACTTGCCTATCTTGATGACAATATTCCAAGGCACTGGACAGGACGAAGTAGTTCGATTGAGTTTCCACAGCGTTCTCCGGATCTAGTTCCTTTGGACTTCTACCTATGGAGAACTCTTAAGGATGTTGTATGCCGTAGAAAACCAGCTATACTGACAGCATTTCGGGAAGAAATTGAAACGGCACATGCTGCAATCGCTGAGGGCATTTTCGCAAACGTTGCTCAATAATTAGTTCAACGTACTCAGAAGTGTATCGCTTCCGATGGTGGCCATTTTGAGCAACTGTTGTAACTGTTATAACTGCAAACGTCTAAGATGATTAGTGCTGATCATTTCCTGTTTGTGTGAATTCAGTTTTTATTATGTTAACACAGTTTTTTTTCTTTGCTTGAAGTGTGTATACAAGTGTGTGTGTTCTGTATATTTTAATCTTATCAACTCTCTTCCTCATATTTTACTTAGAAATTCCTAGAAACGTTTATATCTATAACCCGAGTCTTTACTAAGACTTTAAGTGCATCATTTCCTTTAATGCCAAATTTATAAGCATGCTATCCAAGATCATTCAGCATTCGCTTGAAGATCAACCTGATATCCTCAATAATCTTGATTGGCCTAGCAGATTTCGCTGATATGTTATTTAATACAAAATGCGGGGACAAAACGATGAGCATTACTGTTTGAACTACCACCTTCCCAAGTTGGATTGAGAACCTATCGTCAGTCCCCATGATAATTTTATTAGAATAATTAATATGCTTAGAGTTTTATAAAGTCACAATAGGGTTAGATGATATTGAATGCGTATTTGTTGTCAAGTTTCGAAGAGGGAATAATGTTTATATCTGAATGTAGATATTTCGTAGTAGATCCATCATCGATGGAAAATACTTCTTTATTTGAAATTTTGGGCAGAACTTTGCCACACACTTTAATCTTATGAATTCAATGCCCCATTCTAAAAGTAAACATTTCAATGTACCAAAACTTTGTGCCAAATATGTGATAGCACCTCTTGCAGTTCTACTCACTCAGTCTATTTAGCCATTTGGAGTTCCTATGGATTAACTTACGTTCTGCACATCATCTGCTTTAAATTCGGCACTGATTTATTGTGTGTTAATTGATGTTATTTTTATAGCTACAGTAGTTCACGTTCCTTCGATATTTGTCTTAGGTTGCTAGATTTGCCCCATCTTGGTTGGTATTAATTTGTTTTTTAATCCAATTTCATTTTGTCTGATGTCGTTTAGCCAGTTCACAAACATGCTCTTATCATTTATTTTTAGCTATGTTTGTAGATTTTGCTAGGATATTATTGACACTGCTACTATTACCAATGGTTTCTAGTATAATGAGTAATGACTAATGGCATATATGGAAGATGCTATCGCCTGCCAATTTTGGGCGCATTACAATTTATTTTTTATTAATCTGCAAGGTATTTTGTTAAAATATTTATGTTAGGATAATGAAATTCTCTAACATGATCTTATTAATATTTAAAGGACAACTCATTAATGCTAAATGCTATTAATTTGTTTATAGTAAGGATAATATAATTAAAGTACAACACATATTTAGTTTCTGACAAAACGACGCTTATAGAAAGAATCAAATATTGTATAAAATTGAATTTCTAAAAAAAAAAATATTTTTAATTACATTTACTCACCAATTGTGCCTCTATTTTTAAGATTAATAACGGTAATACACATTCTCTCACCCTTTGTTTTATTTTACATAATTCCAATTTCTTCTGAAGTTTCTTCTATCAAAGAACTTGAGTAATCGGAAGCTTTCACGGCCGGAGTAGGAATTGTAACTAGAAGTTTCTTCCGGGCTTAGGAGCCGTGGTCTCTTGGAGCTAAGTAGTCCAAACGTTTCGTCCTCAATTGCGGAGGACATCTTCAGTGGCGACTTCTGAGGCTTCGGGTGATGGTTGGAATTTTTGTTCAGATACCTGTTAGTGGGTGGGTTTGCGGTAAACTGTGTGTCCCAGCTTCCCGTTTGGTTTTCTGGTCACCAGAACATCCAAGAAAGCTAGCTGGCCATCTTTCTCTTTCTCAATGGTGAACTGGATTCGTGGATTGATGCTGTTGAGATGCTGAAGGAAACAATAAAATTTATAGTTTCCTTCAGCATCCAAGAAAGCTAGCTGGCCATCTTTCTCTTTCTCAATGGTGAACTGGATTCGTGGATTGATACTGTTGAGATGCTGAAGGAAACAATAAAATTTATAGTTTCCTTCAGCATCTCAACAGTATCAATCGACGAATCCAGTTCACCATTGAGAAAGACAAAGATGGCCAGCTAGCTTTCTTGGATGTTCTGATGACCAGAAAACCAGACGGGAAGCTGGGACACACAGTTTACCGCAAACCCACCCACACCAACCGGTATCTGAACAAAAATTCTAACCATCACCCGAAGCAGAAACGCGCCATGATAAAGACCCTCAGTGACCGCGCTGCTCGCATTTGCGAGCCTGACTCATTGCAACAGGAACTCCGGCATCTAGAACGGGATCTATCTACAAATGGTTATACAGCACAAGAAGTACGCAGAGCTATACGCCCATCCACACACCACCCGGCCATACATGATTCGTCCAAGAGCAATGGTATTGCCTTCCTGCCGTACTTCAACAAGGTCACTGACAAAATTGGACGCCTACTCACACGCCACAACGTCAAAACCATTTTCAAGCCTACCAGAAAAATCAATACTTTACTACGCTCGACCAAAGACCCCAGGGACCCACTCGCTTCGGCCGGCGTCTACCGGATTCCTTGTTCCTGCGGTGCAGTATACATAGGCACCACTCAACGTAGCGTCAACACACGGATCTCCGAACACAAGAGATGCTGCCGTCTGGGCCATCCGGACAAGTCCGCGGTCGCAGAACATGCTATGTGGCCAGACGGTGAACACACTATCCAATACAATGAAACATTGATCCTATCTTCAGTACCATACTACCACGCTAGATTACAACGCGAAGCCATAGAAATCTACAGGCATCCTAATAATTTCAACAAAAAGAGAGAGGCTCTCAAACTGAGCAAAACCTGACATCCGATATTACAGCACATAAAACAAGCCCACAGCAGCAATATTCATGCGAACCAATCACCGACCAGAACGGAGATGCCCCGCCCTCCGAGTACAACCCCTCTGCACCAGGCGAACCAATCCCCTTCGAGCAGTTCATATATAAATATAACACCTCCAGCTGGCATTTCAGTCGTGGCAGGACCTTCGCCCAGAAAACTCAGACCGCGCCACTGAAGATGTCCTCCGCAGTTGAGGACGAAACGTTTGGACTACTTAGCTCCAAGAGACCACGGCTCCTAAGCCCGGAAGAAACTTCTAGTTACAATATCAAAGAACTGTTTAAATTAGCAATATTTATAGAATGATGTAATTTTTGCGTATGTGTTCTGTGCTTTTTATTATGGTATATATGGAGTATACATGTACTTTTCATAATTGCATTTATAATTATTGTAATTTTAGCAAAGAAAAAATCAGACTTAAAAAGTCAATTTATGGCTGGAATATCATGGATCTTCAACTTTCCTTAACCAACTGGGCTACACTGTCCTCCTTTAAGCATAGAACCACGAGCCATTCTCATTGATACAGTGTCCTCCTCCAAGCACAGAACCACGAGCCTTTCTCATTAATACATTGTCCTCCTTCAAGCAAAGAACCACGAAACTATCTCATTGATACAATGTCCCCCCCCAAGCATAGAACCTCCAACCTTTCTCAATGTTACAGTATCCTCCTCCAAGCATAGAACCTTGAACCTTTCTCATTGTTACATTGTCCTCCTCCAAGCATATCCCACGAACCCTTCTCATTGTTACAGCATCCTCCTCCAAGCATAGAATCTCGGACCTTTCTCATTGTTACAATATGCTCCTTAAAGCATTGAACCTCGAACCATTCTCATTGTTACAGTATCCTCCTTCAAGCATAGAACCTCGATCCATTCTCATTGATACAGTGTCCACCTCCAAGTATAGAACCTCGAACCTTTCTCATTGTTACAGTATCCTCCTCCAAGCATAGAACCTCGGACCTTTCCCATTGGTACAGTATCCTCCTCCGAGTATAGACCACGAGCCTTTCTCATTGTCACAGTGTCCTCCTCCAAGTATAGACCACGAGCCTTTCTCATTGTTACAGTGTCCTCTTCAAGCATAGAACCACGAGCCTTTCTCATTGTTACAGTGTCCTCTTCAAGCATAGAAACACGAGTCTTCTCATTCTTTCAAACAGAACCACGATCCTTTTTCATTGTTACAGTGTCCTCCTCCAAGCATAGAACCTCGAGCATTTCTCATTGATACAGTGTCCTCCTCCAAGCATAGACTACGAGTCTTTCTCATTATTACAGTATCCTCCTCCAAGCATAGACCACGAACCTTTCTCATTGTTACAGCATCCTCCTCCAAGCATAGAACCACGAGTCTATCTCATTGTTATAGTGTCATCCTCTAAGCATAGAACCACGAGCCTATCTCATTGTTACAGTGTCCTCCTCCAAGCAAAGAACCACGAACCGTTCTCATTGTTACACTGTCCTCCTTCAAGCATAGAACCACGAGCCATTCTCATTGATACAGTGTCCTCCCCCAAGCACAGAACCACGAGCCTTTCTCATTGATACATTGTCCTCCTTCAAGCAAAGAACCACGAAACTATCTCATTGATACAATGTCCTCCTCCAAGCATAGAACCTCCAACCTTTCTCAATGTTACAGTATCCTCCTCCAAGCATAGAACCTTGAACCTTTCTCATTGTTACATTGTCCTCCTCCAAGCATAGACCACGAACCCTTCTCGTTGTTACAGCATCCTCCTCCAAGCATAGAACCTCGAACATTTCCCATCGGTACAGTATCCTCCTCCGAGTATAGACCACGTGCCTTTCTCATTGTCACAGTGTCCTCCTACAAGTATAGACCACGAGCCTTTCTCATTGTTACAGTGTCCTCTTCAAGCATAGAGCCACGAGCCGTTCTCATTGTTACAGTGTCCTCTTGAAGGATAGAAACACGAGTCTTCTCATTCTTCCAAACAGAACCACGACCCTTTCTCATTGTTACAGTGTCCTCCTCCAAGCATAGAACCTCGAACATTTCTCATTGATACAGTGTCCTCCTCCAAGCATAGAACCACGAACCATTCTCGTTGATACAGTGTCCTCCTCCAAGTATAGAACCTCGAAACTTTCTCATAGTTACAGTATCCTCCTTCAAGCATAGAACCTCGGACATTTCTCATTGTTACAGTATCCTCCTTAAAGCATTGAACCTCGAACCATTCTCATTGTTACAGTATCCTCCTTCAAGCATAGAACCTCGAACCATTCTCATTGATACAGTGTCCACCTCCAAGTATAGAACCTCGAACCTTTCTCATTGTTACAGTATCCTCCTCCAAGCATAGAACCTTTCCCATTGGTACAGAATCCTCCTCCGAGTATAGACCACGAGCCTTTCTCATTGTTACAGTGTCCTCTTCAAGCATAGAACCACGAGCCTTTCTCATTGTTACAGTGTCCTCTTCAAGCATAGAAACACGAGTCTTCTCATTCTTTCAAACAGAACCACGAGCCTTTTTCATTGTTACAGTGTCCTCCTCCAAGCATAGAACCTCGAGCATTTCTCATTGATACAGTGTCCTCCTCCAAGCATAGACTACGAGTCTTTCTCATTATTACAGTATCCTACTCCAAGCATAGACCACGAACCTTTCTCATTGTTACAGCATCCTTCTCCAAGCATAGAACCACGAGCCTATCTCATTGTTATAGTGTCATCCTCTAAGCATAGAACCTCGAGCCTATCTCATTGTTACAGTGTCCTCCTCCAAGCAAAGAACCACGAACCGTTCTCATTGTTACAGTATCCTCCTTCAAGCATAGAACTTCGAAACATTCTCATTGATACAGTGTCCTCCTCCAAGTATAGAACCTCGAACCTTTCTCATTGTTACAGTGTCCTCTTCAAGCATAGAACCACGAGCCTTTCTCATTGTTACAGTGTCCTCTTCAAGCATAGAAACACGAGTCTTCTCATTCTTTCAAACAGAACCACGACCCTTTTTCATTGTTACAGTGTCCTCCTCCAAGCATAGAACCTCGAGCATTTATCATTGATACAGTGTCCTCCTCCAAGCATAGACTACGAGTCTTTCTCATTATTACAGTATCCTACTCCAAGCATAGACCACGAACCTTTCTCATTGTTACAGCATCCTTCTCCAAGCATAGAACCACGAGCCTATCTCATTGTTATAGTGTCATCCTCTAAGCATAGAACCACGAGCCTATCTCATTGTTACAGTGTCCTCCTCCAAGCAAAGAACCACGAACCGTTCTCATTGTTACAGTATCCTCCTTCAAGCATAGAACCTCGAAACATTCTCATTGATACAGTGTCCTCCTCCAAGCATAGAACCTCGAACATTTCTCATTGATACAGTGTCCTCCTCCAAGCATAGAACCACGAACCATTCTCGTTGATACAGTGTCCTCCTCCAAGTATAGAACCTCGAACCTTTCTCACAGTTACAGTATCCTCCTTCAAGCATAGAACCTCGGACCTTTCTCATTGTTACAGTATCCTCCTTAAAGCATTGAACCTCGAACCATTCTCATTGTTACAGTATCCTCCTTCAAGCATAGAACCTCGAACCATTCTCATTGATACAGTGTCCACCTCCAAGTATAGAACCTCGAACCTTTCTCATTGTTACAGTATCCTCCTCCAAGCATAGAACCTTTCCCATTGGTACAGTATCCTCCTCCGAGTATAGACCACGAGCCTTTCTCATTGTTACAGTGTCCTCTTCAAGCATAGAACCACGAGCCTTTCTCATTGTTACAGTGTCCTCTTCAAGCATAGAAACACGAGTCTTCTCATTCTTTCAAACAGAACCACGAGCCTTTTTCATTGTTACAGTGTCCTCCTCCAAGCATAGAACCTCGAGCATTTCTCATTGATACAGTGTCCTCCTCCAAGCATAGACTACGAGTCTTTCTCATTATTACAGTATCCTACTCCAAGCATAGACCACGAACCTTTCTCATTGTTACAGCATCCTTCTCCAAGCATAGAACCACGAGCCTATCTCATTGTTATAGTGTCATCCTCTAAGCATAGAACCTCGAGCCTATCTCATTGTTACAGTGTCCTCCTCCAAGCAAAGAACCACGAACCGTTCTCATTGTTACAGTATCCTCCTTCAAGCATAGAACCTCGAAACATTCTCATTGATACAGTGTCCTCCTCCAAGTATAGAACCTCGAACCTTTCTCATTGTTACAGTGTCCTCTTCAAGCATAGAACCACGAGCCTTTCTCATTGTTACAGTGTCCTCTTCAAGCATAGAAACACGAGTCTTCTCATTCTTTCAAACAGAACCACGACCCTTTTTCATTGTTACAGTGTCCTCCTCCAAGCATAGAACCTCGAGCATTTCTCATTGATACAGTGTCCTCCTCCAAGCATAGACTACGAGTATTTCTCATTATTACAGTATCCTACTCCAAGCATAGACCACGAACCTTTCTCATTGTTACAGCATCCTTCTCCAAGCATAGAACCACGAGCCTATCTCATTGTTATAGTGTCATCCTCTAAGCATAGAACCACGAGCCTATCTCATTGTTACAGTGTCCTCCTCCAAGCAAAGAACCACGAACCGTTCTCATTGTTACAGTATCCTCCTTCAAGCATAGAACCTCGAAACATTCTCATTGATACAGTGTCCTCCTCCAAGTATAGAACCTCGAACCTTTCTCATTGTTACAGTATCCTCCTCCAAGCATAGAACCACGAACCATTCTCATTGATACAGTGTCCTCCTCCAAGTATAGAACCTCGAACCTTTCTCATTGTTACAGTATCCTCCTTCAAGCATAGCACCTCGGACCTTTCTCATTGTTACAGTATCCTCCTTAAAGCATAGAACCTCGAACCAATCTCATTGTTACAGTATCCTCCTCCAAGCATAGAACCACGAACCATTCTCATTGATACAGTGTCCTCCTCCAAGTATAGAACCTCGAACCTTTCTCATTGTTACAGTATCCTCCTTCAAGCATAGCACCTCGGACCTTTCTCATTGTTACAGTATCCTCCTTGAAGCATAGAACCTCGAACCAATCTCATTGTTACAGTATCCTCCTTCAAGCATAGAACCTCGAACCATTCTCATTGATACAGTGTCCACCTCCAAGTATAGAACCTCAAACCTTTCTCATTGTTACAGTATCCTCCTCCAAGCATAGAACCTCGGACCTTTCTCATTGGTACAGTATCCTCCTCCAAGTATAGACCACGAGCCTTTCTCATTGTTACAGTGTCCTCCGGCAAGTATAGACCACGAGCCTTTCTCATTGTTACAATGTCCTCTTCAAGCATAGAACCACGAGTCTTTCTCATTGTTACAGTGTCCTCCTCCAAGCTAAGAAACACTAACCTTCTCATTCTTCCAAACATAACCACGACCCTTTCTCGTTGTTACAGTATCCTCCTCCAAGTATACAACCACGAACCTTTCTCATTGCTACAGTGTCATCCTTCAAGCATAGAACCATGAGCCTTTCTAATTCAGACATTGTCCTCTTCAAGCATAGAACCACGAATCTTTCTCATTGTTACAGTGTCCTCCTCCAAGCAAAGAACCACTAACCTTCTCATCCTTCCAAACACAACTACGACCGTTTCTCATTGTTACAGTGTCTTCCTTCAAGTAAAGAACCAATAACCTTCTCCTTCTTCCAAACAGAACCACGGCCCTTTCTCATTGTCACAGTGACCTCCTCAAGCATAGAACCACGAGGCTTTCTCATTGAGACATTGTCCTCTTCAAGCATAGAACCACCAACCTATCTCATTGTTACAGTGTCTTCCTCCAAGCCTAGAACCACGAGCCTTTTTCATTGATACAGTGTCCTCCTTCAAGCATAGAACGACGAACCTTTCTAATTGTTACAGAGTCCTCCTCCAAGCAAAGAACCACGACCTTTCTAATTGTTACAGTGTCCTCCTCCAAGCAAGAACCACGAACCTTTCTAATTGTTACAGAGTCCTCCTCCAAGCAAAGAAACACGACCTTTCTCATTGTTACAGTGTCCTCCTCCAAGCATAGAACCACGAACCTTTCTAATTGTTACAGAGTCCTCCTCCAAGCAAAGAACCACGACCTTTCTAATTGTTATAGTGTCCTCCTCCAAGCATAGAACCACGAACCTTTCTCATTGGGACAGTATCCTCCTCCAGGTATAGAACCATGAACCTTTCTCATTGCTACAGTGTCATCCTTCAAGCATAGAACCACGAGCCTATCTCATTGTTACAGTGTCCTCCTCCAAGCAAAGAACCACGAACCGTTCTCATTGTTACAGTATCCTCCTTCAAGCATAGAACCTCGAAACATTCTCATTGATACAGTGTCCTCCTCCAAGCATAGAACCTCGAACATTTCTCATTGATACAGTCCTCCTCCAAGCATAGAACCACGAACCATTCTCGTTGATACAGTGTCCTCCTCCAAGTATAGAACCTCGAACCTTTCTCACAGTTACAGTATCCTCCTTCAAGCATAGAACCTCGGACCTTTCTCATTGTTACAGTATCCTCCTTAAAGCATTGAACCTCGAACCATTCTCATTGTTACAGTATCCTCCTTCAAGCATAGAACCTCGAACCATTCTCATTGATACAGTGTCCACCTCCAAGTATAGAACCTCGAACCTTTCTCATTGTTACAGTATCCTCCTCCAAGCATAGAACCTTTCCCATTGGTACAGTATCCTCCTCCGAGTATAGACCACGAGCCTTTCTCATTGTTACAGTGTCCTCTTCAAGCATAGAACCACGAGCCTTTCTCATTGTTACAGTGTCCTCTTCAAGCATAGAAACACGAGTCTTCTCATTCTTTCAAACAGAACCACGAGCCTTTTTCATTGTTACAGTGTCCTCCTCCAAGCATAGAACCTCGAGCATTTCTCATTGATACAGTGTCCTCCTCCAAGCATAGACTACGAGTCTTTCTCATTATTACAGTATCCTACTCCAAGCATAGACCACGAACCTTTCTCATTGTTACAGCATCCTTCTCCAAGCATAGAACCACGAGCCTATCTCATTGTTATAGTGTCATCCTCTAAGCATAGAACCTCGAGCCTATCTCATTGTTACAGTGTCCTCCTCCAAGCAAAGAACCACGAACCGTTCTCATTGTTACAGTATCCTCCTTCAAGCATAGAACCTCGAAACATTCTCATTGATACAGTGTCCTCCTCCAAGTATAGAACCTGGAACCTTTCTCATTGTTACAGTGTCCTCTTCAAGCATAGAACCACGAGCCTTTCTCATTGTTACAGTGTCCTCTTCAAGCATAGAAACACGAGTCTTCTCATTCTTTCAAACAGAACCACGACCCTTTTTCATTGTTACAGTGTCCTCCTCCAAGCATAGAACCTCGAGCATTTCTCATTGATACAGTGTCCTCCTCCAAGCATAGACTACGAGTATTTCTCATTATTACAGTATCCTACTCCAAGCATAGACCACGAACCTTTCTCATTGTTACAGCATCCTTCTCCAAGCATAGAACCACGAGCCTATCTCATTGTTATAGTGTCATCCTCTAAGCATAGAACCACGAGCCTATCTCATTGTTACAGTGTCCTCCTCCAAGCAAAGAACCACGAACCGTTCTCATTGTTACAGTATCCTCCTTCAAGCATAGAACCTCGAAACATTCTCATTGATACAGTGTCCTCCTCCAAGTATAGAACCTCGAACCTTTCTCATTGTTACAGTATCCTCCTCCAAGCATAGAACCACGAACCATTCTCATTGATACAGTGTCCTCCTCCAAGTATAGAACCTCGAACCTTTCTCATTGTTACAGTATCCTCCTTCAAGCATAGCACCTCGGACCTTTCTCATTGTTACAGTATCCTCCTTAAAGCATAGAACCTCGAACCAATCTCATTGTTACAGTATCCTCCTCCAAGCATAGAACCACGAACCATTCTCATTGATACAGTGTCCTCCTCCAAGTATAGAACCTCGAACCTTTCTCATTGTTACAGTATCCTCCTTCAAGCATAGCACCTCGGACCTTTCTCATTGTTACAGTATCCTCCTTGAAGCATAGAACCTCGAACCAATCTCATTGTTACAGTATCCTCCTTCAAGCATAGAACCTCGAACCATTCTCATTGATACAGTGTCCACCTCCAAGTATAGAACCTCAAACCTTTCTCATTGTTACAGTATCCTCCTCCAAGCATAGAACCTCGGACCTTTCTCATTGGTACAGTATCCTCCTCCAAGTATAGACCACGAGCCTTTCTCATTGTTACAGTGTCCTCCGGCAAGTATAGACCACGAGCCTTTCTCATTGTTACAATGTCCTCTTCAAGCATAGAACCACGAGTCTTTCTCATTGTTACAGTGTCCTCCTCCAAGCTAAGAAACACTAACCTTCTCATTCTTCCAAACATAACCACGACCCTTTCTCGTTGTTACAGTATCCTCCTCCAAGTATACAACCACGAACCTTTCTCATTGCTACAGTGTCATCCTTCAAGCATAGAACCATGAGCCTTTCTAATTCAGACATTGTCCTCTTCAAGCATAGAACCACGAATCTTTCTCATTGTTACAGTGTCCTCCTCCAAGCAAAGAACCACTAACCTTCTCATCCTTCCAAACACAACTACGACCGTTTCTCATTGTTACAGTGTCTTCCTTCAAGTAAAGAACCAATAACCTTCTCCTTCTTCCAAACAGAACCACGGCCCTTTCTCATTGTCACAGTGACCTCCTCAAGCATAGAACCACGAGGCTTTCTCATTGAGACATTGTCCTCTTCAAGCATAGAACCACCAACCTATCTCATTGTTACAGTGTCTTCCTCCAAGCCTAGAACCACGAGCCTTTTTCATTGATACAGTGTCCTCCTTCAAGCATAGAACGACGAACCTTTCTAATTGTTACAGAGTCCTCCTCCAAGCAAAGAACCACGACCTTTCTAATTGTTACAGTGTCCTCCTCCAAGCAAGAACCACGAACCTTTCTAATTGTTACAGAGTCCTCCTCCAAGCAAAGAAACACGACCTTTCTCATTGTTACAGTGTCCTCCTCCAAGCATAGAACCACGAACCTTTCTAATTGTTACAGAGTCCTCCTCCAAGCAAAGAACCACGACCTTTCTAATTGTTATAGTGTCCTCCTCCAAGCATAGAACCACGAACCTTTCTCATTGGGACAGTATCCTCCTCCAGGTATAGAACCATGAACCTTTCTCATTGTTACAGTGTCCTCCTCCAAGCATAGAACCACGAACCTTTCTAATTGTTACAGAGTCCTCCTCCAAGCAAAGAACCACGACCTTTCTAATTGTTATAGTGTCCTCCTCCAAGCATAGAACCACGAACCTTTCTCATTGGGACAGTATCCTCCTCCAGGTATAGAACCATGAACCTTTCTCATTGCTACAGTGTCATCCTTCAAGCATAGAACCACGAGCCTTTCTCATTTGGACATTGTCCTCTTCAAGCATAGAACCACGAACCTTCTCATTGTTACAGTGTCCTCCTCCAAGCAAAGAACCACTAACCTTCCCATCCTTCCAAACAGAACCACAACCCTTTCTCATTGTTACAGTGCCTTCCTTCAAGTAAAGAACCACAAACCGTCTCATTCTTGCAAACAGAACCACGGTCCTTTCTCATTGTTACAGTGCCTTCCTTCAAGCAAAGAACCACTAACCGTCTCATTCTTGCAAACAGAACCACGACCCTTTCTCATTTTTACAGTGATCTCCTTCAAGCATATAACCACGAGCCTTTCTCATTGAGACATGAACATTACATAACCTGTAGTACTCCAACTCAACACCCACAGGTATAACATGTAATCATATACTGATATAATTAATAAATGGATCTGGCAGGCGAGTAAAGCATTTTCCATCATACCACTCACCACTGCTCACCTCCACGTCACGAAATTGGTCGTGACAATATACTAGTACTTTTGATCCAAGCATCTCTATAGCGGTTAACTTATACATAGAAGTACTTCTTTCCCACTTGGTTCGTGGTTACGTGCCTAAAGTAGCACGCGCAATTGGTTAGAACGTCTGCACGGAAGGCAGAAGATCCGTGGCTATAATTCCGGCCATGATCCGAATATTTCAAATCTGATTCTTCTTTTCCAATTAAAGTTCTACACGCGGCCTACACCATCATGGAGTATTACTGTTTGAATTACATGATGCATTTGGAGCTAGTCACCAATATATTAGTTCATTTTCAGAACATGGAGCCTGGGACCGTGGTCATTTCTTATTTAAAATGAGCTACATTTGTATTATGTTGTTCTATGATAAAAACTATATTAGCCAATTATACGTCAGCACTTCAGAGTAAACCGCTATGGGTGGCCGAGGTCGTTTAGGCACGGAATGGGGGGATGTCTGGGGTTCGAATCCCGCCAGGACCGTCCTCCCTGACTGAGGTTTTTTCCAGGTTTTCCTCAGTCCTCATAAATGGAAAATGCCGGGGAGGTACCCTAAACTTAGCCCTGGAACGTTTCCTTCCTTAAAAAATCCTTTCTCAATATACCATTTCATCTCATGTATCATCAGTGTCCACCGCCTGTGTTGCCTCAGCAGTAAAAACGGGTGTTAAACACTAATTAAAAAAAAAACTTCAGAGTAAGCAATTTGAAGTTCTAAGCAATTAAAGATTCATCCAGTATACAATAACTTTTCAACCAATATTTTTATTTACTATTTATAAGTATTACTATTAAATTTCAACCTATATATTCAATACATAAAAATGAAATTAATATTTATAATTACATGGTTGTATATAAAATATTTTGACTAAATTATGAATAATGCATTAATTTAAAATTATAAGATTTATAAAACCTACTTGTTGCCTATTTAATGTATTGTAAGTACCTATTTGCCTCATTTTAAATACCTGTAGGTTAAAAATCTTATTGAATTGATTGCAAGACATAAGGTCATCCAGAAGTCCATGTCTGTATTTTAAATTAGTGTTGCAGTAAGCCAGCTACTTTCTCATGGTGTTTATTAGCGATAATGTCGAATTGTAAGTAGGAATTGATATTATTACCAACTTTATAAGTACTGCCGCTGAAGTCGAATTTGTACAGTCCTCGTAGAAGACGAGCAATCTACCGTTCGTTGACAATGTCCAAAGTTGCAGCATATAATGTAAACAGAGAGTATTGTTTACAACACAAAACAATTATGTCAAGCTCTCTACCGTGAAATATATGACTTGTACTCCTTGGTAAAGGACGTCATGAGTTTCGTAGTAGAAAAATTCACACATTAATAATAAAGAACGCTGTCCGAAGAAGTCCTTGAGAGCGGACATTTGCCTGTTCTTGAAGTCATATCCCAACAACTGACCATTGTCGCAAGTATGCGGTACCAGCGAAAGTCTGTTTAGCATTTGGAAAATATTTGTCCTCAATTCTAAAGGCGTAAGGAATGTTAATGAGTACGGTTGTTTTTGTTAGGACACATTTACCTTATCTAAAAATATGTAGCATGTTCATATACCATTTTGTGACAACCTTTCTTGAGGTCATTTGATTCCCATTGTTGCATAATGCTGCTGGATAAAAACGCATCACGATGGAAATTTCTGAACCATAATAGTCGCTTTAAAATAATGTAAACTCTATCCTTCAAACTAGGTTTATCTTTTAATCTTATTTCATACAGAAAAGTAATATAAAATTGGTGTGTTCAAAATATATATAAGCTGACTAATGAGATGGCATAACGATATTCAAAGTTCCTGAAGACAAAACTTATAATTTAAAATTTTAAAAATATATTAAACTTATTTTGAAAACTTCCTGAATGTATCATTCAATATTAGCATAACAAGCATCAATTTTCAATACCTATTAAATGCTACTACAGCGAATGTTTTAATTTCTATTTTCTTTTTAAAATTAAAATGCGATGAAAGTAAAAAAAGAAAATCTAAATTTCAGTTGGAAACTGTGACAATAAATATGTACGCAAAATGGAAGCGATCACTAATATAATGTGATGACAAGACAAGGTGCAATAAATAAAAATTCCGTCACGCAGGAGCTGCGTAAACTAAATAGATCCCTCATCCAACAGAGTAGCTTTAAAAAAAGAATTTAAAATCCAAATTATGACCTAATTAGTTAATGAAATGAAATAAGTTTTAACATTACTTTCTGGTATTAGAGGAACAAATTTTAAAATCTTGCAAACTATAGTATCACAAAAAAACAACATATTTTCAAAATTAAAAGTATTATTATAATTGAGATTAAACCACAAAATTAATGACGTACTATTAATTAAATGAAATATATAACCATTGATAGACAAAGCTATAATGTGTGGGTATTTTTTAACATTTTTAAATGTAACCATGTTTTTGAACTGAACCCTTGACTATCTTTATACTCACTAAAATAAAGAAAAATAACAGAAAGTTTCGAGTTGCATTGTGTATTTAAGGTGTTCGTATGTTCCGATAAAACAAGAACATGTTACTATTTAAAAACAATTACAATGCACTAAGCATATATACACAATGTACAATAAACAATTTAAAGTTTCATCGATTTTCATTGAATTTGAAATTTAATTAATATTATTGCAGTAAAAACACAAAAGTTTCCGGATGATTTTATTATAGAGCGCTCTTACATACAAATATAATTCTCAAATATATATTCCTTTAATATTTCACAATTGTTATCTTAATGACGCTGCTTTGTTAAATGTAAAACGTTTGCACTATTGTAAATATAGCCTATATGCCGAATTAATTTGTCCTTTTATTTGAAATGAATATAGAGAAAACTATTCGCAAGAGTGATTTTTAAATTTTGGGTTTCAGGTAAACCTCAATCCTAATGACCCGATTTCCCTGATTTTCAGGAAAGATCTTTTTTATTTTGTTTAAATGGTACATACGGAATTTCGTTGCAAAAAAGTAAATATTGGAGCCGTTAGAGTCATTTTTAAATTTCTGAGTTTCAGATAAACCCCCACTGTTAATAATCTGATTTCACCAATTTTCAGAAAATATTTTTCTTATTTGATTTAAATGGTATATGCCAAGTGTTGTTGTGAAAAAGCATATATTGGCGCTGTTAGAGCGATTTTTATAGTTTGGGTCTCAGGTAAATCCCCACTCCTCATAAACCGATTTACCTGATTTTGAGAAAATATTTACTTATTTTATTTAAATGGTATATACCAAATTTCGTTGCGAAAAATTAAATATTAATGCCGCCAGACCAATTTTTAAATTTTGGGCTTCTGCTAACACCCCTTCCTAATAGTCCGATTTCACTAATTCTCAGAAATAATTTTTCTTTTTTTATTTCAAAATGAAAAAAATAAAAATAATTAAAATTACAGCCCCTAGAGCGATTTTGAACTTTTGCTTTTACCTCCACTCTGTTTTCAGGTATACCCCCACACATAATAGCCCGATTGTCCTGATTTTCATAAAATATTTTTATAAATTTATTTTAAAGAAATATACAGAATTTTGTTAAGAAAAAAGAATAATTGCGGCCGCTAGAGCGATTTTTCATCTTTTTAAGAAAGTTTCACTTTAGGTTAATCCCCACCCCAATGGTCCAATTTTGCTGGTGAACGAACTCGACGAGTCGGTAGTTAATTGATGGTTATATGCCGAGTTTCGGTGAAAAAAAAAAAAAACAATAATTGCGACAACTAGAGGGATATTTATTTTCATTGTCATTTTCGGTGCCTAGAAGGAGGGATTCATAGAGATGTGAAAACATTTTTTAAGGATTGTTTCATGGAATACTACTGCAATTGCTACATTTCTTGGGAATTCGCTTAAAATACAGTAATTATATTTTAGAAAATTGTGGATAGTGTTATCACTAGTTTCCATAAGCGCGTACCTTATAATTATTTTAGTTAATATTTTTATATGGCTATCATTCTGGTAGGTTGCAATATTTAAATTATAAATAAGGTAAAGTGATCTCCTAAGAAATAGATTTCCATTCATAATAAACAATTTATTCATATAAATAACGAACATTCTGCTTTATCATAAACTATCAGAATAACAAATTATTAAATATGGCTATTTGTATCATGTTCCCCAAAAATACTTGAAGTTTTATCTAAAGAAATCATTATTTTATAATTTTTGGGGAATTCCTAACTGAGGCTTCACAGGCAACGGACACTGATGCCACAAGGGACAAAATGAGAAAAACTGTTTTTGAGAAGCGTTTTTGTTTTGTTTTTGTTTTTGTTTTGTTTTGTTTTGTTTTGTTTTGTTTTTTTTTTGGTAATGCTTTAACTTTAACTTTATAGTTATAAATCCAGCTCTATAGCAAACTCTAGACATATTTCCTACAAGCTTAGGAATTGCATCTTATAAAGGAATGTATTCTAATAGAAATGTTCTTTGTCTTTCCTGAGTTTCACACTCCAGTAAGATGTGTTTTGTAGTCTCGTCAGACTGTCCACATAGACGGTACGGGGGATTTCCACGCTAGAGTCCCATCGCTGTAGGTGCTTCCAGAATGGCCAGAGTGCTACCAATTTCGGGAAAGTTTTAATATATTATCTGATGTTTTTTCTTGGCCCTTGATATACTGCTGTTAGAACAAGATTTTCTTGGTAATGCTGAAGAAAGGCTTTGGTCCCATGAAGTCAAATTTTGCCAGTTTATCTGCCGCTTCTTGAATTTTTATATAAAGATTAATAAGAGCTTAGAGATATTCCCATACAAGTTTAGAGTTGACTTGATGAGATTTAAGTGAGTTTGTGTACCTTGGCTATCCGAGAAAATAGTTTACGTTGACTTTGTTTTCTCACAGAAGTTAAGCCAGATGAGGTATCATTACTTCTCCCGTAAAATATGTAACACAGTTCCCAAGACTTACAGAAAGCTTTGTTTTTGGCCCTCCAACTCCTGAAGAGATTCCTGATCTTGGACCATTTGTAAATAATATTAATGACTTTTAGGTAGAGTAGGTGAATTTTCTCCTATCCAGTCAGACAGACACCCAGTCGTAAAGTTCGAGAATGCGACTATTCAAAGATCCCAGAGTTTAAGATACCTAGGACTCCACATAGATGAGAAAGTATCGTTTAAAATACACATTGAAGAAATTTCGGCAAAGGCCTTCTTAGTTATGAATAAAATTGCTCGTCTATGAAGGGAACATGGCACTATCCCTTATAAGGCTATTAAATTATAGAATAACGCGGTTTTGGCTGCAATAGTTGGATATGGTGCGAGCGTTTCGCATAGGTTGCTTCTTGGAAGTGCCATCAAATCTCTAAGAAGTTTACAACGAAAAATCCTAATTAGGATGATAGGGGCTTTTTCCACCACGCCCACAGATGCATTGTTGGTTATATTAGGTATCTTGCCTCTGGACTTAGAAATTCGCAAACGAGGAGCACGATATTCGGCCAGAAAACAAAACCTATTCAAAGCCTCGCAATTAACAGGTTGTCCTGTAATGGACGAGATAGAAATTGAAGATAAATTGTTGTGTGAATGGCAAGATTCATGGGATATAAGTACTACATGTCGACGGACTTATTCGTTTTTTCCAGCCATAGACGAAAGATTAAAGATGAAATTTTTTAGTCCATCCCGTGGTCTTGTGCATTATTTAACAGGGCATGGTCCATATCGTGAATACCTCTGTAGATTCGCTCTAAGCCTGGATAATTTATGTATTTGTGGACAAATTGACACTCCGGAACACTCCCTTTGGGAATGTGACCGCACCAGAGACCTTAGACAACATTTACAGAGACAAATACAAGACAGACAATTATATCACATATTGAGGGATAAAAAGACCTGGATGAATATTAATATCGTGGCTGACTCCTTTTCAAGCTTTTCTTTGAAAAATTTTAGAGTCAGCCACCTCCTGGATTTGACTAAGGAGGATGGAGTCCGCTGACGCGCCGGAGACTCAGCGTCTTTTGGAGTATCAGGAGTTCCCTCTTGAAGACCTGAAGAGGTGAGGTCTCCAGGATTTTCCAGTGGACAAATTCCGCCATAACTGGATTGGATTTAGTTTTTAAAACCTATTAGTTGTTATTGTTTTTTTTATTCATTCAGTATTAACTGAATTAATAATTTACTAACATTAGGTTTAAGATTAGCATTAACCATCAGGACAGTTAACAATAGAAAAAGTTTAAAAAGTAATAGTAGGATATAAAAGTGTAGTAACTGTAGTAGTATAGTAGAAGTAAGTAAATTGTAGTTTACTTCCAGAAAGAAAATATATGTACTCCTACAAAGCATTATTGTAGACAAATGTAGTTGGTAGAGATGTAGTTAGGCACAATCGCTTGTGTAGTTTCTTGTCGTAGTTATTTAGATATAAAATAAAAATTGTAAAAGCTTGTATAATGAAATAAATAAAGTATATAAGACCCAGTTTAAAGTATAAGGACTCGGCCAAAAAAGATATAGAAGCTTTTTTTTTTTTATCCAGTCAGACCATTCTACGATTCTGATTCAGTAAATTTATGTTTGTAGACATTGTAGCATTGTGTTAGGTAATAATATTGAAGACTAGCCAGCGTTATGGAGGCTTTCTCTCTAATTGCGCACTGCATTAATTGTAATACTGGCAGTTCTAGGCCTAATTTCAACCTTACCGACAATTGCCGTTGGAAAATGAGAAAAACTTGAAAAAAAATCACTCAAAGAGGGGGGAACCGAACCGCAAACTTTCCGTCTATGCCTAATGACCTTGAACACCTGTGTCGATTAGATGATTAAGTGGATAGTGGTAACTTATAATTTATACCTAATTTAATATGTTACCGCATTTTTACATTTTTTGGAACCACCTCCGTGATCGTGTGGTGAGAGCGTCTTTCTGTAATCCTGATGTTCCGAGTTCGAAACCCGTAACGTTAGTTGCCTGGGTAAGGATTTTTTCCGGAGTTTTTCCTTGCCCTGAAAAGTTGAATGACAGGGAATTTTCTGCGTTGTGGACTTCGGGCTAATTAACAATTATTCTAAGATCAAACGTTCACTCATCGTCTCTTTAGACCTTTGTTGTTATGAGGGCATTAAACTGAAAAAATGCTTATACTAAACGGCTTGCCGGGTACATCGTTTTTATACCAGTTCAGTTTACCTGTTCCGATAAATCTGCAATTATCATGAGGCAATGTATAACATAAGTGTATATAAAATTATACTGCTTTCTTAACAACTTAGATAATTTACTACCACTCTAAATAACAAATTAGAATCAAAATTTGTCAATAGCTTATTTCCTGTTACAAAAAAATAAATGACATTCGCAACAGCGCTAAGTAAAGCAGTACATTGCAATTTGACAAATACGCTAGCGTTATACAATGAAAATGCCTCTGTATATGTAACACGTAAAGTGTAATGCTTATAAAAATTACACACTATGCTCAAAAGAAGCTGAGAACGAATTAAATGAAAAGTCAGCTAATGCAACACGGACAGTAATGTTGAACTTGATAATTGCAAATGCCAAAACTCCTCAGTGCCTAATTTGGAACTAACCAGGTCGTATTTTAAACAAATATCTTTCAGGGATGAGGCTTACTTCCCAATAATTATAGTGAAACAATATTATAATGATCGATTCTGTAATTCATTTAGCTGCATGAAGAGGACGTTGTTTGAGCACATGTAACATTGGAATGCTGCACAAAATATCAATTTCAAGTACATAATGTACATTACGTTTCAGCTAATTTTGTTTGCCATCAGATAATATCACAAACACACGGTACTGTTAAGTTGGCATTACAAATTTATTGTAAATACATTGATCAAATTAAATGCTAATCCCTACTATACCAAGACTTCTTTATTTACTGGAAAAGGTATATTTTCTTATCCATCTTTTTATAAGTACAAACGATTTTAGGATATTATAAGTTTAGATGTATATTAGTTAAGCACGAAGCATTTCCTTTGAGTATATACTGCTGCATCTTAATAATGCCACATTTCACCAGTATTAACTGAATAGCGACATTTACTGCACTGTTCCATAACTAGGTCATGGGTTTATGTTTCCCTCCCATTAGGTACTTTAGATGACATTGTATTATTCCGATACACCACTCAGTTGCCTTTTTTGTTCCTGTGGATGGCTTGCCAAAAGTTCACAAAAGAAATTACCTTTATTAAGCATGGCAAAAACTGCTTAAATTTGTTTCGTTTAAACCTTCTGAAACTCTCTCAATGACTCAAACAAACGTTAATCAAGCAGTTAGCGAAAATAATGGAAGTTTAAAATCCAAAACGAGTTCAACACCACGTTATTCAATCAGTATGAAAGTAGCACACACCCTTTTGTTGCCTGAAGAAACTCAGGCCAAGAAAACGAAATATGTCTTCAACCCATTTATCATTCGTTCGGCAATTTAAAACTCAAAAAGTCAAGAAGATTTCCTTCAAGAGACAGGTGTTTAACTTACTCAGACTGTAACATCTCACAACACCTTAAATTCACACTCTGATAAATCAATAGTGTGAATTTGCCATTTGAATTATAACTTTGAGAGATTCGAAACGAAAGGAACCATGGATTAAGTGGTACTTGTGCTCTATCACGAAATATGTGTTGAACGAAAAGGAAAAATATTATTATGAGAAAAACATTATTAAAATTACATTTGAAATGTTGTTACCACACGTCAGCATTTTACGAGTAAGTATACGTTTTTATAATAAAAACAGATCTTTTAGAAATTCTCTAATCTGTTCCTTAATTTTTGTATATACATTTTTGTTTCTCATAAATAGAAAGAATCATTTAGCGTTCTTCCTATGTTCAGTCTTGGTAATATGACATGAAAAATGAAGAGTACAAATGTCGGCTATAGGCCCGATGAATTAACAATGTAATCGATATTTTGGTGTTCTTAGTCTTGAAATGTGGTGCCACAGCACCGATATCCGGTAGAGAGGAGTACAAATTATTGACTGCAAATGTTTGGTCATTTTTGCAATTTGAAGAAAAGTGTCACTTTGCAAAGTTAGGCCAATAAAAATGCTGTGATTATATTAAATGTTGCAAACATAAAAAGCAGTTTGCAGTTATTTGAAAGATTGCTCGATTTGTTTATCAGCACTACCAGGCCACAATGGTAGTGCTGAAAGTGTTTTTGTTCTAATACAAGCACAATGGACCAAGGAAGGAAATATACTTATCGTCGTATCTGTGAAAATAGTCATTTAATTCCAGTCATTTTACAAGATAATACGTTTGACTATTTGTATAGTAACAAGGATTAAAAAAATAGGCTTAGTGATAAATATGCAAGAGATTGCAAGTATATATTTGGAATGCTTTCATGAGAGAAATAAAATAAAAATTTTCATATTTCTAATATGGCCAATGTAAATGTATTTTATTTAAGAGATCATTCTTTAACATCTTTGGTCGTTACAGTTCCATTAGGGCACGAAACGGCTGATAAATTTTGCTCAGACTCCACTTCTTTCAGGCTTGAGGTTATTTTATGTGCCGTAAATCTACAACATGGGACTAAAGGCTTTAATTCCCTTACGAAGAAATCCATATTTAGGATTATTATGCCAAAAAAAATTCATCGATACTGGTCACGTTTGAATCCGCGATCTTCGGTCTACGAGACAAATATGGTTTCCATTAGACTATTGGAAGCATTTGAAAACCCTAATTTGGAGTGATAAGAATTGTACGATCAGTGGTAATCTCTATCAAATGGAGACTCTTTTCTATATGGTTTAAATGAGAGCGTTTTTGAAAAAGATTATGGCAATAATATGTGTCGTTAATTTAAATTTGTATTCTATTGTTTGAGTAAATATGTTTATAAACTAACAAGTAACATATGGGTTAAGGTTGATTTATATTTAGACCGGAATTTTACCACCTTATTCTGTAACTATACATTGCTATTTAGAAAAAAAAGTAAGCTTTCACAGTTGAAACTGCAACCCAAGAAAATAATGGCACACATTGAAATGGTACCGCGATGATGTGAGCAAACACAACTTTTAAGTTACCGGTTGAACACTGTGTGTTGGATCCAAAAAATCTATATACAAGGTAGGTCCATACGTTTCCGACCTCGCCGATAAGGATTATCGCCTGCACAAAACCTTTATCTGGTGTCATGCCTTATCTGTTAAGTAAATAATTGCAGTTATAAATTCCGCTCCGTTGTGTTCAGTTGTTCAGATATAGTCGCTTAAAGAAGGCTATGTGTAGAAGATTGTGACATGTTCAAATGAAGTTTCGAATGCTATTATATTCTTCACAATAGAAGGACTTAATCCAAATGAAATTAAACAGCGATTGGACGGTGTATATGGGGAAGCATTCCCCTCATATTCTATCGTAAAAGAATGGGCCGAACTTTTTCAAATGGGCAGAGAAAGCATTGAAGACGCACAGCGCCCAGGTCAGCCCTTGGAGTGCTCATTTCTGAAAACATCGCCCTTACTGAAGGAGAAATTATGGAAGACTGGCAACTCAAAGTTACAGAAATAGCACCAAGGTTGGGCCTTTCTAAAAAAACAGTCATTCGAATTATTTATGAGCATTCAAACATGAATAAGGTGCAAAATGGATGTCTAGACTTCTTTCTTCAGTCCAAAAGCAGCAACAAGTCACCTGTTGTCAGAAAAGTTTGGAGCTCTGAGAGCTCTGGCAATGAGAGAGGGGTTCTGCAAACCTTTGTTACATCAGATGGTTTTCTACTATGATCCCTTGTCCAAAAGAGATTCAATGGAGTGGTGTAAACCTGGCGAAGCACCGCCTCTAAAGGCCAAGGTCACTCAGTCAACCAAGAAGATCATGGCCACAATCTTTTGGAACTGTGAAGGAATACTCTTCCTTGACTTCAAGAAGAGGAACAACACGGTAAATGAGAAGTACTATCCTGGCCTACTGCAGACTACACTGGCCTACCAAACAGACTACATGCTTCCATCAAAGAGAAAAGGCGAGGAAACCTGCGTGGTGGTGTGCGTCTTCTTCACGACAACGCGCCTGTGCACACAGCTCATGTTGCAAAGGAATCTGCAAAGAAATGTGTCTTCAAGATGATCGACCATCCACCCAACAGCCCAAATCTAGCTCCTAGTGATGATTTCCTCATCTCAAAACTAAAGAAGAACCTTCGAGGAAGGAAATTTAAATGGGACGAGGAAGTGATGGATGCTATTTATGCCCATTTTGCAGAGAGGACTTCTGACTGTTTTGGAGGGAGGGATTTGAATGTTAATTCAAAGATGTGACTCTTTAAGCTTTCATGGCTGGCGTTAATCCAAGTAAATGATATTTCCGGACTTATTGGCCGTGGTCCAAAGGATGTAAAAACATCTGACGTTTCGCCCGTGACTCCGTCGGGCATCTTCAGAGGATAGTTATCCTGATGCTGGACGGGCTTAACGTCAGGTGTTTTTACATCCTTTGGACCACGGCCAATAATTCTGGAAATCTCGTTTTATTGAATTAAAGATGTGAGTAGTGTATTGCAAATAAAGGTAATTATGTTGAAAAGTGAAATGTAGTTTTTGAGTCTATCATACCTAGAAAATGGTGAGGCCGGAAACTTATGGACCTGCCCTCGTATATTAAACAGCTTTAAGAAATACGGTTCAAACATTACTTTGATTTACGCTATTTAAATCAACAAATTATTATAATAGACATTGTTTTTAAATATTTGAAAGCATATAATATGCACCAAACTCACATACATTTTTAAGTACCTGGTAGGTACTTATGTATTTAACGAGGTTCCACTACTCTCTTCAATATGGATCCAGCAAGCAATTTGAACCTTTCACAGCATTGACACTGAAGACATTTCATATAAAACTCACTCTTTTATATTATGCAACTTAATATCTGACATTCAAACATAAATATTTACAAAAGAAGAGGGTTACATAAGCAATAAAAATCCAAAAAATATTGAAAACTTTTAAGATGAATAATAAAATATTTCTTATTTATAATACTCCTATCGGAATATGTGAATATCTAAAAATACTTTAAAAAAAAATAAAATGGGAACGAGTAGGGAATGAAAAAGGACCAAGATCTATTTTTGGCTCGCGTCTGCAGGTGAGCGTAGCGCGTGCTGACCAAGGTCACGCCAATTGCCTGTCATGATAACAGATATTTCTCGCAAGGATGGCAGCATATAGATAATCGTCCAACTTTGCATTTATGATAGCAGGCAATAAGTCATTATATTATCACGTCTATGTTTACGAGTATGTAACTCAATTTACAGTTAAGAGTTCCATATATCTCAGGTCCTTGTGTAGTAATAAGTTGTATCGAATACACCGGTCTAGTAGTTATCGTTTGCTGACTCTGGCCGCTTTGGTATCCGGTACCTACTTAAAAATGTTAAAAGCCTGGAAAGGGGTTCGCCCAAAGGGTGGAAAATAGAGAACTGCCTGATAGAGATGTGATGTCCTACGATCTCGAAAGCCGCATGTTAGGCGACCGGAGAGCCGACAAATTGTTCACTCGCTCCACTGGTAGCAAGACGGAGGTAGAGGAAACAGCGGTCTCTGCGGCAGGCTTAGGCCGGTATTACATGTTGACCCTTAGAGGAGGAGAAGAAGATTGTATCTAAATACTTCCATTGCAACAGGGAAAAACTAAATCTACAGAAATAACTCGCTTTACAGTAGTGAAACTTAAATAAAATATTGTGATCGAAATTGAACACATTTTGAATGCAGAGCTGTTTCAAGTAAATTAAAGTTTCATTCAAGTGTTCCAATTACTCCTAAAACTGAGGTTTGTACTGATTGTGAAATAAAGTAGTGGCATGCTATTATTAATCAATGTTGTACTAGAAACCGTAAAGGGAAGATTCCAGCGATGGCGCAACTTTCCTTTCATCTATGGACATAGACCAAAAATAACTCTTTACATAGCAAGAATTACTTATACGGTTTTTATTCAAACTAGAAGTGTGAATGAATATTTAAATTATTGATAATAAGAATATAAAATTATTTGAATAGACTTTATTCACTACTCTAGCATTCCGCAGTCTGAATAACCACTAGGAATAGCAGTAAATGTGTGATTAATATACCGAGTGTGAAAAAATGTATACACACTTTCACAGTAGATATCTATTGATATATTTCAAAGTTGGACCGAAAAACAACAGTAATGTGTAGTATGATGTTCTGTAAACAGATGTTTTTTTATTGATTTATTTATGGATGCTCTTTAACATCTCAGGTCATCAGCGTCCCATTCAACTCAGGGCGTGAAATGGCTCTCAAATTTTGCTCAGAGGCCTCTCCTTCAGGCTTGAGGTTCTTTTTCGTGCCGTACGGCTTTACTTCCCTTCCAAAGGAAGCCATACTTAGGATTTTTACGCCCGAAAAAATCCATCGGCCCTGGCCGAGTTCGAACACGCAATCTAGGATGTAGGAGGCAAGTATGGTAACCACTACACCACCAGGACCGACTGTAAAAAGATGTGACACACATACATTATGATAGCGTTGCTACGTAACAGGTAAATCAACAATGAACAAATGAAGCCAAGATTATCGTATGATGTTCTATAAACAGATGAGCTTCACATTACATTATGCTAGCGCTGCTACAACAAAATGGAGCCAAGATTATCTTTTGGACAGCGGAATGCAATTTTGAAGTGGTATTGGGAAACCGAGAATGTTGTTGAAGTTCAAAGGCAATGGAGACGTGTGTACAGAACAGAACGGCCAACGTGAGTAACAATTGCAGGCATTCGAGACTTGAAACTCATGGTCACGTATGCGATGTTCACAAGCACAGATCTGGGAGACTTCGTACAGCAGCAAGTCCCGCGTCCTCGGCTATGGTTTTTGAATGCTTTGAGCACTTACCGCCAAAATCTACAAACAAATTGCACTGAAACTGGGATAAGCAGAACCAGCGTACTTTGTATTATGAAGCGGGAAATAAGGCTGCCTTTATTAATTTAATAACTAAAGGTTGCAGAGTTATATTTATAAAGGCATTAGATTTGATAAGGGTAATTGTAATATATATGTATAAGGAAATATTTTAGAGATAGGTATGACAGAAATTGAAATAATTTGTAACCTGTACTTATGTGTAGGTCATTTGACAGGTGATTGTAGCTTACAAAAGGGTTTTGTATACATTTTGTGGCAAAAGATGTGAGAAAGAGACGGAAGTGTATACCTGAAGACTCGTCCACTGACCACTCCTTAGACAAGACTGAGGAAAGGGTAAACTATCTTTTGTTAGGTCAAGAACCTTCTACCCAGGAAATACTTAGGAGTTCACAATAAGGGAAACATGTGGCCGTAACGGGACATTATTTAACAAAGTCAGACGTAGCAATAATTTAAGAGAAAATGAAAAGGTCAGAACGGAGACGAAAATGTTTTATTACAGGAAAGCTGAAAACAGCCCATCAACACGTGCGTTATCTCTGAGAACATTTGGAAATCTACAAACTAAGGAAGGCAAAAGATTATCAATAGAAATCAGAATGTAAGGAAAGGGCCGAAATTTATGACAGGTTGATCTTAGAAAATCCAGGTTCGTGGAAAGATATTGTGAATCAAGGGGGAAAGAATAATTCTAACCAATGGTCATCAAATAAAAGTCAACCAATAAGGAGAACTTAGTTACAAATAAATATTTTTAAGATAGCCAATGATGAAAGTACAACACGGAAATAGGATAATATACGAGGGAATTTAATTTAGCGAGAGGCGTGGCGATGTGGTAGAAAACTGGGGTACGGAAATCAGAGAGACAGTCTCTCGCACATTCAGACATTCGGACATTCGACGTCAGTCAGCTACGAGCCGTCAGGAAGTAACCTGCCAAGTTGCTAAATAAATCAAATGTTCAAACAGTGCCGGACTTATTAATACAGTGAACAAAATCCTCCCCCCCTAATGACTTTCAAGTCATTAAAAACAGCCCAAAATTCACCCTGAGAACCCATCATTTCCCCCTATATTGGAACAACTATATTTACCTACTGCAAATTAACGAACAACAGTGGAACCCCCAATAATAAAATACCGTTCCAATTATTAAAACAGTTTTAATGAAACGTTGCAGTAGTTCAACGTACTCAGAAGTGTATCGACGCCGACGGTGGGCATTTTGAGCAACTGTTGTAAGTGTAAAAGCCTAAGATAATTAGTGCTCATCTTTTTCCGTTTGTGTGAATTCAGTTTTGTTATGTTAACACGTTTTTTCTTTGCTTGAAGTGGGCGTACACTTTTTGGCAC
The DNA here is from genome assembly GCA_030762175.1 of Metallyticus violacea. Classification (NCBI taxonomy): domain Eukaryota; kingdom Metazoa; phylum Arthropoda; class Insecta; order Mantodea; family Metallyticidae; genus Metallyticus; species Metallyticus violacea. Next base: position 107,520,472 of record CM060831.1, read on the forward strand.
CTCTGTATTTATGGGAAATTATAGCGTATGGAAAATTGCATTTTAATACCAAATTGAAAGGAAAAAATAACCTAAAATAGACTGTGATTACAAGGTGCTAATACATTGTTACACATAACATAAATGGGGCCACAGCATTGTGTCCATGAGACAAATAATGCAATCATGATGCTCCGACCTTGCCAGTAATCTATTCTTTGATGATTTGTCCGACAGTATATTCTTTTAGCATTTGGACGTAAGAAAATCGAAAAATGTATTATACATTTTCCTTTTCACGAGAAATACAGCAATCATTTCTCAGAAGCTTATCTTATTTACATTTGTTATTAAATTGGGAGTATCTACTCTATTAAATTCTCTACTCCCCCCCCCTCTCTCTCTCAAGAGAGAGAGAGAGAGAGACATAACATTAAGATGACTCAGTTCAACAGAGCTGCAACAAAAAATGTAATAACTACAAATATTAACATGCTGTCTAGAAATTTATCTTTTGGTATTTCAGTTACCCACGTAAAATTTCATAAAATATTTTCTTCTGGATATAACAAAACTAACAGAGAAATTTTTGTTTTTAAGTTGCTGCTCTATTGTATCAATATTTCCACTAGTTTTAATTACAACGCAGGGAATAATTCCAAAGTATTGAGATTTTCTTGCACTGTAATATTTATCATATTTCTTCTCCCCAGGTTCTCCACCATCACGCTTATCCATACTTTGAGATCTTTATGGAAGTTGTAATGTTTGGAATCATATTCATTTTGCACAATTCCACCAAATCGTTCTCCTTGGCCACTGAAATTTCCATATATTCTTTATATGTAGCCTGAAGTAGGCAATTATTTTGGCGTCTTCTCATTCTGTATCGGACATTAAATGCTTTAAATCTCTCACCGTGGTAGCTTGTATAGTGTGAAATTCCTGTTATATTTCCATAGATTTTATTTCTGAAAAATTAATGTTATCTCCATTTACATTGGCATTAAAGAACTTTCCTGTAATATCAACCATTGTTCAATGTCAAAAACCATCAAAACCACTTTTGAAATTTGTTAGGGCTCACTAGCTTTCTGCAAAGCGAATTATTAATATGCATTGTGAGGTTGCGGTTATAGGGGACGTAGAATGTTAAAAGGAGTAGAGTGGTGCAACTAAAATTACATATTAACTGTCTAGTATGGAAAACTTTCTGGTCACAAAGCACAATTTCGAATCACTAGAAACCTGCATCTACCCAATAATGCTATACGGATGTCAGACGTGGTCGGCGACAAACAGTTGAATTTACTGCAAATAAGCCGAAGGAAAATGGAACTCGAGATATTAGGAATGCGGAATAAAGTATCCAACGAAGCGTTATCCCAAATAACATCAACAAAAAACATAGCAGAAAGAGCCGCCAGACTCAGTGGAAATAGAGAAGCCACATAGCAAAGATACAGGACGACAGATGGACGTATAGGACCACCATGTGGGATACGTGCTTAGGCACAGAGGCAGGCCAAGACAGAGATGGGAGACTTCTACGCGGCACAGGCAGGTCCACAATGGTCCAGAATAGCAAGAAGCAGGAATACATGGAAAATCATCGAAAGTCAATTTCGCAACGACTGAAACCTGGTGAACTAAAGGTAACAAAGTGTAATAAAGTATAACGTAAAGGATACTGTATACAATCCTAATGCATATTAGCTCATCCCATTAGCGAATAAGGGCTTCCCTCTTGTAGGAGGTATTTTCCCTTCATAGGGATTTCGGGCTATTAATTATTATTGTTATTATTATTATTATTATTATTATTACATAATAATTAAAAACGAACTCAACAAAATATGTATTTAAATTGTTAGCTCCACAAGTAGGAACGTCCCCATTAGCTGTCCGTTCCACACAATATAAACATATAAACAATGACCATTTTCTTTGTTTTCATTGCCAATTTTACTACCTGTGGATCCTCAGTAGTTAAAGCGGGGGTTAAAAACAATTAAAAGCTGCCTATTTGGCGGTATTTGCTTAGAAAGACACATACATAAGGAATCAGCTGTCTCTCTATTCAAACAAAAAGTGTGAATTACAATTCCCTATAGCAATGCATTAGTTTCTGTAATCGCGTAATAAAGAAGAGAAACCATTCAGTGCGGTAATGTGTTATCTAGAGTTGCAGCAATATTTTAATGCAGGTGGTATACAATGGAAATCAAATTATTTTGATATGTGCACACAGCTTGTCAACGCACGTTTCCCAACGTTTTATTGTTGCTCGAAACGTTGTTGTGGTGTTATGCAGTCGATGGTTGTTCAAATTCGATTTCTCAGTTGCTAGAAGTTGTTTACACATATTCGACACACTTAGAATTAAATAAGCCCCCAAATGAAGAAGTCTACGAGGTCAAATCGAATGAGCACTGGCCATAACTTTTGCGAACCCCAGCCTCACCCATCTTCCAGGAAAGACTTTACTCAGGTAGTCTCGGACACACAGCACAAAATGAGAGAAGGAGTTGCACCATTCACAATAGACCGCAGGGTATCTTCCTTTTTTTTTTTTTTTTTTTTTTTTTTGCTGCCCTTCCCTTTCTTTTAAATTTATTCACAAGATGGCAAATATTAATTCCTGTTGGAGCAGGTTTCCCGAATCTAAGCAAAAAAAAAAAAAAAAAATGCTCTATCTGACAACAGTCATTCCCTCCTCCACGTTTTTACCAAAATGTATGGAAACTATAAATACATTATGTGCTCTGAGGTTGCCTTAGAAATTGAAGCAAAATGAAAAGTCAGAGAATAAGAATTCTAATGATGTGCCAATGTTTGTTGTAGCAGTGTTGAACACAGCCGTCGTTATATGTTCTAAACATCATTAATTATTTTAACCTAGAGGTTACAAAAATGCAGTCGTTTATACCTCAAGCTAGTCAGAAATTGAGATTATAAGTTTTACTATTAATTATTAAGGGCATGATTCTATAATATATTTAACATTTCAAAAACACCTAGGATCTAGTATTTAGTATTTTTCAATTTTTTATATTTTTCTTTTCATTCATTTTGTTTCTGAAAGTTCAATCTCAAAAATAATATCTGCTTAAGTTACTACTCTTGAGTTTTCTTTACAGGAAATTTGTTAAAAGCCAAATCCTGAGCCTCTAAATAGTATTTTGAGAAGGTGCTTTTATTTTCTATATACTCTCCAAGAAAAATGTAAGTATTTGTCTTTCTGCATAAATGACTTTATTAATATTAAGCGTTTATATATATTTATTATTTTAAACATTTTAAAAACAATGAAAAGAGCATTTAAACTTTATCTTCATACTGCCATCATTTGGACTTTATAAGCGTAGATGCTATTGTGCAGATATCCTTAGGAACTCTTCGTTAGTTTTACTTTTTTCTTAATTAAGAAAAGGATAAAAGCATCACAGGAAAAAGACAATGGTACATCATTTGTACACTAACTTTAAAATTAATGATAATAGTTAACATTAAACTATGTTGTTTCCTAGAAAAAACGTAAATAACATTAAGTAGCAGATAAAAAACGACACCCAGATGTATTGCGTGCGTTCAGTGAGCGTAACAAAGGACTGTTGCAATGCGTGTCCCAATTGTTTTTATGACTTGCTTCCATGCTTTCAGGGACTTGTCTCGAAGGCTAGATACCAAGGGTTTTGTTAACTGTCAACATGGGTTATTATGTCAAGGGTTCCTCGAAAATGCATGTTTGGACACTATTGACAACTTTCAACATATTCTTTCATAACTTAAACACAGTTTTGGATAATATGTTAAAATGCTTTGCTTTTCTGAACTTAAGAGCATGTTTATAAAATGTTTTGGCACTTACATTTGCTCTGATTTTTTTATTCCCATTTGATTCCTTAGCAAAACTCCACATAAAGGCATTTTGATTGATGCAGAATAAATTTAATTTTCCTTTTATTAGTTTCATTCTCGTTTTTAATAAGTCAGAGATTTTAATGGTAGTATTATTAAAAGGTTCTGTACTTATAGAGACGTATTATTCATGATGTTGCTAAATAATCATTTTCCGTATTTTATGAGTAAAGCACATTAATTGTTTTGAAGACCTGCGGCATTTGGAATTGAATGTTAAACGCTTAGAAGCACATTAAACAAGTAGTGTATGTATTTACTCATGTGAGAGATAATATAGTTTTATTGGATTTTGTTTCAAGAAACAGCTTTTACAATGCTTTACATGATGTGAAATATAATAATGCTCTGGTTATATAATGGATCAGTTTTCAATAATGCAAGATTAATGGATAAAACTTGGTCAGAATTAAGTTAATGCAATATGCATTAACAAGATAGCTTTTTGTTGCTGACTCAAGTTCTTCAGCGTTAGTGATATTCAGTTGGCATTTCAATATATATTCAATATTGACTATCCTCCCACAAACAAAGCAGACATTTTATTTGTAAATCTTGTGCTAAATTTAGTACACCTATCCCTTCCGTGCTTGTAATAACCATTAATGTTGACCTTCAATACCACTAAATATTTTGAATATTGTTAATCGAATTAACAATAAATTAATATAAAAGCCATATAAACCACATTACAACGAAACACAATGTATTCTCATTTAATAAATAATATTATTTAACAATCAATTTAATATTTACAATTGCTCTCGTAGTATCGATGAGCTGGTATAATTTAATTGCAGAGGAATTTTAAGTGTGTTAGCTTCTCATCACATTATTTACAAAATACACATTATGATTTTGTACCTTAATTTTGTCTCCCATTTGTATAGCTTGGGAACTTGAGCAGTAGTCAAAGATGCAAAATATCTAAATTGATGTAATGAAATATTGCATTAAGTGCTGCAAAGTGTTGATCGTTAGTGTTAGAAATAATGTGACGTCACAATTACAAATACATGGCTAACGCAAGGCTATACTCGAAGTTAGGCCATTTCCTGTAAGCAATAACACAATTTCACATTACCTTCTCTGGCAAAAATAGATGAAAATGACCAAAACACATATCTCCGTAGATTGCATAAGTAAATATCATTCCAAGCAAGCTAGTTACACGTGTATGCTAGGCGAGTAAGTCAGAAGTTTTGTTCATGCGAAACGTTGATTCAGAGAGATACAGGTATAAGGAAAGCTGTATAATAGTGTTGGAGCGATTTCCACACTTTTTTCTAATATATTTTTCCAAAAATATAAAATTATATTTTAATTTTTCCAAAGGTCCATTCACCGAAATTCATTAAGTCCAAATAACTCAAAATAAACATAGAGTTTTTGTATAATAACTTGTTCTTAATTTGCTACTAAGATACAAATCTTGTCGCTATCTTCCGGATTAGCTTCTGGCTTTCTTAAAATTTCTAGAACAGTGAACATTTGCATTAAATATTGGGGCTCACTTTGAGTGTATCATTATACCATTAAGGAACTGGCTAATCGTCAAGATCTGGAAATGTTTTGTCTTCCTTCCTCAGTCTAGAATCAAGGAATAAACCTCTTTCACTCTAAAGAGTTTTTCTGTATCTTTCGGTAATGTTGAATAGGGATTGGCTGGTTAATTACGTAATCTCTTTCTCCTGATATATGTTTGAACGTTTCTCTTTCTAGTAAAATGCTTAAAATACCTGATGAAACTGTTGGCAAATAATTTCTAAGTGCCGGATGTTCTTCAGCAACGAGTTTTGTATTTTGTCTAACATACCCAACAATTCAACAAAAATTCTCTTATAAAAATTATACAAGTCCTGTAAAAAATTAAATAACTGCCAAATATTATATTCCCCCTCCTAAAACTAAAAATATCCAACCTACCATGGAACCGTTATATTTTGATCATTTTCGATATTATTTACTAATGCCGGACACTCTCTTCTTCGCATTTTCTTACATTTCCAGTATATTTTTTCCTGGGAGTAAGCTGTGCTTTTATAAAAAACATCTTTTATTTATTTGGAAATCTAGCTAGTGTGTGAGTTTGCTTACTAAGACGGTAAAGCAAATTAATGACAGGTTATAAATTTAAAAAAGAGGAAATTATAAAATTATAGTTACAACGGACAAAAAGAGTACAATAAATATTGTGAATACAATGAAATTAAAATATAGGATCATCCGTTTGGGCATGCATAAAACGAAAACACTGTAAAACATTTACCACTACACTTTACATTTTGTAGCTTGGCGTATACTACATTGAAAGATGGGAGATTTCTCAGAATGCTACATGTCCCCAATTGCGCACTCTACACAACGCATAACATAAGAGGAGTGACTTTTTGGAAAGCTTGAGTAATATTTAATTTCTTTAGAAAATAAGAAACCTCCCATGCTCCGTGAGGGGGTGCAACCTTTCTGGAATTTTCATAAGAAGAAGATTTGAAGATGTTGAGACAAAAAAAAAAAAAATTCATTTAGTAGGATAAGCGAGAAAAAATCGTTAGTATTTTATGTAAATGAAAAATCATTAGGGAAGAGATATGTACGAAGCTTGGTCCATAAGTTTCCGGCCTTGCCGATAGGAATTACCGCCTTCACTAAATTCATGTGTAGTGCAATACCTTATCTGTTAAGTATATAATTGCAGCTGTAACTTCCGCTCCGCTCATTTTAGTTGTTCAGATATAATTGCATACAGAAGGCTGTGTATGCAATTATATCTACATATATAATTGAAGATTGTGACTTCTTCAAAATGGAGTTTCGAGCTGGTATTAAGTTCTTCACAAAAGAAGGACTTACTCTAAATGAAATTAAACAGCGATTGACCAGTGTATTAGGAAGCATCCCCTCATAATCTATCGAAAAAAAAATGCCCAAACTTTTTCGAATGGGTCGAGAAAGCATTGAAGACAAGGAGCGTGCAATTTGGCCTTTGGAGGTGCTCGGTCCTGAAAACTTCGCTCTTGTAGAAGGAAAAATTATGGAAGACCGGCGGCTCAAAGTTAAAGAAATAGCAGCAAGGTTGGGCCTTTCTAAAACAGCAACCCTTCGAATTATTCATGAACATTTAATCATAAATAAAGTTAGTGCAGAATGCGTGCCTAGGCTTCTTTCCTCAGTCCAAAAGCAGCAACGATTCATCTTTGTCAGACAATTTTGGCGCTCTTTCGTGGTAACGAGAGAAATTTTCTGCAAACCACTATTGCAGGAGATGGAACTATGGTTCTCTCCTATGATCCCTTGTCCAAAAGAGAATCAATGGAGTTACGTAAACCTGGCGAAACACCGCCTCTAAAGGCCAAGGTCACTAAGTGAACCAAGAAAATCATGGCCACAATCTTTTGGGGCTGTGAAGGAATACTCTTCATTGACTTCAAGGGGAGAATCACCACAGTAAATGGGGAGTACTATGCTGGTATACTGCACAGGCTACGTGCTTCCATCAAAGAGAAAAGGCGAGGAAAGCTGATTGGTGGTGAGTGCCTTCTTCATGATCATGCGCCTGTGCCCACAGCACTTGTTGCAAAGGAAGCTATGAAGAAATGTGACCTCAAGGAGATCGACCATCCACCCTTTTTTTTTGAATGATTTATTTATGGACGCTCTTTAACAGCTCAGGTCATCAGCATCCCATTCAACTCAGGGCGTGAAACGGCCGACAAATTTTGCTCAGAGGCCTCTCTTTCAGGCTTGAGGTTCTTTTTCGTGCCGTAAATGTACGACACGGGACCCACGGCTTTACTTCCCTTTCGAAGGAAGTCATACTTAGGATTTTTACGCCCCGAAAAAAATCCATCGGTCCTGGCCGGGTTCGAACCCGCGATCTTGGGTTTAGGAGGCAAGAATGGCAACCACTACACCACCAGGACCGACCCATCCACCCTACAGTCCTGATCTAACTCCCAGAGACTATTCCTCCTCTCAAAATTCAAGAAGGAAATTCGAGAAGGAAATTTAAGTGTGACGAAGAAGTGATGGATACTGTTTATGCCCATGCAGAAAAGACTTCTGGCTATTTTGGGGGGTGGGGATTTGAAGTGTTATTTCAAAGATGTGAGAAGTGTATAGCAATAAAGGGTAACTATATTGAAAAGTGAAATATATTTTTTGTCTTTACCATATCTAGAAAATGCTTAGGCCCGAAATTTATGGACCTATCCTCGTAGATGCCACTAATAAAGAAGAAAGAGGGGAAAAGCATGGTTAAGATCAGGAATATGGAGGCTAATAGGGCAACGAAATGATTATTCGCAAGGCATATGTCCATTATGTGGGGGAAGAGAAGATATACAAAGCATTCTGTTTGAATGCACAGAAACAGAGATTTGCAGAAAAGAATGTGTATGATATAGAATGAATAGGAACACTCATATAAATGAAATTTTAGATAACAACTGTAAAAGCACTGGGCAATATTCAGAGATAGTAAAAAAATAAGTGGAAATGGACTGTTAAAAGAGGACAGTAAGAATTAAATACCATGTACTACCATGTAATTGTTAAATTTATGCACTGCCCAGTTTAGTAACCAGGGCCAAATAAAATGGGCAGTCTAATATCTGGATCAATATGTATGGATTAATATTAATAGTGTATGGCTAATTATGAATTACACATAATGTGGAATTTAATTACAATGTTGCTTTTTGAGAATAAATTCAAATTTGTATTGTTTCTTCATCAAGTTAAGGCAACAAAAACAGCTACAACGTATCCAAATAAGATCCATAGCGCTCTATGTTGATTTGTAGTAGCCATTCCAACCATCTACGATTTTCATTTGTCATTATGCATTATTAATTTTCATTTTTTCCATGTACAAAACTCCCATCTTTAAGCAAAATATTACCAGCAAGAAATGTCTCCTACTATCATATTAGCTTTTATAACAATATTTGATATTATTCATACCTAAACGGATCACTGTATATATCTTTCTTCATTAGTTATATTTTTTTTTAAAAAAGGAAAGTGTTCTATCTTATTAATCTATGCTCATATTGGGTGTATTGCGCTCTCTTCTGAACCCAAAGTTCGCGTGTTCAAACATGTTCAAGGTCGATGCATTTTTCACAACATAAAAATCTTGCAAGGTCTTCAGGAGATGCTGTAAGCAATTGGTACTGCTTTGTAGATTTTTGGCACATTAAAGAACTTCATATCTGAAAAAAGAGGTCTCTGGACAAAAATATTGGTCGTTTTACGCCCAAGAAAACCTTAGTGCCCCGACAAATGGCATTGGAAACAATTGGCTCATCATCTATCCCAATGCCCTCTGTCGGGAAATAAGAGTACTTGAAGTTCTCCTTGAAGTTCTGCACGGAACGCCAGTTACTAATATACATTTATTTATATTGTAAATGTTTCCTTATAATTGCCACAAAATAGTAATTACTGTTTCATTTTGCACAGCTTTTGGAAATTTACACTTGTTACGACAGTTTGCAAACATTATTGCAATTATTTCTCTGGGGGCCCCTCCCAAAAAGAACTGTCTCTGAGATATCCCTGGGTTTATAAAAATGCATAAAATGTGATACTTTTGACTGAAAATTTTCTTTTTTCTCTGTTAACCTCTTCAGGCTGTGCCCTGCTCACTTCAAATGTAATAGCTAGGTCGATGATTTGTTGATGGTCATAATATTCATTTAACATATCTTCAATCTTCATCATGCATACGAAATAATTTAGGTTCCTTTTACTGCGAATTTATATTTATGAGCATTTTGTAAGTACCACTAAGCAATTTGGCATATATAATAAATGTTGGGTAAAATTATTAATGGAAATTTCTTAAGTAAGCAGAATATGCTCTTGGAAAAATGGCCAGGAACATGCTGGGGCACTTGGAGTCTAATATACGTCAAACTTCTTTAAATCTTCTTTTTCAACGCAATAAAAAAGAATGAAAAAGGGTTTCAGGTTCATTATAATCAACGACGTCATTCTACCACATCCTCTAATAGCTGTTTCAGATATTTAGAAATGTTAATAGAATTGTGTATATTGGGAATTGTCATGATTAATATTACTAGAAATTGGAACTGGTGGCTTATGTAACGTTGAGAATTTATTAACAAAAAAAAAAAAAAAGGCTTCTTCTCATTTAGAAAATTTGATAAATTTATACTACGCCTGATTGTTCTTGTATGTGAACTATAACCAAGTGTTTACATTGGTTTTTCAGATATCATCTTTCTACTTTTCTATCAATTGTCAAATTATTTGAAATTCTGTCCCAGTTAATGGACTTCAAAACATAACGATCTTTATGATATACATATTTTTAAACCGGTTTTAAGCATCGTTGTTGATTAATGTTGCAAAGAGCAGTTGAATACATATACACTTACGTTGATTGCATGTCTTGCAAAGCGATATCATCTAAATCAGTTAATTTGCAGGGTTTTGGTAATATGTTTAAAGACTTGATTTCCATTATACGCAATTAAAAAGGTTGAAACAATTTAGCAGGTGCACAACAAATGTGCATGTTGAATGCTTGTAATGGTATGGTGATCGAAAATGCTGACGTGTACTAAAGCATATGCAGCCATAAGCGCTCATAAAACGTTCTTATAGATATTTTTTTCTTTTTACGATCTTAATGTATTTACTTTTTCTTACACCTGTAAAACTTAGTGCTACAGAAGGATTGTATGCTATCTATGGTAACACATTTAGAAATTCACAGTAACACCGCACGTGAACCTACGGAAATGAATTTATCTTCTACAGGTGAGCGGTACGTACTACACTGCGCTCTCCACGTATTCCACGTAAAATGCCACCAAAATAGAACCATTCGGACAAAGACTGCTCTTATTCCCAGATTGTCAAGCAATGTAAAGGGCGTGGTTTCGCCATATCCAAGAAAGGCACCTCGTGTATGCTTAACGAAAACGTTAAGACCAGAACAAAAATTATTTCAGAGGCAAGAAACAGGCAAATCCACGATGAGCGTTATCCCGAGATTATTCGGAAGATTAAGGCCCGGGTCTCTAGCCGCGAATTCAGTAACAGAGAGCCCTTTTATGGAAATTGAGAATCTAGTTTCAAATGTTACACTATTAACAAATAGAACTTAAACCTAAAAAAGAGGCCTGACTAAATCAAGGTTTAAACAATTCAAGCTTCAATCAATTATTTTTGGGGAACATGGAAAGAAAGAGAAACAATCATCTTTCATCCCTTAACGCGACCCCCTTGTTGAGTCAGCTGATGTATCATCAATGAATTTCGGTGCATTTGGGTTCAGGAAAAGACTCTTGGAGGCAGCAGATAGTACAGCGCACCTGTTTGCTATAGTGAAAAAAACTGTGATGCAAAGCTATACCTCGCACTTGGGGCCACCACATAGAATATCGCCGCTGCTAGAGGCACGGTTCATTATAAGATAAAGCTTTGATTTTGTTACCATATATCCTCTATATAAGCCATGAGGTCTCTGTACATGTTTTTCATACTTTTTATATTTTTTTTATCTTCGGTTGACTAATTTCAAAACCAACTAAGCACTGAGTACAAACTTAATTTCAAAAGTATATATTTTGGTAGGCAAATACTATGTATTAGCGGCGAAATATTTTGAATAAAATGAATATAATGAAATGGGTAGTTAAGTTATTCAAAGTAGAAATATAGATGATGATTTTTAAGTTACTCAGATAACATTAATAGTAACATTAATAATTTCCTTGGTTAAGAAAATATCCATGGCGCCAATAGTCTGATTAAGTTAAGTATCACTGGACTTAAGGGCCTTTCTGGTATACCATAAACATCTTCATCATCCCCTTTGAGTCGACGTAGCTGCGCTTTAAGGGTGTCTAGCCTCAGAAGAACGCTACAAGCCTGGAGGTAAAATGCTTCGATTGAAACTCTTCTTTAGGACTTGAGACCTTTATCTTAAATTTTTCTACGAAATAACTTAAAATGACAAATTTTCTTAACTTTTATAAATCTATCTGTTTGTATTACCAACAATCAAAAGACTTTGCAGGCATTTCATCATTTCTTTTACTGTTATTCTGCTATGTACTAAAAGGTAAAAACGAGTTATGTATACATATGCATATGTGTATATATAAATGAACTTCAAGAGTATCTATAATATACTCACATTATATTTTAAAGTATTATTATATTTAAACATGAATACAAGAAAGAAAAATACACAACGTAATGTAACAATGCATATCGTTAAAATAAATTATTCATCAACGGATCCAGATATCAATCAGTACATAATTAAGTAAACTCTTGCTTAGGAACACATAAGTATATTGCTTTAATCATATGAATATCTTGATCTATAATTAAAGCAGCCGTTAAAATAATACACACACCGGCTTTTCAGTTCTTAAAAGCTATTGCATTGTGCAACTTTGAATTGACAAGCGAAAGTACGAGGGAAAATGAATATTTGAAAAAACACTATTATTTCTAACACATATCACAGATGAGAAGTGAATAGAAAAAGTTATAAACCATAAAATTATTATTCTAGAAAAGCTAGGCAAATATTCTGTTAGTCGTACACAGAAAGACGCTAGAAGTATTGACATACATTTCAAAACATAACATAATAACAGTTATTTTAACTCTTGTAAATTATAAAAATATCCTTTAATTGTTTTTAAAGATGGGAAATTTTATAGAATTTGCATTTTAACATACGATTTAAGAAAATGTTCCAAATTACCAGGCGATATCCCCAAATCTGGAAATGAAATGATCAAAAACATGATGCGGCGCTCCAACTTGTTGAGATTACACATATTTTGTCTCGCAAGTCTCATTGCTGAAGTAATAGGTTCAGGAATTTTTCCAGCATGGGACAATAACGTTTAGCTGTTATGTTTTATTGTCCTATGCTGCTGATCTTCAAATGTATGATCCTTGTGTATCAGAAAACACACACACACACATAATAGATAACGTTTCTAAACGAAGACTATTTTCAGATGCCCTATAACAAGCTCTGTTTGTTCACACATCCGTGAAAATGCCCTTTATCTGACATTGATTAACCCAAAACGTTTGGGCTATCTTCCTTCAGAAACAGCATATTGATCTTGTAGTATTTGTGTACAACACATAGATCACTTCATGTAACAGTCGCTCCAATGTTACGAGTTGTGTTTAGCGTTGTCACAATACAGATACATGGAACGCTATGCCGATGAGCCTTCATTATTACTCATTCCAGTATCACAATATCAATTGTTTTGACTAATATTTAATGCCCGTTTTCACTACTAAGGCATATTAGATGTAAACTAATGATGCATGAAATTAAATGATAATTTGGAAAAGATATGTTATTTGGGACGAAAGTATTCCAGACCCATACCTCTCATTCACAATTCGTGGCTTAATGACTTGCTGTTGGTTGAAATAACAAACTCACTTCACTTCTAAGTTTTGTTCCATTATTATAACTGAATTTGTCCTCACAAAGATTTTTACTGCTCTTTCACGTTACTATTCACTTCTCCAATTTTACCAATAATGGAAGCGTTACGTGAGAATGTTTATTATCAATATTGGTTACCATAGTAACTAAAATAACATTGTTAACTCCTTTCTTATCTCAAGTTGTAAATATTTGGCTATGTGCTGATGTTATTGAAGAGCATATAGAGCATACTATATGCGATACAGACTGTTACAAATATGCAGTATTTTCTAAGCTACTCTGTAGAATAGAGACCAAAAGCATATCACTTAATTTTAAGAATTCTAAAATTGAAGCTCTTGTTAGGAAATATTTTCAGTTTATTGCTATTATTATTATTATTATTATTATTGTTATTATTATTATTATTATTATTATTATTATTATTATTATGTTTTAACAATTTTGGCACAAAGACATAAAGTACACAAACCAGGGATGATGTTAAGCGATTTATTCTTATGACTATAACTCTATCCCAGAATTTGTTGCGGTTGTTGTGTGCTCTGGTGATCTGGAGAGACGCCGTTGCCTATATCGGTTCCCGTAAACCCGCCTGAAGGTCCGAAACCAAACTGTCCAAATCCATCAAATCCTGAACCTGTAGGGAATTGGCCAAACCCCGCGCTCTGGCCAAAGTCGGTAGGTTGGAATGAACTCTGGAAAAGAAAAAAGAAAATACAGAAATATATCAGTGCTCGAAATTGATAATTAGGGGAGGGGTGCACTAGAGGTGATCTGCAAGTGTCGTCTTATCTACTGTCATGTAGTAATAGAAGAAATAAGAAACATGATTCCGAAGAATTCTGTTGGAAGTGTCGGTAAGATGCTGTATACAGCCTATAAGTAATAAAGTATACCTTTACTGGTGGCTGGATAGGTTAGAAAACACACCACCACTTTACAGGTCCTTTTTTCCATCAGCAGTTAACAATGTAAAACATTTTCCATCAAATCACTTCACATATCGGAATATCAATATGCAAAATAGGCAATATTTATAACATTAAATGCAAGTATTGATAAAATGAGTTTTATAATTTTATTACTCGATTATTCGATAGATAATCTGATATTTCAATATAATTAACAAAACTATAGGAGACTTACAGACTGCACTTTCAAGCGAATGAAATGGGAGAAGAAAATTAGTGACAAAGCCAATACAGACTGCATACCTAAACCTACATGATTCTGCGCATGTAGAGATTAAGGTGAGTATGAAGGTCAATTATAATGTTAAATTTACCAACTTAAGTTTCAGTTTTCTTAAGGATTATTAAATGTAATGAAATGAAGCTTTTACTGCATACAGATGTACATAATAAAAGTTTACTCATCTATTTTCAATACTATACAGTGACTGTGAAGGATATTATAAATTATCTTCAAATGTTTGCTTTTTACATGGCCACAGTTTGTCCTAGCTATACCATAATAGATCCTCATCTTCACAATAATATCATGAATAAGTAGTAAAATTTCAAAGTGTTGGCTTATCCAGTTCCTGAAAAAATTGGGAAACTTCGCAAAAAACGTATTTTTTTCAATAAATGCCGCCAAAATACTGCTTTTACAGATAAATTAACTTTTTGAGGGAAATATCAGCTAAAACACTTCAACATTGTAAAACAAAAAGATGGTATCATAAAAACAAACACTGCTAATTTATGAAATGCAACTTTTCTATCATTCAAGATAAATCACAGCTTTTTACAGCTGTTCCTGAGATATAGAATTTTAACTGCACAAATGCTCATGAAGTGCAAAAAAAAAAACTTCTGCAGTGACATTGTTAAACATTTATTAAAATACTAATGAGCTAGAAACATTAATGAAAATGATATCAAAATAAATAGAAAATTTCAAATATTAAAATGATACAAAAAATAAAAAAACTATCTATATTCCGCTTCCTTTTAATACTCCCTTTAAACTTGTCTCATTAAGGGCACTTGTGTCTAAAATTTAAATTCCGTTTCAACAGCAATCCATAAAAGAGAATGCGAAGATATACAAATTCATGTTTGCAATCTCTGGTCGAACAAAAAATTAAAAGGCTCTTCTCATTTTTATTTAGAGAAGTCATGTAATTGGTGAGATGGTAATTAGAGAAGAGGTAGAGTTATTTTCGTACATTAATTTAAACAAAATTAGAAATAATATTAATTTCTATATAAAAAGTGTAAACGATAGTAAATATGAAAAGATACTTTTAGTTTAGCACAAATTCGTCTCTTAGCCATATGTTTGCAAAATACACTCATTTACAACGTAAACAACGTATTGAACGTAAGTGGCCCCAATAGTGAGCTACTTTCCCTATTGCATCTTCAGCAACCACTTTTTTGTCTCAAAAGATGCAGCTTTATCGAAGGTGAATCAACGCTTTTTTAAAGTTTTTTAGTAGCAAAAAATGTAAATATAAGGGCAAGAGATTTGCACTATATAGAGAGGGCAATAAGTTTGCAACTGTGATCAAGGCTGGGGTCGAACGTTTATTTCAGAACTTAAAAATCCAGAGCGCAGTTTCTCTAGGAAGGACTTTAAGTTGTGGGTCATATGTTACAGATTTATGGTATGTTAAGGAGAGGTGGTACAACGAATATGGTAAAAATATGATTTTTTTCGCATATTTACGTTCTTAATGTTTTACTTCATAATACATGGTAGTATTTATGTCAAAACGGTCTTAAAGAATGTTTAAATGCCATTTAAAGGTCATGTGTCAAATGGTGGCACGCCCCCTTTTTGTGCTATAGTTCCTTGAAAATATTTCAATTGTATTTTGAAATTCCCAGGCTTACGTAAATTTTTCCTCTGGTAGAGATATTTATGCATTGGCCATACTGATGGACGCTCACAGATTGCCAATTGTTTCCAAGTTTCTGTTGCTGTGTCCTATAGTTTTGTTTTGTAATCAGCTTGAAAAACTTGCAAAATGCCAAGAGATAAACCTTTGTTCAAAAATCATAAAGGAGTTCTGGAATAAATAATGTATATATACCTATTAGTAATATTAGTGATAGCATTATATAGAAAGCATAAACATTCAAGATAGTTATAGGCTTAGGTTTGGTGAAACTGACGAAAACCCCTGCAGAAGGAATTTGTTTTCTAGTTCTAGTGTTCATAATAATAGTTTCTAATTAGAGACCCAGAAGATAGAGTAACAAGTGGTAACCATAAAATAAAATTGAAATTACTCTCAAGTGCTTTGAACAATTTAGTAAAATGAAACTTCTGTGTTATAAATGAAAGTATTGTGTATCTTCATTTATTTCAGTTTTCCACAAATTTGTTTTTAAGCAATATAGGTATCTATAACTCAGAAAGTATTTATGGTAGAATGTGAGATTTGAACGTTTACTGCACAAGGTATCTACTGAATATTTTGTACTCCTATCTCAAGATATGTGGTAGTAAATCCTCTGAAAAATATATAAAATATATGTATTTCATAACATATATATCTTAAAATACATGTTAATATACACTAAGTCGTTAGAAACAAACCATATTCACTAATGTGTGTGTCAAATTTCCAAATCTAGCACTGCTGGTTCTTGTGCAATAGTACTTAAACATGACAAAATTAACATTACAAAGGTAAGTGGTATCACTTCCACTTAAAGAACACTATAACTTAAGAAAAAAAAAAGATCCCTGGATAGAGATTCGGCAGTTTTACTTCCAAGTAATTCCTTAGTTCCTTATTATATGGCGATTGAGATGATAGACTGACCACTTATCACTACTGTATATACGAGAATAATCATAACTAAATTATAAATGTTATGTATGGCAGCTTCTGTCGTAAAAGTGAGGCATGACTCGAAATGGAAGAAAAAGATGATAAAGAACGACCCGGCGCAAATTTTTCAGGACAATCGCTGTTGTGAGCGCCCTGCTAGGGCGAGTACAACGGAAAAAAACACAATAGAAAACAATTGTTGTTTTCTAAAAAGGAATGGCTTTGTGTCAGCTATCTACAGAATGAAAAATAAAATATTTTTATATTTCATTGTGTTTTTTTCCTAAAACACTGGGGTAACAGCATTAACTTTTCAATTTATCTATATGCGAAATTAAAAGAGAGCTTTAATTTTGTTTGAATATCTATGAAAAGCAGATCTTGTATAATGAAATGAAAGTACATCAAGGCTAAACATAGGTGACAGTTCAGTTCTTGACACCCTATCTGTGCAGTAACCCTAACGATTTCCACCTCTGGATAGTAGGTTAAGATGCCTCAGAGGTATCTAAAATCTTTACAGTTAATCTTCTGAAAACATTACGCTGCTGAATTAATATTTACTTTTCGCTTTAGAGCGCATTTTCTTATCAAGGCTGATAAAATGGTTGATGCACAATATATCTTCGTGAATTTGAAATTATTCCTTTGATCTTTGCTGTTTCTGTTGGCATAAGTAAATTTGATTGCAAAATATAAGCTATAAAATATATCAATAAGGTTTATTCTTAATGAATATGGACTACATTTACCTGAAATCGAGATTGAAATGGTTGTTCTTGCCCTGGACGTCCAGTGAAACTATAGCTGCCAATATTTGGCGCTACGTTGCCATAGAAACCTACAACAGATTTCTGCAATCCATCATCTGGTGAAGTTGCTGTGATTGGTGTTCCTTGACCTACTGTTCCAAATGTAGAAGGCTGAAACGGATTTTGTGGAAAATTCTGGCCGTAACCGCCAGAAAAGGGAAAACTTCCTCCGAAATTACCACCAAAATTCTGGGCCTGCGCTGAAGGTGTAGCATTTCCTGGAGTATGTCCTGTTTCAGAAGAGGCAGAGGGTAAACCGGTTTTGGAAGTGTCTACATTTCCAGCTTGTGGAGTGGGGTTGAATCTGTTGAGGAAGTCAGCTGTTGTATGATAGTTGAAGACCGAGAATCCGTTTGGATAGAATGGGGTAGCTTTTGGCTGGATCTATAAAAAAAAAAAAAAAAAAATTCATTTGAAACCATGTATAGAATGTACATTTTTAAAAGTGAGGTCCTGTGGCAACCTCTTCTTAATTGCAATATTTAGAGATAATTTAACAACGTTTGTTCAAATAGTACAAACCTAATGCGCTTATTTTCAAATTCAGATAAATGTGACTAATTTCCAATATATTAACTGTTTTTAATAGTTTTCTCTACGTAGCTCTATCATAGGTACTATGGACTTCTGTAAAGATTCAATGGGACTTCTTAATCCCTTCCAATTTATTTCTATAAGAAGCATCAATGATGTGGAATAATAGATGAAAGGAGTTACTATTTTCAATCATCATGATATGGCCATCTACTTTATATGCTATAGGTAAAATAAATAAAAAGATTAAAATGAATGGATTTAGATTTGGTTTTTTAACGAAATTGTTATAGCATTTCGAAATTATAGCAAGGTAATATTTGAATAGACAATATATCGAGGTTTTTTCGAGGCAATGTATGCATTAAAATGCGTAGTAATTCGACACTGGCCTCGTACAGGTTCACAAAAGGTTCTAGATTTTACGTTGGCAGGCTAGACTGTATGAATTACAACTGTTCTACTGGAAAAATAAGATTCAAGGTATCCTCCATTTTGGACCTTACCGTCTCTAACTCCCATAAGACTGCATGTTAAGTTTCTGTCATTTTACTCGATTGCCATATAGTCAATTTCTAAATTATTTGTGTTATACTGTTGAATGATACCTTGTACTTATGCTCATGTTCTTTCTTTTTGCATTAGAAGATTTAGACAGACAGAAAATACATACTTTTGAGACTGTGAGTTATAGTTAAGGCACTTTCGGTAGTACCGTACCCGAACTCAGCGGCCAATGACATATCATTTGCCGGCAGAGGAAAAGTCTGTCATCGTTTAAAACAGAAATGCCAATATTAAAATTACCTCTTATTAATAACATTCTTTTAACGCTTGAAACCTAAAATAAGAATTTATAATTTTATTTTGCTATTCCCTATTTAAATTATTTGTTGTATGCATTTATTATATCAGTGTTGACATAAACTGTATAAGACCTACTGTTAACCTGTCAGTTAATAATGAATTATAAGAATTATAGGGCTTAGAGGGCTTCTTATCAAATTCAATTTAGAACAAACACTTTATGCAGCTCAACATTTCTTTGCTCTAAATTGGTCTAATTAGAATGACTATGACAACCAGAAATCTATATTTTTAATTGGTGTGTGAAAACAAGAAATAAATATACTAAATGATATGCCTTAAAATTTAAACTATGCATAATCCATATATCTGCGTTTTTTATTTCCTTTCTTCCAATTATGAAGGTGCATTTAGTTATCTTATAATAGCAAGTTGTATTTTTTAAATTATTATTTTTTTTTTTGCAATAGTGGCATTGCAAATGAGGTACATGACTGACAAACTATTTTTATGTAAAAAAAATTCAAAACTCCTTCACAAATTATATACATTCATCTAATTTTGAAAGCTATGGCAAATGTATTCGAGAATGAGCTCAGAGTATACTATAATACAGTAATAATATTATAAGAATAATACACTTAGTAATAGCCACTGCTAAATACAACAGAGTTATTATGACAAATATTTCATTGCCTTACATAATTTATTTTTAATGTAATTTACATGTCAAATTAAACCTTGAATGCGATATAATGTAACGCATTTCTTTCCTTGATTTGTGCAATAACATCCAGGTACATTACCTAAATTAAAATAAATTTTTAAAAATGTTCTCCATATAAGCATATGGCACAACACACAGAAGACATCAGGCCCAAAATGGCGGCTGATGCTGGCGAACCAATCCCGGAGTTCGGTTGTCGGCAAATTCCGTCGCAAACTGTGTCCATACTTGTATAATAGAGGAATTTATATACCATAACCTCCAAAACACATTCTGGAAGCCACACTCATGTTCGTGATATTTTGAAGACTAGCTGCTCGCTTTAATGTTCGGGTCGATTTTCGATAAACTACTGACAAATATTAAACGTGTGTTGGAATCTGATAAAAGGCCAAGAAGAATATTATAATTGAAATAATGGTAGTTTTAGACAGGGATTAAATAATCTGTTCTGGTGACTTTGAAAGTTAATCTGGTACTTCAATATATCTGCAAAAATAACTAATAAAATTGTAATAGCAATATTTTTCGATGTTGTTGGGGCGTTTTGATAACTCATGGTGGCTGGCACTCTTTCAAATTTTAAGGAAAAAGAAATATCCAAAATGCATTTATAATTCGTTAATAGATTATTACAAAAATGATGGGTATATATTAAAGGTGAAAATCAGATTATTACATAGAACGTCTGTAAGGATCAATTTTAGGACCGACATTATGGGACATATTCTTTAAATCTCTAATAGAGAAATTCGAAGGATTAGATAGTATAAAAGAGTTTATCGCATATGCTGATGATTCACTAATAATAGAAGGAAATAGAAGAGATATCGATTATAATAACTGATCATATAAACAATTGGTGCATAAAAATAAAATTGGAAATAGCTCCTCACAAATCATCATATATGTTTTTAAAAGGTAACTTAAACAGAAACCTGACTAGTAAAATTAATAATAATAATAATAATAATAATAATATAAAAAGATAAGTAGTAAATAGATGTCTAGGTATCTATTTGGCTGAAAAATTAAACTTTAAGAAGCATGTAGAAAATATAAGAATCAAAGCAGAAAAAGTTGTGTTAAAGTTGACCAATATTGGAAAGAGATATTTCAATATACAAATTGATGGAATACAAATCTATCACAATAGCATATTTGCAGCCATATTAAACTAAGGAGGAAAAGACGCCCAAGACATATCTTATGTGCACTTTAAGGAGCTCTCAAAGAAAATTTCATTCCGATGTATAATGTGTAGAAGATGTATATTGCCAATTGTGTATATTGTGTATATTGTGTATATTGCCATATGGTAAAAGAATGATGAATGAAAACAAAGTATAGGAGTGTATGAAATTTTCCCATCCATAAAGGAAAGGTTACAATTCAAACACATTCAACCCAGTAAGGGTTTAGCAGTTAATGAAACAGGACACAGTCCATATTATTCATATTTGCAGATTTAAATTAAAAGCAATATATATATATATATATATATATATATATATATATATATATACTGTTTGTAACGTGATGGATGCACCGGAACATGTTTCATTCGAATATGACCGAAATACCAGTAAATTGTAGCTGAGGAAAGGCGGCTACTTGTTGTAGGGAAATTCATTTGGAACACCATGAGAGATGAAGATGATATTAGGGTATCGAATGATTTAACAATTAAAATATCATGTAAAATGGCAGAAGAGTATATATAGAATAAAAATCAAATAAGAAAGAAAATCCAACAGTCAGAAATCATACATTCCCCTCTAAGATCCCAGAGAATCAAAGAGAAACACGATAGATATATACAAAAAAGTAAGTTCAAAACGAAGAAGACGAAGAAGATAACATGAAATTAAATCGAAGAAGCCAGAAGAGTTAACAGAAAAAGAGAATGTTAATCTTCGGGTGGAATGGAAGCAGCTGAGAGAAGAAGAAGTAGACCGAGAACAAAAGCAGGAAAATATAAGATACAGATAAAAGTTGAAAAGCAGAAGAAGATGAAGGAAAAAGAGAAGCGAAGAGAAGGAAACTGCACATAATGCAGCTTGAGACCGGCAGTAACCTCATTGACGTCTTGGCCCTTGTTACCTGGAATTCCAGTGGGGAGCTGCCCGGATACCGAGCGTTAGCAGAAATGAACATTGTCATATTAAATTGTATAAAAATGTAAATTAAATAATTGTAAATGTAATTATTACTACTGGGTATTTAATTATAAATTATAGTTAGTAATAGATTCCAGTATCGGTTTAGTTTTCTTTAGTTGAAGTATCAGTAATGTCGAATTTAAATTGTAATTGTATTGATAAATGTAACAGGACTAAAAATGTTTCATCTAGTTATCAGGATATAAGCATTACAAAATAAAATTAAAAAATAATAATTTCATGATATTCTTTGAAGTAAAATTTGGGACTTACATGCCAGACAAAACAGGTATTCATTGAGGGTTTTTTCTTCTACAGTGTTAAACTACTATAAGCCAGGGTTCAGTTTACATATTACATATAATGCAATTTTTACATATAATGCAATTTCCTACCTGTTGCGTTGTCTGAGCAGATCCTGGTTGGCCTGCAGGCACAGGTTGCTGCTGCGGGTAGGCTGATGGAGTGCCAAAGTTAAATCCAAAGTATGGCGGCCCTGGTTTGGCATAGCTTGGAAACTGATGCTGTTGTTGAGAGCCAAATCCGGATGCTGGTTGCAGCTGTGGCGTCCCGTCTGGAGATCCGTCTCCTTCAGTCTGCTGCTGGCTGTGTTCAGCTGTTGCCGACTGATTATCCGTCGGTTGAGTCGTGATTATGGAACTCGGCACAGGATTTCGCCGTGCATAGGCGTTACGCAGTTGCGCTGGTAGTGCCAAATGATTGCCTAAAAATGCAGAACACTTACCACTTAAGGTAGGTTTGGTGTATACTATCAAATGAATAAATAAATAATATAAAATGAGAAAATATACTTAAATGAAGTTCTGATTAGTTATCACCAACTGAAGTGAAGCGTAGATGATAAACGAAACTCACAAATATAAGTAGCAAAAAATGCTTGCACAAGCACATTCGTATGACTGCATTAGAAAGGAAATTGAAGTAGCATTAATCCTCTGTAACGAAAATCACTTGCATTAAATTTGAAAAACATGACCTAAATATAAGAGCTAAATTATAGATCTAGAAGGTATTGGATTAATGCCATCAATAATATATGGTGTCCTGCTTAAAACGCCAATAAAAATGATAATAAATGCCAAATGTAAAACGTTTTTAATCGAAATGTAACATTTTCTGATGCATAAAAATTTGCAATTTTAATCTTCAATAGAATTTTAAATGGCTACCATTTGTAGCACGGCAAATGTCAAGCCTGCTGTCAACCTCTATTCAGATATTTTTCAGCATGTACTATAGAGCAGCCATTTTGTGTGTATGTGAGTAAAGTTATTATAAATACGAATCAGCTCATCGCGTTTATCAGGAATTTATTCCTATGTTCCCTGAACAACTACAACCTTCCAGAATTGCAATTCACTATCTTGTTAATAAATTTGATACTATTTGTACAATGCAAAACAAGAAACAGGCGCGAAGACGTGCATTTTTGGAAAATTAGACGAGATCTAAGCATATCTTGAACATTCGCAAACAAAATCGCTATCGAGATTTTCACAACTATTTGAAGTTTCTGTGTCTTCTAAGCACACAGCAACAAAATTGTTAAAACTCAAACTTTACATGTATATATAATGTCCATTGTCTACGACAAGGTGTTTCCGTAGCACGTGTGCGTTATTGTGAGTGGTTTCTTTCATCAGTGACTGAACCCATGACCCATGGCCCATGTTGTTTTCTGTCGATGAGTTCTTCCAGCAAAATGGTCGGGTCGGAGTACAGGTGGGACTGGCTGTGGCTCTAGCTGCCGAGACTCAAAACCCCGTGCAGGGGGTAAAGGACAATTTTTTATAATGTGGTTATTCATAGTATTACTGCCCGATCACGTAGTAATTTCGTTATTGACTTAAAATATCTATATACTGATATCATTTTAGGAAAGGAATTCTGAGAAACCCTTCATTGTTCAAAACCTTTGTAGAACAAGCGTAAAAATCCAAGAAGAGTGGAGCTATTAGTTCAAATTTCTCGACTTTACTCCCTATGATTTTTAAATGAGAGAGCTGCAAATTAACCCCAGACCCACTGAACGGACCGAAGCTTAATATCTCTTAGAATATGTTCACTTTCAACGAGAACTAAAGCAAATTTCCTCATCTCTTTTCCTAAAATGCCATGTAGATATTTTAGACTGTTTTATTTAATAAATTGTTTTAAGTTTATTTTAAGTTTATTAAGTTTGTTATTATTATTATTATTATTATTATTATTATTATTATTATTATTATTATTATCATTAAGTTTATGAATCTTTAACTCATACTACGTTACTACTACAACTACAGCTTTATAAAAATCCATAATG
The DNA here is from genome assembly GCA_030762175.1 of Metallyticus violacea. Classification (NCBI taxonomy): domain Eukaryota; kingdom Metazoa; phylum Arthropoda; class Insecta; order Mantodea; family Metallyticidae; genus Metallyticus; species Metallyticus violacea. The sequence goes on from CM060831.1 coordinate 107,545,008, forward strand.
TTATACCTATTGACAGTGCCACAAATTCTGTAAAATATATTTTAATAATCAAAATAACTTTAATAATGAACACTATGGAATTCTTGTTGCTATGAATTTACTACGAAACTGGCTGTTTCTAGAGCACACACCATTAAGAGATGATGAATCATCCTGTAATTTAAAATATAAGATTTATGGTTAGTAAAAATACTCACTACAGTCTTACCTAAGCCATTGGTTCTAGAGTAGGAAGCATTTGATGTTTGTTGTGCCACAGATGTGCTGAGTGCCACCCATGAAAAAACCAGCAGCGTAGTTATCTGCAAAATGACATCATGAGTGTACAGAAATATTGAGGAAAAGCTAAAGTAGATTCTCTGAAAGCCGATGTTTAAGGCTCAATTTCGAAACCTTTCGATGATATTGTTTCTGCATGTTCATTTATTTTTGGAAAAGAGAGCAATTACTCTAATTTTTATTAAACATCAGTCTATGTTTTTACAATTTTATTAAATTTGAAAAATGGGATATTTGATAAAATTTTAACTCTTAAATTATACACTCTAAGAATAATTTTCATGGAAATAAACATTTTTGCGGCATTTATTTTGCAAGTAGTGATGTGATAGCTAACAAGTTTTATTGGTTCCCATTCTCCTTACATATCATCTGATGTCATACATAGAGCAGTTCGTCCTCCAAAGCATTTTGGCGTTTTATGAAATGTTTGAAGTTATGAATAAGACACATTACAAATTAATAGATGTTTGAAACCTTTCTGGTTGTCCATATGATTCTAATTAAGATAATGTGTTATGAAAAACTGTATATATTACTTATACAGTGTCGATCGTGGCAGTATGGTAACCATACTTGCCTCGTAGATCCAAGCTCGCGGGTTCAATATCAGCCATGGTCAATGGATTTTTGGGCGTAAAATCCAAAGTATGGTTTCCTTCGGAAGGGAAATAAAGCCGCGGGCCCCATGTCGTAGATTTACGTCACGTGAAAGAACTTCAAGCATGAAAGAAGAGGTCTCTGAGCAAAATTTATCGGACGTTTCACACCCTGAATTGAATGGGATGCTGATGATCTGAGATGTTAAAGCGCGTCCATAAACTAACTTATACAGTGAGGTTATGTGAATTATGGGCCGCCATTGTGCGGCTGCATATTAGGTCAGTCATCAAGATTGTATAATGCATGCGCAGGTAGCAGCCTGTAGTAGGTTTGAGGGAGGCTTTGTCAGCGAGTGATTGTGTGTTTGTGTATTATTCGGTGCTAATTTTTCTTCGTTAGTTACCCCTCTGCATTAAAACAGGTCTGGAAGAACTGGTTTTATGTACGCTACTTTGTTACAACGGATTCTTGCTTACAACTGTAAGGCGATTCGCAAGAAACCATCCTGGTAATCGTGTTTTAGGTACAGGAACTGTTCGCCCACTTGTTAAAAAGTTACAAGACAGGCCCTCTCAATGACAAGAAAGGATTCTTAAACTCCGTGCCGTATTCTTATAGAAGAAAAGTTGTACACAGATGCCGGCAATGTATTGCTGCTGAGGGGTATTGTTTTCAGCATCTCTTATAACACACGTTATCAGTTATCAATTTTAAATACAGTATCATGTTATGCTTTCAGCAAAATATATAGACACTAAAATAAAAATATTAAAATGTATGCATGGCGACTCATATTCCTTTGTCCTTTGGCGAATGCTGCACTTCTCGAGTGAGAAGACACTCTTAAGTGACTCTTAACTCAAATAACTTCACTGTAGAAAACGATATAAAGTCATTTAAATGCGTTATATCAAAATCGGAAAAAATACTACTTAGATAAAGAAATTTGTTCTTCTTTCTTTCTTTTTAGCTGCAGAACTTTTAGCTTGTTATATATGCATGCGCAATAAAATGTTATTTTCACTGTGTCACATATGTAAATAAAATCATTATTTGTATTTATTAAATTTAAAAGTTTTTAATGGTGTTTTACTACAGAGGCACCACAGGCGGTGGACACTGATGATACATCAAATGAAATGATATATTGGGAAAAGGATTTGTTAAGGTAGGAAACTTTCCAAGCCTAAGATTAGGGTACTTTCCCCACATTTGCCATTTATGAGGACTGAGGAAAACCTAGGAAAAACCTCAGTCAGGGAGGAAGGTCCTGGTGGGATTCCAACCCCAGACCTCCCGCTCGCGAGTCCACTCCTTAATGACCTTGGCCACCCGTGGCGTTAAATTTAAAATTTGATGCCTTATTGGTCACCTAGCATAGTAGTAAAAGCTTTGGTTTAAAAACAGCTGCAAAAGGGATGGATGTAATTTCGAATTCTATTTATATTAGGTTTCCTGGATTTTTTCAGGAGTTTACTAATACTAGATACATTTGACACCGACATACTCCCAGTTCATTTATGTTATCTTTAGTTCATTCATTTATATTGTCTAAGGTTTAGATATTTGCATTGGACGACTGCAAAAATTAAAGTTTAGTACAGCATGGATATCTCCTTATCTCTGTTGTGAGGAACGTTGATTGACACCTAAACGAAGTTAAAAATGGAGACTATGATTGCAAAGTTTACTTTGTTTGAGGCTTCTTGGCAGGGTGCTTTGTTTGGAAGTTTTAAGAGTCATTTAGCAATTGTGATCGATACATTATCAGTCATAAAATCTTATTCAAAACAAAGACAGGATTTTAACATTTATCACGACACGTACTTTCATAAAATGCCTTTTCAACTCTCTCTTACCTGTATTTTCCCCATAGTATCAACGTATCACACGTGTGTATGGTCTTGCACTGGCAAGACTCACTCCGAAAATATCTGTTTTATACATCCGTATGTACGAAGAAAGTAAGTAATGATGTAACCTTTCTCGGTTAGAATACCATCTAAAAGCCATTCGACTCGACACATTCTGTGACATTTCTTTCCTCTGCTTGGTTTTTAGGTTAAGGTAATGTTCCTTTGTTTTCACGGGGGGAGTCTTCAAGACAATTCACTTCCGGTTCTGATAATTTCCTTTACCTTTGCATACACAGCTCATAATTGACCATGTCCGTATTTCCCCTGCAGTGACCAGAAACAAGACAAGTCACCAAAGCAGAACATTGTGCATGGAAAAGCGAACGAAAATTGCGGGGTTGCTCTGTAGCGTATTAAGTCAGCCTCCAAGCGGTGGCGTGCATAGGTTATGTACTTCCTTGAACCTCAGGGGCGGAGGTTTTGTTATATAAGTTTGTATAGACATTAGACAGCGTCGTAAAGTTCGCTTAATATGGTGAACTTTGTATACTAGAACATTTGGCATTTACAGCTCATTCATTTAGCTGGCTGTCTATGAAGATACAACTCTGTTAATGGAATATTATTTTTTGTAGGAGGGTGGCTTTGTATTTATCATATTCCTAAATTATTTAGCACACCTTGGAGATGTTTAATGTTATATCTTTATCTTTGATAGCTCTTTAATAAGAATAACTGCCATGAATGTTTAAATATATTTAATAATACTGTTCTATATTTACATTCAAATATTCACCTTAAAATTTCATGGATATCAATGACTCCGCTCAGTAATATATTAATACATTCTCCCAACTCAGCTATGCCTATTAGATTTTCCTGTACATGCAAAGTGTTCCGACCCCATGTTTCGCGTGCATATTCTTTTGGGTCTTATTATGTTTATCGAACAACCTCTATGCAAATTCAAAGGTGTATCGTAAAGTGGTGACTGTTACTGGATAATTTACATGGTTAGAAATAGTCATGAAGCTTAGTATATATCTGGTGTTCTAGTGGTAATCATACTTGCCCCCTAAACCCAAGATCGCGGATTCAATCCCTGCCAGGATGGATGGATTTTTTCGGGCGTAAAAATTCTTCGGAAGGGAAGTAAAGCCGTGGATCCCATGTCATAGATTTACGGCACGAAAAAGAACCTCAAGTCTGAAATAAGAGGCCTCTGAACAAAAGTTTCTGTCCCTTTCAAGCCCTGATTTGAATGGGACCCTGATGACCTGAGATGTTAAAGAGTGTCCGCAAATAAAAAAATGAACAAATATGTCTAAGAACTATTTTCTTGCTTTAAATTTGCATACAATCATTCAAAAAGCAGATACACGAATTTTATGAATTAAAAATCATTACTTTTTTGAAACGGACAAAATTCGGAGATATTATGACGAAGATGGACAAACATTACGGCGAATTTGATAATATATAAACAGTTTTTTTTGATTTTAGCTGTAACCGGACGAACACAAGCATTGCAGACTGTTCTGGACGCCAAGATAACGGCTGCCTAAATGAGTGAAAAAATCCACGACATGATACTGAGCAATTGAAGACTGAAGGTGCGGAAATTGTTGAAGCTCTATAGGCATTTTTGGAGATCGAGTGAATAATACTTTGTAAAAGTATGTACAAATAAAAAAAAAAAAAACTGACGGCAAGGTGGGTTTTGCGTTTGCTATTGATCGAGCTGTCGCTTCCATGCAGAATTTGGTGCTAATCAAAAGGAATCCAGTGAATTTTGGAGACAGTGTGTGACACTCCACAAAACGTGAACTCTAAAAGAAAAATGCAATCGAAACAGTGAATTCCAACTTGAGAAAGGGCTCCTAAGGAGGCAAAAACAATCCCCTCAGCAGGAAAGGTGAGGGCAATCGTATTTTGGGATTGCCACGACGTAATTTCAATTGGAAAATGGGAAAACCATAACCGGTGAATATTACTCTATGCTACTGGAGCAATTAAATGGCGCAATCAAGAAAAAATTTTCTCAATTGCCGAAGAAAACATTCTTATTCCATCACAATAACGCGCCAAAGCACTAGATTGCGACCTCAACATTACGGTACTCCCCTAATCTTCGGATTTGCCTTCATCAGACCATTTTCTATTCCTCAAAATGAAGAAATAAACCATCGCTGTCATCCGACAATAGCATTTGGACTTCATACGCGGCGATACCAGGTTCGATTCCCGGTTTGTTTGATATCTGATCTTTTTTTTAGATGTTTTCCTCAGTTCTTTAGGAAATTTAGATCACGAAGTCCCCTGAACTCATTTGGCTAAGTTATTATTCCCTCTCACACAATGCATCGTTAAGTTGCGGGGACATGAGCAGAAAAAAATTATTATTCCAAAAATATATTGAAAATTATTTTATGTATTTAAATTATTTGTTATTACTGTATATTGCGTAACAAAGCAAGTAATTAAATTTTGCAACTTGTTCCAGTACTTTACTAACAAAAAGAATATTTATCTTATTTAACACTTTCTTCGTCGAGTGCCACCTTCAATTTGTTGCAGTCGGAATTGAACATGTATCAACTTGTATACCCCTCGCAGGCGGAAACGCAAGTGACAATAATGAAAGTAGTATCATGTGTACATTAAGCATTAAATTGTTGCGCGAGAAACTATGCATGTAAAGATTATGATCATATGACACCCGTCATATATGTGGTTCCTATAAAACAAAATTTAATGTACAACATTCAAATCAGACAATATAAGATGTGGAAATTGTATTTATTATCCGATTGGAGTCTAGGAAAAGAACTGAATCCCCCTTCCCCATATTTATGTTTTTCATGGCACTGAATTTCCAGATTGTTTAAATAAGATTGAAGTATTTTAAGCTTTCTCGGTTTTGGAAATGAATAATAATTTCACTGGATATCGGTCAAGCTAGTTTCAACGCATTATATCTGCGTGGAAGCTTTCTCCAAAATCTTGGGGAAATCAGTGATGAGCAAGGTGAAAGGTTTAACCAAGGTATCAAGATTATAGGATTACAGGATGATGGCAGACTTTTGCTGGATGCTGTACCGAAAAGATTCAAGCTAGGAATACCATAGAAAGGCAAAACCATCTCACTTTTGACATGTGAATGCGTGATGTGTAATGATCATTCTGATTATGTTTGCATTTATTATTAGACTGAGAAAATTTGTTTTATTTCTGGCAAGAATGTTCCAGGGCAAGCAATTATTCATTTTTTCAGCTTTTGTTATACACTGTACTAAAAGAACCATACCTGAATAGAAAAACTAATAACATGTAAAGAATAGTTCGTTTTCATTTCCAATGAATTAAAAAAGTTTGATTTTCCAAACTAGTGTAATCAGGGTATACATTAGAGAAAGCAGAGACGGAAAACAACCGTGTTATTTTCTAATACCTCTTTTCGCTAGATATCAGAGTTTTGACAGGCTGTATCTTTGCTTGTAGACATTCAAACATTTAATCATATAAAATTATATAATATCTGATTATGCCAAATTTGTATGTGTAGAATAAACAAATTTTTATTCATTTCAAACAAAAGAGTTAAAAACTTCAGCAAAAATTGTGTTGAGTTTTCAATACTTATGAATATTTACATTTTCATTTAATAATCAAATAAATGCAATACATAAAATACAATACTATCTTCTGTATCACATACTTTTTAAATAAGTTGTGTCATCATCTTTCGTCATGTAAAATCGTTTTATTGTAAAAGCATGTAATGCTCTTCAAAACTGAACATACATTGAACCGAGTACCTAATTCGATTATCAAAGGCACGGAAAGAATTAGGGCAATAAATAAATTCATGGACTGTTCCGTTTCCTTTATTATGTAAAAAACTTAGACAGAAAAGAGCTTAAACTTTACATACGTCCAACAAAGTTCAATAATTTATTGTGGAGTTGAAAGAGAAAAAGGCGGAAGACTCACGTGCTTCCTTTTTCTTCTGAACAACCACCGTTAAAACACATAGTAATCACACGATAAGGGGTTTGGAAGACAACCACCTTTTTTGTATTTGTGCCATGTTTATGGTGATTTCAAAGATGTCGATAACTGAAAATGCACAAAAATTAGACGTACGTGCATACTTTTGGTATGGATGATCTGCACCACAAAGCCGCACCAGAAAGCGATATAAAAATATACCCGGTGTGCCTTCTCATCTTGCAGATTGGTAAGTAGGCAAAACTGTATTTTAAAGTTGATGGGAAATGCAGGTGCTCTCAAGTGACCCGCCACATTCACTAGCCCGTTCTATAAAGGAGTTTACCATTATCTAGTGTAAATATTGCTCCAGAACTACTCATATTTTCTTCTTTATTTTGTAGGTAACAGTATCTACATAAAAAAATCATTCAATGCCTTGCGTTTGTCATTTCGCATTAATGTAAAGTTATTCGTGTGTATCTATTGTTTTCAATAAAACAGACGTATAGATTTAATTGAAATTTACATAATTAGAATTTTTATATTAATATATCGCAGAATATTTTTAATTGTGTTTAACGCCCGTTTTTACTACTGAGGCATCACAGGCGGTGGACACTGATGATACTGAGATGAAATGATAAATTGGGAAGGGTTTTTTTTTTTAAGGAAGGAACGTTCCAGACCTAATTTTAGGGTACCTCCCCGACAATTGCCATTTATGGGGACTGAAGAAAACCTAGAAAAACACTCAGTCAGGAAGGACGGTCCTGGTAGGAATCGAACCCTAGACCTCCGGTTCACGAGTTCGCGCCTTAACGACCTCGGCCACCAGTGGGGATATCGCAGAATAAGTTATTTTTTTCTTCATTGACAATATCTTGTGTACTTTTATGGACCAGTATTTGAACTCCAGACCTTCACCGCTAAAGTCCAGCGCACGCGCACAGTGCAACACGAATCAGAACAAACAGGGAGCCATATTGCACTCATTGGCCGAAACAGATACAACGCAAGGGACAGTGTTTACGGAATAGTCTGTAAAACACAGGAATCATATAACTTCCTAATCCAAAGGATGAGAAGACACACTCGATATGTAACCAAGAAAAGGCCCTACTCACAAATGTAAGTTTTGTTCTTATGGAAGGAACAATGACCTCTAGTAACAAGCAATGTAATGGCAGTCTTGTGGATGCCAGCATTCTTATAATGAACTAGAAATGGAAGCTTTAATTAGTTCCTTGCAGAACGTGCTTCTAGAAGCGGAGTTCTCAACTTGTAAACAAAAGTTATAAGACTATGGAAACAGTATCCTGCACTAGCTCCCTTTTGTCTGCTGTTAAGGTGTGTACGTGTATTGTAGAACGTCTGTGGCTCACAAAAACATCATATCGAGCATTAATCTTTAACAAAATGTCTAAACATCTAGAAAATACATAGTGATATTAATGGGCACTAAGATACTTACATTGAGGCTATACTTGTATTATTTTAAGTACCTTATGTAACTCATTTTTAAAAATATAGGAGCAAAAATAATTGAAGGAGACAAAAGAAGTGGATTGGTTAGCAAAAGTAAGCAGGAACAATAAGAAATTTCAGTTATTCTGCATTGTGTTTTATTAATTTCCTCAAAAATTCAGAGATGTAAGTAATACTATTTTAAATATTTCATTTATTCTTTTCATGTTTGATTATAAATGCCAATTTTAGGTGCATCCGTCCCACTCCCTCCCATTCTCTCGCCTTGTCCACGTCAGAAAGCTTATTCACTCGTTTTTCGTCCCCATTGGTTGGAATATGTAAAGTAGTTTCTAGAAGAATGTAATCTATTCTTTCTAGCTTGTTCGCTTCTCTGTCTATTTTTCTTCGATATTCCAGGGCTAAAAGGCATCTCGACTTTATTTATAAATTGAAAAGAACAAAGTCTTCACCATTAGCCCGACCCAGTGACCCAGATATCACAAGGTTTATTAATGCATTTCTGCTGTATCCTTAATACTTCAAAGTTGACTTTATATTCCTTGTTTTTTTTTCCTTGTGTGATAGGAAATTGTGTAGTAAAACATAAGTTACTGTAATTTCAGCTGATTTATTTTTTTAGCCTGCTAATTGATAGAATGTCTTACAAAGCAAATATTGTATTGCATGGGGTATTAATTTAAAGTTTTAAAGTTATATTGTTTATTGCAATATTACACGAGAGCTATTTTAAGGCCAGTGTTATCTTTGGATGTTAATTTTATTCCTTGCACAATGCTAAATAAATTGCAATATGTTTGTATCTTTCTTCTCATATATTGAAAAGTTGCATTTCTCTGGTCATATTCTGCGGTTTTTCTCCTTTCAGAGCATTTGGTAATTTAAATTTTGTTCAGGTATCAGCCTGAAAGTATCAAATTGAAGGTATTATAGATTTTTGGTAGCAGAAAAGAAGGACAGGTTACAATGTCGAGGAATTAATTTTTTATGAAAGAATAGTAATATACTGTATAAATAAATTATAAATTTTAGCATCTTTTATTAAAACTGCCGTAACGGTATTGGCTGCTTAAATAACCCCAACATATCTATGCAAGAGAACAACAGCAAAAACTATTTCTTTCCACCATTTGAGATGTTAAAAATAAGAGAATAAAAGAAACTACATTTTTAAATTTCTCACTATGTAAGAACACATAGTATATTCACCTTTTTATGTTTGTTTATGATACTTCAACTTTTATTTTCATATTTTCCCTCTTATACCAATCCTTAAGCATGCAGCTGATAAATATCAAATTTTCTCAGTGCATGGGTGTTTTTATTTAATATTTGAAGACAAAAAGAAGTCTTAGTTATCTAAATATAAATATATAACAGCTCTTTGGCACTTAAATACATGTAATGGATAATATTTCATAATTCTGTTTCTTTAGAAATGTTCTCATTCTCATTTCTGTCAGTTCTATTGGGTATTTTTTAATCTTTCCACCACAAGCTAATAATACACATAAGCATAATGTTATAATTATTATAACTATTTTTTAATGTTAAAACTTCCTACAATTAAAGCTTGTATATCGAATTTTCAAATTACAAATTTTGAATATCGATCCAAAATAATTTTAAAAGCTGATAAATATATGAAAAAATTAACAATTATATTATAAAGTTGACTTCGAAATTTTATAAATATCCCTTTATTACCAAAACAAATTTATATATTCCTATTTTTGGATTTTTAGGCTTTTAATGAAATTGAGTAAAAGAGCGATTTTATGCCCCTCTCTCCTATAAAAAGCCTGTTGCAAGATTTTTTCTTTGAAGTAGAGAAATTTCCCCTTTCTTTCTTCATAAATTGCAAGTTTCTTTTAGTTATCTGGAATTCACTTCGTCCAAAATATCCTGCATCCCCTCGATTGCAATTTCAATTCCTTAGCGTTCTAGCAACGCAGGCTTGCGTAGTTCGGGATTTCAATTTGTATCAGTATGAAGCAACGTCTTACAAAGTTACTTTGACCACTGGGAACTCCTATCTTGTGATAAGCTTGTCTCCCTACAAATATGGAAGACCGGGGTTCGAATCCAACAAGTTCAGTTGTCTGTTTTTCGAGTTTTTTATTAGCCTAAAAAGGTGAATACCAGGTAACTTTAAGCGTTGTGGACTCCAGGCAACATTCATTCCTTTGTCATTGTAGAATTCCTTTATTGTGAGTGGTATTACATTGAGGAAAAACCTGACCGCGGACTTCTAAAATTTAATCCCAAGTTTAAAATCTTAATTTCAATCTTTTTATATTTTTAATGTTATTCATCACTGATTTTCGACACATAAAGCTATAAACAAACAAATAGATGTACATATTTTCAATATTTACTTTTTTGTTGCAGTGTATCTTTACACAATAGTAATAATCATATCAAAACTATTAAGAAATAAAGTATATAAAGTATAAAAATTCACAATAATAACTGAAAATATGTGATAGGACAACATTACTCGTTAATTTTAATTTCTTGAATGAAAGCGATGATGATGCATTTCACTTACAAGATGTGCTATATCGAACTTAATATGAGAAGTTTGTATTCTGAGTTATTTCTATTTTTTTCCCAACTGTTTCAATAAATGTTCATTTTAGATAAATTGGTCTATAAAAGTAAGTTGTTACGAAAGGCATGGCGTTCTTTGATAGTCCAGAAAAAGCTGAAGAAGGCGAGCCCCAGCCTACGCAGTTCAAGGCCGAAAGAAAAAGTGATTACTTTATTTTAATGAATACACGTCGTAAATTTTTATAATCTCTCGTTTTTTCGTAATCCATTGTTTCTCTAGCATTCAATAATAGATACTGTTAATAGTATTTTAATGCTTCTTGCACTTCCTGGAAGCGCATGGCTAATTCCCACACAGTTTGAGAACACTGGCGTTTCAAACAAATATCTAACGTTCGCAGCAAAAGCAATTACTTTAACATTTTTAAACTAGCACACGATCTTTCGCTCGATTAATTTGCTGCTAAATTCTTTGCAGTAGGCACTGGCCGTCAAACAACTCAGAGTTCTAAATTAATACGAGGTTGCCGAAAAATATCTGAATATTGGAAATAAAATAAGCAGGCTGTATGTTTAACCTTAACGCTAATATTTCTGAGCTCAAAGAGGCATTTTCTCTGTGTGCTATACATTCTCTAGTTGAGTAAGCACGAAAATTCCCATGTACCTCGTGCTTGCGACGTAACTTTTCTGGGATTCATGACGTATTCGTCACGCTATATGGGCAACTTCTGCATAATCGGGAGGCGAATTGCGAGGAGACCCCGTTCTCGTTCCGGTAAACTGAACTGCTGCATTCTGATTTTCGAATTGACTGATAATTTGGTTCTTGATAGGACGGGTTTCGCATGTCAAAAGGTTATACAGTACTTTAGAAAAGGATTGTGGTTAACTTTAATCATGACGAAGCTACGTTATTGGAAGAATAAATAGTCAGGGAAACAAGTGTGAGAAACTTCTTGAACGCCGCTTTTAGTCACAAAAATTTATTTTCCAGTCCTTGGGATCGAACTTGTCAAAGGAATAGTGTGAATATGTGGTCAACGCAAGGACTCAGCAATTCATAGAGCAACTTTCCTGGAATAAATTTCCGAGGAAAAATGAAATAAAAAGCTCAAAGGAATTAATGAGATCAGAAACACACTGTAAAAAAGAAGAGAATGATGATGATTGTGTTCTCGGTATTGAAGTCAACTTCCATTATCATAACATCTCATTTAAACATATTAATTAATTTAATAGTCTGGTCAATGGCAGTACAATCGATGTATTATAAAAATATTATTTGAAAAAGTTGACAACTCTTTATAAAATTATCTTAGTAATATTCTTAACAGAAAACAGCAGATTTTATAAAATAATATAAAAATATTATTTTTAATCTTTCAATGTGTTTCAATGTTTTACTGTCTCTTGATTTTTTCTTTTATGTTTAAAACATATAGCAATTGTTTTCTGTACAGCAATGAAGACCCCTGGGTTGTTTATAAAGTTCCTTTCACCTAGATACATGTACTTACTTCTTTCTTTCATAAACTCTGTTTTTACATTGTTTGATACAGTTCTTGGTACCCCTTCAATCGCGAGAAATTGATTAGAATATATCTTTTCCTTTAGCTAGCTTTAAGTGAAGGGTCTGTTTGTAAGAATGTTAAGAAAAGCGTGAATTTTGCTCGGACAGCAGAGAGACCGTTTTTGCAGACAAAGGAGCAATACTCTCTAATGTTCATTAGGAGGACGGGTGTTCGCCCCGGCCACGTATGCTGGGAAAGAACAACGCTATAATGCCGCTAAGGCCATTGATCTGTAACGTTCAGTAAAACTTGAAATTAGACGCTGGACGAATCACCGAGTGGTTAAGCTCAAATAATCAAACGGGCCAATAATATGAGAGTGGCATGAAGTCACGGATAACCTATGAGAATGTCTAAATTCATAGTGGCGGGAAAATATAGCGTCCCTGCATCACGTGGTAAAGCGTGGTATATTGGGTATTTAAGGACGTGAAATGACCCTTTTCGGGGTCTTTTGGTCTTTTTGGTTCGTCAAATCCTTTACTCTGGGAACTCTGGGCAGGTCTCGTCAGCATTCAGACGTCATAGGAACGCCAAGTTCGAGCGTCACTTCAGCTCGACACGTCTTCCGAGCGGTCTGCAATCACACCTAGTTGAACATTACAGCTCCGCGTGTCTGCCCGACGTCTCATTACTGCGGTCCGAACAGAAACGCCATGAGATGCACTCTTTGTTAAATAAACAACGTCAACCTGCAGATAATTGTTCTCTCTAGCCGATATACGTACCTTTTAATTCCCTTCACTCAACCCGGCACTACCAGGTCCCGAAAACCAGCTACATCTCTGAGATCGACGAGAAGAGTTATTGAGTGGTGATCATAAACAAAACTCCTATCACCATTCTTCCCGCCACCTATAACCCCTTCATACCTTGACCTTCCAACACGGGGCAGTTATTAAAATTAACCGCCCGCATCCTCCCACCAATAACTACTCCACGTTAAATATGAAATTAATAAATATATATAATATAAAACAAAAACAAAAATAAAGCAACACTATTAACAAATGTAACAAATTAACAGTAATTATAATAGCAGAAAAGGATAAAACACTAAGAAAAAGTCACACTTGAGATCCCTATATTTCGAACTCGTGGAGTCTTTCTATGGCAAGAAGACAAGAAAAGGTCTTGTTTTCTTGCTATATAAGGACTTAACGAGTTCGAAATATAGCGATCTCAAGTGTGACTTTTTCTTAGTGTTTTATCCTTTTCTACTGTTATAATTACTGTTAATTTATATATAAGTATTAAAATGCATTAATTAGTTTATGATTACGTAATTTATAATAATAATTAACATTACATTATTATTAAATATAAATTAAATTATACAATAATAATAAAATATCAGACCAATCCTAATAGTCATGTTCGTTGCTGCTGCTAGTGAACTGAAGTTTGTAAAGTTTGTAGGTTCGAATCTGGCCTAGGACTTGGGTGGAATTTTATGCGTTTGTCTTTTGTTTCGTGTTATGCTGTAAACCGAACGGGGTGCCCCAAGCGGAAACGTTTGAGACTCGCATTCGAAAAGTCCCTGGTTCAGATCCATTGGAGCCAGCCATCCAGACCTTGGATTTTTTCGTGGTTTCCCAGACGAATGCTGAGATAGATTTTTCTTTGCACGAACTTTCCGTTGAACCATGTTATATTACACCATTCTGCTGGTTCTGTTACAGGGTCACAAAGGCTAAGCAAGTGGAGTGATGAAGTGTGATGGTGCCGTGCGCTTTGGAAATGTTTCTGCCTCGAAGTCTAGTATGGAAGCACAAGGGTCTCGAACTCTTTGGAGGGGCGTTCTATCGGGAATCAATGTTAGGGACCCCGTTTTACGCCCGTGTCTCATCGTTCCTAGATCCTGGTCGCCTAACATCTCCCTTTATTCCCGTAAACACAAACGGCCTGCCCTTGATCAAGCCGAAATAGCTGAACAACTAAATTCAATCAAAACGAATAGCTGTGCTTTTAGGGATTTTAAGTTGAAAAAACAAAATTAGTAAAAATGTTTTCTTTAATTTTAATATTATCCCAAGAAGGAAGATAAATTGTTAAAAATGTAATATTCCCAATTATCAAAGGCAACATTGGAATTTCGCGTGACGACGGCAAGAAGTGTAGCCCTCTTTCTAAGCACAAGTTGGCGAAATTCCATCGTGCTTTTGTGATGAAGATAACGGGAAATGAATGGAATTAGAGCAATTAATATAATGAAATGGAGGGCGAATAGGTATCAGACGGAAACCTGCTAAGACAAATTTCAATTGCAGTCGCTGGAATCGAACTCTGTTGCCTCTAATCGCTAGACCAAGGCATCTCCCATTTTCAGAAGTAGAGAGTTCAAATTAAGAATGAGGTTTAGTTTCTTTTACAATCCTTTACAATTTACAGCTGCCTGATAAATTTTATTAAAGACATATAGTAAATTAGTACCATATTGTTTGTGGGCTAACAGTTTCATAAAATAGCAGGTATCTCTTTCAACAGGAAGACATAAAATAATGTTCATTTGCTGTAAAACAGGAAAAGCTTCGCTAGCAAGCTGGTGAAAGTGAATATTGTAGAAATTCAGGATTGAACGCATAATTTGTGAGCAAAGCGTGACAGATAAACAAAAGTCTTACGATAACGCAACATGCAAAATCGTTCCTCGTCCTTTCGAGCAAAGAGTCATTAACCTCGGACTGTCTCTGTTTCTGAAAACTGGAATAAATATGGCAAAAGTCGTTGCGTTCATTTGTTCTTTATATTACAACATTTGACTGGTAAAAGAGTTATTTTACCTTTACCACTTTCCTTCGGGAATTTTATTCTGAATTACTAGTTCATAATGCGCTATAATTAATAGTTTTAGTCATAAAGGAATTTCATGAAAATTATGAATTTCAAACTCTTTCATATCCATGACATTTTAATATATGTCTTAAAATATTAGGTTTGGTACAAAAAAAATCTAACAGCTGCATTGGATGATTTATTGAATTCCCCTTCACATCCTACACTTCGCACTAATTATTTGTTTATTTAATATTTTGTAATTTTTCGACATTTAAACTTACGTTAAGTACACAGATATCTATTTCTGTAGGCGGTAATGTGAATAAGAGAATATTCTACAACGTAAAATAATTTGGACTACGAAGAAAGTAATTAAATGTAACATAAATCTCCATTTAATAATAATGATGATAATAATAATAATTATGATGATGATAATAATAATAATAATAATAATAATAATAATAATAATAATAATAATAATAATATGAAGAAATTACAATGAAAAAGCATGATTTCAGCAATAAAAATTCCCGAAAAAATTTCAGATTTACACCAAATTACCATTATTTTGGTCCCTCAAGTATAATTGTTAATATTTCAGGTCGATCGAATTTATTTCAATAAGCTCAAATATAGAATTATTATTTTGCTAAATATTGACTTTCGTAGGAATATGTCATCTAGGGTGTAAAACAGAATATTTTTTGTTCAACAAGTTACATATTTCAACTGTTAAGACTTTCCATCTCATTTTTTAAACAAGTTAAATGTTTTAACTTTTAGAACAATCCTATTCATGTGTAACAACTATTAGACATTAAAACAAGATTAACAAATTTAGAATGATGTGTGGAACAGTTAGTAGGACACCGAGGAATCACACCAGAAGAGAGATTCAGTTACACATTTATAAGGTGATGACGATTATATTTCTAGTCTATGGATACGAAAACTGAACATTAAACAGATATGATAAAAGAAAGATAAAATAGACGAAGATGAGTTTTTAAGATCCGTGGTTAGACTTACTCTGTTTGATAAATAAAAAGTGACAATGTCTCAGAAATGCTAAATATTTATACTATTTAAATGCTTTGGTAAATGAAAGAAAAACAAATTGGTGAACATCTAAAAATGGATGAAAACAGATTTCCTAAGCTATTTTCAATATAAACTATATGAAAAGAGAATTCAGGGCAGAACCAGAACAAGTTGGGAAGATATGTTCTCCTGAAGTCGGAATAGGCCCTAAGGCTTAAATTGAAATAGTTGATGATGACTTGGATTGGCAGAAACAAAGTAGGAATTTTCTGTACTTCACCCTTGTTTAAGAACTGGCCGTTTGTGTCTATACCCTTAATGGGAGAACCTTCGATAGGAAAGAATAAGGTAAGGGAGACATCGAGTGGCCAGGATGCAGAGACTGTGAGGCACGGATGTAGATGAGATTCCTAACATGCTTCCTCAGAAGGGTATCTTGTACACCAGACACCGGGGCAGAAACCTTTCCAAAGCGCAAGTCACCGTGACGCTGCACACTGCACCAGCTAATCTCTCCTGGTACTTTCGATCCTGCAACAGAACCAACAAAATTAATGAAGTGAAATGGGAAGTGGAAAAGCTGAAAATTCGTGAAATGTAAACATAAGAATTTGATCCTGAAATCTCCTGAATGCGAGTACGAGGCATTAGAGCTTGAACCACCCTGCTCGGCTATCAAGAACAGTAAGCATATTATCGTATTTTTCAATCAATAATATTATACTGAGTTTCTAGTACAATATTTGCATATCTATAGGTAATTCTTGGATTAGGCTTTTCATTTTGAAATTTAATGAATAATATCTTTTGATAAAATTAACATGTTTATGCTTTTTAATCTTAAGACTCAGTTCGTTGCATTGTATTATGCAGTTCTTAGTAATTCACCAAATTATTAATTGTTTTTATTGCTTATTTTGGCCTTAATTGATAATAATGTGATTGTTTGCAAAATTTACTGTTTTTCCATATTATTCTTAATTACTTCTTTGCTAAGATGGTCTCTATAATATCAACTGTTTTTTTTTTCATTTAAAAGCAGTCAAATTATCACCATTAGATTAATTCCCTTATATTATAGCGTTCCTCACCACAACCGTGCCCTATGGGGGCAACGACATGAGGCGTAATTCAGGCATCTTAAGAGCAATGAGAGCACCTTAAGATCTTAGTTAAAATTAGCATTAACAAATATATATTTTCATTCCCTTGTTTATTAATACCTTAATACAATGCAGAATGCACATAAGCGAGTCATTTAACAACCGGCGTCTACGCGTCCTGGGTCTTGGATGTGCTCCTCGCGACTAGCACAATGTACTCTAGTAACCTCCCTCAGGCAACTGCTTCTAGCCACAGCTCAGAGGCAACTACTGTCTACAACCTACACTTGATGTTACACGCAGGGCTAAAGCACTCAACTGCTGCTGCTGGTGGTACTAAGTACCCTTGTGCACGAGCGACAGCGGAGACCTCAGCAGAGAGAGTCAAAGTAATGACTGGCACAGCTATTAGCTAGATATGCTTCATAAGCAACAGTCCAATAGCGCGGGAGATTAGGGCATCGTGCTACACTTATGACGATAGAATAGTTAGAATATTACCATCTTATGCTTTTTTTTTTTTTTTTTTTTTTTTCCTGCCGAAGTTTGAGGAGATTTGTCACAATTATGATTTTCTCGCTGAATTAGTTGCGAATTGGAATTAGAGTAGTTAGCCACAATTACAATGATTTACTCGCTAAAACACTGGGTCCACCCGTTTCTAGGATCTGCCTGAGGTTAGCCGACAGATTACATTAGCGTGTATATATATGAATTAGTTGTGCATTGGAATAAGAGCACATTTCTCACTTTTACAACATTTCACCCGTCTTATAGTGGTTTGCCGCAATTATAATGTTTTACTAGCTGAACCACTTAGTCCACCGTTTTCTAGGATTTGTCCGAGGTTAACCAACAAATTAGGTTAGTGTCTGTATATATGAATTGGTTGCAAATTGGAATAAGAACACATTTCCCACCCTTACAATATTTCACCCGCCTAATAATGCCCTCATTACATTACCCGGCCCTATATTTACAAAGTAAAATGCGATGGATAAGTTCCTCACTCTCCGCTGTCGCTCGGGTCTGGCTTATAGCTCGGGCACTTGGGCATTTAGCAACAGTAGCAGCAGTAGTAGAGTGCTTTCAGCCCTGCGTGTAGCGTCAAGTCACTCCCAACATCTACACACTGCCTGTTCCTCTCCCCTCCCCTCTCTTTACTGCCTTTACTGTCGATTGCTAGCCACGTCACCAGGACATTACGCCACAATATTAAGCTATTAAACTCTTTATTGACACCGCTCTTATTGCAAAGTATCGGCTAGTGCCACTTTATTAAGCGTTTAATGACCATCTTTACTCCTGAGGCACCGCAGGCAGTGGACACTGGTGTTACATGAAATGAAATGATAAATTGGGAAAGAGTTTTTTTAAGGAAGGAAATGTTCCAGGCCTAAGTTTAAGGTACCTCCAAGGAATTTGCCATTTAGGACTTAGAAAAACCAACGAAAAAAACCTGTCAGGGAGAATGGTCCTGGCGGGAATTGAACCCCAGGTCTCCCGCTCACGAATTCGCACTAGTGCTAAAGAATTGGCAGGTATTTATTTTAGTATAATAACAAATCTAACATATGATTATTTATCATGAACTGCTCCCAAAATTCCGTTTACAAGTTTTCTGTACAACATAAAGAGATCTTGGATTTATAAATTGAGTGATTTCTAACATATTAAAATCAATTACTGATGCCACGCTACTTGGATAAATATCGAAATAAGTTCGGCATCCATTTTCTAAAGAGAAAAGAAAAACAATTGGTGGCGGAGAAAATATCTAACAAACATAATGTTTCAGAATTTTATCTGGAATATATTGCGTTAGTATTTACATATAGGATTTTTGTTTCAGAACTATCTCATCTGAATAACCATATATTTAATATAAATTTAATTTAAAAATGTCGATTTAGATATTGAAGGGAAGGTTTAAAACCAATGTTGTCTTCTCTTCCAGCCATCCTCACATTGAAAATTCAAAAGACACCTCTTACATTTTGAGGCTTAAATTTTAAAGAGACTGCTATTGTTATCACATTTTTTTTGTCGTTCCCTGGAAACTTGGGCTGTTTTCATTGTTATTCGAATTTGGACTAAATGATACTATAAACGTATTGGTATTGTGTGTTGGTAATAAACTGTTTCAAAGTGTTATATACATTAACCAGAATTCTTTTTTTTTTTTTTTTGACTGATTTATTTATGGACGATCTTGAACATCTCAGATCATCAGCGTCCCATTCAACTCAGGGCGTGAAACGGCAGACAAATTTTGCTCAGAGGCCTCTCTTTCAGGCTTGAGGTTCTTTTTCGTGCCGTAAATGTACGAGACGAGACCCACGGTTTTACTTCCCTTAGGATTTTTACGCCCGAAAAAATCCATCGGTCCTGATCGGGTTCGAACCCGCGATTTTGGGTGTAGGAAGCAAGTATGGTAACCACTACACAACCAGGATTCTGAAATACTGCATCACTGTAATATAAAAATTGGAATTACGCACGTAAAATCAGCTGTACATTTTAACTATTTTCTCCCTTCATTTTGCTGGAGCATTAATATTCTTGCTCATGCTCCGAAAATGAAATATAGTATTCCAATATCCTTATAGTTAGTTAAGTATAATCAAGGATAGGGTTTTTCGCAAGGATATTTGATTTATTCCTCTGAAATACTGCATTACTATAACATAAAATTTGTAATTTTACATAACATAAATTGCTTTTTCGACCTATAACTTACTTACTTGTTTTTTTATTCTGTACAAATTCAAGTATCAATAATAATCCAGGATGCAGGCAAGGACAGAAAAATAGTTGAATCTTCTTTAAAATTTAAGTGTCAAACTATAGGGATAAAATTTGAAATTTAACGTGTGTGTGCTTGAGATGAATGAGTGAAACCTAAAGTTTAATTAACATGTGTTTTAAACATGCTCATAAACATTTAAGTGCGTGTTTTTATTTTAATTAAATATAAAATATATTTATTCAGACAGGCAAGTTTTGAAATTAAAGCTGTGTATAATAGCCATTCACAGCATAGGTGATATTGAAAAGCTCTCACAAGAACATGATGTGAGAACATTTCATGTTCCTTTCACAATTTTGTTTCTCTTTACATTGAAAGCATAGCAAATACTGAATATTCATGATCCATACACACTGAAAAAGTATACTTATGTAAATATGACAGTTTCTTCTCTTTTATGTGACGTTCATTGCTTCGACTGACACACTAAAGAGCAAGTGCCTAGGCCGCGGCACCAAGGTTCTCTGTTCTGCCATTATCAACTGTCTTATTTATTATTCTGTCGCAAGATGGAACGCCGCAGGTTTCTCTTTCCTCAGCTGTACCTCCTACATCTGTAGCTCTGCTGCCCTCCCATGCTTAAGGAGAAAAGGAAATATTTGAGAAACACATTAGTTTAAGAATAGAAAATGTAGATTTACGACTTAGGCGTGCTAAGAATACAAATCCCAATATCCAAACATACTCTATAGCCACATCTTTAGAAGCTTGGGTCTAAAGAGGACTTTGTTTTATTCGAAAAATTTCGACAGTAAAGATTAGCGCTTTTCTTCCTTACATTTAGTCAACCAATTCTACGATGCATTATTTTATGTATACTCTTTAGGGAAAAATATAAATTATATTTTGAGACAATTTTACAGGTAATAAAATATTTTATATTGTTTTAATTTGCTTAGTAAGACCTTTTGATGGTTATTTAAGTTTTAAATAATTGCATTTAATCACAATTTTATTGTTTAACTGTACAAAAATGGTTATTTTTGTATGCTTTGTGTTTTCTTCATAGGTAATTCATGGGAAATAAGCCCATTTAATGCATTTATATGTATAATAAAACTAAACTTATTTTTGTGGAATAATTTTACTTGTCTTTTTAATTAGAGACGTTTGTCAGTTCAATCTAAAGAATTGTGTGACGGTGTTATTTTGTTATCATAATTGTATCATTTTCTTAAATGCTCTGTAACTATCCATCATTGCGTTATTTAGTTGAGCTAATCATTGAAGGTTCGAATACTTATTCCCCCCTCCCTAAAACAATAGACAAGTTGGTCGTTCTTATATACAGAGTGTTTAATTAAAAGCGTGCAAAAATGAACCAGGAAATGGAGGATGCTCTGGTTAACATTTTGAGATATGGACTTAAACATATCCCCATTACTATCTCTATTATTGTTTTCCGGATTATTTACAGCTAATTTTTAACATGTATTTATTCTTTATAGTAATTACAGTTATTTCATTTACGTGTGCATGTGCAACACAACTATTGCTTGTAGTGGTGTCCTCAGCAAAAGTCTCCTCCTCTTCGAGCTCGGGTGTGCAAATGAACCTCCTGTTACCAGTTCCCTCTTTTCTTGGCTGTCTCTGAACACTCGTCATGACGGATGATGCCTTTGGGAAATCATTCCCTGCACAGCCTTTCAGTCCCTTACACAAAGTAAATCTGTCACCTTTGCTAAAGGGTACCGTTCCGCATAATTCCATTCGACTCTTTGAACGGAATGAAATGATATGTCATACCATGTTCTGTCATTTGAAATTGTAAAATCGAGAAGGCAGAGCTTGTGAACGACAGATACAAAAACAAAGCGTCATAGATTGTCTAGCCTTCAGACTCTCTTCCACATGTTTATATCCCGTTAAGCTGGTTTCTCAGACTATAAATTTCCTGTTCCAAAAAGTTTGGTAGAGCATTCCCTATTTCCTGTTAAATGTTTTCACGCTTTTACTGAAGCACATTGTAGAAACAAATAAATAAATGAATAATAGATAGAAACTTATCAATATAAACACTTTATTTTATGCTTCGTGCAATTAATGAATTTAAAATGCACAAATATTTCCTACAAATATTAATTATAATAACTTTAAAATGTATTCCGTTGAAATAACCAGTAGTTAAGGGAAAGGGAAATCCACTTCAGTCCTCTCTAAGCATATGATTCATAAAAGATTATTGTCTTTGATTGAACATTTTAGACATGTTTTACTATAACAGTATTTTAAATACTAATATCGTCCGCTCAATGAATATTTCTGGCTATGAATAACATCTATTCTTATATCTTCCGAGATTCAGAATCCAAATGCAATTTATAAATAGTAAAGGACTTACTAATTATATACAACTAAAACAAAAGTGCAGTAGAATTTCTTTTAATGTTTATTTTATATCTTAAAACTGGAAATGCAACTTTACCCCTATGAAGAAATATTGTGTTTTATGGGAAAAATTAGAACATAAATAGAGAATTTGAGCTATACTACATTAATACATAACAATTTTATAAATTAAGTTAACAACCTGCATTTAAATTACCAACCTTTAACTGCTCAAAAATATAATATATTGAACGTTTGCGTTGTATGAATTTATAAAATATTATATAAACTATTGAGTTTATTGCTTTTACCCTGTGAAATTCAAAAACCCGTTGTCTAATTGCAATTGTAATGAACGTATAGAATGGTTTATAGTTTTGATCACATTTGCTATCTTTATCTATTCATATAAAATAACATAATTTTAAACAAATTGTAAAAACATAACAATTATTGTTTAGGTGCAATAAACATATTAAAATAACGTACATATAAACATATAACAGAAAGCTCAGTGATCTTGTTGGGTGTTAAAGCATAATTCCTGTAACATGAACGTGAAACAAAAGACACTAGTGTTTGTTGAAAGGTGGGATATTCATAAGTAAACACTATGATAACTATAAAAGTAGATGCGAACTAATACCTGGAGGTAGAAGCTACCAAATTATATATGTGGCCAAACCTGAATAATAAGAAACTGATAAATAAATAAATATTTATGCAGTCACGTAAAATAGCACCTAAATGAACTTATCCTGAGTATTTTAGTATAGTGGTTTTTGTCATTATGTGTTACTATTTTAACTTTATATACCTGCGATAAAAGTGATCTAATTCTAAGCTGTTTTGAGCAATATACGTAACATAATGATAGTTGTATGGTGCTTAAAGTAAGCCAAACACTGACTTTGTATTTTCATCAGCATAAAATTGTGTACTGGTTTTTTCTCTCTTCGCCATTATGTTTGTGCCGTATCTTATTTCAACGAGTCACCTGACATGATCACTTAATTTGCACTTTTTCGTCCACCCTCCTATGTAGACTAGTTTGTTATGGCATATCTTCATATGTTTGATCAGCCGACTATAAAGTTGCCGAAGGTTAGAAAATCGTCGTACAGCGTTCTGCCAAGCTCGATATCCCCTTGCTGTTTGTAGAACTCAGCCACTTGTCCTGTCACGCTACCGTATGGGATACCCCCTGAAACACATACAGAAGTTATGATAAAATTATTGAAACTAGACATGTAAACTGTCGATATGATTACTACAATTATATCTACATCTAACATATGATATATTTGCAGTATTTTACCCCAAAAACAAGGTTAAGGATTTGTGTTTAACACGAGGATATTGCTACTATTCCACATGTTAGATAATTTCAGCCTAATTAGAAATCCTGGCAACTCTAGTAACCCAAGATTTTTAATTTTCATTGCATTTATTGGTACCTAACTTAATATAATTTTAAAATTCATTTACTTGAAAGCTTATAACTTCTTTAATTCAATTTTAATTTTATATCGTTAGAATCATATTAATTTTAGAATGTAAGTGCATTCCAACATTGATAATAATTATATGTTGTATTTCTATCCATTATATTATACGGTATAGCGCAGAAATAGTTCGCCGCAGCTGAATTGAAGTAGATTCATTTAGCTCTATAACCCTGTTACATATTTCTAATGTACACAATGTTATAAGAATAGTTAAACCTTGAGGTTACTCAACTATCAGGCAACTTACATCTAAAAATGAACTTAATAAAAAACTAACTTAAGTTATGTTTCTACCCAAATTGATTCCTCACTTTTTTATTTATTTTCTTTCCGTTTTCTTTTAACCTTATCTAAGTAATTCCATACTCCAAGATTTTCTGCCTTGTTTTCATATTCACCAACTTGTTTTCCCTTATCTCTGTTGGTAGGTTAGCCCGTTTCTCTATCCTAAGTTTTGCTCTCATTTCCTTGGTTTTTCTACATTCCAAAATTACATACCAATGTCTTGCATTGCACATATCGGACATCCTCTTTATTTAACCCTCCCCTTATTCCTTTCAAATTCACTACCCCTGTACGGATCCATGCAGTTCCCTCCCTCTTCCACCTATCTGCTTCATCTACATAATTCTCTCTGCCCCATATTTCCTTTAGCCCCTATAAACCTTCAGTGACTTTTTACTATTAAAACTACCTAATATCTCCTGTCTTTCCAAATCATCAATTCTTTGTTTAATTTCTTTCCAAAAACCTCTTTCGGTACTTTCTCTACATGCCACACCATACCCAAGGCTATTTTCTCCATAATAACTTTCAAGTAAGAAATGCAACAATACAATTTTCAGTATCTCCCTGTCAGTGCAATTTCTATCAAAAAAAGATGTTGGTCCAACAAGCCAATGAAAAGAGCTATAAGGGTGTTCCCATTTAATCTATGAAATTATTTTACAATACCTTGAATTTTATCTTAATTTTGAAATACACTTTTGATGTAAAGTCATCATTTTGAAATTACGCGGTTTGCTAAGGTTGTCTTGATTGTCAAGGTTGTTCTTTCTAGCACTTTGTAGGTGTAGATGCAATGTAGAGCGTTTCCTCCTGTTAAGTTAGAAAAGATATGAAATACATACCAGAAAGAGAGCCTGACTGTCCTAAAGTTTGCATTTAGGGGGAGCGAAAAGTACCATTATCTTCATAGGTTGAACCTTTTACTTCTTTTCTATATTCAAGAACTTGCCTTGCATTTGATGGCATTTCTTATTGTTTTGCATTGATCTTATGCAGTGTTGTTGTTAATTCCGCATATCAGCATTTCTTGTTCCTCTTAATGACATGTATTAAGACTATTGTATTGTTTGTTATACGCCATATGATCGGTTGTTTAGAGTTTCCTCGGTTGCCTCTGATTGAAATCGCTCTTCTCCACTCTTTCCGCGTGCTGCATTCTGAATTTCTGTAATGTTTAACTACAGCATTCAAACTGATGGAGTTTAATTGTTTTCGAATTTATGAGTTTCTATTTTTTTCATAAACTGAAATATTCAGTATATTTCAAAAGTTTATAGTCTTATAGTTTTACTATAGCTTTCCTTATCATAGACCACGATTTGCTGCCTTATAAACATGTTGGTTTAGCTGTCACATCATAATGCTTCATTATCGTTCATTTTCTTACTTTTTACGTCAGGATTAATTTTATTATTCCTGTCATCATAATAAAACTTCCAATTTTGTTAATACCAACAAAATATTGTAAAATATTGTATGTCACAAAAATTAAAACTATGGAACCGTTAATTAATTCCATTATTATTATTATTATCATCATCATCATCATTATTATCATTATTATTATTATTATTATTATTTGCATCTTATTATTGCAATGCCTTTGAAGTACATTACTTTATATTTTATATCTCATATTTTGCCGTTATCTTCACTGATTTATGTGTTGCTCTGTAGTACATTTTATTTCTATGATTAGTAGTAGTAAGTGTATTTATTTCAATAATGGTTTACCACATACGAAAATTAAATACTCATCTACGCACGAGTCTAGCCAGATCATTCATGCTACTGTTTACACATAAGGAATGTTGAAAAAGAAAAAATACTCAAAGTATCGAATTACACACTAAGGCATGCACTAAAACGTTTAGGAAATGCAGCCCCTTCCCCTTCCAACGAAAACGGAAAAAAATTATGCTATTAATAAGAATCTTAAATTTATCATTATAGGACATTAAACAAGAAAAATACTTATTAAATACACACATATATAAACACAATAAATAAAAACAATAGAAATACATTTACAGCAGATATGTACGATATATGTTATGTATCTTTTGTCCATTTTATCTTAATAAATTTAATAATCCGTGTCTATTATTCTTATCGAATATCAAATTTAGGCATGCTGTTCTAATCCTCGACTTCAGAAAATTTTCCGATAAAATCTATGTATGTCGTCTGCATATATGAAAAATAAAGAATAATAATATTATTCATGTTATTTATTGCGTAATTACTCATTTTTTACCAGATGGTTTAGAGGTAGGAAACCAGGGTTAGACAGATACTGAAAGAACCCAGAGAATAAAGGGCAATGTAAACAATGCAAACAAAGGTAGTTTAGTTTTGATATCGAAACTTTCGGGTAAATTCACATTTTAATATGTAATGTACATGTGGTATTATTTCGTTGTTGTCGTTTCTGTACCCTGCCTGTAAGAGGCATGTTCAGTTCCATCTACAGTAAAAATGGAGGTGATACGCGACGAAAAATCCCTGCTTTGAAAGTTTGCTCTTATCTTAGTTCGAAAATAATTCAAAATATTTAGAGGATAAGGGTAATTTCAAAGGAAAGTGCACCAACGCTGTTACGGGGAATAAAAATTAAAGCAGCTGTTCTCTAGTGGATTATGTAATAACATTAAGAGTGTTTTAAAAAACACTGAAAGTTCTATTGGGTGCTATTCACACCATGGTACCTGAAATATTGCACAGGGAATATGTCTGTGCTAATTCCCGAACTAAAGGACGTTCACTTGCAGATTTGTATAAAGTTGAAAATGATATTACAAATGATGAACAGTTTCTTTTAAAGATATAATCAATGCAGATGCATTTTTTTGGGGGGGGGAGCAGAATACTTCCATACTTATAGTGCTAGGGAAGAAGTGAGAGCCAGGACCGAGGAGAAGTGATTGCGCGGACGCAGACGGGGTCGCTAACATGTTTTCAGAGAGAATACTCTGACGCCGGTGGAGCCTCCCAGAACCTGAGGTAAACCTTTACAAAGTGAACCCACCATAATATTGCGTCAGCCCGCCTCGACCCTATAACAGAACCAACAGAATGAACTGATATGAAAAGGGAGAGGGGATTTCGTGAAAGGAAATTATCCATCCTAGTGTTCGCCCAAGTGACCAGGGAGAGCGACAATCAAGGTCAGAATGGCCGGCCCCAAGGGATTACGGAATCTTTCAAATGGAGTTCCATGCATTTCCGCCTGAACCACTTCGCTCCGCATATGTGCAGATGAGAGTTCGCTGCACAATTTCGTTCTGAGAGTAAATAGTAAAGATCTGTGTGAAAAATATCCAACATCACCAAAGCAAAGAAAGCAAAAGTGATTGCACTGCGTGTAAAATCAGGGAACTGATGTCTAAGCATAGATTTTAATGTACTTTTGTTTGATGATTTTTTAAAATAAATTAAAAGTTCTTGTAAAAGTACCTATGTGAAGAAACATACCACATTAAGTATAAATTACACTCAACAATATGGATGCTCTAACATTAGAATGCCCTAATTAAATCTAAAGAAATGTATTTTAAAGTAACACATTCTCTCCTAAAATTAGATTAACATGATTATAGAGCAATGAAAAAAATATCTCCAGATGCTATATATTAGTAGCAATAAAGCTATATTAATTATTAACTTTCAGCAGAGACAGCAGAATGTCTTTAATTTATTTTTATTTATTTTCGGACGCTCTTTAACATCTCAGATGATTAGCGTCCCATTCAATTCATGATTGAAACGGCCGATAAGTTTTGCTCAGAGGTCTGATTATTTAAGTTTGAGGTTCTTTTACGTGCCGTAAATCTACGACACGGGATACACGGCTTTACTTCCCTTCTGAAGTTAGCATTACATAGTATTTTTACCCAGAAAAAAAACCATCTATCCTGGCTAGAATTGAACCCACGATCTTAGATCTACGAAACATGTATAGTTTCATTAGACCACCAGGAAGGACTGGCAGAATGTCTTCAAGAAAAATCACCAAATTAAATAAGAGTTTTTAAGGTTTAGAGCACAAAATGTCTACTAGTTGTATTACATCCATAGAAATGAAAAGGAAATAATGAAAATTAATAGTTTTATAAATAACCTTCCAATAGTATAAAATGTTTTAAATATCTGGAATCCGCAAATGAATTAGCAGTTTAATATTGATTTAAGAAAAAACATTCAGAAGTATAATGGAATAAATGAATGTAATAAAAGGTACTTAGAGAGTAAAAGTTAAAAATAGTTAAGTATGCTCAACATGTTATAAATGCGCATCATAATGCTTGGTACAGTAAAATTGGTGTAAGGAGTAATTGAAATGAAGGAAAAGAAATTTTATTTTTGAAGTCTGTGCTTGAGCCATTGGATAAGAAGTAAAGACTTTAGAAAATAAATAAATTATTGCACAAGAAATAGTTTAAATTGTTATTCAGGACAAAAACAAGATACTGTTTCTCAAGTTAGTGCAGTTTAAATTAATACTCTTATACTCTTAAATTTAATCCTTGCAGGATTTTTGTGGTAAATGTGATTTATTTTTTCACTCGGATTCTTCCGGATTGATAAGTGGTCATGAATTTTCACTGTGCAGCATTTATTAGTAAGAGAAGGGTATCTAATTTGTGCAGCAGTAGAGGAAACAATGTATAATCCTATTTTCCTTTTTTTTTTGTTTACATTTATTTTATTTTATCTTTATCTTTCAAAATATTTGTTTATATTTTAATTAATTAACGTACACTACACTTAGATTAAATTTTAATTAGCTCACTTATAATATTCACTAATATTCCTCTTTTTATTCTTCTTATTTATTTTATAATACTATTTCTATTTTTCATATATATATCCTTTTATTATTAGACATTACAAAGCTTCGTGGACATTTAAATAAATAAAAAATTTGAAAGCAATTTTGGTTGACAAGTACTACAGGAAATAATTGTACTATCACCAATAAGATAATGAAGTTTTTTTTCTTTGGAGCCTTTTAGATGCAATATTAGAATTATGATTAAATAGTATCATTATTCTTTTCAACCTGCAATTTTGATTATATACTACAGAAGATTATATCTATACATTTTGTTAACAGGAAGGAAAATAGAAATGTAATCTTGTTACCAGGTAAATGTATTTACTTTACCGTATGCAAAGCCATCAACCAGTTCCACGATGCCAGCGCTGTCCGGTCTAGCAGTGACTGATGCAATTAAAACTGCCAGCACCAGTACACATGTGTGGATTGCCTTGAGGAGAAAAATGAAAACAATTAATTTGACAAGCGAACGTGAACTATTTTAGAAAAGGAAAAAAGCAACTTATATAGTGAAGGACACTTCTTTTTATTTACCATTTGACTGTAGCCTGAATTTATACCACACACGTTGAAAACATCAACTTAACAGAAGTTAGCTCTATTAATAAATCTTTAATGAAGAAAAAAGAAATGCAAAAAAGCTGTTTATTTGAAGTTGCTATCCTATACAGTGATTAAAGAATACTAATGCCTGTTTTTATTTATGTAGCGTACGAAATTAATTCCAGATTTAAGTTTCATTTAAATAAAATACAATCGGAAATAGAGAGAGCGAAGGGGAAAAGAGCAAATAAATAAAATGTCCGATATTTACAGGTAATTATGTAACTGTTTGTAAATGTGTGGTTTATTAGATAATTCTGTCACGCGAACAGTAGGATTCATTCCTAATTTCTGCGCTAGTTATTTCCCACAAGAATTAACCAACCAGAAACTCGATTTGTTGCTCTTTTTTTCCTTATCTAATGCAAGAGCTTAGCGACGTCTATTCTTCTTTTAAAAGCAATTCATTTCTTACTCAGTTACTTTGAAGCAATACTTATAATTATTTCGTTTTGTAACCCTGATGAAATAATGTAATGTTTTAGATTATAAAACTTATTATTTAAAGTTGTTCCACAATTACTTCGGTCTACATTTCTTTCCTCCCGTTTGTGGTTTCATGATAAATAATACTCTTCTGCACGATGGTCTAAGTATGATTTTTTTTAAGAGAAGGTAAATGTGATAGGAATGAGCTATTTTTCTTCTTGAACTGCATTACTACTGAACAGAGTGTCTCACACGTTAACGCTTTAGGCATATTCGGCAGACCCCAGGCTCAAGTCCCTTACGTCCGGCCATCCCGCTCTTTTTTTTTTTTTTTTTTTTTTGTGTGATTCCCGTGAGGCGAATAATGGGATGGCTCTTGCCTTTCTAGGAATTTTCCCCTCTCCCATTTTATATCAATTGATTACGTTACAGGATCGAAAGTACCAGGGCGTGGTGGCCAGGTGCGGTATAACGATGGCTTGCGCATTGAAAATGCCCCGGCTACTAGTAAGGAAGCAGGACTTCGCCGGCGCCAGTGTGTTCTATCGGAAACAAGTTAGGGACTCCGATGCGTTCGTTCCTCAACGCCCGGATCCAGGCCAACAGACGTCTAATTCACATATCCCTTCCACTTGGAGCTGCCCCCATGTAAGTTTAGGCACTAACTTCTAGATTAAAATACTTTAATATCATCAGACCCTAATAATATCATCACTAGTGATAGGGAAATCTCTTGAGTTTTAGTACCTACACTTGCTCGGATGTTATTAGAATATATTTACTTTCCAGCTTAAGCAGTCTTATCGCATTTCCTGAAAGATGCAAAAACGTGCGCATTTTTCCTTGTCAAAAAACATGGAAAACATTTAACTGAATTTTGCAAAACAGGGCTTGGAGCGACAGAATAGAGAACGTTTATTTGCTTAATAGTGTCTAGTGCAAAATCATGGCGAGGATAACTTACAATGCCACTCATTGCCTTATGCAGTTCTGCTTGGGCAGCAATTTGAAGCAAGGCACCTAAATTTTCTCGACCACGTTGCACTAGATTATGAAGATGATGGATCAGGTAAGGGTGAAGTGATTGTCCACATACCAGTTCTTCTTGTGGTCATTAGGATCAAAACAGGGTCTTCTCAATGGAAGATGGCCATGGGACAGTCATGGCTGACCTATTGATGAGAGAACTAGAAAAAATTGCGCTTCATCGTTTCCAGAATGTAACCACGATGAAAAACTCTTGCACATTCTTTAATATACAGGAGAAAGCTGTTGACTGTAGTCCTTCATAATTATTGAAGCACGCTTTAGATTAACAGTGTCAGGAGATAATGTATCTTCGACCTTCATCTTCTCTTTTTTAATATAGTATAGGATGAGAAAGTATTATCATATATGTAATGCGAATTGTCAGTAATTTATTTCCGTTGTTTAAAAATATAGTTCTTTCACATATCTTTCTATTAAAATTACTCAACCGTTCTAATTTAAAATAAGATCTGCAAAAGTTTCCATTTCAATTCGTAAAGTATAAGCAAAGTTAACATGGGGTCTATCCATGTGATTTATCAATTACACTTAATAATATATATGCTGTGACATTAAAATACTGTTATTAATTTTAAAGAAACGCCCTTTAAAATAACACATTCTCTTAAAAAGTTACATTACATAAATATAGAGTATCAAAACAAAGTAACCGCAAAAGCAATATATTGATAACAATAAACAGATAATAACTATCAACCTTTAGCACAGACATAGAATATCTTGAATTAAAAAAAAAGCCACGAAATTAAATAGGACATTTCTTTTAAGATTCACAGAATGTAAATATCTGATAATTATATTAAATACATAGAAATGAAAAATAAGAAAAAAGTAATCATCTTATAACTAACCTTGTAATATTATAAATCGTTTAAATATCGACTGTAAATTCATACGCATATGAATTTACAGTCTAATACTGACTTAGAAAAACATTCAGAACTATAATGCATTCCTTAGACTTTATCTCCGGTGAAAAAAATTTACCTACTCCATAAATAAGGTCTAGAAACCATTGATGTCACAGTTATCTTCTGTGATTTCGAAATCTTGAACTTTCAAATTACAAGAGTTAAGAGATATACACAAAGCGCAGTGAAGAGGAAATTCTAAAGCTGTAATAAGTTAAACAAGAGTACACAAACTAATTTGTTCACCGAATTACAGTAATTCAGGTTTGAATGAAAGGTTTACTCTAAGAAAAGGTAATTTAATGGTGCAGAATCTGATATAGCTATCTAAAGTGGTGTTTAATCTCTAAAACTTTCTCTAACTCATTAAAACCAAAGGAGTGAACTATCTCTTTAAGACCTTTCTACTTTTATTTGTGCCTTTTTTCAGTTTTCTAATCCATCTTTTTAGGGTGCAGCCGAAATTAAAGCTACCTTTATTTAATTAATAAATTGAGGGTGCAGAGTTACATTTATAAAAGTATTGATTTGATAAGGATATTTATTATGTATTTGTATAATTAAATAATTTAGAGATAGAGTTAACAGGGATTGATATAAGTTGAGACTTGTACTTATATATATATATATATATATATATATATATATATATATATATATATATATAAATTAACACTAATAATAAAAGTAGATAAAGATAAAACACAGAGAAAGAGTCACACTTGAAACTGCTATATTTCGAACTACTGCGAGTTCTTCAATGGCAAGAAGAACTCGCAGTAGTTCGAAATATAGCAATTTCAAGTGTGACTCTTTCTCTGTGTTTTATCTTTATCTACTTTTATTATTAGTGTTAATTTGTTACATTGTTAATAGTGTTTCTTCATTTTTATTTTTCATATATATATGTGTGTGTGTGTGTGTGTGTGTGTGTGTGTGTGTGTGTGTGTGTCATTTGGAAGGTAACTGTAATTTACAAAAGGCATTGTATACATTGGCTAGAGTCACATGTAGGTTAAGGTGTGAGAAAGAGACAGAGACATCCTTTGTATCCCTACTGACGGCTCATGCGCTGACCCTTTCTTATACAAGGCTGAGAGATACAAAAGGGGAAAAGATTCCTTTGTCAGGTCATGGAATTTCTGTCCATATGAATATTTAGGAAGGAAATACGCAGTAAGAAAACACAAAAACTTAACAGTCACGAGTTTAGCCGGCGGATGGTAGATCTTCGGCAAAGATGAGCAAACTAGGAAATGACCGTAACGGGACAGAGTTTGAACAAATAAGATATAGCAATACTTTTAAAAGGGAATGGAAATGAAAGAACGGAGACGAAAATGTTTTATTACAGGCAGGCCGAGAGTACAAAGTATTATGCCGCCTATTCACGGGCAAGTGTGCGAAAGTAAATGGGAAAAATGCGTGCGTTATCTATGAGAACATTTGGCAATCTACAACCAAGGGAGGAAAAAGTTGTTACTTTATAAATCCATTATGTAAGGAAGGTGCCGAAATTTATGACTGGCTGTTCTTGGAAATTTCAAATTTGTGAGAAGATGGTGAAAGTCAAAAGGGGGAAAATAATTTTAGCCAATGGGCATCGAATAAAAATCAACGAATGAGGAGAACTTAGGAGATATAGAAACGCGGGAGCACAGGATCAGAAGTTGATTTTTTTGGGAGAGGTAGTGCAGTTAGGAGTTAACAGAGGGAGATTTTGAGCAGTGAGTTGTGAGAGATAGTTGGTAGGATGTTGTAAGAAGAATAGTTAGCTAGCAGTTAGTAGTGAAGGAAAGGCAGCGGTACAATGAGCACTAGCAAAGGCAGTAGTGATAGAGTAAAAATTGGTGAAAAGTGTACGAGATTAAAGTAGGAGACAGAGTATCAGTATAACAAATTAATGGCAATGTTTCAGACAGCGACGAGCAGTCAGGAAATAACCCCTAGTACTTTTACATTTGAATAAACTATTTGGAAGAAGTCAACTTGGTGTATCTTTTTGGGCGATACATTTCTTGTTCCCGTGGATCTAAATTGATCCACAAAACACTCCAGAGGACCCTGAGATCTAACCCAACAGAATTGGAGCAGACGTCACAGCGGGCAGCCGGGGAAACAACGAGACCTCAACCAGCAGTCAACAGCATAACTGCATCCACCATACATACCATCTCATCTCATCCCTGCTTCAAGGGCCATGGCTTTTTTTAAAGGGGTACATTTTTTATAATTCTTAAGAAATACGCATTGGCTTCTCAAATAAATTTTACATTTTGACGTTATTATTTTTTTCTGTATTTTATTTAGTCTCATATATTCGTAGAGAAACCCAATAGGAAAGCAAAAGGGAAAAACCCTAGGAATGAACTGTAATTTGTTTCTTTGTGCAATGAAGAGTTCTTTAAAATTATTTTCTTTCCCTTCTTGTTTTTATTTCTAACAAAAATAGGTAATTGTCAATATTTTTCCTCAATATTTCTTTTGAATATATTCTTTCTGCGTGCTGTTGTTATTTTATTTAACTTCTCCACTACAATGAATAGAGATGATTTCTCGATACCCTCGATATCAAGAGGAATCGATCGATAACCTTGAATCTAGATACTTTTTCAATGTTTTGTTGATACAACAAATGTTATTTAAATTAATAATAAGTAGCATATTTTAAATTGGTTTCAAGAAATACGTGTCTCGCCTAACTTATACTAAGAACATGTACTGATCACCAATCCCATAATAAAAGTAAGTTATCGCGTATAATTTCAGGAAATGATTTGCTACATAATGTCTGAGATACAAATGTATTTAAAAATCAGTACCAAGGTAATAAAAAGAGCTGAATTGCAGTTTTATGTAGAATTTTCGAACTTCTAATTGCATATCTTTTGTGGATATGGAAAAATACACTTCCCACACAAAATAACCGTTCTAAGTCTGACAAATCATAAAAGAAACTTTTGGTAAAAATACCATGTAATCTGTTAAACTGTTTAATTTCAGGTAATATGTTATAACCATATCGGAATGTAGCGCCATTAACATATAAACTAAATTTACATTGCTAGTAGTTATTTTAAAGTAAGTTGTTATTTTGAAGTGAAAGAAGACAATGCAGCTTTCGGATAATGCGAGTGAAGTTTGAAACCATTTTCAGTTGGAAGTTCGCTACAGTGAGAGTATATCAAGCGAAGAAGTAACAGTGGATGAGTCTGCCTATTCTTTGGAAATCATCGTCCTCCTTATCATGGTCAACACCATTATATTACAAGTCAACTTACATATTTTCTGGACAATAAATCCAGATTTAAACCAGGAGATAATATCGTTCATATGCAAAGTTAACCGGTCACTTAGCATTTTTATAGAAGATGGATTTAAGGAATACATTTACCGCTCCAGGGTGTTAGCAATATAATATGTTAAAGGTGTAAATATCGCATTATAAAAATACTTTCATTAAGCAGTTTCAGCTCTACTTTCTATATATATCGAGGGTGCCAAAAGTGTATACACTCTTTCACAATAGATATCTATTTAATATATTTCAAAGTGGGACTGAAAAACAACAATAATGTGTAGTATGATGTTTTCTAAATAGGTGTGACTCACATATATTATGATAGCATTACTACGGGACAGATAAAATCAACAATAAACAAATGAAGCCAAGATTATCGTATGATGTTATGTAAACATTTGTGACTCACATTACGTTATGCTAGCGTTGCTACAATAAAATGGAGCCAAGATTATCATTTGTACAGCGGAAAGCAATTTTGAAGGGGTACTGGAAAACCTAGGATATTGTTAAAGTTCAAAGGCAATAGGAAGAAGAGGTTTCCATCGCGTTTTCCGGATCTAAATCCGTTGGACTCCTACCCATGAGGAACTCTTAAGGAAGTTGTATACCGTAGAAAACCAGCTACACTGACAGCACTTCGGGAAGAAATTGAAACGGCCTGTGATGCAATCGTTGAGGACACTTTCGCACTACTCGATCAGTAGTTCAATGTACTCAGAAGTGTATCGACGCCGATGGAGGGCATTTAGAGCAACAGTTGTAACTGTAAAAGTTTAAGATGATTAGTGCTTATCATTTTCTGTTTTGTGTGAATTCAGTTTTGTTATGTTAACATATTTTTTCCTTTGCTTGAAGTGCGTATACAGTTTTGGCACCCTCTGTATTAATACTCTCAAACTAATAAAAGAATAATGTTGTATTTTATTTGATGAAAAAACATGAAAGCATCAAACTATAGAGAAAATTTGGTTTCAACTTATCTGTTTACTATTTTTAACGTTGTCATTTAAGTTTCTAGTATTACGCTGTATTGCTTTACCATTTGTTACCTTAATGAGTAATTGAACTTTTTATGCGGAGAGCTATAAAAATCAACGAGCTTCTGCAAGACCATTTAAACTATATAAATGAGATTGGCATACCTAAATAAAACTCCCTATATTTAACGTTGATTAATAATATCAATCACTTTATTTAAATTATTAAAGTAAATTATAAGGTCCTTATACTTGTACTTGGTCCCGAATGGCCTAAGTCCGGTAGGTTACGCATCATACACAAATTTATATTGTGAACAAAGCTGATGTTTTGGCCCGTGCAGGTTTAGGATCCCGCGGAGGATGAAGTTGTTGATTTGATTTATTTATGGATGATCTTTAACATTTTATGTCATCAGCGTCCCATTCAATTCAGGGCGTCAAAAGGCCGATAA
The DNA here is from genome assembly GCA_030762175.1 of Metallyticus violacea. NCBI lineage: Eukaryota > Metazoa > Arthropoda > Insecta > Mantodea > Metallyticidae > Metallyticus > Metallyticus violacea. The sequence continues at coordinate 107,581,778 of CM060831.1, forward strand.
ATTTTGCTCAGGGGCATCTGCAGGTTATTTTACAAGCCGTAAATATACCATGTGGGACCCACGGCCTTACTTCCCTTCCGAAGGAAGCCAAACTTGGGATTTTTACACCCGAAAAAAATCCATCGACCCTTGCAGGGATTGAACCCGTGATCTTGGGTTTAGGAGGCAAGTATGGTTACCACTACACCATCAGGACCCACGCAAAAAGTTTTTTTTTAATAGTGTTTAACGCTCCGTTTTTACTACTGAGGCACCACAGGCTGTGGCACTGATGATACATGATATGAAATGACAGATTGGGAAAGGATTTTTTTTTTCAAGGAAGGAACCGTTCCAGGCCTAAGTTTAGGGTACCTCCCCGGTATTTACCAATTATGAGGACTGAGGAAAACCTGGAAAAAACCTCAGTCAGAGAGAACGGACCTGGTGGGATTCGAACCCCAGATCTCCCGCTCACGAGTCCGCCCGCGCCTTAACGACCTCGGCCATCCGTTACCGTTACGCGGAGGGTGAAGAACAACTATTCCTTATCATCAGTTGATTTCTCTTTAAATACAAATAACCACCATAAGGCCTTCTTCGCCTAAACGATATAAACAATATAGAAATACTCTAAAGGAAAGCAACAACTAAGAGCATTTCTTAATAAAAGTCATTTATGACAGAAAAAACATATGAGATATCAACAGGTATACATTTTATTTTTTAAAATCTTTTATTTATTGTCGCTTTGACTTCATTCGTTTTCTCGCGAAATCTGTAGATTTTATACTGCTCTTGGATGAATAAATGAAATTAATTAATGATGGTGTAACCGAGCTTGCAGTCCTTGGCGCCCTAAAGCTATCTGGTATTCCCCTTCTCAGGGTAAGTAAAAACTCCGAAAATTACCTTACCCAGACATCTTGACCTTCAGTAATTGTCGAATACAGGCATACTTTCTTGAAGCCGTACATGTAGACATGATGATATGTTGTGTATGGTGAGAATTTTACTACCGCCTGGACATATGCCATGAGATATGTAGTTGCACATTGAACATTTGTAACTATATATCTTATTTACACGCTATATAACACTATTTATTATAAGTTAAAGACTCCATATACTACACAGAGTTGTTCCATTAATTTAGAATAACCCTATACATTTATTTAAGTTTTATAAAGTATCAAATAATCTTTTCTTATGTTTCCTAAATACAAATATCTGTCAATTGTTTCCCATGTGTTTTCTTTGATTTTTTCCAATATATCTATATTATTAACTTCTATAAAGAGAAAAAGTAGCTTTAATACATTATCTAATGTTTTCATTTCTAAATATGCAGCTTTTAAAAGCATTTTAAAAATCTACACTATTTTCTTTTTGTGCCATTATCATTTTTTTGAAAAATAAAAAAAATGGAAGGAACTTTGACGTTACAGTTCTTTCTGTGTGTCTCTTTTACACTTTTATGGGTTTGCTTATATTTGATTTATTGACAAGTTATAGGATTTTTTGATCATTTGAAACTTTGAAGCAGCAGTGTTTTTTTTTTCCATACATTATAATGTAACTGTTCTAATTTGATTTTTATAGGTTCATAAGTAGCAAGATCTGCCTGTTCTAATCTGACTTTATCCACTGCAAGATCTGAGACATCGTCTTAATGTACGGTCTTACGATATCAGCAATTATATTTCCGCCCTCATATCTGCTATAAACTAAATAAGTCTCTTGTATATTACCGAAAACTTTCAGTGATATAGTATCAATTTCATCCATACAAAAAAGGTATTTCTTTTCTACAGGAAATCATTAATTAAGATATTCAGTATCTGGAAAGTTGCATTGACTTTGATTTCAGATAAAACAATATGTTTTGAGTGCAACACATTTTTAATGAATAACGTTAAAAGTTTAGCAGTTTACCGGTCAAGTTCGCAGTATTATACGGGTGCTTTGTTGCTTGTAAATCCATTACAACTATTGTTTTGACATGGCGTAACTATGACAAGCAAGCGTTACGTTGACTGCAGCAACATCATGTATTCGAGCATGAACTTTTCTATTTCACACACTTTCTAATTACTTAATAGTCGATAATTGGTAATTACCAAGAAATTAGGGTCATTGGATTTTCGTTTTACGGGCAATATATGCCAGCTTTAGAATCAATGGGTTTTTACCCCAACTAATAAATAACAATTTTATAGTCTACTTGCGTTCTGTGTCTCTGGGGTCTTCTGTTCCTCAATATTAAATTAACGGTCTTATTTTGAGTCCACATTCCTGTCAAATTTGCAATAATGTTTATTACACACTATTCCAGAATTTATATCTGAGACGGACTAGCAAATACACTTTGATGTGAGTTAAGACGTAATTGTTGGAATGAAAACTCAACTGACCTCATAATATAGGTTACATAGCAATAGAATTTGATTGCATATCATAATGACTTTATATTTTGGTAATCATGGGAAAACCTTTCCAGTAGTTTGTAATCAGCAAAGTGTACACTGAGTTTTACGTAAAGCCTGAAGAAAAATTTCGATATTTGTTTATTACTGAATGACAAAAACAAAATTTGGTATACAGGAAAGGAATTTTATGGAAACTTAGGCGAAAATGCTAGTGAAAACAAACTTTATGTGATATATTATGTATTACATTCATTCATACACAGTGTTCTGTCCAGGGCAGACCCTTCTCTGCATACTAAGCATAATCATGCGGTGTTTATAGTTGTTCTTGGGAAAGAGCCTGTGGTAGCTTCCCGTTTCTTTCCTTGATGATGAAGATGAGATAAAGATAAAGAATAGCGGAATGAATGGCATAGGAAGCCGGAGTACTCGGAGAAAATCTGCCCAGGCGCTGCTTCATCCACTACAAACCTCCTTTACGGATGCTAAAATCGAACCCGGGCCGCCTCGGTGAGAAGCAGCAGTCTAACCACTTAGTCCGAGGCCGCATGTATACATATACAGAATGTCTCAAAATTTCCGTACATTTTTCAAGCTATACTTCATGTATGAAAACTTTCTTGGCACTCGTGCCATGTTTGTTGCATCTTTCAGGGATTTTAAGATTGGACAAAATTAGAATTTTCCTTACAGAATTAGCTGCAAATAAAATATTCAAGCAATGCATAGTTATTAATACATGTTCATCTCCTTCTCTACTTGTGTACCTACATTACACATAATCTCTGTTAGCTGTATAGTGATTCTGACCTGCTGAATTTATGCAATACTTTACCCATCCCACAAATATTTTACTTCACAGTTAATGAAACAAAGAGAAACATTCTCAAAGCAAAAGATATACGAAGTATCTGTAACACTTTCCCAGTACACAAGTATTGAGGGTTTTTTAATTCAGCTCCTGCTTTTCCGAAATCTTACAGCGTAATATGGGTGGCCTATTCTGAAAAATTATACGGCGATTTTGGGACATGTGTATATAAAATGATCTGTACATAGTAGTGAAAAAGTAGACTAACTATAGTGATGCTGATGACCATTAAAACCGTTCCTTCAAAATAATTTACTTAAATAGTGTAGCTAATAATCTATCACGTCTTGCGTTTTTATTGGTCACCAGAATAACATTAAATTCTTTCATAAGTCTAAAATATAAAAATAAGCAATACTAATACTAAAAAAGTGATTATAATTGGTTATACTGCCTTACTACTGTAAAAATGGTTCAATCCTTTTATGTTATCTAACTGGGTGGTAATTTTTGTGAATAGGTTATGTAGTATTTGGTACACTAGATATTGTATAATTATAGTATCGCTATAGTTAAGTTTTCTAGCCAGTTTTAACCTATAAAATATAAAAACGTTTAATATGGTAGTAAAGTGCAATAAAACTGACAATTGTTAAATTTGGTTAAAATTAAATATATTTCCGTAGCAGTTGGCAGTAGAAAATTAACATACTCAGGATTAATTCAGGGCACATGTCTTCCTCTAAGAGCTACTAACAAATGAAAGTGGGTTCATTTCTCTTTTGTTCACAATGTGTATAAACTTAGTGTTATAACTTCTTTTTGTCCGGTGGAAAACCTTGCACTTGCTTTGACCTACATGCAGCAGTTGCAAATTTAGCAAAATTCATCAGGTCTATTAGAAAGATAACATTCATATTAGATTCTAATTAAATTGTTAGTCAACAGACTTAAAGAACAATATCTATTGAGGATATTTTGCCGCCTTCATTTCGGTCCAAATCATTATCCAAAGGAAAGATGTGCTAGGAGGAAGAATCACTTACTTCAGGGTGTACGAAAAATCAAAATAGTTTCGATCTGATATTTGATATATCAATATCCTGATGGCAGATGCTAAAAGTACATTTGTATTAAGAAGGGGAATTAATAAAGGGTTAAAAGGTTTAATTCCTATAGGAGGTCAATCTAGTCTGATTTTGGAATAGAAAGTTTCGAGAATATCCGTGAATAGTAAATTTTTAAAAATAATTTTACATTTTTAACAGAAATAAACTCTATGCTTGTTTAGATATCACGCTTTAATAAGCAAGAAGTACTTTTGAAATCAGTAACTGCAGAGTTGAAACTGTAAAATAACTTTTTTATTGTTCTCTTTCACTCTATTCTTCCCTCTCCTCTCCCGCTCTTCCTTTCATCCTTACTCCCTCTTCCCAGATTATTCGCGAAAGTAATCGGATTGTTTTTTCCGCTTTCTTTTACTGAAATATTGAGTAGCCTTATACCCTCTTTCCTCTGTACTAAAAGTAATTGTTATGGTCGCAGCCTGTTTGTGGCACTCAAACAAAATAACCAACACAAAAGTTTCCCATTCTCTTGACCCTGAAACGGACCAAGGGCACATTGAATTCTTACCTATCTAATTAAATACGCTCGCAAGCTCAAAGTTCGAATAGATTATACAGGATGAAAGAACTAAAACTATCAGCATGACTATTTCTGAAACGAAAGGTGCGCTGTTTGCACCGAATTGAAGTTCAGACAAGGTGTCTTTCAATGTAGTCCATAAAACGACTACAACCGTTATTAGAAAGTGTATTTATAGCATATTAGAATGTCATATTTTGCAATATTTAAGGGCAAGTAGTTTACGAAATATTTCATTTGTAACATTCCTTTAGTAAATTCTGAAGGAGTGAGCGGGTAAAACCCAAATTTTAATCAAATTGGTTTTAAATTTCATCCCCAATCTAAATAGTGTGTGTGTGTTTTTTTTAATTACATTTTTATTAAACACATATGTACTTAGTTTTTCAGCCCGGATGTTTTGATAGCACTGGCACTGATATACTTGTTATTTATATCTAATTAATGAACAGCTTCATATCCAAATGATAAACATCAACCACCCCAACGTCAAGTACTGATAATAAAATTTCTCTTAAAGAATGACCATGTCATAAATGTACCATGATCAATGTCCATCTTTTAGTGAAATCCGAAGGAATGTAATTATTGCAGTTGTACCCATGTAAAGATTTTTGAAAAATCTCTTCAAATCTCTATCGATCCTACCTACTGAACACCGAAAATGACAATAAAAAGATATTAATATAAATATATATTTTCCATTGAAATAAAATAGAATTTTGTTTCTGAAAATCGGTAAAATCAGATTATTTGAAGTGACGGTTTACCTGAAATACAAAATTTAAAAATCGTTCTAGCCCCACCAATATTTGTTTTTTCAAAAGTAAAGTAAATTTACCGTTTAAATAAAAGAAGATCTCTTACGACTTTATATTATATATGTATATGCATATTTTACTAAAATATTAACTTAATCTATATTAAATTATTAACATACATTATCAGTCATGATATCATAGATAATTCTTCAGAATTACTTCAAAATTATATTTGTTTATTATAGGCGATTGCTATAGCAGTTTCTCAGCTTTCATGGTGAAATATCTTTTGTGTAAAATTATTTTTATCCTCCGACATCATAAAATTTATTTATAAATGAACAATCTATAGAAAGCAAGCAATCAACACTGTTCGCTTTAACTTACACGAGCTTGATTTAGACCATGCAGTATAAATGCAATGTACCTTTGATAATTTCCCTAAAATGTAAAATAAATGCCAAATCTTTTCTCTATAATTTATGAAAAGAATTTACTCTATTAATTACTTTGCCATTTTATGTAACGCTAAAGCATCAACACCGATGCTTTATAAGAGTCATTAATAGATCATAAAATATAAGCAAAACTTAAATACTGTGTATTTTCGTCTGTCTAGAGCTTATTTCTGACGAAAAAATTATTATAACTTAGTTTTTAATTTTATATCATGGACTATTTGATTAAAAAGTAATAATGTTCACTTAAAAAGAGAAATTATAAGACTTTGTTCATACTAAAGAGCAGACGATTTTGCCGTGCACAGTATAAACCGTTTGATAGGCGTGGTGGTGAATCAGAAGAAAGTGCCGTTTTTATGCTACTTTCGGGTTTTGGCCAAGGAAGCTGCAATCTTTTGGAAATGATAGACTAAAAATGTACATCTGTACACATTACAAGCAACAAGCACGATTCAAATCCCTATAACTATACCATAGGCAAGTCCCTATTATAAGAGATAATGCAGTTCTTTGGCTCTTTTCTTTTCTTTTCTTTTCTTTTCTTTTTTTTTTTTTTTTTTTTGAGTAATATTTAACGCCCGTTTTTACTACTGAGGCCCTACAGATGGTGGACACTGATGATATATGAAATGAAATGATATATTGGGAAAGGATATTTTTTAAGGAAGGAAGCGTTCCAGGCCTAAGTTTAGGGTACCTCCCCAGCATTTGGCAGTTATGAGGACTGAGGAAAACCTGGAAAAAAACCCAGTCAGGGAGGACGGTCCTGGGGGAATTCGAACCCCAGACCTCCCGCTCACGAGTCCAACCTTAACGACCTCGGCCACCCGTGGTGGTTTCTTTAACTGTGATTTTAAAGGGCAAAAGCTACAAAGTAATGCACAAAAATGTGATTTTAGTTAGTAAATATAAATGAAGTATCAAATTACTTCTACACAATACTAATATCTACGCCTATAATTATTCTATTAATTTAATAATAACTACTTTTATAATACATTAACAAAAATATATACTATTAAATAGGATTATGTTAAAGGTATAAAAAGGATAAACATATATAGAACTTGTAATAAAATTAAATACAAATTGTTTGGAAGAAAATCATTCTGTGGTTATAAGATGATTGCATTAGAATAAGTAAAATTATTTTTACGCTCCCTTAATTATCTCGAGGCTTGTAAAGGCTGAATTATTCGATCACACATTCTTTCATAGTTAGAGTCATTTAACCTCTCCTCTCAGTATACATGCTTATGATATTTAGCATGTTTATCTCTAATGTTTTAATAAATAAATTTAATGATTACTTTCTCACTTTTAGAAGATAATCATACAAGCAAGCTTGGGTATTTATGCTCATTTGAGCCGAAATAATGAATGGCAATAATTTTTTGAAACTCTTTACAAAACATGAGAATAATTTTTAATAAATATCTAGTTTTTGTTGTTTTAAATATGCAACACAGTTATTTTTAGAATTAAGGAGATGAAAATTTAAATATTTTGAATATATAATCTTGCAAAGTAAAGCAATATTATTAATCAATAAGCTCTTAACATGTAAGAAGTTCAAGTTCAACATACTATGGTAGAAAAAGCAGTGAAACTACCAAAAATTCCAAAAATCTTCGTAATTAAACATAATCAAAGTGCACAATGAAATCAACGTCTAGATTATATTTTTTGTATTTAAACATTCTTATCTATAATGTCGTTAAAGTGCATTGTAATAAATCCTCTGACTTTCATAATTTGTGTATTCGAGCCAGAGGTAATGAATTTGTGCGCATTCTAAGCATTTTGAAGGCTTTCAATACCTGTTAAAAATTATGAATAGAATTAGTTAATGAAGGTACAAATGACTCCAAAGTTCAGCGGTGCTTGTTATATGGCAATAAAAATTTTGATTCGATGGGAAACTTCAGAAAAATAATCCATTAGAGCTACTTGTCCCAAACGGGAATTGAACCTGGTTCTGCCAGATGGTGCATTTGTATCTGGATCAAAGCAGTTGCTTCACCCCCTAAAAACACTCCTCTGAATTATTTAGCTATTCGATATATTTTTACAGTGAATATAAACCGTTTTACATTATCTGCTTCCTGTATCTCTTCCTCTCTTCTTCTCTTATGTGACTAGGTGTATGTTTCTTACTTTTGTTTTGAAGGACTAATGAAGTTTAGTTTAATCAGTAAATTACAAGAAATATCAAAAGCTAAATATTTATTATGAAAAAAAGGTTAACTTATAATTTTTCAAAATTTAGAACTCTAGAAATGATAGAAATAAAAGATTATGCTGATTTTTTATAATTTTGCTTGAAATCCAATTAGTTCCAAATTATTATTAGCAGACTGCTTTTATTAGCAGACTGAAATGACCATTATGTTTTTTTTTTTTTTTTTAATTGTGACAGTAAAAGGAAGTAGCTTGATATTTGTCTATCAGTCATTGTCAAATATTTCACAAGCAATAAGCTCTTTGAATCCTAGGTGAATATTTCTTCTCTATACAGGCATTTAACTCACCAGCGTTCTCGTCATGGTGTATAACTTGCAAGTCCAGTAGGTACCGCTACACAACCACAGCCCTCACCTTCAACTGAGCGACTGACAAGGCAGAAGGAGCGGCAACACACTAGCTCACTTTCTTCCACAGTGCGTGTTCCTGTGTATGTTTAGTGACCCTCACCTTGAAGAAAAACACGTGTAATACGAGCTCCTCTTGATCATTCGGCTGCCTTTATCGTCCTTGTAAGGACCAGTTTTACATGTTTAGTCTACATTTCTTTCAAAATTGTTCCAGATTCAGGTATCTATGAGTTGTTTCGTAATCATAGAAGCAAATAAGCTTTAGACTAAAGTTTGGTACCTTTATGTATCTTTGTCGGATTAGATTATGGTTCCAGCATCCACATTTTCATAACATTTTACAGATAAAAGACATATAGGCATAACATGCACCATTTAAAACAGAGAACCATAGTGGAGTTTCAGCAAGTGTTATATATCTTTATTCTAAGGATTCTTACCATGGTTGCGCCGATCTTTGTTCTCCTTTTTTTTTTTTTTTTTTGCGTTGGAGTTATATTTATCTCATATTATTATTATTATTATTATTATTATTATTATTATTATTATTATTATTATTAGTGGTGGTGGTAGTAGTATTAGTAATAGTATCAGTGGTAGTAAAAAGTAATGGTAGTAGTATTATCCATATTATATTGTAATTGTTTTCTTGCCTTTTACTTTCTTTAATTTCCATAATTTAACTATAGGTGTAATGTTTTATGAAATTGCTTTACAGCTTAATTTCTTAATTTTACTTCTTCAAACCCAGATTATTAAAAAAAAAAATAAAAAAAAAACTTTTTTTACCTCATTTCGGTCTTACTCTTTTCATTTAAAAAGAAACTCCCTACTTTCCGTTTGTTTAAAATGCAATATTTTAGTATTTACTCAGTATGAACTCTTTTTTGTTCTATATTCAACAATATTTTGATCTGAGAGATTTGTAAACTAAGAATAATTGAACATTCAAAGAAAAATAGGCTTATCTCACAGCAATACTACGAATATAAAGAAACTTTTGTTAAGCAGGAGTCAGAGATACTTCAAAAATGAAGGACTGAGCTTCTTAATTTCAGTGTGATTTAGTTCCACTCTAAACTATATAGCATTTATCTTCATGTCTTCCTTTCTTGCTTCTTCTAAATCTCAGTTTGCAAAGTTTACAAGTTAGTTCTTAAATTAAAAGATTGCTTCAGTTCAAGCGAATTGAGTAACAATTAATTTTAAACAGTTTTAATCGATATCGGATTAACGGAACGGTATCCTGATAAACAGGAATTGCTGCCTCTATAATTTTCACTTGATATTGTATTTCGTAAACAGTTTTAAATATATTTATTGTAAAATTTATTATTTTAAAAAAGGTAAACGTTATCTGCTAGAATTAAAGATCATTTGTTTTGAAAATTATTTGCTGTTTTTCTGTTTTATTAAAGGACGAGAATAACTCTCGTTTTATCAGACGAAATCCATTAAAATTACTGTCACAAAATGAGCTTAATAGCCGCAGATGGAAGGGAAAGCTTACAATTTTAACAACTTATTAATAAAACGTTTGAAATCGATTTTTCTTTACATTTGGTTAAAACGCAGCCAGTACGTAAACTAACCAAAATTCATGATTCAAGCGTATATTATTGATTTATAGAACAATAGTGCTCGCTCACAAAATTCATGTTTGTTAACCTTCTCTTTTTGAAAGGCGAAACAAATGCAGGACTCGTAACTTGATAAAATGCAAAGTGCAAAGGAAAGTTGTCGGCAAGGGAAGAGACACTTCCTGCGCGTACGCAAAGGCACGTGGTTCTTGAGCATTCAACATGTGTGCTTCCTGTTTGGCAGGTGCAACAACAGGGCGAAAATTTTACAGAGTTTCACTTTCTAGCAGTCGTGCTGAATTATATTGACACTTTGGCGATAATATAATCGTAGTTAACTATCAGGACATCATAATTATAGTAGCTTTTTTACTTGTCTTCAGTACTAGTGTGACTTTGTGAAAACTAGTTGGTACCTCTGGAAGTAATTAACTCTTTGTCTTCCAGCCGGTTATAGCAGACTACAAGGTATGAAAATGTAAGGTCACACATCCGACGAGATTCCGACCCTGCGGCATTTGCATTCTATCTGGTTCATTCCTTAACTGTCTCGGCACCTGCCTATATTTTTATTATTTGATTTTCATTTCATATATCTCGTTCTGAGGTTAGAATTTTATTACACCTTTTTCTTAAAACACTATGCTTTTTAAAGCATTCTCTTATTACCCTTCACTCTTTTGGTAAATGTCTGTAATCTCTTCCATTAGTTTTAAGGTCAACATCTCTGATTTCTTTCCTTTCATTTCCCCTTCCAATTCCTTCCGCTCATCTGTCCCTCCTCCCCTTTTTTATTTCCCTTAGCGTTCAGTTCTCTTTCCAAGCACCAAATTAGCCTATCATATAAGGCATTTGGCATCATTAATTCTAATTTTATCGCAATATACTTTTATATGCCCAGTTACATTCCCTCCTTTAAAACCAGCAGCTCTAAAACTTTTCTTGACCACGGTCTCTAATAACTTCAAGTTTAAAATCCTAAATTTGCATTCTATGTGTATTTGAATCTCCTCGTTACTAATTTACAAAATTTAAAGATATAAGCAAACAAAAATTGCTTTTGTTCGTTTTTGACCTTTTATTTGTAGTATATCCTTACACAATAGTAAAAAACATAACGATAATATCCATTGAATAGTATATAAAGCACACAGATTATTAACATTACTAATAACTGACAATATAATGGCACATAACTCATTATTTTAATTCCTGAATGAGAGGAATGATGCTACATTTAACTTAAAGCGGTAATATATTGGGTTAATATGTGAGGTGTATTCATATTTTGTTTTCTAAACAGTTTCTGTTTTATTTTGAAATAAATGCACGAAGATAATTCTTTTTAACACAAATAAGTTGTCACGAAAGCAAAATTACTTTCATGCCTTTTTTAATAGGCCCGACGAACCTCAGAGAGACAGATAAACCCCTTGCCACGTAGTATGCTGCAAAAAATTTAACTTTTGTTAAATAATCTAAGACAATACATACGAGTGTTCTTTCTGGTTCACATTTTCGGTTTGCACCTTCCTCTGAAACAACCAATTATCTTTAATTTGATTTTAATTTATTTTACTTTAACTTTTCTTTAACGTAACAGAATTTGTATTGTCTTCCGTTTTCTCATAATTGATTGTATGTGTCTATTTATTCAAAAATAAATGCTGTGGATATTAATACTTATATAATGATTCGTTAGGCTTCTAAAAAAGTCTCGAGAGTAGGTAGATGGCAATATGAAAATCACTGCTTTAAAACAACCTCTAATTCTATATAAATATACATATATACCCTCATGAGACCAAAACAATGCTTCTAAGTCTAGCAAGGAAGCTTTTACTGTATTTCAAAATAAAATTCAGCTTACTCAACATATTCATCTTTTAATCTTACACTATACTTAGCACGATATTCTTCTTCTGACACTGATGTTCGAGGTCACTAAGTACTCGTGAACAAAATGACTGTCGTTATATTCCCGCCAGGGCACATTATCTGACTGAGGTTTTTTGCAGAAGCTCCTCATTTCTCATCAATGGTAAATACCAGGGAAAGGTACATTAAATTTGTGCCTTAAATGATTCCTTCCCCCCAAAATACTTGTATTTTCAGTGACCACAGTCTACGATGCCTGTGTAATGAAAACGGGCGTTAAATATTACATTTAAAATGCTCTAACTCAAGGATTTCATTCAGTTTTTTATTTCTCCACTACCCCAGTCCTTACAAGAAAATTAAGCTTAGGAATAGATGAAAATCCGAGAGACAAAACTGGTTAATTTTCAGTTTAAAGCCAACTAAACTTTCAGTTTAAAGCTATCTGCAAAGTATAAGGACTTAAATGCAGATTGTTTTTATTGCAAAAAGCACAACTTCAAAAATTTTACCACAACGTTCCTTCCCAAATTTTTCTGAATCTTATTTAATAATAATAATAATAATAATAATAATAATAATAATTCTCATTGTTTTACGTTGTTTTAAATTTCTGTCATAATTATTTCGTTTTTGTCCTACTACGGGTGACGATTTTGTAACCAAACAATCAAGATTCAACACCTTCCCTTTAATGCCAGTTCAAGGCCTTAGAAGTGTGCTAGAAAGAACCTCATGGATATGGCCATAGAAAGATAACTTTACAATACGAGAGAATAGTGGTTTACAATTACAACATGGTTTATTAAACAATAATAATTATAATTATAATTCACACATCGAATAATTTTGAACTTGTAAATAACAAAGTTATGCAACATATAAATCAGTAATATCTATTGCGAAAAGATGCAAACTCTCAAAATATCACACCGATAAAATACAAAAAATAATAAAAGATTTAACATAACATTGCATGGGCACAACAATTTAATAATAGTTCTCTTTTGAATAACAGATAAAATAATTTGAATGCTGCCCAAAATGACCATTAAATTTTATTCATTGATTGCAAATCCAAGCTTCCTACTCATCAATAGAATCACAAAAGGCAACTTTACATCAATATAGCCGTATACCTTTTACTACACTGCAACTTTAATATCTATGGTACAATGCTCACAGGGCATATACTTCGAAGAAGCCTCCGGGCCTAACAACTTTGAGAGAAGGCCGGAATAAATATAATTCACACTACCTCAGAGACAATTCTCCGTGTGGAAGGAACCTGCCTGTCAGAATGGTTCATGATAGAACTCTCAATAGGCAGGAACCAACCATTAGCTGAGGAACTATCATGATGTGGTTAGGTGAACAGAACTGGATGGGGGGAAGGAAAGGTATCAAGCGAGATAAGGAAATGTTCGCAAAATGATCTTAGTCCCTAAATATACTAATACCACGCCTTTGGTTTTTGCCAATTTTTTAACTTGAAAATGTTTTTCACGAGTAGAAGTAGAGTATTCCAGCGCGTTTGATTTTTTTTTTTTCTGTATTGTAATAATTGATCCTAAATCTGAATGTTAGTAAACAAAATAGCGACAAAGCGACTTGCAAATTTGTCATTTTCGAATCTTTCTGAAATATTTTGAAATTAATTTGTAGATAATATTCTCTATATAAATCATAATGTATAAAACATATTCATGTGCATTTTTATGCGAAAATATCTGTAATTTAGTTTTGACATATTTCAATACAACTGATCATCAGAGGCGCTGCGCGACACTGTCCGGTCACTAGAACTTCGCACATCTGGGACTATAACACTGGCCTTGCCAATGACAAGATGAATAATTCTGAACACTAATCTGATAGTTTCTTGTTTAATATTGAAAAAAGTTTTTATGACACTTAATATAGATGATGTGGATCTCATGCTACGCAAGCAGAGAAAGCTGTAACAATTTACCTTTCATTACATGTAAAGCTGAAGTGTTAAAACCATTTTTAAAAGCATTTGAGGTATGATTTGCATCATTTTTCTTCTGAAATCCTGAATCTTGAATCCTGAATTCCAGAAATGAAATTGTTAAGTTTCTGCATCTTAGCTTTGTAAATACGAGTTGGTATCCAGAATATGATGGTGCTGTCATCATTTCAAAAATTTACTTTAATAATAATGACTGCCGTCACCTTCGAAGTAGTTCCCTTCCACAGGTATACACCGGTCCCAGCGATTCTGCCATTTTCCAAGTGCATCTTGGAAGTCATGTTCTTTGAGTGTTTAGCACAGACAGCGTTTTTTTCTTGAATCCTCTCAATTGTGTCGAACCGACATCCTTTTAATTTTGTTTTCAGTTTGGGGAATAAAACGATAGCAGGGTACCAAATCAGGCGAGTACAGTGGGTGGAGGACAACCGTCATGTTGTTTTTCGTCAAAAAGCTCCTGGTGAACAAGGAATTGTGACAGGACGCATTATTGTAATGCAACAGCCAGTTACCTTGTCGCCAAAGTTCGGGCCGTCGTCTCCGCACATTTTCACGGAGCCGGCGCAAAACGTCACAGTAGTACGTGGAATTCACTGTTTGATTTGGCGGGACGAATTCTTTGTGCACAATCCCGTTGGTATCAAAGAAAACGAGGAGCATGCTCTTGACTTTGCTCTTCACTTGTCTCGCTATTTGGATGGGGAGGGGGGTCCTTGGTGAGTTCGAGTTCTTCCACTGGGAGGTTTGTTGTTTTGTCTCAGGGTCATAAGCGCACATTCAGCTCTCGTCGCCGATGATGACCTTGGACAAGAAGGTTGGGTCACTGGATAGGGCCTGACGAAGCTCCGTGCAAACTTCAACACGCAGATCAGCAGTCAAAATCCTTGGCACCAGTTTTGCGGCGACACGATGCATGCCCAATTCATCAGTTAAAATTCGTTGGCATGTCCCATAACCAATTCCCACTTCAATGATTCGACGCCGATCCTCACGAACGAGGTGTTGAACTTTGGCAACAAACGTCAGGCGTAGTGCAGCTAATGGACCTACCGGTGTGAGCATCGTCTTCAATAGCTGTACGGCCGGCCCTGAACCGAGCATGCTACTCAAACATATGTGTCCGGCTCTTACTTTGTCCCCCAAATGCTTGTTAAATCATTGAGAGGGTCTCCGTAACATTTTTACCGAGATTTGCACAGAATTTGATGCACACTCTCTGTTCTAACCTTGGATCCAGCGTAAAATCGCCACACACTACACACAGGTATCATGAAAAGTACTGTAGAATCTCAACACATCTACCCAGCTGCATGAAACTTTAAACACTCACTCATCAGATGTGCTAGTGTTACCACCTAGAGGTACAAAACTCTGCTGTAATTACTGTCGAGATGGCAGCACCAGTTCCGAATATTATGGATACCACCTTGTATACAGGACTTTTAAGGTGTTTCTGGGGGGATGATGCGAACTCCGGTTTTGCTGCTCTTTTTATTGCTGTCATTTTTACCTACCTTTTCGTACAACTGGTTACATGCTCACTGGCACTAGCACAAGCAAGGCCATAGAACGTCAACACTAGCTGACTTTGCCGTGCATCCCCTAGCAGTCTACATATTCAACAGTAATTTATAAGGCTACCATTGAATTTATTGCAAAACGGTCATTACCATTATATGTAGAATATTCTAATTGTGGTACTATAAAGCTTTAGTGAAATAGTTCTCGGCCAGTCGAAATGATTCCCTTTGAAATACGTTCCATCCATCTTCAAAATAATAACTTGTAAGGCAATATTTTATGGTGTAGTCAATCACAACATGATGCTTTTTTTTGATTTCTGTCTTTCTCTTGCAAAATCTTGCACACCATTTTAATGATAGCATATAAAAATCATTAATCGACAACATTTGTGATAAATGCATACATTTTCTTTACGGACAACCCTGAGAAATAGATCCTTTAAAATCCGCCGGTACCTAAGTTAATCAAAATTTAATTTACCGGACATCATGAACAGACAACGTATGTATAGTTCATTGTTTTCACTTTGGTTTTTGAACTTAGAGCTAGTAGCTATTTATATTATCTCTTTTGGCAGGCCATGCAACTTGATTATAACATTTTAACAAACTCGTTGTTTTCTTCTCATTTGACACTACAGCGCAGGGTGAGACTTGGTCTGCCGCTGCGACCTCTGCATCCTGTATTTCCGTCTTACAATTTCATTGATAGAGGGCAATATTGCATGGGGGGCATGTGATTGGTCAAAAATGGAACATTTAAACCATTTCTTCATTTAAAGTTAAACTCCTATGTTGCACAGCAGTGTACATAAAACGAAACAAAGTAAATAGGAAGTATCCAAGGTAACGATTCTACATTGCCTAACAACAGAAAGCAGGTCTGCCGAGTACAATACCGAAAGCGTTGCGGCCTTGTAACTTTTATAATGATATCTCGTTATCTAATCTTTCCCACAGGGAACATGTTAGAAAAGCTTTAAACCGCTCTCAATAGCACCGATTTTTGCAAGGGTATGATCTGTCTTGTGATGTACATTACAAATTAAAAACTAGATAAATGTAGTTGACCACAAAGCTGCGGTATTGAGAATCTTTGGGAGTTTCTTGTTACATTGCTAAGAAACGCTGCGCCATTCTAGTTGTTATTATTTTTTTTTTAAAGGGAATGCTTACTTCCTAAAAAATGTTCTACATAGAGGGTAACATTAATGTTAGGAAATTAAAAAAGGTATGAACTTTCAGAATCGGTCAGAACAATTTTCAATTTATATCTACTTCCTTTTATAGTTTACAAGGTTCATTCTTTCTATAGTTTTAACTAATTATTTGTTTGGTTTAACTATCCTACTATTTTTTCTGTTTTGTAGTTTCATTATAGATTAAAAATACGAGTTTCTGTGTGAACTTACTTTTAATTATGTCTTAATTAATTATAGAATATCTAAAACAAACACAACACTGTAGGTAAACTAGAGAGATGCCCTAAAGATTAACTTTATGTTTCTACGCTATTGTACAGTGAAGAAGCCTCCAGAACTCAGCTGCGTACTGGAAAAGTCCTTTGTTAATATCTATAATGCATATTCAGGTAGCAGCTTGTAGTTAATTTGAGGGAGGTTTGTAAGCGATTGGTTCTGCGTTCGTGTGTTACTCCGTGCTTTCATTGTGTGTGAATTATGTGCTAATTGTTCTTCGTTAGTTATGCTACTATATAAACATAGCCTTGAAGTTTTACAAGATGTACAACAATTCGCAAGAAAATATTCTGCCGATTGTTCCAGGAAGAGAAAATGTTTGCTAACTTGTTAAAAAGTTACAAGAGGCAGGATTTCTCATTGATAAGGAACTTTTCCGAGCCACCATGTTCTTTAGGAAGAAAAATTAGATGGAATACAAGAATTTTCTACGCAAATTCCGGCAATGCATTGCCACTGAGCGGCATCATTTTCAACATCTCATCTAACACAGGTTATTACTTATTATCATCAGTTTTAAATGTAGTAAATTCCTATGCTTTTAATAAAAAACATAAATACTAAAATCAAAATACTACTTCACGTTGATGACTCTATCTTCCTTGATCCCTAGTTCAGATAACTTCACTGTATATTAAACCCCCTATTTATAAAACAATTTGGAAATGCTATTAATACACTAATATTGCTTTATGTAGATGTGATTGATTTTTGATTGATTTTATTTATGGACCCTCTTTAACATCTCAGGTCATCAGCGTCCCATTCAACTCGGCGTGAAACGGCAGACAAATTTTTCTCGTAGGTCTCGCTTTCACGCTTGAGGTTCTTTTTCGTGCCGTAAATGTAGGACACGGAACCACGGCTTTACTTCCCTTCCGAAGAAAGTCATACTTAGGATCTTTACGTAGATATATAATTAATAAGTAAAATAATAAATGGAAGATTATTGAAACATTAAAAGAAGAGACAACAAAAGTAGTAAGAATCTTCAATAGGAACATTATTAATAAAAATGTGTATCGAAGGATGAAGTACAACTCTTTTTCTCAACAAAGATGTTTTAAAAATATAACTATAAGCATTAGCGAGGTAAGCACTTATAATTTAATGAGAAAAGCGGGCACTCTACTATGAACCGCTACCAGTGGCCGAGGTCGTGTCACCGCCTTGCTGCCTAGTAGTTAAAATGGGCGTTAAACACTTTCAAAAATAACTCCACTATAAAATGTATTATTATTATTATTATTAATAATAATAATTAATTATTATTAATAATAATAATCATCATCATCATCATTTTGAGAATGTGAAATACCAAAAGCACGAATTTAATGTAATTCAAAACAATTAATAATCAAAATATTATAACAATTATATTTATAAACCTCAAGGAAATAAAGAACAAGATTAGAGGTATATTATTATTATTATTATTATTATTATCATTATTATTATTATAATAAGTAGCAGTAGTATTTATTATTCTAGTTAAACTAGATATACATATATTGCATATCACAGACGTGTGGGTCGCAAGACCATTCACGCTCTATAAAATACTTCATTTCTGAAATTAATTCCAATAAAAGGAAATAACTACATTAATAGGAACGCACTCACACACACATGTAACAGGCCAGACATACACAAAATACTTTTTTTTTTGTAAGACACTCGATCTAAAATTCAAAGATAATGCACAATATAGTTGTCACTGAATTTGTATCTGATGCAAAATAATTATCAAAATTACTTCTGTTTTGCATTCCGTTATTCTATTTAAATAATTATTTATATATAAATCAAACATTTTAAAAAATATGGTACATTTTTACTAAATTTAGAAACATATCTCAACTTTTTACGGGATTTTTGGTACAGAATGTACTTACAAGTCACCTATTTGCTTTACTATCTCTCTCTCTCTCTCTCTCTCTCTCTCTCTATTTTTCGTTTGTTTTGCCTTCAAGCATATAAACAATCACGATTTTTGTGTGTGCCCTACCTTCTTTCTTACAAGCTTAATAATAAAGAACTCACCATCTGCTGCAGTTTACTCCAAGCCTGAGGGAGTTGGTTGCTGACAAAAACATGTGAAGTAACAACAGACCTTAATCTACTGTATGATTCCTTAGCAATATATTCCACTCTTGGAATATAATGATAAATACATATGTAGGTAGTAGATTTAGTTTAATATCGCCAATAAGACAATGTTTATAAGTTAGTGGGTACATCTGTTCAACGATTAATTTTTTAAACGTAATACATATTATATTGCTTAACATAAGCTTAATCATATTTTTGTGTAATGTCGCTATTATTTCACCTTAGTTGGCTCACATTTTTTCAATTGGAATCAAGCACTTTCAACTCATTGCTAGCAAATTGATGATTAGATTCAGGATTTTTATGTAATATTGTCCTAAAAACATGAACACAAATATACACTGGGCGTTCTAAAAGTAATTGACCTATTCAAAAAATACAAGATTTAAGAGAAATATATATATATATATATATATATATATATATATATTTTTTTTTTTTTTTTTTTAAATAGACTCCTTGTAAATCAACACATTTAGTCCAAAGACTTTCTAACTTTTTAATACTCTCAGTAAAATAAGATGTGTCCAACTGTGAAAAATAAGAGTCTGTCTCGGCTTGAAAGTCATAATTTGAAGTGAATCTTCATATACCCAACCATTTCTTCAGGGTTGGAAACAAAATTAGTCGCTGGGAGCCAAATCTGGCAAATATGGTGGACGTGGAAGAACTTGGAAGCGAAAATCATGCAATTTTGCAGAAACAATCCTAGACGTGTATGAAGAGGCGATGAAATAGATATTTCTTTTTTGCAAGGCGTGGACGTTTAGCCTGAATAGTCCTTCAGTTGGTCCAGTAGTGAAGTGTAATACTCCCCGGTGAAGGTTTTGCCTTTCTGGATATAGTCTGCGAGCATCGCACTATGAAAATCCAGAAAACCATAGCCATTTCTTTTCCTGCAGATTGAACAGTTTTGCTTTCTTTGGTGCACTTTCAGCTGTTGCCATCCACTATTGGGACTGCTCCTTCGACTCTGGCGTGTAGTGATGAATTCATGTATCATCCACCGCTTTGAAACATTGGATAAATTCCCTGGCATTGTGTTTAAACAAATCTAAACACTCTTCCGAAAAGTTTATTTGAATGCATTTTAGTAGAATTGCTAACAAACGCGGCACCCATAGACGGGAAAGCCTTATCATACCCATACTATGTGTAAAATGTGCTAGACATGCTTGTCGAGGTCTTTGCAATACCAGTCAACTCGCGTACCTTCAACCGGCAATAATTGGTATGGCATTATGAATTTTTTGTCACAATCTCATCGGTCGTACCAGTTTTGGGACGCTTGACCGCTTCATCTTGAATGCTTGTACGACTAAGCTTAATTCAGCAAACCATTTTTTACCGTCTAAAATGAAGGGGAAGAATCCTTTAATGTGGAATTTAACTCATTTTGTATTTCTGTTGGGGTTAAACCCTTCAAAACGAAATACTTTATCACAGCTCGTATTTCAGTTTTATCCATTTTATAGAAAGTGTTAACACTAGTTTGTTTACACGTTCGTCACAAACAGGCGACTACACTTACGTTTCTGACCCATCTAAAGGATGATACATAACAAGTATCGTTGTATTTTGCCATTTTTACGACATTGACTCCTCGTATATTATCATAAATGTATAAGGAATTAAAAAATTTTCTAAAATGGGCATATTTAAAGTAAAGGTACTAAATCATTAGTTTCACACTAATTACATGTTTAAACTTGCTATATTAGCTTCTGATGCAATTCTAAGCCTTTACAAATACCTTCTTGGTTAATGAAATAAGTTCATTAACTTGGGGGAAGTTACTTCGTACCTGTTCTACAACTCGATGGGTAACATGGGTCAAAAGGGTGAGTGGGATTAAAGTACTTTTGAAGCCTTAACAATGTATGTTGCTGCATCATTTTTCATTACAAATACTTTTTTATTCTTGCATAGTTATACGCCACAACAATTTTAACCCATCGTTAATGATTAGGGCAGTTGTTGATCTGTGCGTTCTAGAACTCTGTTGAGCAATGCCATAGTTTCCATGCATTTTCCGAAACTAGTCTTCTTGTGTCCAAGTTAGCAATAAATCGACTCAAACTAACGTTTGGTTCATCCACAGCAATGCATATATGGGAACTTTCGCACCAAACAGTTTGTTTATAACACATATCAAGGTATCCCTTGCAAAACGTAGAATGGTCAGGAACTTGATTAAGCTTCTCAAGAAAACTGGACTTGGTTCAATGGTAAGTTTGCTACGATCATAGATTCACACATATGCTCACTAAACTCGTTCCTAGAGGAATCTTTATACATCTGATTTTTAATTGAATGCAAATGCTTTTTTTTTTTTTTTTTTTTTTTTGCGAAGCGCACTTATTGTGTGCTGTTCCAATTGAAATTTAATTTATAGAAGCATTTAATTAAACTGATTTTGACATGAATGCTAATTTTATGTAAAAATGTGCAATTATTTTAAAAGTATGTTGTATTGTGCGAATTATCGGAAACATGTAGTCATAAAATTAAATAAACGATAAAGTACTCTAATTCGTCAACATATTAAGTTTTCAGATAGATATGCACCAAGAGCAAAAAAAGGTGTAATTACATAAAAATCTGGAGTTTACTAATGATAGTTTAATTGGCTATATCAACGATGAAATCCTATACACTGTTGGAAGGTAAGAGTTTGTGGCCATATTTCTAAGTGTGTTTTGAACGGGACTACATTAAAGACGATGGTATAATAACTAGCAAAATGAATGACAGTAATATGCCGGGAATAAAAAAAGCAACACATCTTACAAGGAAAAATTCCCACTTGGGTATCATGTTAGCAAGACACCAATGGTGCAGCAGGGGCGCTATTTGATGCATAGAAGACATGAGGAATATTAGCTGCTAATGTATTATTTGACTGAGAAGTAAATATATTTGAATCCTAAAACGTTGTTCTTTACTAAAAGTTTACTATGGAACATAATATTATATTTAGAAAAAGTGATTATTAAGAGAAACAGTTCAAAACAAAACGTATTTTTATGAATGAAAAAATTATTGTTCTCAGATATCACGACCATAGATTCCACTCATATCAAAAGAAATAGATGTTGACATTTCAAATCTCCCAAAAAATTAGAACACGCATTTCAAATGTTTATATTATTTTAAAGAAGGCTTCTCTGTTTTAATGTTCTACTTTTATGCCTTTGCGATAGGTATATCACTATCATCATCAATATTCTACCTTAAGTGATATTTTCTGACCGTATACGGGAAACATGATGCAATATTAAACATGGTCTTCATGATCTCTGGTGAAAATATTGAGATAACATTGTTCAGGCCCCCACTTCACCGCACTCGAGTAAACCATCTATGGCCATTAACAATTATTACTCATCATGCCACTTTGTCATTAATCAAAGGTTTATTGTAGTTAACGTATATTTATTGCTCATTATTTATGCAACACTGTAAGCATCGGTCTTATGACCAATTCATTATGCCATTCATTACACAGATATTTACAATAAAAGTTGCACTTCAAATCAAATAAATGTATAGTTATTACTACCTAAGTAAAATCACTTAAATACTTAATAAATCGCTCTTAATTTTATTCAATTTTCATAGAACCAAGCTTTGGCCAGTTGTATTTCTGTATAAACAGATCCCAACATGCTAACCTACCCTATTCGACTTAGCAAACTTAGCTCCCAGCGCAGTTAGTCTCTGCGCATTACTGGTACCTGGGCAGTCCATTAGAATATGCTGGTAATTTTCTTTGCCTCCACAAAAAGCCTTTATTCTCTGCCCAACCTCATCTGCTAATTTAAGCTGCCTTCCATGCCCCCAATCTAATCGGCGCTAGATCCCGATCTACCAAGCATATTCTAAGATTCCAAACCCAGCTAGCAATGCTACCTGTTAGTCTAGCCCAGGAATAATGTGCTCCCTTCTGAATAAAATGTTAAACCCGACTGAGGTAAAGGGATATTTTCGACAGTTACAATCATGAACGCAAGTCTTCCAGCGGTTGTGGAAGATGTTCCATGTACCATGTACAATGTCATAGATTCATGAATGGAAGAAATTCATGCCTGCACAAAAGTTACCAACAGTTTCTCTAAAACATTCATCTTTCTTTCCAAGTGGATGGTGTAGTTATATGTCCCCTAGAGTTGTTTTTTCGCTTATTCCTCTGCGCTCAATGGGAAACAATGTTCTATGGGGAACATGAACCTAAAACAAAATGTGCAATCAAATATTATTAATTTATTCAATCGTTGTTTTTAAACTATTCACATTTGATATTACAATTGCTCAGCACTGTATGAAAAATGATACCCATGAACCACTAAACGTAGTACATCGGAAATAAGGAAAGGAATCTAGCCCCTAACTCCTGCCCTGCCCTTTGCTTCCTGTCTAATGAAATAAAAAGTTGTTTGCTACAAGCAAATGGGTTTAACCGAAAAAATTAGCCTCCTGTGAACTTTCAGAAGCTCTTTCGTTAAATTGAAAACGGTTAATAAAAATTATTCAACAAAACGTGAGTATCATCAAAATAGGGCGTGTGATGTCATGTTAATTATAAAAAGCAAAATATCTTTGCGAATATGTCATAATACACAAAGAGGCATTGGTCGTAAACTGTGTTCCCAGTTTGTGTTGTTGCCTGCATTATATTGCATTAATCTTGAATCAAAACAGCAAAACTGTATTAGACCATGAAATTATAAAATCAATATACTTCAGATAAACTTTCGAGAATTCTATATGGGCAATTAAGCACAAGATTTAAAGAATCAAAGACCATTGTAATGTTATCGTCTATTTAGGCTTCCACAATAAGAAACTGTTAATAAAGTTGATAATAATAACTGGAATATTAATGTATTTCCGCCCTTAAATACAATGTACAATAGGGAGATAAAAGGATTATACTCGCCTGTGGTGCCCCAATAGTAAAAATGGGCGTTAAACACTATTAAAAATGATTAGATTATATGGCAAGTGAACAACCAAAATGATTATAGGAAGGATTGTTACATAACCATGATTTAATGTCATCCAAAACTCTTCGCATTTAATAGCTTGATTTGGTTTGGTAATTTATTACAAACTAAAATTCTTATACTTAAGTGATGAGATTTTACATTTGCTATGTATGGCATTTCCAATTTATCATTATTTCTAGTATAATACTTGTGTGTGTGTATGTGTTTCTTAATAGAGATTATTAATGCTTTAAAAGCAAATAATAAAATTCCAGTATATTACTCAGATAATCATGAGCATTCAAATTACTGTGTATAGAATCTTACTTACGTATGGGAAGATTCAGGGAACTAATAAATTATCTAAACATGCAATATAGTTAATATAAACGATCAATTTAATTTAGTTACTAGATTATAGTAATTTTCTGCCTGCACTGATAAATAAACGATAGTCATTTTAATCCATTACAAACTGTTTATGTATTCTTTTTGGTCAATGGTAATATGTCATCCAAAACATTTGCAATGGAATGGTGCAAAACGTTTACAATATTCATGTATGGACTGACAAAAATCCCCATACCGTTTGAGAAACAAATCACCATTAACAGTTTAGTTGGAGTAGTTGGCGACCATTAATCTGGTTTTTTTTTTTTCCTTGGAACAATAATAGGAGCATCACATTTAAAAAAGTTAACCAAACATTTAAGTGTTTTAATAGAAGGAGGAATGTAGCCTTCAGAGAAATAAGCTATATCTATTCATACTTGATGTAGCACTGTCTCATTTTACTGGTACTGCTAGAGTGATTCTACTGGATGAGCAATACTTGACGCAACCGCAGGACCGGCCGACAGCTCTATGTCGGCGGAGACGGGGAGTATATTTCCCCTCCGCTGCGCAAGGCTTCACTGTGAGCTGAAATCTTGCGCTAGTAGCACGTGTTTGTTAGATGAGCAATACAATGTATTGTATCAAGTGAAATGGGTAATACAAGTATTCTATTCCTGAAAGAATATTCATGTATGCTTCATAAGTGCGTACAGAATCATTGCGTGCTGTAAGGAGATTATTTCAAGAGGAATGTCCTGATGTTAATGTTCCTGATCGATGTTCGATTCATCGATTAGTAAATAAATTTCGTGAAGCGGGAAGTGTTCTTGACAGGAAACATAAACAACCACGTACAGTATACTTATAGAAGAAACCCTGAATAACATTGGAAAGGCTCTGGAAAGGTTTTCTAGAAAATCAGTTCGGCGTCAGAAATTCTTGAACAACGAAGATATGCAGTTTTAGCATCTACTTGCTTAATATACATGAGTAATTTACTTTACTTTTTAAGTGTTTGTGTTGTATATGTTAGAAATGCCTTACGCGACAAACCGTACTACATTTATTGTCAACCGCCACGGGTGGCTGAGGTCGTTAAGTCTCGGACTCGTGAGCGGGAGGGTTCGAATACCGCCAGGACCGTCCTTCCTGACTGAGGTTTTTTCCAGGTTTTCCTCAGTCCTCATAAATGGCAAATGCCGGGGAGGTACCCTAAACTTAAGCCTGGAACGACTCCTTCCATAAAAATAAATCCTTTCCCAATTTTATCTCATGTATCATCATGTATCATTAGTGTCCATCGCCTGTGGTGCCTCTGTAGCAAAAACGGGCGTTAAACGCTATTCATTATTTATTGCCGAATTTCTATCACCCGCACCGTCGATACATCAGCCGGCCTTGCCGGTTGGCAGCACGCCGCGAAACCGGTTGCGTGAAGGATCGTTCACCCCATAGTTCAGCATTCCAAAATTATTAGACCAGCATTTTGGCCTGTTCATACACCTGAATTCTCCTCTCATTGGATAATACTGGAAAATACTCCATCATCAGATGCAAGGTCCACCTGGAATTTAGAAGAGAGTATGGCAGTACATGATGCAGCCCTTGGAAGCCTGTATTAGAGTTCATGGTGGTCATTTTGAGCACTTTCTGTAGAAATGTGTGTAAGGGAAAAAAACTAAATATACTAAGTGACATAGATAATATGTTTATATGAGCTTTTTGTTTCTTTTTAGCTCCACTATTAATTCTCCACAGGTTGTTCACACATTAAATAATATTTTGTTTACGACCCACATAGGTAGAGCCCAAAACGAGTGGCCGAAGTCGTTAAGGTATAGATTTGTGAATGGGAGACCAGCGGTTCGATTTCCGGTATGACCGTTAACACTAACAGAGTTTTTCCCCGGTTTTCATCAATGACAAATGCCAGGAAGGTACCCTAAACTTAGCCTGAGTGCTTCCTTCTCTCCAATTAACATTTCATCTCATACAACGCAAGTGTCCCGCCTGTACTGCCTCAGTAGTGAAAACATGTTAAATATTATTCAGATATGCCGGTTCTTAGCTTTGATGCAGACCGGGCCGATAGCTAGGAGCACAGAGTGCATCTGCCCACACCCAGCCCTCTGTGCAATCTGCCAAAAAACGTGCTTATCCGTTTCACAGAAAATTAAAGTTTTCTCTCTTGAGTCAGTGGACTATAAGGTATATATTTCTATAATTTTGTAGCCATGACAGTTTAGCAATTTTGTACAGAAGGTTCTGGTGTATGACTGACCCTCGCTTGTGCTAACTTTGCAAGAGGTTTTTGTTGTTATTGTTCTAATCAAGCAGGGTATTATCCAGCTAATACTCTGTTAACAATGAGGTCTGCATTAATTTTCTTGTTCAGCACTGATTCTGTTGTTTTGATTTTAAGCATTTTTACGAACTGTAGATTTGTCATGTGGATTAACTACGAATAATGTTCTCAACATTCTTACACTGATCAGCTGATTCATTTTCCAAAAAGTTACAGCAAATGAAAAAACTTTTTTTTTTCTGCATTAAATCTCAGAATAGCAAACACAGTTAATTCCTATTCTGAACCTAAACACGCACTAATTAGCCTTATCAGTGTCAATACACATCCTTGGCGTCGGTTTGTGTAGATGAAACTTGCCTGCTTCGGACCCGGTCAGCGAGCGGGGTAAAACAAAACGAGGACCCAGCAGTTATTAGCTATTATCTATTAGCTATTAGTTATTAGCTCCATTAGCGTGAGGTATTTTTGCATACCTCCAAACTTCGTTCGTGGACAAAAATTTGCAATAATGCCCTTTATTAGTGCAATCCCCTATCATGCCATATTATTGTGGTCCTGATGGTGTAGTGGTAACCATATTTGCCTCCGAAACCCAAGATCGCGGGTTTAAACTCGGCCAGGGTGGATGGATTTTTTTAGCGTAAAAACCCTAAGTAATGGCTTCCTTCGGAAAGGAAGTAAAGTCATGGGTCCCGTGTCGTACATTTACGGTACGAAAAAGAGCCTCAAACCTGAAAGAAGAGGCCTCTGAGCAAAATTTGTCGGCCGTTTTACGCTCTGAATTGAATGGAACGCTGATGATCTGAGATGTTAAAGACCGTCCGTAAATAAACCAAATAATAAAAAATTGCCTTATTTTTGGGGAAAATTTTTCTTACACCCTGTATATTTAAATACTTGTTCCACATTTGATAGTAAAACCTCTGGAAATAACGTTTTCTTCTTAAAATGTTAATAATTATAAAATGATCCGATATTCTATATTAGTTAATTGTAAAAGTATATTTTCTCACGAAGCAGCGCTTCAGACAGCAAACGCAGAAAAGGCTTACGTGCTACTGTTAAAACCTAATAATTGTTTATTAAGAGTTCCGACTGTTTCAAAACCGCTTTCTAGCCCCTATCACCCTAGACGTTAAGTTCACATCTGTAATGTCATATCACGCACAACTAGTTTGCAGAAAGGTCAACAGAAGCAAAATTATGTCTAAAGTTTTCGAATATAAAGGTCATTTGAGAAACGGGTATTTAGGTACCATTAGTGATGTTAAAGCAATGACATTCTCTAAGGTAAGTTTTTATAAAATTGCTATGGTTTAATATCACTCTGGTTACTTCTCCCTTGAACTCATTTCATGAAACACGTTTTGTTCGAGGTTCACAATAATGAGAAGGTAAGAAATACCAGCTGGCTCATTAGGCGTGGAAATTCACATGAACTGGTGATAAGTGAAAACATAAGATTTCTTCACCTAAGAAATGTAAATTCCTATTCTGGAAGAAACTCTTGATATTTTCTCTTTATTTAAATTAAACATCCATGTGCTTTATACGGTATGTATCACTTCCGCATATAACACTCCATGGAAACTCTCTCAGGTTCTTTCTCCTTTTATTGTCCATAATTTCACTTTCGTTTCTTCTTAAAACTTATATAACGATCAGGAAGATAAGAACTATCCCATAAACATGCACCACATTCCTTCAGTTAAAAGACAGTTTCTATCAGAAAAGAACACAATCTTAAGAGATTTCGTAGAAACGTAAAGTATTGAAATATAATTGAAAATTGTAGTTGAACAATGTTTTGATGAATAGACCAGCTCTTGGAAGAAATTCAAAATTGATCATTTTTCTGGTCAAAAAGTAGACTAAATTATAATAAATAAATGTCTTTATTTTAGTGATAAAATACTACAGAAAATATAAAAAATAATTATTATCACCCTCATCCAGTTTTGCCATAGATTATGATAGTTGAATATTAGAAATTGGAAAACCTGATTACAGAGAAAACACATTTCTTAGACAATACAACGTGTATAATTACAAATAGTTTCAAAATGTAAGAGTGGTGCGCCATTGATATATGAACTTTTTTATTTATAATTGATTAAATTAAGTATATTTAAAAACTACTATACTTTTCAACAGAATCTAGAACAAAATATTATACAAATCATATTTTATGAAATAAATGAATGAATAATTTCTTATACCAGCTTGATTTTATCAGTGCTGAAAACACCACGAATCAAGATATACAAAAAGGAATTGTCTAAGGAATACAACATTTTTCTTAAACTTGCTAATAGTTATGAATGGCATTGTAACTTACAAGCTGTGTAAACAATTTATGCTGATTATAAAACAAAATAAAAAGTTTAACGAAAAACAATTTTCTAATTTAAATATACAAAGATACAATCACAATTTTGTGTAATATTACCATTTTCTCAAGTTTTCCGTGTTGCTTGTGTCATCAGTGATTTATACCACCACCTCTTGTCTACACTTTCTTGGTATTGAAGAAATGTAATTAAGGATGTCATTCTGTTCGATATCCTGTCAATAGTGATATACTGTAGACAAATGAGTAACTGATTCACATTTTCATTGTTTTCAGTGTACTCTAAAACTATCTGTTGAAGGGTATCCCACAAATACTCGACTGGATTTAGATTCTGGAGATCAGCAGACCCTCTAGCATTATTTCAAGTGTCTTTCTAGCCGCAAGGCACATAAGGCACATAACCTGTTTCATGTACTTTGACTCTAAAACTCTCTGTTGAAAGGTATCCAACAAATATTCAACTGGATTTAGATTCTGGAGATCAGCAGACCCTCTAGTATTATTGTAAGTGTCTTTCTAACCATCTAGACACATACCCTGTTTCATGTGCACTGACTCTAAAACTCTCTTTTGAAGGGTATCCAACAAATACCCGATTGGATTTAGATCTGGGGATCAGCAGACCCTCTAGTATTATTTCAAGTGTCTTTCTAGCCACTGGGCACATAACCTGCTTCTTGTGCTTTGGCATTATCACACACATAAAAGAATTCAGGCCCATATGCTTCAACGAAAGGAAGTACCGTGGGCTGCAATCATAATGAATAATATTGTTTGCATTCCACGGACCAAAACAAGTTATGCTTTTCTATTTACTGGCATTCTTTCCCAGACCATAATGACTTCCTTAAATTTGTGATTTTCCCTTATATGTCTCGGTTTTTGTAAGTTGTTTGTCTGCATATGCGTGTTCTTCTGGAATCTGGATGCAGATTTGTTTGTGAAGGGAACATTTCATTATTCTTATTGTAATTGACATAACTCAGGACATAACTGCCCGATTTGCACCGAATCGCTGTACAATGGGAATGCAGTATTCTTTCGTGAAGCCTATTTCTAACAGTTTGAGTTGAAACATTGCCATGTTCGGAAATACAGGGTATTTCCGAACATGGCAACAATTGATTATCTGCCATTCACGGCCCTTAGGCATAGAAATGTGTCTTGTGCAGCAGTTGTAATCCTTGGTTTACCTGGAATTTGTTCTTCTGGACTGTTAAGTTATTGATATCGTCGCCACATCCCTGTATATAATACTTGTTCTGTATTCAGAGCCCACCGGCACTAGCTCTAATTATTCCAATATTATTTTCATCTCATGTTAAAGGACATCGTTGAGTATTCCTTGACGTTTCTCCCAACATTCTCCCGTAGAAATGTTTCTAGATTTGTATATTAAAAAGCAAATACTTTACTTTACTTATTCACAATATAACAATGTAATTAAATAAAACCAATGATAATAATTTACTGCTATGGTAACTTGTAGGTAGGCAAATGAACAAACCACTCACATTTATCCACTGTTAATCATTTTTAAGTATACCAAGAGGTTTATTTAAAATCTTTGTTTGTTACTTAGACAAGTTTGATATGTGTTTTGATATTTCTTATAACCAGTCTCTTTATGTCATCCTAATATCAAATCTGATTTATTCACTCAACCGGCATGCTTTTATCTCTAATTGCCCTCCCTACTCTCTTAATAGCATTCAATTAGGACTATTACCCGCCTAATCTAACAAAAGTGTTCAAGTGAAAATTTATAGCCTTAGCTAAATTGGCTACTTCATAATGATGCAGCTATTATTAGGAAACCAAAGTTTAATTGCTGGAATTTGGTATGTGTTCATTATATAAAACATTTGCTGGATAAGTGTAATTAAGTAATAAAGACAAACCCATGCCATTTATATGAGTAAATCTAGAACAAACATTAGCAAACATCCCAGTCAGGACTTTGAAGAAATGTAATTTGAGAAATAAATAGATTAGTTTGATATTTCGAATTTACAACAATACAAAGGCAATCGTAATAATAGGGAACAAGGTAAAAGAATTTTACGACCACCAAAATAATTAAATACGGTTGTATCCTTTTCTCATTACTTTTAACATACTTATGGAGCATCATTAGAAAGATGATATGAAAAGTGCAGGAATAGAAATACCAGTAGGAGAAAGAAATATTGTAATCGTTGCTTTTGTGCAGGTTGAGGGAAATATGGAATTTGTAAGTTGCTGGAAGAGTACGAAAATTGGAGTGTACAGACAACGAACAAATACAATGCCAAATTTTTAAATATTTGCATATATTTATATATAAAGAATTGGAAAGTACGGTAAACATATTTAGACAAAAGATGCTATGGGAAAACAATCTACAAAATCCCCAAACTGCTCATTTGGAACCAGAATATTATTCAAAAAACAATGAAACTTTTTCCAGAGTATAATTCAAAATGTTGTTTTATGATGCAGAAATGTGACCTTAAACGAATACAAGAAGAGACGAGATTAGGACAGAGGAAATGAATTTTATGAGATGTTTTAGGTACAATAAAGAAGATAGCATACGGAATTAAGAAGTCAGGCAAAGAATGGAAATAGTGTAGTCTATTAAAATAGGAAATCGGAATATGCAGTAATTCGGTCATATTTAAAGAAAGATGGAGAATGAATAACGAAAGATATTATTAAATTGGCAACCAAGAACAAGAGTGAGGGAAAGGCCATTACTTTCATGGCACGTTTATATTAGAGACAGATAAAGGAAGAGAAAGGTCTGATAGAAAGAGATTTGCAAGGTGGGTGCTTATGGAAACAAAAAGCGATCATTATATTAGGGAAATGTCTGCGAAGAAGATTTGTATTTGACTCGGGACTCGAATATTCGGCTTACCATGCAATGCCCAAACATTGGCACTAGTCTCCCCAATGCGAGTTTATTAATCCTTGGAGTCTTCTACGATTCTCCCTACTGTGATTTGGATTATTTACAGACCTATTTAACATCTCAGGTCATGAGCGTCTCATTCAAACCAGGGCGTGAAACAGCCGACAAATTTTGCTCAGAGGTCTCTTCTTTTAGGCTTGAGGTTCTTTATCGTGCCGTAAATGTACGACACGAGACCCACAGCTTTATTTCCCTTCCGAAGCAAGCCATACTTAGGATTTTTACGCCTGAAAAAATCCATCGGTCCTGGCCGGCAACGAACCCGCGATCTTGGTGTCGTTATAGAGAGTTTATTCTTTCGAGTATTATTCCAAAGATAGGTGTTTATGACATTCTTTCCAGCATTGTGTCCATTACAGTATGTAAGATTTCCGACAGTTACTGATTACCCTCCATCCATTCTTTTTCTCAGACCTGTGTCACACAAATTTGTCTCCGTTTTCCCTAATGCGCATGAAAAATCGACCTGAGTAAATGAAAGTGCACTGAAATAGACCTGATTGCCAGTTTATTATTATTCAATAATCCATTTGAATTTATACAACTACTGCAATTAATTGTTTTTAAATATTAATTTTAGGGTGAATAATTAAATATTAAATTAGTCCAGTCAATCTTAAAGTTTTCAAGCTGAATTCAGGTGTTTATTTCTTTTTTTTTTTTCTTTGTCAGTGTAAGTAAATTGCAACTAATAGAATAGCCTGTGAATTGTTCTGGACCTTATTTGATAATCCCATTTTGTACAAGTTCTTAAACATTTCGTTGTATTCGTTTTCTGTGTCATATGATTCTTTTACATGTATAAGGTTTTCCTCCGGACATTATAACTATATTTTATTTTTCCCACGCTTTGAGGTAAGAATATGTAGGAAATGCATTTTTTAAAATGTCTAATTCAACTGCAGAACACTTGTGATATAATAAAATGTGGAAGGAATTATTGATTTAATAATTACTAAAGTATTGGCTAAAATTGACTAAAATAATGAAGATAGCTTTTGACCTAAGATAAGTATAAGGAAAGTAATATATTGTGCGTCACATGAAATTATTAAATTAGGAAAATTAGTAAATCTTATAATATGGATAAAAATAATTAACGACGCCCGATGTTATGGAAATTGTACAAGATTAACTTAAATATAACGCAAAAAACGCTTATTATGCAACGTACTCACCACCTCCTTTCTTTTCGTCATTTAAATAAAACGGATGCACTATCTGATAATTGCTTCCGCTAAGTGTAGCCTCCAAGAAATACCTTTTCATGCTCATTTCGGAGAAACCTCTACCTACATAAACAAAATTCTTACAAGTCTGAATTACGAAATTAAGGCTCCTTAATAATGTCAATTCAAATCTAGAAAGTATTGCTCATAAAGAGGCAAAAATAGCTCCAACACCTTCCGTTTAAAGCGTCATTTAAATATTGATAGTAAACTGGGTCGGGCGCTCTTTGGGCTTAACGGGCTTATTGGGCTGATTGCTCGAGTCTCTCCGGTAGCCTGCGCTGTTTCGCAGCAAAATAGATTAGGCCAGAACTTGGTTTCAGCTCACAGGGAAAAGACAACAAGACATTTGTTGTTATTTTTAAGTATATAGTTAAATCATGATGTGTAGTAGATTAATTCTATTAAAGCTGTGCCATTAATCGAGCTATTCCTCCTACGCTAACGCTAAAGCCCGCCAAAAGTACGGTTATTTAAAATTTACTGGGGTGATTCTAACATAAAATTGAAAAATTGTCATTTCTGTAGACTGTTGTGTTTAAAAACGGCAGTGATGTTTCAGAAAATATTATATATGAGTAATTGCGACTGAAACGCAAATTAAGCACTTCGGTTCTTACCTTTTCTTCTATTTATTAATTCCTTTCATTTTAATTAACAATGTACCATTAGAGCAGAAAAAAAGTTTTTAAGCGTGCCTGCAATTATCCGATAGTAATTAGTTATTGAAAATGCGTTTTATTGCCTCACAAATTTCGTGCGATAATTTTGAATGTTATCTTTAAATTAAATCTGTATACGTGCCAGGAACAGATCTCTGTGCGAGGGGAACCTTATTTGTCTAGGTGTTCATTAGCTATATCATTAAATATAGATTTAGAGCAAGCTACAAAACAAAAATTTAAACGATACCTCCATATACACATTTCTTACTAAAACATGTTAGTGCTCGTAAATTCCTTACAAAAATTCCAATATTAAGGTAGAGAGGTAATGCAAGTATTCTTTGTGTTTTGTAATAGATATTATTTGCATTTTTTTGATTTGTACCTTTAACTAGGCAAATAATTTAAGTGTCTCTGACATTTGGAACACTGCATAATATGAAAACAGCAATGGGGCTGTCAACTTTAACTTTTATATAAACAGGGAAGACTAATGCTAGCTATAAATACCGAGTGTGCCAAAAATGTCACACTTGCACTGTAGATATTTGTTTAATATATTTCAAAGTTGGAACGAAAAATAACAGTAATGCATATTAATCAGATGTGACTCACATACATTATGATAGCTTTGCTACGACACAGATAACTCGACAATAAACAAATGAAGTCAAGATTATCGTATGATGTTCTGTAAACTGATGTGACTACCATCATGCTAGCGTTGCTACAACAAAAGTTAGCCAAGATTATCGTTTGAACAGCGAAAAGCATTTTTTTTTTTTGCATTGATTAGTGTATAAACCCATTTTACTACTGAGGCACCACAGGCGATTGAAAAGCAAATTTGGTATTGCAAAACCGAGAATGTTGTTGAAGTTCAAAGGCAATGGAGACGTGTGAACAGAACCGTTCCCCGTTGGACTTCTACCTATGGAGAACTCATAAGGATGTTATATACGTAGAAAACCAGGTACACTGGCAGCACTTCCGGAAGAAATTGGAACGGCATGTGCTGCAATCGCTGAGGACACTTTCGCAAACGTTGCTCAGCCAACGTACTCAGAAGTGTATCGACTCCTATGATTGATATTTTGAACAACTGTTGTGACTGTAAAAGTTTAAGATGATTAATGCTCATCATTTTCTGTTTGCGTGAATTACTTTTGCTATGTTAAAACAGTTTTTTCTTTGCTTGAAGTGTGTATACACTTTTGCACCCCCTGTATATGCTTAAATAATGAGTTGAAAGCCATTAATTAAAATATTTTAATAGAATATCACTTTGGGAGAAGAAAAAGGAATTTAAGCTATAAAAACATTTAGCATCATTTTTAGAGTTTAATAAGATATCAAGAAGTAAAATGTAGCATATTAAGAAAAAGGGATTATCCACAATGTATATATAAAGTAACAAAGGAAAAATTTTAAATACAATGAGAAAATATGAGATAATAATAGACAAATCAAGGGGTTAAAAAGATGTGCATTCCCTTTATGTATTCAAAAAATAATGAGAAAGAGAGAAAAAAATTAAGTAACTTCAAGGGGAAACCTATGAAAAGTATTTAAATGCTTTTATGTTTGTATATCCCTAGATAATGTAAAATTATCAGATTATTATTTGAGCTGTAATAATCTGTTGCTCAGACTAAAATAATGTTTTTAAAAGGAGAACCCCAATTATATAAAGTAATTTAATGTATAAAGTTTTAGAATGACTGAAATATTTAAATGTCCCTTATTTAAAACTCATATAATATAAAATTGATAATGAATATAAACAATCATATGTGTGGCACTATTAATAGATCCCTTAATAGAAAATTACAGAAAAATGGATTAGGGTTTTTAATTTGCATTGTTCTTCCTACAAATTGTATTAGCACGGATAGTAAAAGGCAACGGGAAAATCAAATTGAAGACATAGATTCCTTTGACCAGTTAAAGATTGCCTACGGGATGATAAAGTACAAAAAGGAAGAATTAAATTAAAATTAGATGCAAGAAATGCTTACAAAAAATTGACAGAAAAATTTCGAAAAACTAAATTCCATATCAGAGCTAAATTATACACATGCTATACATGATGATAATGATAATAATTTTGCAAAAATATAATTTTAATTTACTTTCTCCTCTAGAGAGTTAAACCATAGCAATACTAGCTTGCTTCTCTAGTCTAGTGAACTTTTCAAACAGCTGGATATCATATATTTATGTATTCCGTTATTTATATAAACAGGTGCAGCATATTTAAAGGATTTCTGCATACTTATGACATGCGGATATAAACAAGTTAAAATGATGAAAGAAACTGTCGCAAGCCGAGAAATGCTAACTCTGTAAGTTGCAGTAACATATCTAGAGTCTTCTCCATATCTATTGCTGTATACCTTGATGGTTGCTGTTATTTTTTCCGACATTAGCATTTATCTTTGGTTCTGTGCCAAGTACCAGTCCAGTGTTATGAAAACGTACATGGAAGCGATAGTTGTCAAGGTTTCGCTGCGCCGCTATTTGAAGCGATACTGTCCCACAAATTAGAAATGCTGCTTCACATATTACACAAAGTAAGGAGGATCTAGATTTCAGTAACCAATAGTCAATAGTCATACATGTTTGATTTCCAAGTTTAGGCGCGTGATAATGGTCAAATCTTCCTATCGGTGTTTCGCCCAGAAATGATTACACTTTATGTAAACTAAGATCTTACTTGCATAAATAATCATTTTTACACCTAATTTCAAAAATGGAAATTTATTAACGAGTGGGAGCTTTCTAATACACATGAATTCCTTTTTTAACGTTTTGTATAGTACAATATTTTATCTACATTTCCTGTACATTACTAAAAATTATAAAAATTAGCAAAACATTTATAATAAGCATACAATTTTTTTTAGATGATCCAAGGAGGCGCGTTATTGTTACTTAGTTTGGATTGAATAGTTAAAGATAAAGGAGGACGTTTTGGTATTTCCGCCTTGCATTTATAACTACGCTAGCAAATTAGGGCACCTCCGGAAGGAAGAGATGTGGTGAGGGAGACATTAGTTAGACAGGATCTAGAGCCAATAAGGTTCAGATATAGATGGGGTCCTTAACAATGTTTCTAGACAGAACATCCCGACACCGAGGGAACCCAGTTCTAATGAGAGTTTTAGCTCCTCATTAGAACCGCTTTTATACCAGAGCTTTCAAAGGCGCAAGTCACCGTCACACTGTACATAGCACCAGCCTATCTTGACTGGTACTTTCGACATTGTAACAGTAACAACGGAATGGAATGATATAAAAGAAAAATGATGAGCGCGAAATATTCCTGGAAATGAAAGATCTATCCATCCTGGCATTGGACTAAATGACCAGAGGAAACCATGAACAAAACTCAAGGTCAGGATTGTCAGCCCCAAATAATTTGAACCTGAGACTTAATCAATGTGAGTTCTAGTTTTACCACCTTATTAAACACATTACATACAAATATTATAAGGAAAGAACAAACATCTTGTGTAGAGAAATTATAATTATTGGAAAAATATAACATTTCATAGACACTATACTAATGTAAGTATTCAAAATTGCAATAACTTTAATATTACAATAACATTTCGTTAGTGTGTTGTAAGACTAAAAGATTATATAACTTTATGTACACATCAAGTGCTTCTTTTTTCTGTTAACATAGCAGTATTTCTTTTGATTTAAAGGAATTAAAAGTTTGCATTTGTTGAAACAATTACCTAATTTTGAAACATTGGTAGATAAAATATGTTCAGGGTGCCAAAATGCATACATACTTTCACAGTAGATATCTATTTAATATCTTTCAAAGTTTAATCGAAAAATAGCAGTAATGTGTAGTATGATGTTCTGTAAACAGATGTAGCTCGCGTGCATTATGATAGCGTTGCTACGTAGCAGGTAAATCAACAATGCACAAATGAAGCCAAGATTATCGTATAATGTTCTGTAAACAGATGGGATTCAAATTACGTTATGCTAGGCATTGCTACAACAAAATGGAACCAAGAACAGCGGAAAACAATTATGAAGTGGTAATGGAAAACCGAGAATGTTGTGAAATTTCAAAAGCAATGCAGAACAGAATCGCCAACGCGAGTAATAATTGCACGCATTCGAGACAAATTTGAGATTCATGGTACCGTATCAGATATTCACAAGAGCAGATCTTGGCAGACAAGCTACACTGGCAGCACTTCGGGAAGAAATTGAAACGGCATGTGCTGCAATCGCTGAGGACACTTTCGCAAACGTTGCTCAATCAGTAGTTCAACTACTGAGAAGTGTATCGACGCCGATGGTGGGCATTTTGAGCAACCGTTGTAACTGTAAAAGTCTAAGATGATTAGTGCTCATTATTGTTACTTAAGGAAAATAGCTGTTGAAAATATTTACAATTGTCCTCTTCTTTTGTGAAACAAGTAGTACATGTGTAGCACTCTACACTCCAATTTATATTTCTAATATAATGTTTAAAATGTACATACAGGTAATTTACACATTTTTCTTAATGTAGGTGTTGTATACACTAAAGAGAAAGATGGTTATTTCTATCAGTAATGTTAATCATCCTGGAGAACATAATATATTTAATCCATTGTTATTATATTTCATTATAATTTTCAAGTTTCCTTCCAACATTCTTAATAAAAGTTTTAATATACATATCTTATCATTTGACGAACATATAGTTAGTTTAAAATCTCTTTCGCAATTGTTTATTTATTCTAATTTTCTGTATTGTTCAGTTCTCCTCAGGTTCCTCATATCTGCCGCTTATATTTCAGAGCCATGACTTTATAAAATTCCAATTTAAAATTCCTTTATTAAATAATTGTTTAATGTCCTTTGTTAATATGTTATAAAACGTAACTTTCTCTTGTCTAAAGTTATATTGAAGTCAATGTATATATACTATATGTAAAATAAATTATACGTTCCAATGTCTGAGTGTTTACTACAATTTTGGACCAACCGTGTTCTTCACATATGTTTATTTACATGTTTTATAGTTTCTACTACTTATACTTTTTATTTTTAAAGCATCAATGATGTTGAAAATATTAATATATTGTCTTTTCTTTTATAGATAAAATAACCCCATATCTTATGAAAATGTTCAATTGTTATACAATATTAGCTGTAGTAATATAATGAAAGATCAAGATTTTGTGGATAAGTTCACGAGCAACGAAGTTTCTTGAGAGAATCTGGAACTGGAGTTGCATTTATTTTGACTATTTAGCGATTAAACTTATAAACATCAAATAATATACCCATGAAACGTGCTTACAGCTATGAATGTCCTGACCTGTATTTTAATTTCCTCTATAGCTATAGGCGAGGGTAGAAAACAAATGAAGATCATAATTAAAAATGTTTACGGGATATATTATTTTCTTTTTTTCATTTTAAACTTTTGGTAACAAAATGAAGACAGCTGAAGCATTATAACGTACAACAATTAATGTAATATTAATAAAAACACAATTTTGAAAATCAAATGACCTTGTTTAAACTATTTCCATACACTATCTCTATTTTGTTTCATTTTTTGACTGGGAACTTAATTATAACTTTGAATTTGTGCATCTGACGTCTCGCCAAAACTTTTTCAATCACCCGTCATGTTAATTGTTGATTTCTAATGCTTACCGATGTTTAGGCCAAAGAAACTATATAAGCATTGTGGTGTTCTGATGAATTTGCCTAAAACGTGGGTACGATAAAAAAGTGATAAAGGGGAAATGATACATTTTGGACAATTCAGCTGTGATTCATAATATTCTTATATTGGATTGATCACTGATTTTGGGGCTAAATAGTCTAGGTAAAAGTTAAACAATGCCGTGTATTTAATTGACGAATTTAAATTTTGCTGTTTAATACAATTTATGATATGATGTGGGCACCCATTCCTTTCTTTAATAATTCACTATTTTTATTTTTTTACTGAATTAAAGGATTTTTAAATCTAAAAAGAAAACCAATGTTTCTAGATTATATTTAAATTTTTTTAAAAAAAAATTCTATTGAACAAGCTTATAGGACAGAATTATCATTCAGAATGTTAGGTCCTCCTTATCTCCCAAATTGATTTCCCCGTGATTTATTTATGGAATATTTTCAAATGTAAAAAATAACCCACATGTTCTGAAAGAACTGAAAAACACGTTCCAAGAAAACAAGGGTTTCAATTTTTCGGAAAAATGCAGTGAGTTAATCGTAGTTTACAAAGCAGGGATCAAACACGTTTGGAATAAAAGGTAGATAGTTTTATTATACCCTTCTTGGTATAGTTGAATACATTATGTTTTAATTAATTATGCTCAGTAATATTTTACATTAATATCAAGTGGTTGTTGGTATCACCGATATTGTGCTGGTACCTCAACCGGCATGTGACAACAGGGGCGTCGAAGGTTAAGTTATCTTTCAGCGGTGGAAACATAATTTGATCTCACATTTATAATTGCTACGTAGCATTTTAACTTTCGTAGAAGTATCTAGTGTACCAATAAAGACAGTGCTTTGTTCGAAATCAATATTTATAATATGAATTACTTTCTTTGTGTCCATTTAGTCTAAAGAGGTAGTGGAGTCGGTCTTGGTGGTGTAGTGGTAACCATAATTGCCTTCTAAACCCAAGATCGCGGGTTCAAACCTAGCCAGGATCGATGGATTTTTTCCGACGTAAAAATCCTAAATATGGCTTCCTTCGGAAGGGAAGTAAAGCCGTGGGTCCCGTGTCGTACATTTACGGCACGATAAAGAACCTCAAGCCTGAAAGAAGGAACCTCTGTGAAAAATTTGTCGCCCTGAATAGAATGGGACGCTGATGACCTGAGATGTTAAAGAGCGTCCGTAAAGAAAACAAATTAAAAAAAAAAAAGAGAGTGGGATCTTATTATATTCTGGAAGCATAAACATCTGATAGCCACAATGGCTCTGTAAGTGATTGTTAGCTAATTGTCAGCCTGAGGTTTGTTTCGGATCAATGAAGCATTTTAGGCAATGACACTGTGAGGCTTATTGGTAATGCACCTCGTTATGTAGTAGGTAACATCGCACAATATAAAGGAAATGGCTAAGCAAATTAAAAGCCACTCGAATTCGCAATCCTCCGGTTATTATTAACGAGCAAGGCTGGCAGAACGGCTTAACATGTAAAATGATCAACTTTTGTTTCATTTTTCTGTTTGGCTTTCTCCTTGCCTTCCTTTGGTGTTTTCTGTTTCGTACCAAAGGATGATGGTCATGCTAAATAAGTCTAGGTTACATTATTTTTACATCTTAGGGAGAGGGAAACCTCCAAAAATTTTCCAGCATATTTCTCCGATCGTAATCAGATTTGGAAAACAATTGAAATTCTAGTGTGTTTCACAGGAAAAATGATTAGTGGCACTGCTACTGCTCTCTACAACACCTCCCCATTAGTTTTAGCCCTCACAATATACATTTTCCATGAACAAAACTTCTAGAAATAAATTGTTTCAACAGAGCAAGCCTTGGTGATTTAACTGAAACTTATCGATTCAGTTGGCGGGCAAGCATACCGGCCTAGAGGGCTTCGTTGCGACATTTTCATTTCCCCTCATATCCACACCATATTACTTTTGTTGCAGCACTCCTACAACTTTACCTTTTCGGAGCTCGCCGTTTCCACACACAAGCTTGAGTAACTCCTGAATATGTACAAGAGCCCCACCTTATTGTCTTTTAGAAGTTTATATTGTTCTATCTGACAATTATTGCTGCTTTAAAAATATGAAATATAAGTGGTTGGAACTATAAACATGTAAATAATATGTGAGCTGTATATATTGCAAAATATCAGACATGAAAGAGGTCACAAGAAAAACCACGTAAGAGACAAGAAGAAAGAATAGCTTTAAAGACTAAAAACTCTATGCCTGGTACTGATAATCATAAGTGAGAGAGGGAGAAGAGAAAATTTTCGCTTGAGATTTTTAATTTCAAAATGTAACATTTCACTTGATTACTTAGAATTTTTAGCCTGTGTTCTACGAAGATTTATGGAAAATACATAAAAACTAGAAGAAAACAAATATTATAACTAAATTTTAGAAACCACGCTTATATTAACTTAAAATATGAATTGAGTAAAAACTTCTAAAACTGTTTTCAGAGGGTTGATTGCGATCTATGCTAGAGCATTCAAACATTTTTAACTCAAGAAAACCATGCCTTCACCAGCAGTGATGTTCCATTTGCAGTCCTCGAGCGTTGCAGCAAACTGTTGCAAAATACAATGATATCAATTGTATTCCACTTCTTTTAACAGGCTTTCCAGAGGTCATCCACAGCTCGCGATCTTATGCATCCAAGGAATCTTTTCAATCACCAAATTTACAGAATTCCATTGATGACGTACCAGATAATTTTACAGGGATGTCGTGCAAGGGATGAAATTCTAGATATTCCAGTTTTACACTTCGTATCCTGCAAAATATGACGCATGGCTTGAAGTCTTGTCCTAATATAGCCAGACCCTCTTTTTAGGTTCATAATCCTGTTCGCAGTTGTAACTGAGATGTACCTAATTTCAATGAAATTGCTTTCTTATGTTACTTAATTTGAACCAGAGAATGGCTTTAACCTTCTGACCTTCTGAAGTATCTCAGGTGATGACTAGGCGTTTATTTGTCTGTTTCTTGCCCTCTGGAATAAGTTCTATTTGGCCTTATCTTTCTCGTTAGATTTTTTTTTTTTTTGAAGTAGTTGAAAACTATGCCTCTTACATTGCTAAAGTCACATAAGAATCGAAAAGGGCAGTAACCTACACTTTCCTGAATGGTTATATTTTTGGTGCTAAGCTATGTGGCGAGCATTTTTAGTTGCATATAGCTAAAACTAAATATACTTCCGTAGGTTTAA
This sequence comes from Metallyticus violacea, assembly GCA_030762175.1. NCBI lineage: Eukaryota > Metazoa > Arthropoda > Insecta > Mantodea > Metallyticidae > Metallyticus > Metallyticus violacea. Next base: position 107,624,784 of record CM060831.1, read on the forward strand.
CTGCGGCGCTATTGTAAACGTCTAAACTCGTTAACATAGATCGCAAACCTCCTATTTTAGAACTAGTAGCAATTCTGGTGAGTGCAGTGAAACCTTGAAATTGCCATGGGTTAAAAACATTGAACATGTTTAGTTTTAACACTTGCTAATTATTTATCACATAATAAAAGATTGTAATATTTTCTGCATTCCATATAGCACTCAACACTAACTATTGACAGTTAATGATCAACAAGTAATGCAAAAACATACAATTCAACAGTCATAGACTCGTACTTTGCTTTAAAACTGCGTTAAGTTCCGTTAGTTTCTTAAATATTCAAATTAATATTAACTTGTATTTTTTGCCATACAAAATTATTAACGCTAAAATAAAATGGAATCGATAACTTATTATTTCTTGATGTAATGTTGGTTTTATTTAATTGGGTTATTTACTCTTTAACATCTCAGGTCTTCAGTGTCCCATTCAATTCAGAGCGTGAAACGACCGATAAATTTTGCTTAGAGGTCTCTTCCACCAGGCTTAATATTCTTTTAGTACCGTAAATCTATAACATGGGACTTATGCCTTTAATTCCCTTCCAAAGGGAGCCATACTTACGATTTTTACGTCCTAAAAATCCTTCCACTCTGTCCGGAATTGAACCCGCGAATTAAGATCTACGAGGCAATTATGGTTACCACAAAGGCACGTGTAAGATTGGGAGCAACAATAGAAGGTTATAGATGAAGTCTTGTCAAATTAATATCAAAGAGATTTATATATATATTTTCAACAAGATCCGCTGAGATAAATTATTTCGGCTGAGGGTGACATAAAAGTGGCAACAAACCAATGTCAATGTAAACCTTCCACAGCTTTCTCATTTACTGCGATCCATATGAATTAAGCTAGTTCATAAAAAGATTGTTTAATTAACATTTTAGTGTTTGTGTATTTGACTAAATCCCAAAAGAAGAAAACCTTTGAAGCGATAACTGGCGTCTTTAGTGGTATTTCAATTGATCTTTACCTCCTCATGACTTTCCCAATAACAACTTCATCAACGTAGCTCCGCTTAGGAACGGTATAGTGCAGTGGAGCACCGTCATGGTGGAAGTACAAGGAATCAAAACAATTGTAATGCACTGGTCACCCTTTCACTTCAAATAATCTTAAAAACAAATCTGGATCTCTGTATTAACCTCATTCAATATCAGTTTAAAACTAGCCTCCGAACTAATCGTATTCCATTGGTCTGCATATCAGGCACGCAATATCTATTGAATTTTGCAAATGGCATACTATTTTTTGAAGAAGTCTCTTTGAAATGCATGGTTCTATTGGCTATCTGTGTGCTGATACTTTTAAGATTATTCACTACTGCTTACAAGAGCATATGTGCTGCTAGCAATAATAGACCAATCTGATCTTGGACAGTTCATGAACAGATCCGTGTTCTTCAAAACAGTGACGAAGACTGTAAACCGCTTCTTTTTATTAATAACCGCATCATAGATTGGGTGATGTTACATTTCCAAGGCAAAACTCTATTCTTCCATTGTAAAAGTTAGGGTTATCATAGTAAAAATTTTTAATACTCTGGCTAGAAACATACATGCTGGCTGACTAAAATTAAGCTCTGTATCACGTTCAGTCAAACTATGAACAGTTGGACTATACATAGAAGTGGGTTGTAGCTTTAGCGCTAAAACGTTCACTTTCTTAGTTATTTGCACCTTTTGCAGTTTCGTGCAGTATTGAAATATAAAACAAAGGCTGACACTTTTTCAAATAACGTAGTTATTTCTGGGAGACGGCGGGCTAATATTTTTTGTATTCTATCTAAATGTCCCGGATCTGGGTGCTCGTGACTTTATCAGTCTAAAGGTTTTCTTTCCATTACATTCCATATAAGAAATATGATTATGAACTGTAATTGGTGGCACCTGATAACTGGTTCGAACATTCCCGAACCAACACTAATGTAATCGAGGCATCAGTCAACATTAACAAAAGTCTCATTACACATAGCAAACCGTTGTAGAGTCAATATTAACAGAGTAACAAGGACATTCAACTTGTTAAGTCACCCTAATATATCTTTAAAACTTATTTTAAAATGTCAATATGAACAGGTTAAGTCAAATACATTTAAATAGCATGTAAATTGTAAACTTGACATAACTTCGATAAGCTTTGTTAGCTTATTTGTTGTTAATTTTTTAGCAGTTGTAAACAATTTGTCTTATAATTTTAATTGTGACTCAATTTTATTTGATGACGATACGATCACATCTACAATGAGATACCTTCATAACATAAGCCATTTCATCACTTGACGTTTTCATAGGTTTGACGTTAATGGCTTTAAACTTAATGGAAATAAAACACGCCTGTTATTTACATATAGGAGATCCGGGCGCTGAATAAGTATTTAGTTTATGTATGTTGTAAGCCATTATTAAAACCAATACATTTACTACTACTACTACTACTACTACTACTACTACTACTACTACTACTACTACTACTACTACTACTACTACTACTACTACTACTACTACTACTACTACTACTACTACTACTATTACTACTACTACTACTACTACATTAAAACATATGCCTGAAATAAAGCTTTTTGGCAATGTTTTGGAATCACACTTGAACTGGAGAAGTCATCAATAATATCATCAGTTTTTCGCATGATGCTACTATCGACTACTTTATCAATTTAAAGTAATGACAGTTATTGATAAACTTACATTTCTCGGTTTATATGAAAGAAAATTGAAACATATTTATTACCTAGGATCAATCTCACGTTTATTTCATAGGAATAATCATTTCATAGTTACCTCTTATGTAGATCGTCAAAAAGTAAACAATGGCTTAATACTATTTCACGAGATATGTTTAATAGACTTGCATGAGACGCCAATTCCGTAAGCTTAAATTAATATTAAAAACTAGTCCATCCCGCTAATTCTATATTAATGAATGTTTAATATAATAGTTGTTAATATGGTATTTTAAACTACTTTTATTTATTTCTTTTTCTTTATTATTGTTTTACTTGGCTTTTGTCTATAACCACAGGTAACTGTTGTTTAATTGAAAAATAAGTTCATTAATTAACTTGACTCAATGTGTTCATATGTTAAAACATTAAACACATCTTTAATGTATTATTTAATGTGGTTTTAATGAAATTTTATAAATTATAATATATTTAATTCATTATTTTTTCGTTTTTACTGGCATACAAAGAAGTACTTCCATTTTATGTTTCATGATATGTAAAGTATTACGCTTATATATTGGTAGTGCAAACCTTACCTTTAAAATCTGAAGTTATCTTTTTTAAACATTGTCCATTTAATTAAAAAAAAAATTTTCACAAATATTTGTTAAGTTTTCCACAATTTACGATTTAAATCATTATATTTTGCCGACTGTATTCATAAAAGTTAACACAATTTGACTTTTTAAAATAATAAATGACTCAGGTGTATTTAAGACTTATAGAAAATACAAAATTTAAGTTTTTGTTTTCTAATATATTTTACTATTGTTTCAAAAATAAGACATATTCTTTATATTTGATTGAATAAAATTAGGGAAACAAGATTTAACGTTTAAGTGTAGACTAATAATAATAAAAATAATATATTTATTTTACCTGGAAAAACTAAGACCATAAGATCCTTTCTTCATCAGGGACAACGATTTCAATTCAATATAATACAGTAAAATCGTTAGCATTAACAATTAGAACATAGAATTTGCTAAATGTTGCATTCTTCAAATAAAAAACATTGAGCAATTTTCTAAACTTTGTTACTGGCCATTCTTGATATGAGACAGCAGAGAATTCCAGAGACGAGTAGCAACAACTATTTTTTTTTTTTTTTTTGATAGTCTTTAGCGTTGGTTTTAACTACTGAGGCATCACAGGCGATGGACACTGATGATATATGAGATAAAATGATTAACTGGGAATTGGTTTTTTTTTTTTAAGGAAGGAAGGAAGCGTTTTAACTATGTTTAGGGTAACATCCCGGCATTTGCCATTTGGGACTGAGGAAAATATTGACGAACGTCAGTCAGGAAGGACAGTCCTAGTTGGATTCCCGCTCACGAGTTCGCGCCTTAACGACCTCGGCCGCTCGTGTCGTTATCGAACAACTGTGAAGGATGAAAAAAGGCTATAGTACGGCTATAGAGATAATGGTATTTTTATTCGATCAGGTGTTATTGTGATGAGAAGATAAGGAGCGAAAACGGGAGTAGGTTATTATGAAGGTGTATAGAATCGATGCAGAAGAATGAGGGAGTGCAACTTCCTTTAGCATCCAGTCTATGCCAAGCTGTGCTATGATCTGGTTTATGTACGCGAACACAAGTACTGCGAACAAATTGTAGTCTCTGTACAAGATTTGTCGCGATATCAGTTAACAGAGTGTCGCAGTAATCAATTTTTTTTATTTATTTACGGACGCTCTTTACCATCTCAGGTCATCAATGTCCCATTCTAATTAGAACGTGAAACGGCCAACAAATTTTGCTCAGAGGCCTCTTCTTTCAGGTTTGAGATTCTTTTTCGTGCCGAAAATGTATGACAGGGGACCTACTGCTTTACTTCCCTTCCGAAGGAAGCCATACTTAGGATTTTTACGCCCGAAAAAATCCATTGACCTTTGCCGGGCTTGAACGCGCGATCTTGGGTTTAGGAGACAACTGTGTTTGCCATTTTATTTTCAAATTGAATGTAAGAAAATTCTTAAGCCGTTTCAAGGAATGAAATATTGAAACTATTTTTTACAAGTTTCTTTTGTTTGAATTTGATTAATGCAAATAGATTTAAATTTGAATTTATTTAAGATTACTCTCAATATAAACACTGCGATTTTTTTACAAACGATTTTATTGGTACTTTTGTTTCATTAAGTTTCATGGGAATGAGTGCTATTTGATAAATTTTGTTTAACAATCGATTATGTTCCACTATGATTTCTTTCAGTTTTCCCGGATTTATGATAAGGTTCTTTTGTTTAGTTCATATTGATACTGAATCTAGGTCTTTGTTAAGTTCAACTATGGAGTAATGAATAAGTCTGGTCGTGAGTGCGTATACAGCCGTAGGTCGTCTGCATGTATATGGTATCCGCAATATATATGGTAGTGACGTCATGACCCTTGTGGCACCCCACACTCTACTGACAAGACCAAAAACGATCCCCTACTGCAACACACTGTAGTCGGTTGGAGTGAAAGCACTGAATCCAGTTCCCAGATAAATGGAGTAACTCGTGGTTTGAAAGTAGTTTATCTATATTAACTGAGCCAAACGCTTTAGAAAAGCAATTAAGAGTCAGGCGGTCACTTCACTCACATCCATAGCCTCACAGATATCTTCAGAAATACACGATAGATTAAGACCATGGTGGATATCAGAATGTAGATAATATCTAATGTAGACCAGATTTTTTCCAACATTTGTGAAAATGTAGTTCCTTAATTTTCCTCGTAGTTGTCGTAAAATTGTCTGGTATCAATAGTTTACCAAACGCAAGGGACATTCTAAATGAATAAAATAGAAGAGCATACTAAAATTTTCGAGGTTTCATTTGCGTGCTTATACTTCCGCCAATTACGAAACAAATTGGTTCCATTTTGAGGAACGTAGCTAAAAAGTGAGAAAAAAGAAACAGGGCAAAGTGCTAGAAGGAGGAGAGGTACTTGAGCTAGGCTAAGGATAACATAAAACATATTGCTGTAGCAATAGCTGTGTGTATGTTGGTTTTAGTATTCACCACGCGCCTGCGCTCAAACTTTCTTTGCTCGCTAGTCAAGTTTGCTCAGAAAACTTCTCGGGTTCATCAGTCTATGAACTCAAGCAGAGTGAAACAACCTGTTATTCTCTGAAGCACTTTTTCCGAGCGTGGCAATGGAATGGAAAGAAAACGTGATAAGATAATTATAACTTTACTATGCTCCTATTTATTTTGCTTCTTCTTCTGCACTGTTGACCTACTTTGCTGTTTATTACCATAGTTCATTAAGAGTTATTTGTTAGATTTTAATTGTTTTATTAATTAAGGAAGCGATTAATCTTAAGAAAAACGGACGAATTACAATTATGATTGAAAAATATGTCGTGTATGATTTTGGAAAGGATCTAATGCTAAATAACATTTGGTAAAACCCCAAGTTCTCAATTTAAACACTATATTGATATAAGTCCATGTTTTATTATTACAATTGCTATCTTTTTATTTCACATTTATGTTGAAAAAATAACTCCTAAGTTCATAGGTTTTTTATCAATATTAGTTACTAATTATAATCGATTTTAATCATATGATCTCTATACATTGTTATATACATCGAATATTTCATTAGTTTTAAACAACACATGTAACAATGTCAACATATTCTTCAGATTAGCAACTCTAGATTTCATTGACAATCATAAGATTCTGTTATACCATAAATAGTAGTGGTGGAATTATTCGATCACCTCATTTAACAATTGTGATAATATATTTATGGTCCACAGAATTTAAATCCATAAGTCATTTGTAGTTATTATTTATATTTATTATATTTAAATGTGCCTTGTTTTTGATGAAATAAAACCTAAATATTTGTTTCTGTTAATTCAACCAATGCAAGTGCATAACAATTGCTACTTAAGAGTATTTTTGTCTTTATTATTTTCCTAATGGAAAGTTTTATTAACTAGTTTTCAGCTATATACACAGAACTTTTATTTGAAATCATGCCAATCTGAATAACCACTTATTTTACATAAATTAAATTTAAACAAAACATGTAGTTGCTTCATGTCATGGGTAAAGTAATTTAAAATGTAATAACCTGTATTTGACACCCTCTTGTTAATGCCAAGGCAAAATTTAACTTTGGAAGTATACTGGAAGAAAAACTGTCAGGATATAGCGAAGGAAAGCTAACTTACTGGAGAGGAAGAAGAATTTACAATTTCTAACATAAGAAAAGTATACTTTACTAAACAATAATAATAAATATTTTAATGCCTTTTTAGTCACTAAAGGCTTTTGGTCTACCGTAGGATCGCTGTGTCCTCAAATAGATGTAAAATAAATTTCAATTAAAAATGATTTATCATTTTAAGTAGTTACACAAAATTTGAAATATTAAATTTGAAACTTATAAGCTCTGGATTTTAAAACGTTAACAATTGCCACATGAACCATTTAATAATTGCTATTCACTTGCTATTAATTACTATGGCACAAACTTATAAAATACCCTGCTTTAGCAATGGCTTTAAGCGCTGTTCCTTCAATATCTTGGCTTACAAAAGCCATTCCTTTCTGAACAAAAATGGAAATAAAGTAAGCCTATACAATACAATTAAAATTTTTACCATAATATGTTTCAAAACCACATTCTACCTGGGCCACTGGGTGTTATAAATGAAGAAGGTCTCTGGCTTAGAAGAGAGAATGAAAATCTGAAATGTGTATACAATTCACACCATTTCCTTTGTTTTGCCAGGGAAATGAAATCACCACGCCTACAACACCAGTTTTGAATATTCAATGAGCTTGAACCATTGGCAAACAAGACCTACTTGGTATACAATGCTGACATGGCCAGGCGAGGAAGGAAGGAAAAGGAGAGGGAGAGGCTTATGTATCGATGTAACAAGGGAATGTGTCCAAGAACTGCACTCAATTTAGATATTGGGGGAGAAGTTTAAAACGTTTTTCGGTTTCACCATATCACCCCATCAACGCCTATTTTGAAATTTCAAATTATATTTTCTTAAAGAGAGTTAAATTTTTATCGCTTCTTTCTTCTTCCTAACAACTTGAGCTGTTGTTATTACTGTGGGAACTTGACGGAATAAAACAGCAAAAACTATTCAGCATTTAATTAAAAGTTCTGTTTAGATAACACATCGTTTCAAAAGGGTGTGTGCCGTATAAAAAGGAGCAAAAATAAGTTTCGAAATAAGCTTTATTACGGTAATATTAATCATTGTAATTCTGCGCAAAAATTGCGCTTTTAATCTGAAAGTGTCTGCTAGTAAAAATATGAAATACAAGACGTAATAACAATTGCAACATTTTAAAGTTTAAATTTCACAACATAGGGTTACAATCTGAAATTTCAATATGGGGGTTTTCTGGGGGTCAGAGAGTGAAATCTAAAACGTACTCAACATTTGTTCTAAACTTCCCCTGACTAACTAAATTGACATTTTTTTTTGTTTTGATTAAATTAATTTTGAATAAACAGTTATTCAGACTGGCAAGCTTAGAAATGAAATCCCTGAATATATTTGAACACTATGTAGTATGAAAACCGAATGAAATTTAATATCTCCAAATATGTTTCTGCCCACTATGAACAAATTTCATCAAGTCCTCGAAATACGAAATAATGAGGTTGAAGAAGAAGCTTTCCAACATTATGACCATAGATAAACTGTCTGGCATTAAAGCCAGAGATGTTCATTCATGAAATATTGGCACAAACGTAGTCTGGGAAAAGAAATTCAAATCACGGGACTTCAACTAGAAAGCTCAAGTCAACAATTCTTTAGGACGCTAGTACCTGAAATATTTCCTTTCCGTCATTACAGGATTCTCCCCGTCAGGCGAGAGAGTAGTAGATTAGAGGTTAGAATTCATAGTAGACAAGGCTATCCATCTGGTATCCATCGATGTAGCTAGATCAAAAAATCTCAAGGTACTCGTGGACTAAGGCATTCATCTTAAATACTAAAAACGCTTCAGGCAACAAACTGATCCAACTGGGATTCAAAACCGGACGCCTTGGACGGAAAGCAAGATTAACGCCAATAGACGACTGCACCAAACTTGATGTCTTAGGTAGTAACACTTGAGATTCGCATTCGGGTTCAGATTGCATTGGGCCGGCTATCCTGACCTTCGTTTTTCGTGGTTTCCCTTGGTCCTTTAGGGAATACTGGCATGAATCGTCACTTTGCATGATTTTTCCGGTCTTCCATTTCATTCCTTTGGTTCTGTTACTGGGTGGAACGTGCCTGAGCGAGATGGGCTGGCACGACGTGATGGTGGTTTGCACTTTGGAAAGGTTTTTGCACGACGTTTACGTCGGGTATAAAAGCGTACCTTTTGAAAGGCTCAAACTCCTTGAAAAGGACTTCGCTGGTCGGGATATCTGGAGACATATTAGAGACCCCGTAAGCCTACTCGCAGTTACCGCTCATGGTTGCTGGTCTTCTTCACATTCCTTTCTCCCGGAGATTCCCCATTGAAGACGTAGGTACACACGCCCTGCTATGAGCAAGGCTGAAGTACCAAAGTATCCTCCTTTGCCCCGCCAACTCAGTTCAATCACCAGACGACGGCGGAGATCGAGTTTTAATAAATAGGAAAATAATCTCAGAATGTTACATTTTGACTCTCTGAGGATTAAAATAACTCTTGAGGAGAATTCGTAGAGGAAGAATTCCTGCAACATACAGCACAATTAAAAAGACTAAATCTCGGCACGCTGCGGCTACGATTTCTTTCTATTCCTGAAACTGAAAGAACTTTCATTAATATTACTATGTATCCATTAAGAAAACTCAACTTGCTAATAAATGCTGTTTGTTGAAACAAATTATCGGCTCTTACGTGATGGCTTCGCGAAAACGATCTGGTGTTATGTTGAGCACTCAAAGAACGCAATAAGGAATTTTTTTCATTTATTAACTCACTTTTAAGCAATTAGGGCTATCCTTGGGGGCACTATTTTACATTCGGTTCTCCTATTTATTATTTATTTATGTTATTTATTTGTTCTCTTTTTCAGGAGGCTACTTCTGATATACAACCGCCTCCGCTGTAGTGTTTGCGAATAAGAATTCGGAGGCCCTGCACTCAATTCCCGGTCTGGTGAAACTATCCAGGAAAGGTTTTTCGGAGATTTTCCATATTCCGAAAAGGTGAATGCCAGATAACATTTAGACATCAAGAACTCCGAGCAAATTTTCGCCATCATTAATCGATTTCACGTATCCCATAGGTTTAAGGCCTCTTCTAGCCACCATAACTGTATTACTTTCATCATAATCTCCAATGGGAAAAGTAGCTGCGCCGGGCCTCATAAGTGCACTACAATACCACCATATTAGGAAGAATGTCACAGGTGAATGAAAACTATGTCCTGGTATTAGACCAAAATAAATCATTTCGGATATGCAATCACTATGCAGAAAAAGATATATTTCATTGTATCTTTTCTGTTATAGGACCGAAAGTGCAAGGCGAGGTACGCTGGTTCTGTGTGTGTTTGGTGTGACGAGGGCTTGCGCTTAGAAAGGTTTCTTCCTTGGCTTCTGGTACGGCAGTAGCATTTCTGAAGGATTCGAACTCTGGAGGCATCGGGGTCCTCACCGCACCTAGATCTTGGCCGATCGGTGTCTGCGCATCTCGTCCAATTTTTCGGAAGTGCCCATATGAGGAGCAAGCGCAAACGACCAGCCTTGAGAATGGCTGAAGTACCAAAATGTCTTCATCGTCCCTAAAAACCAACCCAATCTAATCCAATACAGAATATATGAAGAAAATCCAATGAAATGTACGTTCTATAATTGTTCTATAATAGAATTCTCCTTGCAGCAGCTAATTTGCGAAAGTTAATGTTCATATTCGCTGAAACAAAATAAGATTTTTTTTTCTCTCTCTCTCTCTCATCGTCTATAAAAACGTGTACTGGAAATATTCACAATTGACGTGTCGTTCACCGAAGGTTCCAGGTACTTGCTATGCGTTTAAATGTCTATCGAAGCATGAAGAATGAAAGTTGATTTACGGCTATAATTGTTCGTAAAGCATGCGCCGTTTCTTGTCCCCTAATCTTCGGTTTAACCTATTAAAATGACAGTGTTAATGCAATTTTTATAAGTACATACACACATACATATAATTATATGCAAATGATATTAGAATAATTAAGACAGTTCCTACGTAGAACAACATTTTTCATGTAGTGCCTTTAATTTACCCACATTCCGCCTTTAATTTCTTCTTTTCAGTTTTGTGATAAATTTCTATACATATTGTGTATATGTTCCCATTTAGTTTGAATTTCCGTAATAACGAAGGTGCCAAAAATGTATACACACTTTCACAGTAGATATCTCTTTAATATATTTCAAAGTTGGAATGAAAAATAACAGTAATGCATAGTATGATGTTTTGTAAACAGATGTGACTTACATACATTATGATAGCTTCACTACGTGACAGGTACATCAACAATGAACAAATGAAGCCAAGCTTAGCGTATAATGTTCTGTGAACAGATGTAACTCACATTACGTTATGCTAGCGTTGCTACCACAAAATGGAGCCAAGATTATCGTTTGAACAGCGGAAAGCAATTTTTAAGTGGTATTGGAAAACCGAGTATGTTATTGAAGTTCTGACGTGTGTACAGAACGGAGCCGCACACGCGAGTAACAATTGCACGCACTCGAGACAAATTTGAGACTCATAGTACCGTATGCGATGTTCACAAGGGCAGATCTGGGAGACCTCCTACAGCAACAAGCCCCGCGTCCTTGGCACTATAGGACGAAAAGGTCCGATTGAGTTTCCACCACGTTCTCCGGATCTAACTCCGTTGAACTTCTAACTCTTAAGGATTCAGTACACGGTAGAAAACCAGCTACACTGGCAGCACTTCGGGAAGAAATTGAAACGGCATATGCTGCAATTGCTGAGAACACTTTCGCAAACGTTACTCAATCAGTAGTGCAATGTACTCAGAAGTGTATCGATATTTTGAGCAACTGTTGTAACTGTAAAAGTCCAATATGATTAGTGCTCATCATTTTTTGTTTGGATGAATTCAGTTTTTGTTATGTTAACACAGTTTTTTCTTTGCTTGAAGAGTGCGTACATTTTTGGCCACCTCTGTATATCATGCTTTATTTATACGTTTGATAGATTTTTCACTTAACCATTTAAACTTAAGGTGACATGTTTTAATAAAGTTTAATTTTGCTATTGTTATTAATATACATCTTATTGTCTTTTTTGCATATCAAGATTAAATATTATCTTGGCATTTGTTTAACCAACGTGTCTGAAGGCTAAGCATATGCATAATTTTAATTTGAGCTTGTTGTGTTAGAAATAATTTATTCTTTTGTATTTCATTTAATATTTTTAAATATTTTCTATTCAACTCATACTAGATATTTATAGATGTAGAACAAAACAATAGGCAAAGTATCATATTTATAGAAAATATTAGCGTAACATATAAGTTATAGTACTAAGATTATGAAAGCACTCACTATATAAAAGCAAAATTCCCTTTGTTATAAACTAAAGTCTGTTCAAAATGAGTACGAGTATCATTACCACTCTGAGTGCCAAGACTGTAGTAACTTCTATTTCCGCGATTGCAATGTGGCATTACGCTACATTTTTCATGTTTTTATCGGGGTTGATCCATTTCTCCGGTTTCTTCCACCAACAATCTTCATTGCCGTACACTTTTTTCTTAATTTCTTTTACAATATCATTTAGTTGGTTGTCACAGTGGCAGTCATTAAGTCATCTGTAAAAACTTATCCATGTGTGTTACCTTGAACTTAAAGATAATAGACCATTGCTCTGGACTCATCAGGTATGAAAATGGGTATGAGAAATTTATTAAACTAACTTGAGGCTGGTAACACGATCCATTTAGTGGTAAGCAGTATGAATTATGGTGATGAAGTTAAGGGCATATGGGTTCTAGTCATCCCTCTTGAGAAACAGACAATGAGCCTCATGAAACAGAACATTAATGACAGATTCTTTCAATTACTACAGTGCAATTACAATATCAAAGGAACGTGGTCATGCCCACAAGCATGCACTTAGAAAATAGTATACACAAATGTTGGTTAGTAACCAAAGTCGACTTGAATAGAGGTACATATTGTGTAGCAGAATAATCATAATGCCATTATACCTTACGAAAGTATGATTGATCAACTGATTAATGAACCCCTTGAATTATTATTGAAAATGTAATTTTGCCATAAATTACATTCACGTTTCCAAAAAAAAGTAAACATTTTAATTGTTTTTACTTAATATCTAGTTTGTATGAGCTGTACATTACATTTGATTATTGTCCAAGAATATTATGCCTCAGGTTATACCTTATACCTATGATTTCATGGTGGAATAGAGTATAGAGTCCGTTGGTCCCAAATCAGAAGACCTTTGCCTTTAGTCAGGAAAAGTGTAAGAAATAAATAAGCTAAAATTTATTAAAGCCGAGTATTTATCCTGGATTTAGCTTGGAAGCAAGCTACAGTAGTATTTTAAGACTTTAATACGTCACCGTTTATTTATCTGCAGTATATTGTCTCTTACTGCGAAACATGAACCACAATCATACACACTACGTCTGTGAAACAATTATTGAGTCATTACACACGGATCATGCCACCAAGTAACGCAAGCGTTATTAGAACAGTCAAGTTTAAAATCTACTTTCGTTTCTTCATGCATCATTGACCATGCTAATGCGTACTTATGTCCCTATACGGCGCCTTTGCGAAATAGTTTCTAGGAATCCGTGTGTGGTAGTCCCGCTATTATTTTTCCCTTCTTTTCAAATCAATTTCCTTTTAAACGCTCTGCACATTTTCTGAGTGTTGAAAGGAACTAAAGTTTAATTAAAGTACAGCGGTCAGAACTACTTTTCTTATTGTTTAAACCTGAATGTCTTCAACTTCAAGTGTGAAATATTTAGCACATTTGTATAATAATCTAAACAAAAAAGTTCTTTACCCTTTGGTATTAGGACTTTAGATTCCTGGGACTTAAAGGTCATTATCTGGGCCATTGCCTATGGGAGAGCTAATTATCTCTCGACATCATATAGATACAGTGAGGAATTCCCTGAATGAGTGGTTCGTCCAATGTCAGGGCTACTCGAATATAGTACAAACACAGATTGATGTAGACACACAAAGATATATACAACAAAGGTAAAATGGAATGTAATTAGTTGGCAAAGAAATGTTAATTCGCCCTTAGTCAGTGGACTGAAGAAAAAATGAAAACTCTCAATCAGGATTGCCGATGGGGGGATTTGAACCTTGACTCTTTTGAATACAAGCCCTAAACTTTTGCTCCTGAGCCAACCAGTTCGGTCACTTTCTAGTTCAAGTTAATATATTTTGTCTGTACATTTGTCAGTAAATTAAGTTAAATAATTGCTATTATTTAACATCACGATTACTCTCTGTAAAATATCCCTATGTAGTTTTCTTGTTTCTGTTTTATGCTTTGAGTCCATATAGCAATTCATTAAGTAGGCAACCGACGCTCAACGCTGTCACTCTCAGGGAGCACCTGCAATTGACGCATAAAGGACCTTCATTCGTGATGCCGTAACAAATGATTTAATACAATTACAGATATATACGGGATGGAAGGAAACCTATTATATTCCTTCCCAGATATTATTTCTTTTAATTATGATAAAGTATTTGTAATGTTTCCTTCTAGAACATTAGTTTGTTAGTTTGAAGCAGGTTTTTACTGGGGTGTTTGGACGATGTCGTCCCAAGTTATATGTGCTCGATTTGAAGCGGTTTTTATATACTGGGGTTGATGATGTCGTTGGACCGAAGGTTTGCTTCATACCTTGGGTCGTTCAGGGGCCAGAAGTCGCCTTTCGTTATTTTATTGGTCTCGGGAGGAAGGAGAAGGAGATGGGAGGTTTAAATCACACAATCCTGTTTTATTTTAAACACATTGAATTGTTTAATCACACTACACTAGTTGTTGGCCACACGTTTCGTTATCTCTATGACTTTGATGACGCGTAATAAAATGCTGCATCTGTGTGCCTTTCGTCTACTGCCCCTGTATTATGTTGTTGATCATCAGAGAACGAACGGAATGTATGTGTGACTGAGCGAATGTATGACTGAGGAACATATATGTGAGTGAACGTAAGACTGGAAAATTGTATATGTGAATCAACCGAATGTAATACTGAGAAGCGTCGTAATGCCTTAACTTCCTGATCTGAACAGCGGATGC
Organism: Metallyticus violacea; assembly: GCA_030762175.1. NCBI lineage: Eukaryota > Metazoa > Arthropoda > Insecta > Mantodea > Metallyticidae > Metallyticus > Metallyticus violacea. Next base: position 107,639,859 of record CM060831.1, read on the forward strand.
CATCTGGTAAAAACTGTCTGGTAGAAAAACGTACTTTGCTAGATTTTCTTCTCCTTATATATGAATTATATATCCACGTGGTTTCAAAGCGTTAAGTGGGGTTTACAACACAGCGCCCACGGCTTTCCATGGAATATTTCAATATTATTGGTCAGCTTTTTGAATTCCCAAATGCACTTATTTTAAATTCATCGACTCTTTGACGACTTATTGGAGAGTACCTCATCATATGATATAACGATTTTATTGCTGACACCTGTTCCCCCTTCTACGTTCAACGAATTTTGAAACATCTTCAACAAGTAAGATACAAAAGGATCTATAGTTCGCCACTTGCATGCACTTAGCTTTGTTATAGTGGAGAGACGCGACCCATCGCTCTAGCAATTACCAGCAGAAGAAACACAAAAGATGAAAAAAGGCAACCTTTTTCCAATTGTCATACAGTCAAATATCCAGGTAGCCATGAACACATTTTCCTAATATGAAATGTCCCAATGTGCTACTATACGACATATATCACAATTGTTACTATTGACATTATCTAAAAGCATTTACTCTTGAGTGTGCGTGGGTGTGAGGATCTGTCTCACTATATACTTAGAAATTGTTACTTTGATAAGCTGTTTACCACCGTATTTTAGTATTAGATCAAATGTACAGAGCCTGATCATTGCCTAAAAGAAATTTGTAAAATTCATTCATGAGCTCGAAAAGGTAAGTGTTTGAACTGGCAACATTATAGCCAAAAATACTTGATCAAAATAATGTACATTTTAGGGAAAATTGGAATATAATCGCTGTTAATTATTTTAAGTGTAATTAGTGAATAGTAATCGAAAGTAAACAAAGTACAAGAGCATATTTCTGTTTTCACTTATTTTAAATGTTATTATTAATATAAGGTTTTGTAATTGGTGTAGTTTGCAAGAAACATCTGTAAATTAAATTTATAAAACAATAAATTATTCAATTTAAAATATTGGTAAACTTTGAGAAAATGGTTGATCATACATTTTATTTTATGGGTACTTTCAGTCGAATAACAAGACAATTTTTAAAAAAGTGTAAATAAAAAATTGCAAAAGTAAGTCTCATAAGTTGCAACAGGTTGCATTTTATTTTATTTTCTTAAAAATTATTTCGTCGTAATATGAAAATAATTTTAAACAAAATCTCGAAACGAAGTGGTTTGTAACCTGTGTGAATTAATGTGTTAGGTTTCCTTCTATCCTGTATATTATATAATATATTATTGTTATATAAGTGTATATAACAATATTCTAACTGAGGAATTCAAAATGAATGTTCATAACGTAATAGCATATTTCTCTCAAAAGGAGCAGCGATCTATCTTGAAATATGTCAACAAATGCCCCAATAAGTACGCGCTGATAATTGAATATTTTGCTTATTTTTGATAAACGGCAGCTCCTCTTTGGAGACTCTTGGTTTTGTTGCAAGAGGTTTATATTTACTTGCCTTTCTTATTTATATTGTTTTGCTGTTTTTGTAATAACTCGATTGTTGCAAAGTATAGCGCCTGTAGTTTTGTTTCTCTAGTACTTTCTGGCTTATTATCTATAACATTGTTTACTACATAATTAATGAGATAAATAATTCTTATAGTATATTTAATGTCACTTTGTGTGTTATAATTACGAGTATACTCCAGCTACTTTATTTAGCTGGACTAGCAGCAAGTTACTGCGCAATTTCTTGCTTAAGGCTGTTATTTGGAATACTGATCATGCAAGTGAAAGTTTCAGGAAGGAAGCGTGCTTCTATTTGCAATGAAAACATCGATTCTTTATACGTCTCTTGTTTAATTTATTAAAGTAGAGCTGTTTTCATTGACTTGTAGTTTATTATTATTGTACTTTATTAATATATGCTAATTTTTGTAATGTTATATAGTTATCCCTGACAAAAATATACAAAAGAGGGAAGTTCAAAGTGGATTTTAAATGTTTTTCTGCACGGATAAAAATGCTGTAACTTTATTACAATGAATGTATTTTGGTCCAAAGGGTTCAATGGCTCATTGTTTTCTAAAGGTACCTAGTATTTACTTTTCGAAGTTAACAAAAATAAATCAAAAAGTCTCATCTACATTCAGATCCTAAAGCACCGAATCAGAAACAAAGCACGGTCGCGGTTCATTGTTGATTCCTACTGCCATTGTTACCAGCGTGAGCTTTTAATATGTTTTCTAACCCAATTTATTATAGATATTTGACAAGTCATTTTGAAAAATGAATATATTAAGATAGATTTATTATTATGATTTTTAATTATGCTAAGATATATACGTGATTTAAATCAGTTTAGGTTTAGTTTAAATTAGAATATTCTGTTAAATTGATTGAAATATATTCCTTAACACTTAATGATAGCAATATGTGTTTTAAGAAGAATGCTTTATAGTTTCTCGTAATAATACAGATTGAAGATACAGTTCTTTTCTATAGCTTTGCTAGTTTTTTAACAGAAAATGTTAATTATTTTCCTTGAATCATCATTGCAGACTCGAGAAAGCTTCGGGTTTATGGAGTTTTCTTATTAGTTCCGTTTCGGTAAATACAGCTAACATTTTTTAGATTTGCGGTTTTGATAGTATGGGCACTCTCACTTTTACTTAATTTAATTGATATTGAGAGAGAAGGATAAAAATAGCTTTGTAGACAGGATAAAAGTTTTTCATGGATGTTACAGTATAATCTTATGATTGCTCAATGTTTACTATAGATTGGGAAAGTATTTTCCACTCTCAATTTATTTTCTTCTACAGCCATCAGTACACTAATCTGTTATTTTTCAACGTTTTAATATATTTAATTTTAATCTGTTAAAACATAATAATCTCATCAAAATAGTTTTACAATAGGATCTTCAAAGGAGCCGTACTGATATCTTAATAATTTTATATCTATTCATATAAATATATATTTCCCCATATTGCATTTCTCACATCTATTTGTCTAAAAATTTAATAAAACATATGAAAAAGTCTCCTTTAATACTTTTGTGCTTAAATTTAATTCATAATGAACAATAATCTCAATTTATAGCTAGGATTCTTCACTTAAATATTCTTTTGCATTACTTTCTTCTTGGCAATCATTTTTATACCACCTTCATAATTCCTCTCATGAATTTATAAATATTAATTTTACCTTGTTTATTCTGAGTGTCAACTTGCCATAAACCTCCAAACTAGCTCTTTATGTTTTAAAAAGTAGCCTATCATAACAAAAAGAATGTTAATAAAAATATTACTAAGCTGCAAATTACTAGTGGGATAATTTTATAAACAATTGCACTAACAAACAGAAAAGAATAATACAATTTCATTCTTTTTTAAATAATTGGAAGAGCTAATAGAATAGGATTCTGCCAAAGGGATGGTTTCCATGTGAATTATAGAAAAGAAATGAATGACCATAACGACATAAGACAAAACTGAAAATAAAAACTGCGAGAACGATTTTTAAAAAATTACATTTTTAGATTTTAGAATTTAAACAAAGATATCATGATATAAATTTACAGTTAATTGTTTAATTGATTACAGAAAGGTTTCGACGTATCAAGGTATCAAAAAGGCAACTGTATTTTCTTAACTGAAAAATATTAGGAAAAGCAAAATGACAAAGAAAAATGTCTGCATTTTAATCCTTCTTTAAAAGTCATCCCCTAAAAATATTATCAAATTGCTCTTCAATTATAGGTTATCAATAATGACGATTGAGCATTTTAAAACTTTAAACCTTTGCCCAATATTCAGTTTTTACTCTGCATGCAGAACTGCCTTAGTTTTCCCTTAGAACATTAGCTTTTTTTGTAAATTGGAAAAAATTTATAAAAATGCAGATTTTAATGCTCGTTTATTTTTTAAAAATAATAAATCAAGAGAAACACAATGTAAAAATAATAGTATATAAGTTTTGCCTTAATCAAATGCATCGTAGATTGAATTTATGCCTTTTTGCTAACTTGTATATCCACTAAATTCCCTCGTTAGCATCCGATAGCAATTTGCTCTTGTATTCGTATTCTATTTGCTTTGATATCTCACATTTCCTTCTGATGTAATCATCACATGTTCTTTTATTAAACCATCTAAATTTTCAAAAGCATATTCTAAATGTGAATAATTCTGAAGCCATTTCAGTGCAGTTTCTCGGCGTCATTCTTTGCTTTATCAAATGCATTGCCTATCGCTAGCGACTGATTCTGAGATCCCACGAAAATCCCAGACAATATTTTCGTGAATTCTGACATGATGGTATTTACACAAACATCTGAAACACTTGCTTTATAAAGAAATGTCTTATGAATTTATTTATTAAGTCTAATAATATCGGCAAAGAAGGCAATATGACTTTTGGTCAATTAGAGAATAAAGCATAAAGTTTTGATCCTAAAATATAAACCCCTGATAGAACACATTTTTCCCCTCCACGGCTGTTTCGTTCGAAAATAAAACAAGGCATTTTTATATATTCAGGTTGTTTATGTAATGGTAAACTTATGACTTCAAAATCTCCAGCAAATTTTTATCCAACATTAATTTTAAATTGCATATGTCTCTTTTTCGTCAACAGAACATGCTATTGTAATAGATGGGTTTTCTGAATTATGTATATACTTAGAGAGGTGTTAGTCCATGCTAAGTTAATGAACAGTTGTTTGAACGCGCATATAGGTATTTAGTAACTTTTTCAGTTTATTTGTTTCATATTTTGAATGTCTTATATTTTAAGTTCCTCCAAAATTACATAATATGTAGTAGTAGTAGTAGTAGTAGTAGTAGTAGTAGTAGTAGTAGTAGTAGTAGTAATAGAAGTAGTAGTAGTAATAGTAGTAGTAGCAGTAATAGTGGTAGTAGTAGTAATAGTAATAGTAGCAGTAATAGTGGTAGTAGTAATAGTAGTAGTAGTGGTAGTAGTAGCAGTAGTAGTAACATTAGTGATAGTAGTAGTAGTAGTAATAATAGTAGTAGTAATAGTAGTAGTAGCAGTAGTGATAGTAGTAATAGTAGTAGTAGTAGTAGTAGTAGTAGCAGTAGTAGTAGTAGTAGTAATAGTAGTAGTAATAGTAGTAGTAGCAGCAGTAGTAATAGTAGTAGTAATAGTAGTAGTAGTAGTAGTAATAGTAGTAGTAGTAATAGTAGTAGTAGTAATAGTAGTAGTAGCAGTAGTGATAGTAGTAATAGTAGTAGTAGTAGCAGTAGTAGTAGTAGTAGTAGTAATAGTAGTAGTAATAGTAGTAGTAGCAGCAGTAGTAATAGTAGTAGTAATAGTAATAGTAGTAGTAGTAGTAATAGTAGTAGTAGCAGTAGTAGTAATAGTAGTAGTAATAGTAGTAGTAGTAGTAGTAATAGTAGTAGTAATAGTAGTAGTAGCAGCAGTAGTGATAGTAGTAATAGTAGTAGTAGCAGTAGTAGTAGTAGTAGTAGTAGTAATAGTAGTAGTAATAGTAGTAGTAGTAATAGTAGTAGTAGTAATAGTAGTAGTAGTAATAGTAGTAGCAGTAGTAATAGTAGTAGTAGTAATAGTAAGTAGTAGTAGTAATAGTAGTAGTAGTAATAGTAGTAGTAGTAGTAATAGTAGTAGTAGTAATAGTAGTAGCAGTAGTAATAGTAGTAGTAGTAATAGTAAGTAGTAGTAGTAATAGTAGTAGTAGTAATAGTAGTAGTAATAGTAATAGTAGTAGTAGTAATAGTAGTAGCAGTAGTAATAGTAGTAGTAGTAGTAGTAGTGGTAGTAGTAGTAGTAATAGTAGTAGCAGCAGTAGTAGTAGTAGTAGTAATGGCTTTATTTACAAATATATTTGTTACAAATCTAACTCATCCCTTCGCGCGGGTTCTGGGACCTATGTGCTTTCCCAATATACTAGGAAATACATTAAATTGCAAATTTCAATATTAAAAAAAAAACATATCTATAATAATGAAATGAATAAATGGAACAATAATAAAATTGTTTTAAACACATTAATAAAATGATCATAGAAGAAAAGAGTTAATATATATTTGACTCAAGTTCTCTACCCCCCCCCCCTCCGAATTATCTGTATCTTGCAATCTGAACTGTGTCTCTTTGTTTAAAAATTTACCTACCTCCTCCTCCTTTCTTATCTGCCCTCCCCCTTTAACAAACGGCTTGTAGATATCGTTTTCTCCGTTCTTCCGTCCCCTTGCAGTACTCCAGACACAGTTGATTTTTTGATTTGGTCTAGTGGTTAGCGTTGTTGACTGCGGGCCGGCAGGTTCGGGTTCGATCCTCGGTACCTGCTTTCTAATTTTTTTAAGTTAGGGAGAGCTGAAACGTGGTCCACCCAGCCTCGTAAGGACAATTGGGAAGCTGCCTGATGGAGAGGTGGTTTATCTTCATCTAGTAAACCGCAATAAAGCGATCTGCGGAATGCGGTATACTGAATCACATACCCTTCTGCAATACTGCTCTCTACCAATGATATCCTGTGATGGAGGTAGAGGACGCAGCGGTCGTTACGGTAAACTAAAGCCCATATGGGCTGCGAAAGGCTATAATAAGAATTATAGATTTAATCTGCAAAATTGTTATGTATTGGGGTAAAAATAAAATTTAATAAATGATAAAATTTGGGAATACATGTCCCGATTTAGATAACAAGGTGCGGAGCGGAATATCGCAAATTTTAATTCATATTGTTTTATTTTAGTACACCAGAATGATGCCAAAATTCTTTCTCGGCACATATATGACAGATTTCGTACACTCTCTGTCTGTTACTTTAGCCAATTGCGCGCTCCTAACTTAAACCGAACGAGCCCCTGATTGCAGAGGTTGGCTCTTATTTGGATGTAACGCAATATCTCCCATTCGATTTTCAGCTCCGATTGAATCTCCAGCAAAACGTTTTCTGCACACTGAGAAACAAACAGCTGCCTATTAATGTCCCTCAAGCGTTTCTTAATTTTCCTCCAAATCCCCTTTCTGTTTCCCCAGTCTGTGATCCAAATGTTTCCATTCCTATATTTCCCATGCCCCTTCTTAAATTTGAAACCCAGGTCTAATTTCCCCCATTCTCAGCTGATACTGGTATCTCCGTGAACAATTCGTAGCCAAATACTTCATTGCTCGGATCCTGCATCCTATTATCTCGCTATAGGCACCAAATTGCCTAAGGATTCCCTTATTTGCTGTACTCCTCCTCATTCTTAAAATACCTTTTAGAAAACCCGTCTTCACTCATCCAATTTCTCGGTTTGCTCCCAACTCCAATTTTCGACCCCAAAAGTATTGTAGATCGTAGTACTACTCTATATACTGTCTCTCTAACAGTCATTTTGGCACATTGTGTTTCGTATACGGAGAGTTTTCACATTTACTTTAAGTTTCGCCCCAACGCCTATTTATAACAATAACATTCTTTAACTGTTCATTCTAAAAAAAGGGGGGGGGAAATGGGCTTTTCTAAATTCAGCATAAGAAATTTTAAAAAACACCATAAATTTGAATCATTAAAACTCTTACATACCAGTGAAATGTTTCTGCATAACCAGTACACCTACTACAAATTACATGCTCTTGAAATGTCTGTCTATCCTCAAGGTTTCGCTAATGTTTGCGTAATATCACTCCACTGAGCCACGTGCGTTTTGGATATGTAATATGTCTACGTGCAACTTCACTGCGATAAATCTTTGTCCCAGATGGGTATCCATGCGATTCTTACGTTCCTTACCTCTCGTATTATGTTGCAACAACCGGCTGTAGTTAGCTAAATACAAAAATGCGCGGCGCGGGAAGTTCACTGTTTATTCTCGTCTACCGCGAGATACGATCTGGAGGTGTGGTTTTTTATTTACTGCTGTACCAAGCCCGCCTTGAAATGTTCTGTGGTCAGCCTGCAATGTCAAGAAATCCGCCTCTATAGCGTGGTAGTGCAGCCATTAAGTCTCGTTTCCGCTTCTGGGATCCAAGAGTCGTATTAGTAACTCGTTCGATTGGAATCAGTGCAGAAAGCTTCCTTGTAATTCTCCCTGGGTAAATCTGGGCGAAGGGCACTCAGAGTGATTCTGAGATTCTGTATGAGATGCTAATAACTCTATAGGTATCTCTGAACTACAAGATCGGTAATGTTTTGTGGAAAACATTTTCTTACTTGTATGAGCGAAATGTTGTTTCTTCTAGATTATGTTTGTCATGTGACCAAATGCTCACAGAATTTCTCAAAGAAGGAGCCCTTACATATTCATACAGAAGTTCAAATCATATGCTTTGCAAAGTGTTCTCTCTCTTTCTGTTTGAATAAATTGCCCCAATGGTAATAATGCTTCTGAATTATATCCTACGGACATCTTAAGGCTGCTGTTGACTTCACGTTGGAATTATCATTTCAAACAGAATTGTTTGATATTCTGTTTCCTTCTACTGTAAAACTCCCTCAAATTATTATTATTATTATTATTATTATTATTATTATTATTATTATTTTAATAATTTTCTACATTGTGTTCAAGGATATTTGCATTAAGCCTTTAAAAATCTGGGATTTTGCACTTATTGAAAATCAAATTTGATAGTTAAAATGAAATTATGGTGTAGATAACCTATTTATTGCACAATGATGTTGAAGCCTTTGACAAAATTGTTACAAAAATGAACAAAAGAATGAGAAATAACGAACAAGTAAATTTAATTATTACTTAATCAAGGAATTCGTCAAAACATGCTTCAATATCTCTTAACCATTACACTAATGATTAGGCATTAGGATTGTTAAGCACTTAACATTATATTGTAATCGTAGTTATCCCTGGTGAAGTGGAAGAGGGGACCTTGCGGTCTCAGCTTTGTCAAGTAAAATAAATGTATTTTTATTATTATTATTATTATTATTATTATTATTGTTGTTGTTTTATCACCATTATATTGTTAGCACACTCAAACTAATAACAATATAAATTAAGCATAATGACGAACTATTATAAGCCCCTGCCCAGCAGGTAAACAAGAACTGATGAGTGATAGTTAAAAGGGGAGAGGGTGGATTGTAGCTTGTGACCTATTGTACCACATCCCGCTGTTGCGTACCGTCTAGTATCAACATAACTTAATTCCGCTTCATTCTGGTTTAAGCTTTAGAAATTCCAATGTCTATAGTAATACAATTAAAACAAAATGCGTAAGAAAGTATAATTTTAATGAAAATATGTATTAACTCTTTAGTATACTGTATAAGTGAGAATAATATTAATATATAGAATTTTCTATAAAAATTAAATGTAATCAAATTTGTCTTTTTATTTCGGTAGCTAAAAGAGACTGAAAGGTTAGTCTCAATAGAAATGTTTATATATGATCCAAAACAATCACAAATAATACCCATAAAACAAATTAAGGTTTTATCTAGACTACCAAATAAGTAATTATTTTAACTAGGAACTGGGCTGCCTTAAGAGGATGGTATACGGAAAGGGAGACACTGGGCAGCCAGGATCCAGAGATGGTGAAGCACGGATACAGGGGGTCCTTACAAAAGTTTTCAGTTAGAAATTCGCAAGGCCGGTGGAGGCCCCCCCCCCTCAAGGAGTTCGAGTCCCTAAGAAGGTTATTTACCAAGAGAGAAAAGCTCATTAGCATATTATAAGGGATTAAAGATGGTCCAGATAAAGAGAGGTATATATTAATGTGTAAGAAAAATGAAAGAGAAGAGATAGCATGGTTTCGATTAGGTGTTTGGAAATTAAGGGGAATGAGGGGAGATATTATTCCAGAAATGTGTTTCATCTGTGGGGAGAAGGAAGATGAAATTCATATTATCTTCCAATGTAAAGCCACAAACTTTTGGAAGGAAAGTTTAATTAGTTAGAAATAGTTAATGAGGAATAAAGGAATTGTATTGAAAAAGGTCTTTGAAGATCGTGAGCAGATACCCAAATTAGGGGAGTTTTAATGGAAGGCAAAAATGAAATGGAAATGTTCAGTTAAAAGATACGTAATTTAGATTAATTTTAGTTCATGAAGAATATCTGTATGATTATGAAAAATGTCTGGGAATGGTTGGGAGTGAAATAATATTAAATTTATTGAATTGTTGAGTTTGGGATATTGGAAATTGCTCTAGAAAGTGAATACATGTAGCACTACAGTTATCATTTGAGAAATAAAAGAATTGTAGTTTGTAGAGACTGTAGCTAGCTGATAAAATAATAGTACAGTAATTGAAATATTTATTTTAGTCCCCTGGGTTGGGTTGGAGCCTAGTCCCCTGGAATTCCAGTAGACTATTGCTGACGAACCGTGGACCGTGGTCTTACGCAATCTAGATGGAAATTTTGTAATTTATTTAGAATTTAGTTTTAGAATTAGTATAAAATCATCAGTGTATTAAAATGTTTGTAATAACAAGGAGGTACATCTAAAATGGCCTGGGCCAGATGGGTGGAGACCCCTTGTAGTTTGTATTTTTCTTAGCGCTTTCAATAAATTTCAATTTCAATTTCGTAAGAAGGTCCACTTGTATACCAAATGTCGAGAAAAGTACAAGCCACCGCCACATAGCACGCAGCATGAGCCTACCTCGCCCCATTTTAGAATTTGTAAAAGAATCAACGAGGCGAAATGAGAGTAAATGGGAAAGGAGAAAGTTCGTGGAAAGGAAATATTCATTCTAGCATTCGCATAAGCGACCAGGAAAAACCACGAAAAACCCAAGGCAGGTATGGCTGAACTCAAAAATATTGAATTCGGTACCTAGTGCAAATTCTAAGAATTACTGCCAGAGAAATCCTGCTCGAGATCATACACGTTAGAAGTGTTTGTCTCAGTAGCAACACATTTGAAATATCATTCATAAATTAATTAAAAGTGACAGGAAGACAGTATACACCTGGCAAACTTCTCTGCTGGTCACCAGAACATTCATGTTTTATTTATATACATATCTGTACACTATTCTGGTCAAGATTAAGGATATATAAAGCGTGATGCTATACCAAAATTCAAAATTTTGTTCAACAATATGTGTATCACATAATACAAATAGTTTGTCGAAATAAAAATATGCTCTGTTTATTTAAATTTTTCTGCATTATACAGTAAGCACCTTCTAACATAATCATAAATTTATTGTATACACTCTAAGTACATTTTGTACTGATAGCTATTTGTCTTTTTGTACAGTACGGTTAAGCCCGTTTGTTGTTATATTAATGTTATCTCTTGTGTAGTGTTCACTTACCTATATTAGAGAAACAAAGGTATTTGTATGAAATAGAGTTTCTGAAATACTCTACATGTAAACATGGAACTGTCAGAAGTTTTGGCTGTATTAAGTAATGATTAAAGATATAAGTTCACTTTCCCCAAACTCAAATTCATTTTTGTCTAAATTATTTTTAGAGAAAGAGAGCAAGTATATTGAACATAAATAATATCTTTATTAATTTTTACTTTTGCTTTTATGAATCAATATTACTTAAGTTTTTCAAAAAAGTACAATAATTAGTGAACAGTAATGTTAATATCGATTAATCTTAGTATTTCCTTAATACTATTACAGGGTAATGTAATTACAACATACTTTATATTTTTGCACCTGTTTTTGACATGTTGTTCTCCCATGAATTCCAAATTAGTTCTCAAAACGACCCCGGTTTGGCCTCATAAATGACCGAAGTAATGGGAAAATTTGGCATTGCTCTGTCCAAGGACTGCTTGAGATTCTAAATATTAGATGCTTTTCTTGCAAACCTTGCTCCTAAGTACTGATCACAGATTGTAGTTCAAGAGGTTCAGGTTGGGACTGCTAAAACGCCAGTCTTGAGTACTAATAAAAGTTGGAGTATTTTGCTCAAGACGGATATGTACAAGTTGATCTTACCTTGTGAACTGAGGCTCAATCTGCTGGAAGCTTAATTACTGTTCTTGAACAAATTTGTGTTGAAGTTTTTCACCACAGGTTCCAGCGAAATGGTTTTTACACTCTCGTGTTGACTTCAACGCCTTTTGACAAACCAAACTTAACCAAATCATTTCTGAGACATGATGAATGCTTCTCCGGGCCTTCAGGATCGTTTCACAATCTTCTCGTGAAGTCAAGATTTATGCTCAGTCATTTTGGCGGTTGTAACTTGCTTTAGTATTGAATACTTTCTTGTGAGTAAAAATAACTTCCCGTTGCCTTTGGCAGCAGTCACTAACAACTCAATATCCTCTGCTGCTTGAGTTTAACAATTAAAAATGTCAGTACAGCTACAAATAGCCCTAATTTCAAAGTCTTGTCTAAGTACTTTGGACTTTATTCTCTGGAGATGTTCATCTCAGGGACCTCAAAATCTGCTTCCGTACTAGATAACGTCGAACATGTTTCCCACTGCTTTGACCAAAGGCTCTACAATCCTCACAGAGTGCAGGCGTCTGAATCTCGATCATCTACAGCAATTATATCAGTTAAGGCACATTGTACACAAATATCCTACTGATTTGAAGATCACAATAACGCGGTTTTAATTATCTCCCCATTTCATGGTTTAATCTATATACTGTACTCCTTCTGCAGCACTTGATCTCAACAACGAGGGAGATAGTTTCTGACAGAAAAATCATCTGATTGCCAAAACACCTGTCACAGTTCCTTTCAAAAGCAACATAATTTATGAAAGATTAAATATGAATATTTAGGTATTTCATCCACTCTAGCCAGGGTTTTAATCTTTTAGCTTTGAATGTTTCATTTTTTATTCATAACTGTTTGAAATTATATTGTTTTGTTATTTGTTAATATCAATTATAGATTTTTTATAATTACTACAATTTTTGGGAATGTCGTAACGGAAAATGTAACTGGTTATTAATCAAATGTATTAGTAGAACCATTGTTTTAACTTCTGCTTTCCATCATTATTATTTCCCATATAATTTATTTCGGTTTGTTGTATATCCGCATTAGAGCCTTTGTATTTTTTTTTTCGGAGGACTGTTTTCCGCTTCTGTTTAAAGTGTAGCATATCTCTTTCCTTATTACCAAAGTAATTTTTAAAATTAAATTCGCAACATAACTTTTCGTTCTTATTTCCAGGCTTATATTTAAAGCAACTTTCATGTGAATGCGCTATATCCTTCCAACAGATTTTCCTGTATATGAAATTTTTAATTTTCTTTTATTGTTTTTTTAACATTATGCTATTTTTTTCTCTTTATTACACTAAAGTAGGCATTATTAATTAAAAGTTTATATAGCTTGTTAGTATAGTCTTCGCGATTAATTTTTATTTATTCTTACAGTAATTAGTATTGTTATTTTTTAACATTGTGCTAATTTTTTTCTCTTTGTTACACCATAGTAGGCATTATTAATTAAAAGTTTATATAGCTTATTAGTATAATCTTCACCATTAATTGTTATTTTTTCTTAAGGTAATTAGTATTGTTTATTCATATGCTCATTCAATTAACTATCATTTGGTAATTAGACTAATTATTAAATTAATAATTGAAATATATATTTGGGGAATTATTCAAAAATGTTAAAACAAAAATACCTTAAAAATTAAATAGCATAATTAACATTCTTGCTTCTAAAGTTCAATTTAGTTTAAAACGAAATAAAATTATGTTTCACGTACATTATTTGATAATTTGTTTTTATTTTCTTGATAAATTGAAGCATGAAGTATATTTTTTTACATTCTTCTTTAATAATAAATATTTACAAATTTACAATCATGATACCTATTTAAATTAATAAAGGTGTGCGGTATATTAATTTTGGTGAATTGTTATTCAATTTTTCTGCAATATCATAACATCATTTACTCCAACTCCATTCTAAAATTTACTAAATCATTAATCCTAGTTTTAAAAACGTATGTTATTATTGCATATTTCAAACATATATTTTATATTATACACATATCTATATGTCACTCTAGGTGGTATTTTATACATTCAATAATTTCACTGCAAGATAGTCTACTATTAAATGTTAATAAAAGATATTATCTTACAAAATTATTAGGGATTTTCTTTTATTAAATGGAGTCCGCGGCTGCTAAGCCAGACTTTTGCATTTTCCCAAGTATTTGTCTGAGTTAATCATATTATGAGTATTTAGAAAAGATGATCATCAGCATAAACGAAGGCAATTATTACAAACATCAATACTCATAACTAAAAAATATAGGTTCCAAAACAAACACTTATAAAAAGTTATATTTCTAAACACGTTCCGTTTACTTCTACTCCATCCTGTTTAAAATATACTTTTAAACTCAACACTATAGGTAACACGAAGAATATCAACTATAATGAGAATGAACATGATTCTAATTTAATGTACTACATGATTACAAATATCGATTCAGCAAAAAGACACGATTTAATCCAACCCAAAGTGGCGGCTCTGGTAACACCTGTCAACACATACTATTTTGTTAGGCTATCATATAGGATTATTAGTCGAAAGCCCAAGATACTCCACCAGTTTCAACAATAACCCAAAACATAACCTTGGAAAAAGAGAGCGCAGCTAATTTTAACGACCCACCCAAAATCCCTTGAGCATAACCCAAATTGTCGAAATACTATGATAGCTTTGCGTTACTCAACTAAAAACAACTTATTGTAATTATGCCACTCCTTTTTCCTAAGGGGAAATGGGAAGTTCACGCGGCTTTAAAATGTTGTCCTGCTTTAGAGCAAACCATAAACTCGATACGATGAATGGATGCCCCTATGTGCTGAGGATATCAATCGTACTTCAAATGCACCTGTAGAGAAACGGAATCCTTAACAGAATTACTAATAGTATAGCTCATGCATAAAATGAACCGGAACGGTTGTTGGAACGGTTGTTCCAAACAACAGGCGCGTAGTGTAGAGCCAGCAAACTAGACTAAAACAGATGACAGTGTACAATATTGTATATCATTACACTGGCTGCCAATTGCTGCGCAAGCAAACAAAGTGGAAAATGGAAGAGGAAGGAACTATTTTAGTTATCCGCTGAAACAGAGCTGCATACGTAACTGTGCATGTAATTAAACGCACTTTCAAGTAAGTCTACCTACGCGCGCATACGCAGTGTGCAAGATTTTTTAAAAAGCTGGGAAATATGCCGTTTATGTGAAGGTAATATGAGTACTTAAAACTAGTTTTTTCCAATTTTTGGAAATAGAGTTTTAGTATTTGTCTTACATTTTTTTGAGTGTACAATTTAAATCTAGCGACATAAATTATCCTCGTGTCTTCAAAGCACGAGTACTCCGCGAAACTGGCCGATTCAAACCGTAAATACTGCTATTGACAAATGCTTTGTTCGATGCTTCCGACTTACTAATGGACAATCAGTATGTAATAGGTCATTGAAGCTGTATCGATTGTCTCATTTAACGTTCGCTATTGACAGATTGGAATTGATACCGTGAAAGTAGATGAAAAAATCAAGCGGAGACAGGGAAAGAAAACAAGGGAATAATAAAAGTTAGATGGAAATTGAAACGGGCCGGTGGTGTGTGTAATTGAAGCGGTGTAATAGCCAACCTTATATGGCGAAAAAATAATAATAATAATAATAATAATAATAATAATAATAATAATAATAATAATATGTTTCAAAGTACTTATATTTATTTTCAGTGCAATTAGAAAAATGGAAAATTCCAATATATGCTAATTGCATAACCGCCTGTGATGCCTCAGTAGTAAAAACGGGCGTTAAACACTATTCTAAAAAATCTTCAGAAAGGCCAGCCAGGTCTTCAAGAAAGAGGGGAAGACCGAAATAAATGCCATCAAAGAAAAAGGTTGTAAGGACATTTTTATCTGGTCTTAATGTAAAAAAATCCTCATTAATCGTCATGGGTGATCTTTAAGGCATGAACTCGTGAGCAAGAGGTCCGGTGTTCGATTTCCATCAGGATTGCCCTTCCTGACAGGTTATTTCCCGGTTTTCCTCAGTCCTCATAAATGGCAAATTCCGGGGAGGTACCCCAAACTTAGGTCTGTAACCTTCCTTCCTTCCTTTAAAAAAAACCCTTTCCTGATTTATCATTTCATCTCATGTATCATCAGTGTCCACTGCCTGTGTGCCTCAGTAGTAAAAACGGAAGCTCAATACTATTAAAAAAAGTCGCCGTTCACCAAAAAAGACATAGTTCCCATCGTAATTATGTATCAATAAATTATTTATAATATATAATACTTCAGCAGCAGAAAATCGGAAGATAAAAAAACATTTATAACATGTTTATCATTGAATTTCACTACATTGGCGAGATCATATTCTTCGGGCTCAGGCATCCTGACCTTGAGTTTTGACGTGATTTTTTCCTTATCGCCTAGGACAATTATTTTCCATTGATATTCTGCTCTCTCATTTTATGTGTTCCATAGTGTCAGTTTTAACTTGCATGGTAAAAAGCGCAGACGAGCAGGTCTGGTGCTGTGAGGAATGGTGGTGAATTTGCGTTTGAAGAAGTCTCCCGTCCTGGTGTCTGGAAGTTTCTATTTGAGAGGCCTCCTCCAGACGCTTTGAGCGATATCGTCATGGGACCTCACCAATGTTCATACATTGAAGGGTAAGAATGTTTGTCTCTCTCGAAACAAGTAAAATGTACAATTATAAATAAAAATCAGAATAATTAATAGTTTTTAGGTTAATATAATTTTTTAAATGTTTTAGGATTAAAAAGAAGTTTAGAGATTTTTAAAAATTATTTTTGTTGTTCCCTTGACATATTTTATTTACTATTTAGTAAAAAATATAAATAAAACAATCTAAATTAGTCATTTGTTTCTCTATATTACATATTACATTTGGTTTAAATTCAATTCTATTGAAACAATAGCTGTTAAATCTAAAAGTGTAAACGTTTAACAGTTAGTTGAAAGTAAGATATTGTATCCGCAGATCATATTATAGTGTTCTGTTTTGCATTAACGGATTACATGGCATAATGCATTGGATGTTGATGATTTGTTTTATTTACGAACGCTCTTTAACATCTCGGGTCGCCAGCGTCCCACTCAAATCAGGGGGTGAAACGGCCTACAAATTTTGCTCAGAGACCTCTTATTTCAGGCTTTAGGTTCTTTATAGTGCCGTAAATATATGACACGGGATCCACGACTTTACATCTTTTTCGAAGGAAGTTATACTTAGGATTTTTACGCCCGAAAAAATCCATCAGCCCTGGCTGGGTTTGAACCCGCGATCATGGTTAATGCATTGGATATGGAAGACTTTTCTGCACTACTTCTTCACAATACCTCTATGAGATAGTGTTTTGGCCGTATCAATTGTTTATTTTTTTTCAATTATATATGCCGAAGCCTAAGAATATGTTTTGAAATTTTTTAAAGATTTTACAAATAAAACATGTCATTTTATAAGCTTTTCTCCTCTCTGTACATTATAGTTAACAAACAATTTCTCGCATTATTTCTTAGTTAATGAAGCTAATACGCGGGAAAAGGTGCTAAGAATCAATACTAACAGCAATCATAAAAAGATTTAAGATTCAGAAGGGTAGTGTGCCAATGAAAAGTCGCAAAATCAAAAATGAATTTAATAGTAGTAGTAGTAGTAGTAGTAGTAGTAGTAGTAGTAGTAGTAGTAGTAGTAGTAGTAGTAGTAGTAGTAGTAGTAGCAGTGTACTTAATTACAAAATATATTTTTACAATAACTCATCCATACCGCTTGGGTCCTGGGACTGTATGTGCTTTCCCAATGCACTAAGAAATACATGAAACTCCACAAACCAATATTTAACTTAAGAGAAAAAATATATAATCAAATAAACACTCCCTCTCTCGCACACACACACACACACACACACACACACACACATACATACACATGCACTATATATAATGTGATTCATATTCCCCTACACCCCTCCCCGCTTGTCTGTCTCTTCCGATCTGAGCTATCTCACTTAATTTCAAAATTTACCTACTCCCTCTTCCTCCTTACCAGCAAACCGCAGCACTGCCGGTGCATTCCCTTGCAATACGCCAGAATATACTTCCAAGACATTCCTTTTATGCACATATAGGGCAAATTCTCGTACTCTTCATGTCTCTTACTTTAGTCATCTGCCACGCTCCTAACCTAAACCAAATGAGTCCCTGATTGCTGAGTTTGACCCCTGTGTGGATGAAATACCTCATTCCCCGTCCAATTTTCAGCTCCGATTGTATCTCCAGCGAAACATTTTCAGCACAATTCAAGTATGTTGTCTGTCATAGAATAATGCCAAACTAGAATCAAATAATTGCTTGTTCTTTACAATGTTTCCACTTTTTAAGAAGTCCTGAATAAGCGCTGGGCTAAAGACAACATCCGCCAGATACAAGGGGGTCCGTCCGAGGATACCAAACAATCTGTATGGATGCAACACTTTTCCTGGCCGGTATATATTCCTGACAACTGTCTTTAGATCAAGTCTGAACAATTTAAAGGAACATGCATTGCAACCTGATTGTGATGTAGAAATGGAAGCATATTTTTAGAGACTTGCAAAAGTAAAGCAAGAAAGTTGCAAACACATCCGCTATCATAGTCTGCATATATAATATAAATTAAAAATAAAATATCCCTTTAAATAATGTAACTAAATTAATAAGTAACTACAGAAACAGAAAAAGAATAAAACAGAACTATCGCTGTTTGACCTATAAAGTGCGATAATCCTGTGAATATTTAAGTGTTTTATTCTTATTGTGTTTTAGTTATTGTTATTATATACACACACACACACACATATATATATATATATAAATTACACATTTTATACGCAGACGGTTCTCTTATAATAAACAACGGAGTAGAAGTTGCATCTCTTGTTGGTAGTTCCTTCGTTGTGACAAATTCTACATAAAAGATTTAGCCTGATACCAATCAATTTAATTGAAATGTACAGTTCTGATATAATAATCGGTACGGAATCTTGCTATGGGATGATATAAATGAGGCAGAAGTTTTTCTATAAAATTATAAAGATTTTAGAATGATAAGCGTAATGTGGTAGGGGGAGTGTTTCTTTGCACTAAGATAGAAATAAACAGCAATCCCTTATAGGTTGAAATTTTATGTGTACAGATTAAAAATTAGCAGGAAACACTAGAAGTGTTAGCATGTCAGAGATCAACTAAGGAATTAAAGTATTTAATTTTACACAAATTACAAGAAAAACTTAGTTCAACAGCACATGACGGTAAGATGATAATTTCCGAAGACTTAAAAATGGTAACACGGTACGGTAAATTGCAAAAAGCTGTCGGATACAACTTCTGAGTTTCAACCAATAGTAAATGAGTTGGTTTGGGGAGATGGGTTTACACAGGTCTTGCCGGGCAGATATACTGTCTAGTAGACTCGTGTAACCACTTGTGGGGCCACCATTCAAAAATAAAAAAGATTCGTGTCACTTTCCATCACCCGTGAAGGGCTACAGAATAATATTATAATAGCGTTCTATAATAAATTATTTCGTACAATAATAAATTACTATGCCCAAATCGATTAATAGTTTGGGATTTCAACAAAACAGATGTTGAGGCACTAAAATTTTTTAATAGAAAAATGCGATAATTTTCTAGGGACTGCAAGAAATTGTAAGACTTTTGGAATATAATTTCTGAGCCACTGATAAAATGTGGTTCTAGCCACCAAAAAAAAAAAAAAAAATCAACCCAAAGTATTATACTGAATACATCCGTTACTTAAAGAAAAGGTTAGGAATTCTTAAAATAAATGCAAACGGAGCAATGAACCCTCAGTTGCATATATTGAATTGACTAAAGAACTGGACTATGACAAAAAAGGACCTTTCCTGAAACAAATACTAAAAGTAGATGCTAATGAAATTTGGGGTAGGTTTTTTAATTGTGTACGAGGAAGAAGAGGAAATAACGAGAAAATGACTCTGTTGAGAGATTTAAAAAGATGAAGAAAAACATAAATAAAATGGTTTATTAAATTATTATTTTGTTTCGGTATTTAACAAAAGCGATGAAAATAATAATACAAATTGGAATTGTCACACTGGCATAGAAAGAGGAAGGAAATTTTGTAACTTTTGAAATATTATCAAAAAACATTTGAGAAAAAAAATAAAAAATCGGGATCGAGAGAGTCTTGAAGCTAGGGGAAGAGATATCATTTCGTACCTTATGCGCTTATTTAAGATATCTGTAAGTAATTTTTGCCTGCCTGAAGAGTGGAAACCCGCTGTCATAGCCCCCTATTCGTAAGGGCGATGTTAAAAAAGTTTTTAAAAATTATAGACCGAGTAGTCTCATATTTGGCTATGTAGAGCTATGGAACATTTAATAGGTCAGTATATTCAGTGTCATTAATTACAAATATTGGTTCTGGCACCAATATTTGTAAAGGTTTTCTTGCGATAGTCAAAGTATTTCATTAGTTCATGACCTAGCTGAAGAGATGGATGTAGAAGGTAGGATTGAAGCAATAGTAATTGATTTTTTAAATGCTTTTGATTTAGATGTATAGTTTATTAGTAGGTAAATTGAGCGAACTAGAAATAAATATATTTTGGATTAAAACTTTTTTAAAGAGCGAACCCAGAGAGTTAGGGTAGGTCAAATATTATTAATTATCGGGAAGGTGATATTGAGAGTTCCACAAGGTAATGTTTTTGGGCCACTTTGTTTATTATTTATACTAACGATCTTTGTTTAAATATAAAGTAGGATTATTTGTCAAAGCTTGTATTTCATAAAAAATTGACAACAGTTACGATATAAAATTTTTACAAAGCAATCTTAATAGTATTTCCAATTGGACTGTTAAACAAAGGATGCAAATAAATATTTCTAAGAGTAAGACAATTATATTTTTTAAAATCTAAGGAGAAATCTTAATTATAAAGCATAAATTATCCAGGAAAACTGCTGTAAGTACTTAGGAGTTTACTTAAGTTCTAAACTTATATGGGACGAACAAATTGACAATGTTACGAAGAAAGCATGGAGGGGGTTACACTTTATTATCAGAATACTAAAAAAATCTAGTCCAAAATTGAAGTCTTTAACTTATTTATATACACTTCGGCAGCTAAACAACAAAGTGAGAAAATTTTATATTAATTATCCACCAAACAATAGCATCCTTAACAAGTGATACCACAAGTTGGGTTAATAACTACCATATTTCCTACGAAAATAAAGTATATAAGTAATACCTAAAAACGATGTATATTAAACTAATCTTCTGGTGATCCCAGGCTAATGCTTATATATAGTGAGTGGCAATTAAATTAATTTAAAATTTAATACTCTCTTAACTAAAGCTCAAGTACTACTTTTGCTATATTTACTGTAATAAACAATTGACAAAGAAAATTAGATACGATGTACTAATATTAAGAGAACTCTGTTGCAGTTTTAGCATTACGAGATGTTTGAACTTTAAGGGTGTCGAAATTGCTACATCCTAACTTTTAAATCTCCTATATCACGGTTCGTAATATGAAAAACTTTAGATTAAAGTAATTTAGATGATCCATTGTCTAAGCTTGGGTCGCTTTAAAATACAGTAGTCTATGATCTGGGGGTTAGTCAAGTAGGTTTTATGGCATGTAGATATTTACTTAAGAAATGCAATAGAAGAATGGCCATAGCATAAAACCTAGTCTAGGTTAGCCTAAATCTTAAGAAACAGGAAAAACGTTATCCAATTAAATAAAGCTTAATGTCACATGAATATAATGAAACGCAGGACGTAGCATAAGTAGAAATTTACGTTTAGAAAATGATCCAAAGATACTATTTTGTTTTGTTAAATATAAAACAGAATATATCTATAGTTCATATAAAACTGTTTTTGGTCGTGTTCTTAATGTTTGATACATATTCAATTTAGGAGATTGTATATATATATAGTTATAACGTACTAATTATTTAATAAAAGCAATTAAACGTATGCATAAATGAATAACAATTATAATGATAAACCAAAATGTGCATTGTCTCCAATTTTAATTTGTGCTTTATGAAAAAACTTCAAAATTATAAAAAAATTAAGTTAATATAGTAAATAAGCTATATAAAAACTGAGCTTTGTACATAACTAAATTCTTTATAACATTTTATAAGGAAATATAAAATTGATCAAATGAAATTAAGAGAATAACTTGAGAGTAATAAAAATAAAATGGAAGTAATGTTATTTCTAAGAAAAGAAAAGATTAACATGAAGGAATAGTTGATAATAAAAGAAGAATAAAACATCAAGATATAAATACTTAATATTTGAAATGTCTGACATTAATAAAATATAGGAATTATAAACTAAATGCCTGAATTAAAAGGAGTTTCGGTGGAAAAAAATTAAACAGAAATATCGTTAAGAACACCCAATACAGCTTTAAAATAAGAAAGTGAAACTTGAGTTTTGAGGTAAGAAGGCAAAAGAAGCTTAAAGCCGAATGTCAGTAAATGGAGGAGTAAGTCGGAAATATAAAAATAAAAAAATAGAAGCTAGCGGAAGAAGAATGCATTGTGAGTAAAATTAGAATATACCTCAAAACTGAGACAATATATGAGATGGATGTTGATCAGCAGATTTTGAAAGCGCCCTGTAGTAGAAACAAACAGAAAAAGAGACCCGTGATACATAGACATATGCAGCCTTTGACCTTCGAACGGATCTTAGCTGAGTTCTAATGGTAATAAAACGATGTTCAAGTGAAACATTTCCATTTTATTCATTTCTCACTACGTTTCCAAAATCCTTATTTTATGTTCGCTCGTGCAGAGTCGACGTAGCCGGAAAAGATCGCGGATTCAATCCCGACCAGGGTTGATGGATTTTTTGGGGGGTAAAATTTTAAGTATGACTTCCTTCGAAAAAGAAGTAAAGACATGTACGACACGATAAAGAACCTTAAGCCTGAAAGAAGAGGCTTCTGATCAAAATTTGTCCACCGTTTCACGCCCTGGTCTGAATAGGACGCTGATGACCTGAAATGTTAAAGAACGTCCGTAAATAAAACAAATCAAAAAATCGTACATAGTACGTAAGTCTCACTGTGAAGGCCACATTTTGTCAGACTTTATTTTCCGTCAAGTACTCACAATGTAATTGAAGTTGTGGTTCATTATTGTTTCCTAATACTACATTACCATTTGCTAGTAATAGTATTACGTTAATTAATATACGAGCTGTTTGTACCATTCAGCTAGCCACGCACGCAAAGGGCGGTCACAAATACTGATATAGATCCGCTGGCATATGGTTGAATGAGATACACACAGAAAGTTAATGATAATCAATAGCATGCTTCTGTTATCACAATGCTTTTTTCTATCGCCTATTTTATCCTGAATTGTTTTTAATACCTGATTTTTAAGTCGTTACCGAACCATACTTCTTGCCAACAACCATCAATCTTATTTTCTTCTTCTTCTTCTTCTTCTTCTTCTTCTTCTTCTTCTTCTTCTTCTTCTCCCTTCTTCTTCTTCTTCTTCTTCTTCTTTGTAATCTATCGCCATGCATCTTTCTAGAAAGACAAAAACAGATGTTTTAATTCCTTTCTTTGACACATTCATTTTTAACTTCATGTGATTTTGATAGTTGCGGATAGATCTGTGAAAATTATTTTCCAAAATTCTAAATATTTTACTTTTTTCATTTATGTCCGCTTTAATTCACTTTTTATATTATTTTCACTATTTCTACCCTCATTTATACTTTTAATTAACACTTATATATCTTATACCTCTTAACAACTCCTAACATAATATTTAATTTTATATATCTTAGAGCAGAGGGGTTTTAAGTAAAGTTTTAAAATATCTTATTGGTTTTAAAGATACTATTTAATTCAACTCAAATAGTTTAATTATCTATGATCTACAAAATTTATATTTTAAAATGTAATTTTTTTACTAAGTTTTATGAATAACAATGTTGTATTCGACAGTGAAATTGTCTGTTTTTACACTACATAAAAAGAATAAAAAATGGATAATAATATTCAGGATAAAGAGTTTAATAAACAAATGATACAAATAAAAGATCATTAATGGTACAATATTTAACATTATTAATAATCCATTTTTTTACTTTTTGTTAACACTGTAGAACACATGATAAAATAGCACTGCACTTTTGAATATTATCATTTTTTCTTTATTTATCATTTTACTTTTACGTTTTTCTTTCTTATTGGGCATGTATTGGGCTTTCTTATTGGGCTCAGTGGTGTTAATAACTTATTTTTTATTTATAATTTTTAAGAAAGGTTTAAGATTGAAAAATACTTTTCCAACTTCTTTTCAAAATATAAATACAGACCTACATTTTTTAATATCTTAAACTATTTTAAAAAACATTCCCTCTTAAAATGTCATAATTATTCAACTCGCATTTTTTGTAGCATCAGACTTTTCAGTGAGTACTCCGAGCCCTTGCTTTAAACATATACACTGTTGTCATGATTTTTTTCCAAATTAACACAATTCATAAATGTTTAACAAACAATTTGTTCATTATAAAGCTAAATATGACAAATATTAACATACAAAATTAATTCAATTTGAACTCAAATTTATAGCCTCAAGCCTATATCAAATGCGATCTAATGGAGTAATATTTACGACTTTTTTAATAGTGTTTAACTCCCGTTTTACTATTGAGGCATCACAGCGGTTTTTTAAGACTGGCCAGCATAATGCATAGATCATTAAATAAAAACTGAAACTATTTCTGCCTTGAAAGAAAAACTTTTCTTTTTAAATCATCTTGATTTACCCAATCACCAGAGCTCTTTCTAATGTTCCTGTATATTCACTAACAGCGCCCCCCCCCAAAAAAAAATTCTTACAACACAAGATTATTAAAAGAGTCCATATTAATGAACTTGTTATTACAAACTAAGCGTTAGCAGACACAGACATTTATTACAAACATGTCCAATGTGGATATTTTAGGGCTATATTGGTACCACTGTCACACACGCTCCATTTTGATTGCAGATATAGTCGGCGCACTGTACGATTTCTTCTTGCACAGACAACCAGAATGTATACCATGCACAGGTATGTGGACCCTTTCTGCATTCTGCTTGAAAGCGTCTGTGATTAAGGACTTAGTTGCATGGAATTTCAGCATACAAAATACCTTCCCTGCTACTGTTGCCATTTTCACAAAATACCATCTGGTGGTCAACAGATCAAACAACGCTATGCACTGTAAATGCACATTTCCAAAGTTTCTCCATGTTTCTTTGTAAAATGCATTAATAACAAGTAAAATCAGAAGGTACTGATTTTTTTAAAACTTTGAAGAACTTTTTAACTAAACATGTCTATATGTTATACAATACAGTAAAAACGCAAATTTTACAATTATGATGGTAACAGAGAACTCAAAGGAATAAAAAATATATAAAAAACCGATTAACCTTTCATTCTTCCAGCATAATCACCCAAATAAATGCTCATCCGCAACAGAGCCTTGAAGAAGGCCATGGAGCAAAATGGCCAAAAGCTTGGGTATTAACATAAATTTCACTCGGCTGTAATCCCGTGAAGTCATCATAAATAATAAAGCCGGGAAAGTTTCAAATCATGTAACATGTATATTGTTTTTATAGAAATTAATAAAATACTCATTTTTGTCATTATTTCATCGTATTAGAGCTCATATTTGTTTCAATCCGTAATAAGTCAACACAATTATGATTTCATTTACTTTCCTTCGTATTATATTGGTACGTTTTAGCTTTACATTGCTAGCCTTTAGATACAACTAAAATAAAAATATTAGTGATTTTTCTTCCTCAGATTTTAAGGCATTTTTCTGCTTATTTTTAAAACATTAAGTGCAATTTTAGCCGGCTAAAACCGAATTCCCTAGCACCTTAACACTCGAAGTGTAGGTATGACAGTAGTTATTCTTTTGTCCCTACAGGCAACGCTTAGCATGACCAACTTGCGAGGCATGAAAACAATGTCAGCAAGTACAAGAAAAAGCACCATATCTCCCCTAGTGAACGTACTAAGTTTGACCATGAAGAATGAAGCTTGGGGTTAAGTAGATACCTCTCTTGTATTGAAAAGGTTACAAGGAAGTGGACTGTACAATGTTATGGATCTGTATAGCATGACATTATTAGATACACAGCGGCGGTAGTCCTTGGTGTTCTTGCAGCCAAGGCGTTGTTCTCCTTGAAAAACAGGGCACTTTAAGAGCAACCCATTGTCACAGCTAACGGTTTTGAGCGCTCTTAATTTCCAAGACACGTGTGAATTTTAATGTAACTTATTCTCTGCTTCAATTGAATGTATTTTGCATTGTCTACTGATCATTTGTCCAGTTCTTACGCAGTTCAAAAGTTAAAATATTCAAGGCATGTTTTCTTGGTTTACAGTCTCAATGTTAATGCTGAAATATCGTGTTTAGTCATTCTCTCAGTGTATTTTTTCAGACATAACCTAACGTGTCTGTTCATTCTATATTACTCCAAAGCATTAAGCGTGTTGTATGCATCTTCATTACCATTAAGCTAAATTCTACTTAAAGTAAAGGAAAAATTAAAACTTAATACAGTGTCTTACAATAATCTAGTTGCTATATTCTTAAGAGCATTATGGAGCTAGTTTGGAACTTTGGTATTTTTCTGCTAACGCATCGAACAGGGTCTTTATTTCGCTACGCAATCGGAAATTCATTTTGCCGTCCCGAAATTACTGCGTCAAGGCCTCGACGCCTGCTGAAGGAAGTCAAGTCTCGCGGTCGGAACTCATAGAGCGCATTTGTTATTTCTTTATTTATTAGTAGTAAACAGTAAGAGGTACTGTAGTCATAATAGATGCTCAAATTGCCTGCCCTAGATCTTTTTAAGATTATAAGACGCTTGCAGATGTTCATCTTTCCGAAAAAAAGATCCCCAATTTAGGCCACCAGAAGATATCACCAAGGTCGTTAACGTATGACTCGTGAACATGAGGTCTGCCAGAACAAAGTATTAAGTCACTTTAATGACATATTGCTCATAGATGAACAGGGATCGAATACTGAAAATAAACTTGTAATCATTTATCAATGGTAAATTATCTGGGTCTCTTAGGAGGAATAAGATGTGCTTTACCAGGTTTTCCTCAGTTATCAATGGTAAAAGTCGGGGAGATACCATGACCTTAGGTCTGTAACGTTTTCCTTCCCACAACTCCTTCTCCGATGTATTATTTCATCTCATGTATCATTGATCGTCTTTGGTGTGGCATTATAAAAATGCATTAACCGGAATTAAAACTAATGGAGTTGTGATGGAAGACAGCCAAGTGAAAGTGCGCGAGATAGCTGAAACTGGGCACCATAAGAGAGTGTGCAATATCCTGCCCGAAATATCTGCATGTGAAAAAGGTGTGTGCGATAGGCACCGGTGGACCAAAACCGTAGGCAAATGCAATGTTTGGCGATATTTAATCGCAATCTGCAGGATTTTCTGGATTTTCCGGTACATACTGAGTGAAAGCGATTGTCAAAGCAATGGACAACACATGACAACGTACCGAAGAAGACGCAAGCCTATACCTTTTGGCTTCTAAATTCCCAAATAATCATGCAAATGGTTAAAACAAAAGAAATGATTAAATGCAACCTTGTTCGACCGTTTGAAATATAAACTCAAGGTAAAAATGCAAGATGGACACAGAACAAGTACTCTTTCACTACAACAATACAAAGTCCCACATGTGGAAGTTATAATGACAATAGTCATTAGCCGGATTTAGTCCCTAGCAATGTTTGGGGAACGAAAACATTATGGATGCTAATAATGATAGAGTTTGACAAAATCTATTTTTCTGACGGAATAAAAAATATGGAAACTGAATGAGCCAAAAGTATAGCTCTCGAGGGAGAGTTCGTTGAGAAACGTGGAATTGGATTATTAGTGACGGAGATGTATATTTCATTACTTCAGCCATGCTCATAGCGCAACTGCCCAGAATTAACCCATCTCAAGATCGGCAAATATGCTTACCTATTTTACAGAAAATTGTTTCCGTGTGCTACAAGGTAGGCGATTTGGTTCACACGTTGCAACGCTAATTCTGGAATGTTATCTATTTCTGCTCTTGTTCTAGTGCGTCCTGTGCTCGCGGGTTTAATTTATAGACTGTGCTCTTTAGAGAGTCCCATAAAAATTTGGGGATCAAAGCGACCAGAACACTTTACTAATTATTGTCTGCCGGAATGGTTTGCATGCGTGGAAAAACAAAACATAGGCGCGATACGTGAGTTAATTCAATAAAGTGGCTTTTTATTTATTTTTATAAGGAAACGTTCCAGGCCGAGTTTTAGGGTATAACCCATCATTAATGGGCACAGGAAAACCCGGAAGAAATATCAAACAGAAAAGTTGTTCCTGGTTATAATGGAACAGTGGATATCGTGGCTTGGCTACCTGGCCCTTGTGTCTGAAGAAGGAAGAGCTGATAATAAATTATAAGGGCTGATTACCGGTTGAATCATCATTGGTTTGGATATTTTGTTAGCGTGTGTTCTAAATGGAATAAGGACTTGGCAGTGAGTTTATTATGTAGTAATTCTATGGAAACGTGTAGAACTCTCAGAGTGTTATTAAAGAAAGATAAAACAGAATATACAAGTCTAATGCTGTAGGTCAATATCAACACTAGTATGACATTAAGTAATTGGCAACCCTAATGTATTTGGTACAAGTTCTTCGAGATGAATTTCACTGATTTTAGAGGATATAAATCTGCCTTGAGCAAAAACGGAATTAGTATCTAATCGAGCACCAATTTATCATAAATGAGACTCTGCTTTCTAATGTTACTCAAGCCGTTGAGGTAGCTTGGAAACCCTATCAGATTTTACTCCTCAGCGGTCAAGGTACTCCAGCTGATCTGTCACCGTTTCCTACTTACTATAATGAGGAACTATTAATCGAGTATTGCGTAGCAGACATCTGGCGTTCAAAATCAATAGGAGCCGTAAGATTTCATTTCACTTTCGCTTTTACAATGTCTGCTGCACTGTTATAACACTTTGTCCTTTTTTTTTTTTTAATATAAGAAAAGAATTTAATACTTTCCTTCCTTCCATTTTCAGTGATACATTTCGATCTTTCGTCATTACTCTTTGACTGAGTGACGAATGAAGACTGGCTGTTGAGTATGTAGGACACATTGCCATGTAAATTTAATCCATGCAGTATTCGAATTGGTGGCCTCCACTGTTCTGATGACTGCACTGGACGCCCTGGCCAATAGAGCCACGGAGATATTGAAAATTGTGGGAACATACAAGAATAGGTTCATAAGTTTCTGGCCTAACCATTTTCTAGGCATGATAATTACAAAAACTATATTTCACTTTTCAATATAGTTACTCTTAATTGCAATATATCTTGCATCTTTGAATTAACATTTCAACCCTCCCCCCGAAATAGTCAGAAGCCTTGTGTGCAAAATAGGCATAAACAGCATTCATTACTTCTTTGTCACACTTAAATTTCCTTCCTGGAACGTCCTTCTTCAGTTTAGAGAGGAGGAAATAGTCACTGAGAGCTAGATTTGGGCTGTAGGGTGGATAGTCGATCTCCTTGAAGTTACATTTCTTCACAGCTTCCTTTGCAACAAGAGTTGTGTGCACAGCGCGTTGTTGTGAAGAAGACGCACACCACCACTCAGTTTTCCTCGCCTTTTCTCTTTGATGGAAGCACGTAATCTGTGCAGTAGGTCAGCATAGTACTCCCCTTTTACTGTGGTGTTTCTCTCCTATAATTCAATGAAGATTATTAATTCACAGTCCCAAAAGATTGTGCCCATGATCTTCTGGTTGAATGAATTATTTAAAGGCGGTGCTTCGCCATATTTATGCCACTCACTCCATTGATTCTCTTTTGGACAAGGGACCTGGGGCCGTTTGTGGATGGGCTGGTTGGTTGCAGTCCGCTCGCGGGAAGAGGAGGCGTGGATTAATTGTGTTTCTTTGAGTTCTGGGTTGGATGCCCCTTGTGTCGGGATCAGGAACCTTTACCTCAGGGAACTCTGGAATTTTGTGACTCGTCTGAGTCAGAGGGAAGGGAAGGAAATCTATAAAGTTACACGGAAACACTGGAGTTCTTATCTGACATCATTTATTTACACTTAACAGAATACTGGATTGTTCGCGTAAGCTTGAAAATGTGTTGAACTGACTGACTATTGTTCTTCTCCTACCGACTTCGCTCACTTTGATTTTGATTGTCTATTCTTTTGCCCGCTTATTTAAATTGACTCTTACAGTTCCGTTCTCCGACTATCCAACCTTTAGCTCTTAGCCTCGAATCCCGGACCGCTAACTTTTCACTGCTGTCGAAGTCCAGCTGCTCTCTCTCTCTCCAAGTCTCTTCTGTTCTGTGTCCCTTACATTATATATCAGATGTAAAGTTTATTGTTTATTAGGAACCTCCCATCGTGAAAATTAAATCCGCGAAATTTATGGAGCTCAGTTCGATTCTATCTGCGTTATTGGTCCTTCCTTAATATCTATAATTATGCAGGCTCGCTCCGATTTGTTCAATTTTGTAAGATTTCTATTGGTTGTGTGAGACCAATTTCTGGAAATACCTCTCACCTTATAATATTTCTAAGAACGGACATTCCTGCCATAAATGTTGGGAAATTTTTATAATCTGACATCTCATTTCGCTTTTCTGTCCTTTCAAATTTGCTCACAATGAAATCTCGGCCATAAATAAGGAACATCTATTTGTTTTGCAAAGTCACGTCAAACCCTATCGACATTTGAATGTTATTGTCATGAGGGGTTATAAACTTGAGCTGTCATCTGAGATTGACATTTGTTCCTTCTTCGAAAGAAATCCACCCGTAAAGTCATTAGTGCCTTTACCCTTAGTTATTGAAAGAATATGTTTCCCTGCTTTTGTCTGCGTCTCGTTAAATGGTTTTCTTTAAACCCTTTGGAAAGAGAATTACCTCTTTTCAGGACATAACCCTTTTCCCCAAGGTCAAAACTTTTAAAAATTCCAAGCTTAACGACCCGAACCGTTTTCCATTCACATAAATACACAATGGACCTTTATTAATGTTTAGCACAGGTGCTGTCTAATGACTACAAACTACATACATGTATCAGATCATATTTATGTTAATTATTACTAGCCTTAATTATAACAATGCTACTTTAATCAAAGACGGTCTTTAATTCCGGCTACAGACCATAGTATAGGAGCATATTTTCATCTCCTGTAACAGTGGTTTGCAGAACTTCTCTCTCGTTGTCATGGCAGAACTCCAAAAATGCCTGACAAAGATGACTCGTTGCTGCTTTAGGACTGAGGAAGAAGTCTAGGTACCTATTTTGTCTAACCTTATTCATGTTTAAATGTTCATGAATAATTCCAAGGATTGTTGTTTTAGGAAGGCCCAACCTTGCTGCTATTTGAGTAACTTTGAGCCGCCGGCCTTTCATAATTTCTCCTTCCACAAGAACGATGTTTTCAGGAGTGAGCACCTCCAAGAGCCAACCTGCACGCTGTTCGTCTTCAATGCTTTTTCGACCCATTCAAAAAGGTTTGGCCCATTCTTTTACTGTAGAATACGAGGGGGGATGCTTCCCCATATACAGCGTCTAATCACTATTTAATTTCATTTAAAGTGTTCTTGTTTTGTGAAGAACTTAATAATTGCTGGATACTCCATTTTGAACATATCACAATCTTCTACACATAGCCTTCATTATGCAACTATATCTGAACACCTGAACACAGCTGCAATTATTTACTTAATAGATAAGGTAGATAAAGGTTTTGCGAAGGCGATAATCCTTATCAGCGAGGCGGAAAACTTATAGACCTACCCTCGTAAATGACCTTTTTTTTTACATGCATTAGATATTTGAATAATTTATATACGATAGAATATTTATATTGATGAAGATAATATACAAGAGATCTGTGAATGTTAATTTTAATGTGGGCAGTTAAACCAGGGAATGCGACAAGGGGAATGGATTGGTAAGATCGAAAGAGGATATTGAGGTGGAGGTGGAGGAGGTGCCAGAATCAAGGGGCGATGTGACCCGGATGTAGACGCGGCATTAATGTTGTTTCTGGACAGGTTATCTCTATGGTCCACTCCAGGGAGTTTGAGCCCCTCAGAAGGCTTCTATACCACTTTCCATAGTGCACGTCACACCGCACCAGCCCATCTCGGCCTGTCACTTTAGAATCTGTAACAGTACCAACGGAATAAAATGATGCACAATAAAATGGGAGAGCGGAAAATTGGTGGAAAGGAAACAGACATGCAAAACGACGGAAACGGGGGAAATCAAGAAAATTCTCAAGGTCAGGACGGCGGGCCTCAAATGATTTGAACCCGGATGCTTGTTCCAATCGTTAGTGCTAGGATGTGTTCGTAGTGCGATACAATGCTGATCCGCATAATTTCTTAATGCGATTATTCTAAACAATTACAAAGCACTTGAGAATGAACGCAATTACGTATGATGTGCTATCAAATTTGGCAGTCCCGAATTTTTAAAATAAAAATGATTATTATGTTGTAATACTCCAAATGTCATATTTCAGATAACTATCTTTATAATACTTATCTTATTAACGAAAAGATAGAAAAAAACAGAACTTTAAATGACGCCATTTCATCATTAATAATCATTGATCTTATAGCTTACACAATAACTTGAGGGAGCATATGCATCTAATTCTTTGAAATATGTAGCAATATAGGCGCTGAAAGTGAAGTGATATCAGTTATTTTTAATGCACTATATTACTGGATGAGAATTTGTTGCAATGTGTCGGTTTTGCACATATCACTGTGTTCTTTTGAGTCAAACATTTCCCCCCTCCCCCGTTCTTGCCGGCTATTTCACACTGAAACTCCTTGTTAACGTCCTCTTCAACATACTGGTTGAGACACGAATGGAGTTTTCTAGAAATAATGTGGCATCAGTTTGGTGAATCATCAGGCTCTTGTTCTTTGTTGGCAGAGAGAGCTTCAATTTCAATGGAGTTTAGTTGTTTCGACTAGGTTTCCATGGTTACATTATTCAACATTGTTAGGATCTTTGCTCTATCTGTTTGTCTCATTCAGAGATGAGGGTCGTATGTAAACTTGTATTGTTTTAATATTATTTTGGAGTTTATTGAATTTAGTGATCATGTTAATTAATTTTACAGTAATTTTAATATATATATTAAAATTATTATTTATGTAAAGAGCTCACGAAATTGCATTCAGAAATATTACTTAAATCTACAAGCATTAATACCACTAATCAAACTGAAATAATCTTGTGATTTTTCCAAAACAACAATATACTTCCAAGGCTAAACACTTTATAAAATTCAAATAAAAATAGTAATAAAGAAACTGTGACTTCGCATTTAATACATAAGTATATAAGTATATATATATATATATATATATATATATATATAGAGCTAGACCTATATATATATATATAGGTCTAGCTTCTTGCCATTGAAGAACTCGCAGTAGTTCGAAATATAGCAATTTCAAGTGTGACTCTTTCTCAGTGTTTTATCCTTATCTACTTTTATTATTAGTGTTAATTTATATATACACATATATATATATATATATATTTCTTATTTTGGTAAATTGGAGGCTAGCACTAATGCTTTAGGTGAACATAGATTTTTTATTAATGTTTAAATATAAATGTAAACTGCTTAGTCAATAAGGACGTCCTACATTTGTAAATTGGAGGCTAGCACAGTTTCTTTATTACTATTTTTATTTGAATTTTATAAAGTGTTTAGCCTTGGAAGTATATTGTTGCTTTGGAAAAATCTCAAAATTATTTAAGTTTGATTAGTGGTATTAATGCTTGTAGATTTAAGCAATATTTCTGAATGCAATTTCGAGAGCTCTTTACATAATGGATGTAATTTAAGCTGCTTTTTATAATAAATAAAAATACTTGGCAATTTTCTTCTCCCAAAATTGAAAATTATATTTCCCCGGCCAAATTCTTGGGATTTTCCATAATACTCTTATTTATTTAAAGCTCATATAGGCAGCAGTGGGAAGGTGCAACATATCAAATCTAATAGAAACGAAAGACACGTTCGAAATGAAATGTATGTGGGAATATGTTTTTCTAATCTATTCTATGGGTTAAGGAGCGTAAAATGTGACTTCGCATTTACAGGATATATAGAGAATAGTTTAAGTATCAAGAGCATTTAATACATAGTCAACTTTCCCTCGCCCCTATTTCAGCTTTTGGTTCATTTTAGTTTTAAGTGCACTGGATTGTGCCTAAATTTTTTTGGCTATATAGTAATATAGCCAATTATATTTTTCAATATAATCTCCTTGCATATCTATCTAGACGCCAGAGTGTGTCTGTTGTCGATGTACCATTTTGCAAATCCGTTTCTCAGCCAGCTTCTTACTACAGCTATGATACCCTCGTCATTATCAAATCTACCCCCATAACTTGCGTACTTAGAGAACGAAGAGATGGGAATACGAAGTTGCAGGATTCAGGTTGTAGGGTGGGTGAGATAAAAGAGCCCTCTGAATTTTACTGGTCTCTTCTAAGATGCTTTGACATGTATTGCTTTACGTTACCATGAAGAACATTTAGTCACGTCTTTGTGAGGATGGATGCCCTGTTAAATTATTTAGTTAAAGAAATGTACTGTAGTGCTATTAAATAAAAGAAATCATGCATTTATCATTTCCATGTCTACTGTTTTCTTGACTAAAATGAAAGTGTCATACATTTCTAAATATCTCTTAGAGAGGATATTGTTGAATAAAATGTACATGGTGTCATTTAAGAAAACGATGTTTTATACCATATCTCCTACATTAATGGAGGTACAAAAAAATATACCCTCAACAAGAACTTCCTCATGATGTTAAAAACTCTCGTTTGAAACAATTATTCATTTGACCTATCAGAAAATTTTGGGCGAGTAATATAAATAGAACAACCTGTATATAATTGCACTTAGGTACAATTGAACAATGCAAATAGGAATTAATGAATATGAATATGTTAGGCATTATTATTAATTGTTGGATTTTCTCAATTGTTTTCGATTGATCACTCCAGGATTAGACCGCGTCGTTTCAGTTGTGATATCCAATCGCTTCATGTGTAGTTCCGCCTAAAAAAAGATTTCACGAGAACTCTGATAGGGCACATCAAAAGTGAAACAATACTTTTATGTTGATGTCCACTTTGCATTATAAATTCAAATGAATATATTGGATTGTGATAATACATATATTATGAGCTAGAATTGCCATCTCATTTCAACCCATTTGATCGCCAACAAAAATTTAATTTTGCTTCAGATTCAGTGCCTGTGTTGTCTGTCGGCAGAAATCTCTGCCCTAGATGTAAATAAGCTTTTCGTCTGTCTCATTTTATCGACAATTATCATAATAAGAGTCTTAAATGTGATGACGAACATATAACTTAATAATTTCAGTTTAGTGAGCAAAAATGAACATGCTGTAACCCTGTTATTTTTTTTTTGAGATCTAACTTTATACCATTAGCTCATTGACCGTCACAAACCGTTTATTAAGTTAGAGTATTAAAATGTTGTATCTATGAGCTCGATAACTTCCCCCTTCAGTGCATTTGATTGTAATGCCTGAAAGTACTCCAGAAAATATAATAAATATCAGGATTAACTCTCATACAATAAAACTCATTTCGTCCTCCTAAAGAAATTATACTTCTGTATTTATAAAATATTTTGATGCCATTTTCTTTATCTGTTCAAAACGTTTATTCAGCCTTCTTTAATAATTAATTTTCATTGTGAGTGAAGAATTACAGCTCCTGAAGGTAACCTAGATATAACGAAGAAGTTTGGCCAGTGAATCAAATCAGAGATGTCCATAGGATGCTAAAGAGAACACAAGTACCTCTTTCTATGATCTAACGAAACATTTTAACATGTTTAAACTTTTGTTTTAGTTTCATTAATTTTGTCCTATTTTTTTCTCATGTTTTTCTGCATTTGTATTCCAGTAATATTGAACTATGTTTTCCATTTAGAGAGAATGTAATATGAACATATTTCTACCGTTATAGTATTGTCCTCCCAAAGTATATTTAAATTTAATTCCGTGTAAATATTAATGATTCTTTTGGACCCCTTAAAACATGTAGAATATATGTTTATAAATTCTAGCGGTGTCCACGAATAAAACGCAACACTTAAAATAGGTTTACCATATTCTGAAATGCAGGAAAAAAAAAAAAAAACAACAACAACAACTGAATCCTTCCGTCACTAACCCATTTTATGTGCTTATATCACTTTATAGTCTCCTGCATATTTTCCACTAGATTATTTCTTAAATATTCCTTGTCACTATACAAACAATCAAGCATATGTTTTACTTTTAAAAAGCATGTAATTGAAGTTTATTAATGCAAGTACTTTCAGAGAACCCCATTATAAGTTTGTTTCTTTCCTTGACTCATTGTGTTGGTTTTAGAGAAAAGGGACTTTCAGCGCAGTTAATACGACCTGGTATTGCATAAAGAAACCAAACCATCTTAAAAATATCTGCATTATGTTCTTCACTTTTGCAATATTTAAAATAGCCGCTGACTCGACTCTGTTTTCCTATCAAATGAAGCTGCAAACTCCTTTAAATAAAGCATTTATATTCATCAATTTGTACACTTCGCTACCATATACAGCTGGTATGATGTCATATTCAAAATTAAGAATGTTGACAATGTCTGAACTCCTCATTCACGCGATGCTATCAACGCTAAATATAGTACACCGAATATCGCCATTAACGCGTACGAAATAAAAATGAATAAATGTTGTTTTAATATG
Organism: Metallyticus violacea; assembly: GCA_030762175.1. Classification (NCBI taxonomy): domain Eukaryota; kingdom Metazoa; phylum Arthropoda; class Insecta; order Mantodea; family Metallyticidae; genus Metallyticus; species Metallyticus violacea. Next base: position 107,676,739 of record CM060831.1, read on the forward strand.
AAAATGTGGATATATTAGAGGATTTCCAAAAATATATTTGAACTGTAATTTTATTACAAATCCGCTTATGGTTTCCTTAATAAAGACATACTTTGAAAATAATGTTATAACTTTTTACTTTATTTTACGTTGGTACTATTCCAGCAGCATAAAAAGCATTATACAGGTTTTTAAATCCACTTGTAATATAAATCGTCGTACTGCATAAAGAAATTGAGCCTTCAAAATCTCTTTGCGTACTTGTAACATAAACCCAAACCGTGCGTGGTTCTACTTTAGTGCCACCTGGTGAGGAGAGAGGTAGTGACGGCCATGATAGTGCTCATACTGACCACCAGAGTGAGGCGGTGGCGCTGGAAAGAAAGAACCAGAGCACCGATCACATTGTATTGTGCATGGCCAGAAGTAATAAGGCAGGTGGGAATAACTCCATGGCTGGTTCTGGCGGCGGTCAGGTACAAAATCTGCTGCACAGTAAAGAAAAACATTAATATGAAAAGTATACCCAAAAGAAAGAAAGTTCTATACACATTTTAACGCAAATAGATTAATTCCTTTATACTGTATAATTTCCTAATGAAATGCACTAAAATGTTAAGCTTAATTTTAATTTAAAAATTAATTATTAGAAAAACTTATATATTCTTTTTCAAGAAGTACTTTATTCCCCTCTTCCCAAAATTTATAAAAGGCAAAACCGCCCACCTTTTTAGTTTAATATTTCTCATTTTGTTTTAATATATATCTTGTTGAACCACTAAAAGACAAATTAGTATTTAATATTTTATTTATTTAGTAATGTTTTATAAAAAAATTAATAGGAATTCTAGAATGAATCGCCTTTTATTTGGAAGTAGTTTCAAGTTTCAAGTGTTTTGATTAGTCAATATGTTAAGAGCATTAAAGAAACACTGGACTTTATGGCATATAAGTTATTTCGTTTTATACCTGCTATTTTAATGACTTTTTTAGGGTTTCATAATGGCAATCTTATAGTTGTTTCATTTTTACCTAATAAAAATCTATTATTGTGTGATATAAATTGTGGCATTGTTGAGCAATTACTTACAATTCCTGTAATTTAAGGAAATTATAACAAGAAACGTTAGTAATTTCATTCATTTATCTCACAATCATGCAAATCAAAGTTCATAAGGTTCATGGTCGGTGTAAGTTATTGATAGAAATACCCCAGGATATGTAAGGTCTAGTTCTACTGGGCTCCTTCTCCGAAGTAGACGAAACGCTTGGGAACAGGCAGCCAAGTAGATCCCGGCCTACAAGCCCGCGAGTTTTTTGTATCTATATTAGTCATGTTAAAAGTTTTCCATTTCTTGTTCAACAGGTAAATCTAATATTGCCAAATATTTACTTCCTACATTTTTATATAAAATTTCCTAGATGTTAGTATGGTGATACTTGTAACCATAAACTGTATAGCTATTTCATTTATCATGATGAAGCTCATGTGAAACCTTAGCCAACCTACCCCCTTAATAGAAGAGAACGCCTGCCTATTCTATAGTTAATCACAATGTTAATGTATGTTTATATTACCACGATGAACATAGGCATGACTTCTTGTTTAGGTCTGACTACTATTTAAGTCAACGTCGGTTTCATTAAGACTAAGCTTTAGTCTTGGAGCTCAATGTAGTTGCAAAGTTTTCAAAATAAAAACATGATTTACATAAATACCATGAAAATCTAAATTAAGAAATTGCAGACATTTTCTAAAATGTTAAGTATATTGCCCTAAAAGTGAACAAAGGTCTGTTTCTGTCCCAATGCAATTTAAGTCTATGAAGTTCAGAAACAATAATTCTGTTGCATTAAAAAAAGGTTAATAGTAGAGTGGTCAATTCCAATATTCAAATGAAAGAAAGAAATCCTTAAATTTCTACTTGCTTTAGAATAATGAGGAATATACTTCAAGAAATGTAAAAATAATACAGAAAGAGAAAGAAAATAGTTTTAATTGGTATTTAAAGTTGATATTAGAGAGTTTTTTCAATTAAATATTAACTCTAAATGGTTCGTTAACTTTATTTGGAACTCGATTAAGTTTTAATTAATTTGTTTAGAAGGGATGAAAGTAAATTTTATAAATAAAATATTTAAGATCTGAAAACCAGCTTCTTCCAAAAAATTCTAAAAATAGTCTATAAGAAATCAGCAGTTGAACCTGCCGCCACGGGTGGCCGTTCTTTGTTAAGGCGCGGACTCGTGAGCGAGAGGTCTGGGGTTCGAATCCCGCCAGGACCATCCTCACTGACTGAGGTTTTTTCCAGGTTTTCCTCAGTCTTCATAACTGACAAATTCCGGGGAGGTAGCCTAAACTTAGGTCTGGAATGTTTCCTTCCTTTAAAAAAATATATCCTTTCCCAATATATCATTTCATTTCATGTGTCATTAGTGTCCGCCACCTGTGGTGCCTCAGTAGTAAAAACGGGCGTTAAACATTACTCAAAAAAAAAAAACCGTTGAACCAATAGGGATAAGGGACGTTGTCTTTTTGTTTTATCCCAGAATACACTTTCCTCTATACTTACTTTGGCTGGAGGGAAGGAAATGTCTTCTAAGATCTTGAGGGCGACCACTGAAAGTTTCAATATCCGGTTTCACCTTGACATCAGTTTGTTTTTGCGTCTGATCGGCTAGAACTTCACTGCTTAGTACCAGAAATAGGACAAACTGTAAAAAACATATATCTTCAACTAGTCAACATTTGCAGTATGTTATGTTTATTTCCTGATGGAATATATTTAAGTTTAAGGGGAACATTGTTCTGTGTTAGGCGTGCTCATTATTTTCATAGGGATTATATTTGTTTTCAGCATAAAATACAAGGATAAAATTATATTTTTATATGCTGAACAAAGAATCGTTTTAAAAATTGGATTATAGCTTAAAGATAATGCATATATTCAAGACATAAGTCTGATAAAATAGTTTAAGTCACTGTAGATATAAATTTTGTAAAAATTTACGACTTACTGATTCCCATGTGTTTTAGAACACATAAAATATGTTATTTAAAATTATAGAAAACTTTCATGCTTTCAGAACTTCCCATTATGAACAGCTACCTATTTACCATTACATTAATTTAAATAAAAAAAATGTCAAATTAGATATTGAGGGGAAAGATTAAAAGCAATGTTGATTTCATTTCATTCCCTCACTCCCAGCCACCGTGCTTTGGAATTTCAAATGACACCCCGACTTTTTGATACTTGAATTTTAAAGAGGGTGCAGTTGGTACTGATATTATAATTTATTTTGGATAAAATTACAAATTAATATTATAGAAAGGCAGACTATTTAGAAACTCTTGATTTATCCGCTAACATTCTGTACTTTTCATAGTGTATACACCATTTTGAATCAATTTATTACCAAAAAACAACCATTGGTAAATGCCCAGTAATTTTATAACATTATCAAAATATAAACAGTAATAACAACAGCTCAGGTGCCAGGAAACGGTAAAAACAAAAAAATGTTTTTATCTTTAAAATTTAATCATTAAAAGTAGGGATCTCATTTGAAATTTTAAATTGTGGTTGGATAGGGGTAAGGAAACGAGACCTAAAATGTATTCATGATTGGTTTTAAATTTACTCTCAATATATAAAATGATGCTTTTTATATTTAAATTGAAGACAAAAGTCTTGAAATGAAAGTCCTGCGTGTAAAGACATATGCTTTTCAATCTTTACGCCATGTAATACTAAATTTAGAATAATCAAAAATGTAATTTAACAAATTATTTGTACAAGTTTCAAAATTAATTAATTACTCCTAACATTTCAAAGTATTAAAGTATATCAATGTAGATTGGTTCCGTAGTAAAATATATTAATGTTTTTGTAAGATATACTAAAAGACTATAAAAATTATTCATTGGCAAAAGAAAAACTCATTGTCAAAAAATCCGTATTGAACTATTTTTATCGAAATATATAAAACACAACGCTTTTATGTTTACTATGTCATGTTTATATTATTTTCTTTGTATTTTTTGTCTTGTGTTGTTACTCTGTTGCTGTTCATTTCAAATGTTTGTGTTAGGGAATAGAAAAAAAGGAGAAAAAGTTTGTTTATGCTATGCAGCACACCAAATAGTGTTTTATATGTGATGATAATATTTAAGTATTCATAACTCACCATTAATGCCAACATCTTCACTTTTCTAGCAGCTCCACTTTGCACGAAATATTCTTGTTTGAATGTTTGCAGCATTCAAGAGGTTCTTATATTCTGTTCATAGCGTGTTTGGTGCTTCACTTACCGTAAAATTACAAGCATTTCATTTGTTTTATTGTTTACACTTGCTCACCGTCTTTTGTTTTGTTTTGTATAGACGTAATTGCATGACTGTCATGTTCACCGCTTGATGATTGCTTCACAAATCTTCAAATTGTCAACTGTTCAGTGACTGAATGTGTCTCATTGTTAGGTGTGAGTTTCGTTTAACAAAGCGAATACTTGAGCAATAAGTTTTTGAAATATAATACAGGCACATCATGGAAAAATGTCTGACAAAAGCATCCTGTCTTCTTAAGACATTTTGCTGCCTAAATACTATGCATCTTGTCTGTAGCAAACTTGTGTTGTTATCATAAATCTGTCCATATAAGGAAAGTGTTATCAATTTTTGTTTGAAAAACAAAAAAAGTATAGAAATATAGAAAGATATCATAGAGATTTGATATCTCTATATTTAAACATCTATTTTTTTAATGTATTAAAATAAATTTTAAAAGGCATCTTAGCATTTTGATCGTTTAAAATATTTTGCAGATATTTTAATTGTACAGCATATGTACCAATGATTTCTACATTTATACAACTTTCTTTATTATGTCTTGAGCGATTCGCAAGAAATCTAAGTAGTAAAGAAATGATTGCCAGAAGCATCCTAGAACATTTCGCAAGCAACCTAGTTTTAAGTCAATGCGATGCATTTAGCATGTTGGAAAAATCAAAGCAGTAGAAATTAAAGACTGCCAACTTCAAATTATTTCTCGCGCTGAAATACAGCTCTTAAAATAGATTTTCAGACGGCCGATACTATAAATTCACTCTTTAAGGTTAAACAATTGTAACAAAATGGAATATTATAGTAAAGCATTTTGACACAAAGGTATATTGAAACTAGAGTAAAAACTAAATATTTTCAATTCTACTTTTAATTTAATATCAATATAAATGAGCATTATTATGATATTGATAGCCATCTCCTTAGACAATAGTATACTATTTTAAACATCTGCGTAAGAGTTGAATTTCAAAGAAACACTATTTCAATTTTATTTAGCTCCCTTTTCTCGTGTACCGTACAAGTAATAATATGCATTTTGTATTCATAAGTTAATAAATTTAGCACACTTAACAATTAAGGTTCTATGTTGTAAAATAAATGTTAAATAGACCTATAATGAAACAATGCACCTTGTAGCCTCCTTCAAGTTAGTTGGAAAAAGGTAAAGGGAGGAAAATGAATACAAACAGAATTAGCAAAGCCAGGAATTTTATTCTTTAATTTCCCGTCCAGAATTACCCGCTTTATGTTGTGATGTTAGCTAAAGGATAGTGGAAATATAACCTTTATTAAAAATAATTATCTGATCCCTCAGGTTTGATTTATGTTACACATCCCCTATAAACTCAAAAAAAGAAAATATTTACATCAAAAGGGGGAAATGAAAATAAATTTGAATTTCGATTTTATCCACTAAACTAACCTATAGATTTAATGCCTTAAAATTAAAATTATTAAACTTTTAAAATATTTTAGTAAAGCGCAAGAGAAATATGGGTAAAAGCATTAAAAAACATTTGGTACAGTGAATTTCGAGCACCTTAAATGGATAGAAACCAGCCGAATATGCTATTGACGTGCTGAGGGGAAGCTTAAGAGAAACAGTGATTGAATTATGAGAAGCTTGATATAAAGTGAAGTGGCTTACACGGTAACTCGTGCGACTAAAATTGCAGGTCGCAGACTCAAAGTCCTTGGGTCCGTCTTAATGACCTTGAATTTTTTTCGTAGTTTTTCCTGATCGCTTAGGTGATGCTGGGGTGGATCTCATCATCAATTTTCGACTCTCCTGTTTCATTCCATTGGTTCTGTTACAGGTTGAAAGTACCACGGCGAAGTGGATTGGTGCTGTGTGCATTGTGATGTGGCTTGCGCTTTGGCCTTGCCGACTGGTATGGAAGCAGCCCTTCTAAGGTGCTCGATCTCCTTGTAAAGGATCGCTCCACTGGTATTGGGATGTTCTATCCAGAAACATTGTTAGGGACCCCGTTTATGTGTATACGTCACTGCACTGATTCCGGCCGTGAGTGTCGCACTTGCATCACACTTTCCTTTCTACTAATTTAATCCAAGGATTCGATGAAAGAGAATGCCAGAGACAGAAAAATATTCAGAAAATTTGAAGAAGAATGAACTAATGTGTCGAAAAACAAATGCACGAGAGTTTTTCCAAAATGTTTTCTTAAAACTAACGCTGCGTCTCTTTTGAGCAGACTTTGGTTCAAATTCCTAGCCGATTTTTTTTTATTTTTCAGGTTGAAGCTGTCTCTGTCTTCCCGTCAATTACATAGTAATTGAAATAATTAATATTTGTAATTTTAGAATCAGCAACTCTGTAATTATATGCAAGTATGTTGTGCATTTTCTTTCAGTGAAGGAACCTTAATGACATAACTCATATATGTAGAATTAATGTTGTATACGTGTGTTCATAAAATGTAATTTTTGGTAATATTTAAGTAATAATGTGTAGGAATGTAACGAGGTAAAGAAAAACTCTCGTATTTCTACGAACACAGAAAGACTTGGCAAAAAGTCAGACAACGCGAGGTAATCCGTTCTGGTGTGCAGCTACGGTTGAAAATGCTCCCCGCCTCAAGGCAGATACTGGCATGTTTGGTGACATAGTAGCAGGTGTCCGAGTAAAAAAGTCGTTGATAGTAGCGTATGAATTCTGTTTAAATTCATCTTATTAGCGAATAGCGAAACCCTTAGCTTGACCAAAATTGTCCAGCGAATAGAAATGAAATTCATTGAGGTAAACATTGACCTATGAGTGTCATTAACACAAAATTGGCGGGAGTATTTCGCGCCATTGCCCGTGGAAAGCGTCATTTTGTATTGTGTATAAAAGGGATAGATTTTGCCCAAAAGTGAACAGTCTTAGAATTTTCCGGACCCAGATACGTGTGGCTGCGGTCGTCCGAAGATCAGCGGAAGAGCGGCCTAAGTACAAAATGCCAGTTCCGGCGACGAAGATTGAGCGTCAGTCACCACGCTAACTGCCGATACATCATTAAACTGCATTAAGAATTCTATTGAATTAACAATCTCTTCGCACTCTGCATCATTCAGATAACGCAATAAATTAAAGTGTTTGCCAAGATTACCTTGTTTGCTGTTCAGCGTAAGACGTGAGTTTCCTGAATATTCACATCAAGAAGAATAAAAGATATCAACAATTAAATAACAACGCGTTATTTGTTAACTCCTTTTGCTTTGGAATTCCGTTTGAGACCTTATGGCTCACAGCCGCCAAACGCCCACGAGAGAGTCTCATTGAAAAAGAGTGGGGGTGGTCTGCAACGGCGAAACCTGCAATCACCGGGCTTAAATTATTTACCGCAGCGACTATACAACCCAATTCCCATCTCCCAACTATCAAATCCGTTTCAAACTGCAGCCCAAAGTGGGGCCAAGAATAAACATCTCCCACCAAGCTTTTTTTCTTCAAAGCCCACACATTCACAAAACTTTCTTCGTAACTTCAGGACATTTGCAGAATGCACTTATCTGTTACAGGGCACTCTTGAGTTACAAATGATCAATGTGAGTGGTAGTATTCAACATTCTCTTGCAAGTAACTTCCCAAGTTACAAGTTCTAAACTGTGTTGAAGTAATAAATCTCAAAATACTCATAGTATCTTCCCTTTCTCTCCAAATCGCCTGTGGTACCTCTGTAGCAAAAAAGGCGTTAAACACTAATTCATTCATTCATTTCTCTCCACATCCACAACCGCTTAATAAATTCGTAATGTAATTCCGAATGAAGTATTATCAGCAGAGATGAATTTATTGCTTAAGCAAGATTCCTGCACTCTTTTAAAAGATGAAAACAGTCTTCATAGAAGAGAGCAATCAAAAGTCGAAAGATGAAAGAACACACAGTTGTAGGGTCGATGGACGAGCACAAGGGTTTCTATCCTATATCCTGATTCTTGGATTCTTGGATCAGTAGAGTACTGAGTTTGAACACCTAGGAGCTCCAAGCATTCCGTAACAGTGCAACCCGCCCCACTTTACACATATCTTCTGCAGGTAGTAGGGGAGTCGCCCTCATTGTTTTGATTTACCATGCTCTCCGTTCAGAGAGAAGCTTCTTTGATTGCGGTACACTTAACGTGTATCCAAAGTGACCAAAGACAGGATTCTAATGATGGTATGCATTGTCGTGCAAATCAGCAGTCTTTTTCTTAATTAAGGATCTTCCCATAAGTATCATAATTATATCATTTTTTCTGGCATACGGCCAAACTCTAATGGCTGAAGAAAATCGTGATCAATCGTTTCAGATAACGAAAACTTGAGGAACAATAACTTGAATTGTTTTTGGCCGGTCATACGCAGTTCGATTTTTGTTATGATATAGAATTAAAACAAAATTTCATTAGCAGTGCATTAATTTGTTAGTTGAAACATTGTGTATTATTATTGTTCTTTCTACTTCTTCTTATTATTACGTTAATATTTTTCATTATTCCTTTTCATTACTCAAGTTTAGATATTACATATATTTATTTTCCTTCGTGCTTTACAAAGGCTTATATGTATACGTGCCCTTGCTACTGTCTTGTATATTAATTGTGGCATCGCTACTGAAATTTAGTGCAATTATTATTATTTAGGTAACGCGGAAGAAAAAGCTTAATGGTCTTAGCTCTGCCAGAATAAATAATACAAATTTTAAAAATGCATGGAGTGATAGTTCCACATACTTCCCATATTCGATGCTTCATGTTGTGTTTTATTGAAGATGTTGTAGTCATGACCTTTTGTTTAACGTAGCCCCATAAAAAGTAATCTAAAGATGCAAGGTCGGATGAGTGGGGTGCCATACTACAGTTCCAGCACGTCCAGGTAAAGGAATATTTTCCAAGAGTGTAGAAATTCATTCCTGATAGTTACCAAAGTTCTAGTATTATTATTTCTTTCATATTTTCGGATGTCGCTATATTAAGTGCTGTATCAAGTACACTATAACTTATCAAGATATACTTTTAAAACTATGTTTTAAACAACTGTTTAAATGTATAATATGTTTTTTAGTCCGTTAAATAAATGTTGGCTTGTAACACTTTTCATGGGCCAGCCTTTATAATAATTATATAACTAGGTACCTCCGAAAACTCTAATATTAATACTCTTAAAATTATATCTGAAAATCAATTATGTTTTCTACTTATAACTCCTTTTCACGGTGCTGTTTAATTTGTATTAAACAAGGTAGCTTTCAGACATACCTGCGGTGTAACAATGGCTAACCCATTTGAATGCAAAATAAAGCCTTTGGTCTCACAGCAATATTGTATTAGTATACAGAGTTTGAATGGGTAGATTTCACGTATCAATAGATTAAAATACCCATATGAAAATACAGCTACCATGAACGGTTAATAATATTATCGAAATTTAATGAATAATTTGTTTGCACATTAAGGTAGTAAAGTGGAATGCTGTGTTTACCAAAGTCTACCATACTACTCTATGTTACAGTTATTTAGAAGGTAACAAAGGTGTAGAACATGGGTATTCAATGCAGCTCACTCTTGATCCTTACTTATACATTTCGAATGGTTGTTTCTATTAGCAGTTCAACAGGGGAAATGAACCTTAGTAACAATAGTGAAAGTCCAATGTAGCTCTCTTGTCTCGCTCCATTTGTCCTTCTAGATCCAGAAAGAGAGAACAAACATTACGAAGGTGCTAGACCCACTCCTTTCTACTCTGATCAGTTTCGTTGTTTACAGATGGAGGAACATCTAAACAACACTCTTTGCCTTCACTATTTTCATGTTGTTTGGGGTTGTAGTTTATCATTGTTGTAGACGCTATGAACCATGATTCTTTTCTCAGCAATAGCATTTAGGTTTACAGTTTTAATCATAGATAAGAAAGAACAGATGAAATCTCAATAATGAAAAGTGTTCTCTCATTCTTCTTCGGCGATGATGGGTCACAACGATTCTTTCAGAAAACACGTCTCCGAAATTCTGGATCTCAGTCACCAAGTGAAGTATGTCATCCTACTGTCCTTTGCTACTATGAACAAATAGCTACATTCGTTTCACATAGGAGCACTCAGAGCTTTTCTTAGTAAAGGTTCTGACCTGGCTGATACCTCATGTGAACAGCTTTAAATGTCCTTTTATATAATTCTTTTGTTCTCTTTCAACTATGTTTGTACAGGCTGGAGATTTTCATTCATTAATATATGCGCACGTAGTTACAAGCAGTTCTAGTGAAGACCAGAGCATACTGTAGAACTAAATTAGCAGTATTTGATTTATTTATGAACGCTGTTAAGCCCCTCAGGTCATCAACGTTCCATTAAATTTTGCTCAGTGGTGTCTTCGTTCAGGCTTGAGGTTATTTTACTGCTGTAAATCTCTGGCACGTGACCCATAGCATTACCTTTCTTCCGAAGTAAACCATATGTCCGAAAAAATCCATCGATCCTGGCCGAGATCGAACCCGCGACCCAACTATGAGGCAAGTATAGTTACCAATAGACCATCAGGACGACAAAACTGAAACGTCCATTTAGTATTCGAGCAGTTTCTGGAAAACCAACATGGGAGATCAGGTTGGTAAAGCAAGAAGTCTGCGGTACTAATATCTCTTGCTGCTTCCCTACCTAACCGAGATATTTCCATGTTTTCCTCAGCCCTTATCAATAGTAATATCTAAAAGGTATACTAAACTTATGCCTGGAATTCTTCTTTCCCAAAATTATTTTACGAATTTATCATTTCATCTCATTGCTCATAAGTGATCACTGTTTGTATGCCACAGTAGTAAAAATGGACATTAAACAAATAAGTAAACGTTTCTGTAAATTAGTTGCATTCAAGTTTCAGTTGAAGCCTATTGTTGTTCAATAAATACAGCAACAATAAGGGAGTATTTAGGAAACTTTTCCTAACGTTATGGTGCAGTGGATGAGAAATACTTTTGAAATTGTGCTATAACATTACTTTATATTGTTTAAATATTACAATTTCAAGAGGTTTTTGCGGCAATTTTTACCGATTTAAAAAGTGCGTTATCGGTTGTTAACAAAAAGATTGTTTGCAAAAGAGTAAAGAATGTTTAAATAGTAATTTATTTTAGCAAAGTCAGTCAATGGATATAAAATTGGAATTCTTTAATTAAAACGGTCGTATCGACACAACACTATTTTGCCATGAGTACCAGGAACTCCAAACATTTGGCTCTAAACGTGCAGGTATAAAGAGAAAACGAGAAAACATTAATACATTATAAACTGTGGAAAATTTTATATGGTAAAAAATGAGTTCTGCAATATATAAAATATTTTTGCTGTACGTTTACTTTTCGTTAATAATCTGCAAATTCTTGAACTTACAATTGATAAATGTCTGTTTTTATCTGTGTATACCATCGTTTACTGGTTTTAAAGATTAAGAGTCCTTTTTATTGAAATGTAATGGAATAACTTGTTCGGAATTTTATGTGTCGATACAATTGCTGTGTATCTTTAAAATAACAATAACGTTTATACATTATTAAAATGTAGCTTCTAATAGCTGTGCTCATTTCTGCAAGTAATTATTCGCTGGCGTGTTCAGGTACACCTAAGTCTTGGGTGGAAATGATTATGTTTGTTCGTTGTCTCTTTTGTTTCTCTGTGCTATTTAATAAGCGGTGGCCATACGAAACGCTGGGCACATTACCATGTAGTCCCGCCTTAGTTAGGGTCCGAATGAAGTCTTGGGCTTAATCCTTGCACTTTATGATTATAATTATTATTAAATGGAAATATCGATATGCATAATTTTAAACCGAGCGGTTTGACTCAGGCGTGACACTTGGGCTCGTTCAAATCCTACTGTCGAAGAATATGAATGAAGTTTTCTTCAGTTCATTTAAGAAAGTGCAAATGCCATTAATAAGTTTTCTGCCACGAATTCATCTTCATCCTACCTTTCTGTGTATGTCAGTCCTTTGTGTTTATGGTGTCATGGAGGAGGCCCTGACATAGGAGTGACTATCCATTCAGAGAGCCCCCCAATGTATACTCTCTGTACATCTGGAGTAATTAGTTCCCCAAAAGGGGACTGACCTAGGCTTTGTCAGGCTGCAAGTCCTACAAGCGAAGAAGGATAAATACAACGAAAGAAAGAAGAAGAAAATTATTATGAAGTTTTAAAATATTTCACTAAACAATAAAATTAAAATACTTTTTTATAATTTTTGACAACTTTTACGTGTAAATATCAAGAAATATTGCATATCTATGTTTAAAACGTTTGGACTGTACCTATGAACAAACATGCTCCCCCCCCCCCCCAAGACAAAAATAATATTTTGTACTTTACAGTTTTTATTGTATTGTATATTTAACAAAACATGATAATTCATATATAGGGTGTCCCATTTATCTTTCTAATGCAAAATAGCCTTTTTTCGAATGCGTCAAATAAAAATAATAACATTATGGCGGAGTTTTTGCTGAGAATATACTTTTTTGTATCTTCATCAATGTAGGAGATTAGAGATAAGCTTCGTTTTTTTTTAATTCCACCATATACATATTATTCAACAATATATTTACCCTCTCCAAAAGATGTGAAAAAATGTATCACTTTGTACACTATGTCAAGCAAATATTAGAAGTGCAAGCAGTAAGGAGGGCATATTTATTGATGAAATCGAACTGTTTAATGCCTTGGTTGTACAAATTACTTACCCAATGTAGTACTGTAGTGCAGTTCCGGTTTTTGTTTATGATTTCAGATTTATAAAATATAAATAACCCACTCTTCCTCACTTCTCAAATTGTCGTCACTTTAGCTTACATACCAGGATACTGTATCAGAGTAAATTAGTACTGCACTAAGCTATTGTACTACAATGTTTCTTACAAGATGTACACATATGGAGAAATAGTAGGAATGCTACTGGCCTACGGAGCATGTAAGTTGATAGGTAATAATTAATATGATTACATTATTGGAGACGTTAAATGATTTGGTTAAAAATTCGCTTTAGTACTATTAATTAAAAGAAGTAGTGCCCATATCTATTGTTTTCCTGATTAAAGGTGTACAATGTGATATATTTCTGAATAACTCTTGGAGACGGTAAGCGTATTGAGCCATTGAAAACAAAACAAAACAAAAAAAAAACGAATTTCCCTCCCGTGTCTCCTACATTAATGGAGATACAAAAAGTATACCCTTGGCAAGAACTTCCCCATGATATTAAGAAACGTTTGTTCGAAACAATTTTTCATAAAACGCACCAGAAAAAGTTATTTTGGGTGAGCAAGATAAATAAGACATCCTGTATATACAAAATATTTTTATATTAAAATAGTTGCAAGAACATTACCAACACTTTCTGAAATTCTTTCTCGTATAGAGTAAAATAACTTTAGTTCCAATATATCACGTATAGAAGTAACTTATTTGTTGTTCAACTTATTGAGACATGCGCAGAGAATTTAATATCCTGTTCAGTCAAAGTATTTCACGATATACTACGTCAGAAGCTGTGGAAAATATTACTGCGTAAGGAATCTCAAACTGCCTTATAAAGATAATGAAAAACGTGTTTAAGGGGACAAGAATAAGAATAAATATAGGCAGGGAAGCTAGCAAGAAATCACGTGTTAGATAGGAGTGTTATCACTCATACTATGATGCTACTGATGTCATAAGGGAGTGCATGGATTCGTTGACAACTAATTTTTATATAACTTACATCTCTCTTCCATAAAATTCATTTTTGCTGGTCAAGTTTATTTTCATACTGGTAAGATAGCTCGCAGCGATCTATTATCAAATATACAGAGTGAGTTAGGTGCACCGCTACAAATTCAATCTCACAATGAGGAAACTTTTTTGTGAAATGACTTATGCTTTCTGACGCGTCGTTCAAGAGGCAGTAAGCCATAGAAGAAAATACACGTGTAAGGAACATTTAACAATTATGACAAGGCATTAATGCAAGTATCCTTGGTATACATTACAGAGGGTGTTCAAAGGGTCTGTCCTGAACCTGATTACATTTATTACACCTTGGTAGCAGTATCTGTCGGTCTCTAGAAAACATTCAAGCCTCTATCACATTTGATCAAAAATGGCGAATATTTCTTCAGTCTGTTTCTGTCTTATCATCAACTGGCGTTGTGTACACGATAATCTGCACATGTCCCTAAAGAAACAACTTAGAAGCGTTAAGTGAGGTGGTTGCAAACTGTCCTCTCTTCATGTCGGCCAACTCATAGATATTTATGCACGCGCAATGACTACACAGAGGTGCACAGCGACAACCAGATAGCGTCACGTGGAATAATTTTGGAATCAGTACACATCAACGTAAACAAATAAAGGCGCACAACTTCTAGGCAAGGCTTTAGAGTTCATGTAATAAACATTTTACTCATTGTGAGATTTTTCTCTCTTCCTAGTCCCAACTTATATTCTGTGCATAAAGAAAATGGATGCGATATGAAAATTTCAACAAAAATATATAACTGCTTCCTTTTAAGGAAAAACACAGCAACATATTATATTATATCAGTTTGCCTCTTTAAATTATTATTATTATTATTATTATTATTATTATTATTATTATTATTATTATTATTATTATTATTATTATTGTGATACTAAGGATACTGGTTCAAAAAATTCAAAATTCAAAAAGTTTTTAGTTACTATAAAAAGAATTTGAATGAGAAAAACAAAATCTTACAAGCTATGGTAGTTCCAATGCCAACTACAGACTCAGAGCTTGGTATCACAATTTATCACGAATTAATCACATTCATATTTCATATTGGAGTAATCAGAACAGACCAAAAGGAAGCGAAGACTCTTAAAAAGAGGGAATGAACAGCTTAACGTGCGCAGAACGGGCCTTAGGGCCTAAATCATGAATATTATTGATCATGATAACATATTTCATACACATAAGCACATTACATGCACGACTGAACAAACTCCAGCATTTTGTCACGATTAGCCAAAACTGAGCTGCAAAGTCTAGAAACCGCGGAAGGCAGATCTACAGTTAACGCTCCAGGCGTTCGTGAGAACTTCTTATAACAGAGCAATCCCAGTTCAATGTGGTGCTTGTGACGATCAAACAGAAGGAAGAAAGGAAAAGTGCGACGTGCCTGTTACAGAAGTTCCGCTTCTTCTAGCTCATTATCTCCTTCCTAAATTTCGTGCACTCCCTCCAACTTCTTGGACGATTTAAGTACCGCAACACGCTGATTTCTTTTCCTGGCATGTGGTGATGACACTGACGGTCTTTAATCTGGACATACGTTCATAACTTTTAGTTCTAAGATTGCAAATTGATATTTATTAAAAACAAAATGTATATAAAATATTGTTGTTCCTTCTTCTTAATTAATATACTTCATATAAACTACTATAAACATCACGATGAGAAAATTTCCAAATATTATCACATTACGTCAAATCCTCATACATGAAGCATAAAACTACTTACAAGCAGCTAAGAAGGGCCCTATAACTCGATAACCGAGTGTTTCAGTTTATGGGGCCTAGAAAATCTAGCAATAAGGAGAGTGAAGTTTAATGTTCTATAGGGAGTGTAAATTGCAAATTAAATGTAATTTAAGGTAGTGAAGTAGTGAGTTACAAAAGAGCAAATATAAGAAAGAGTTAGTAAATTTATTGGATATAGTGCCTTCTGGATTTACCGAAGGCACTGTTTGATATATTTTAACTGGGCTTCGTATGCTAATTATGCTGGAATATTTGTGTGTAGAAGTAGTTTGATGTAATACGTAGGGGTGCATTTGTATTAAATTTCAATTTTAATAGAATACAGGAACCCATGTCCTCTGAGTATTCCAGTAGGAATCTGCTGATGCTCCGAAGACGAGGGTTCAGGAATGAGATATTTAAATAAAATTAAAGAAATGTGTATTAATGAGGTATAAATTTAAATTGTAATGTTATTTGTGGAAATAAATTTATTCATGCATTCATACAAATTGCTCAAATAAGTTTAAACAAAAAATCGAAATAATAATGTGAAAATATGCCAGTTTTCGAAAAGGCCATAGAAAGAATCAACATTTTAGAGAATGATGAAATATTTTAAGGATACAGTTTTAAATATTTTTCGTTTATAATAGTAGTAATGGACGTTTTATTGTATGTTCTAGAATACATTCAAATAAATACCATTGTCGCATGGGTCTTACAGCCGTACATGCTAATGTCGTCCTTATAGCAATATAAAGGACCATGCACATACATACATACATACATACACATACCTACATACAAATCTACATGCATATATACAAATGTACAAATACTTCGATATATTTACGTTTTCTATTAATAATTAATACAGAAGGAACGGACGTGTTTCTTGGTAACTGCGAGTGCAAGAATGGAGGCAGTTAAGAAGCTAATTGAGCAGTTGAAGAAGAAGATGCAGCGCGGGTTCCAAAAATGCCAACCAAAGAAATGGGAGATCTGGTGAAACGAATTACGCTCATGGAAAGTAGGCTAGATTATTTGGAAAATCAATTGCGGCGCAACAATATTGTGATGGTGTACAAGAGGAAAAGAGCGAGAGCTAGGGTACGAGTGAGGATATTGTGCGTAGAGTAATTGTCCAAATGGGCATCGAACTAAGGAACTTCGTTATCGAAAGAGCACACCGAATGGGAAGATGGGGCGGAGGAAAGAGGCCAATAGTGTGCAAACCAGCCCACTATAAAGTGAAGGTGGATATACTACGAAATGCCAGATTTTTCCGGGGTATACGAATCAGCATTGTAAAATATTTCAGCCGACGGGTGAGGGAGGAGTGCAACTTCTTGAAACGACATTTGTTTGAGACAAGTAGACAAGGATGTCATGCATTGCTTCACTTCGATAAATTAATTATCGAGGGTAGAGTTGGAGCCGACAAGAGCTGGAGAGATAGAGCAGCCGGCGGAAGTCGAACCCAACAACAGCATGGGAAGCCAACCACAGAACGCAACGATGAAGGTAACTGAGGGAGGAGTCACCGGAAGTGGGCAGGAGGGTGAGTGGTGGAAGGAGGGCTGGCAGCCCGCAGCCTCCCTGTATGGAAGGCTCGTTTATAATATCCCAGTATCGAGTGAGTTGATGAGTGAATGTCTGAGATTCATACTAGGAAGATTACAGTTCGAACTCCGTTACCGGGTAATTGGATTCTTTTGTGACTTGTCTTTGTCGCGAAGGCAAATGTCAAATTTGAGGACTGTGCAAATAATGCTAACTAACTGAAAAGTAACGAAACGCATGTGATATCGAAAGATAGATAGGTAGAGAGTAAATTATGATTTATAGTTCAAATTATTTTTTTTTGTTTTATTCATATTTATAATCAATATTGATTTTTAGATGATTTAATCTTAGATATATATTTGGTTATGATTATTTGTCTTTTTACCCACCATGTTATTCCTAAATAAAAATAGGCTTCGCCAATCATAGTGCAGTAATAAAAGTCATAGTTCCAAAATGAACATACAATAAAACAATAAGTATCAATGAATACAGTGAATACACAATATTAATTGGATTAGATTATTAAAGTCGGAGGAACGTTCGGTACCTCAGTCTTGCTCAAGAGTTGGTCGTTTGTGCTATGCCCCTATGGGGACACCTCCTTGAAAGCAGGTTCGAACCCGGCCAGGACCGATGGATTTTTTCGGGCGTAAAAATCCTAAGTATGGCTTCCTTCGGAAGGGAAGTAAAGTCGTGGGTCCCGTGTCGTACATTTACGGCACGAAAAAGAACCTCAAACCTGAAAGAGAGGCCTCTGAGCAAAATTTGTCGGCCGTTTCACGCTCTGAGTTGAATGGGACGCTGATGACCTGAGACGTTAAACAGGGTCCATAAATAAAATCAATCAAATAAAAATCCTTGAAAGCATACACGGTTACTGTTGTCCACGAATCGCAGGCAAATAATCCCGATGTTAGGGTAAATTTCTGTGATAGGATGGTACGGAATGTTAATAATAGAGCTGTTGATTCATGCTTAATATTCTTAATTGATGAATATACTTGGTCATGTTTCGACAGATAATGGAGCACAGAACACCCCTTAGAAAAGTGGCGTGTGGTACGCATTAAATGTATACAGAGCAATATATATATATTTTTTTTTTTTCAGAATACCATAAATTCATAAATATATTTCATTTTATCTATGTTGAAAGTTGAAAACTAAGGTGAATAAAACAAGCCCCTATACTTTAGAACTGAAATAAAATATCAGGCAAGAGAAGAACTGATGCATGTGAATAACTGACAGTTCTAAAAAGATGCCAGAGATATGTGGATGTAGCAGAACAAAATTTCCAACATCTCTTGTCATAAGATGTATGCTTACTTGTGTTGTGATTCCGAGAACTTGAATAGGTAGCACGGACATATTTCTTTCGCAGGGTGTTACTGCTCTGACTGCTGACCTGCAGCTATCGTGAATCAAGCGGCAAAATCATGATATATCCAGTAGCTATTTTTTAAGCATTAGGGAACAGAAATGCAGTGTATTATTCGGTATATGATAATTCAAAGACCTTCTTTTTTATAGTGTCTAGTTTTTATATGGTCGTTTTTAACAATTTAGTTGTTTACACTGCTGGCATTGTTTCTGTCATATCCAGTCTTATACTTTTCAACGCTAATAGTTCTAAACTGCTAGAGCTTTACATCCTCGGTTATAAGTAAAGGGAGAATGCTAATGGATCTTTAGTTGCACTTTAATGTATTATCGTTTATTAGTATTCATTTGTAAAACTACCATTAATTAATTTTTTTATTTCTAATATGGGATGCTAGAATTCATACCTAAGGGATTAAAAGTATGTCCTCTTCCCACTAAGAGAATCGGGTTTGATCCCCGATGAGCGTTAAGTTGCTTTACTATTTTATTTTCTCTCAGAATGCTTTCTCATCCCCAATAAGCTAATACGAGATAATGTTTTAAGAGTCAATATATTGGAAATCCATAGCGCCACTTTTAGTTCGTTTCATTCTTGTTTCAATCAGCAAACATGTTTAAAATGAAAATACCTAAGAACTCTTGACTACATTTTTCCCAGTACTCTTTGTTGTTATTATGTTCGATATCTGAATTAAGAAAATGGAGTGTCAAAGTTTAGTGCCACATAGTTCAAATGGTATTTACTATTAATATTGAGCAAAATGTTGACTTTTTTCATTATTTAGAATTTGTTGTTTTGAATTATAAAAATAATAAGTCAATGTTAAATTCTGACCAATTAATACATTTATACTTATTTATAGCTAAATGCTATGTTGTAGTAAAATGAAAAACGTAAATTTCTGGTAATTCGAAAGATAAAATAATGCGTTTGCTGCCTTTTATCTCTCACTGAAAACCATGAACATTATTACAAAAATAATCTGTTTGTATATTGGAATTCAGATGTTTATATATATATATAAATATATATATATATATATATATATATATATTCTCCATAGTGCGGTTTAACTGGGAAGACGTTCTTCATGTTACTTGCTAACATTGCGAAAATTTTCGAAGAATTAATTAAAATGACAATAAAGTATATTGAGTTTTAAAGACACACTTTCATAAATGACCAAAAGATTTTCTACCATGACCTCATAATTATCACTTCTACTATTACCAAGAATTTTTTACATTAATTCCAGATTGATCTTGCTTTTACTTCCAGAGAGAAATAAAGTAAATGTTTTTCATGCATTGTTTGCGTTCCGATAAAAATCTCTTCTTTCACTTTTCCTACAGCCATATTTCATCGTCAAGGTTAGGTTAAATATTTTTCATAAAGCCCAATTTTATATATTTTTTTTTTTTTTGAGTAGTGTTTAACGCCCGTTTTTACTACTGAGGCACCACAGGCGGTGGACGCTGATGATATATGAGATGAAATGATAAATTAGGAAAGGATATTTTTTTTTAAGGAAGGAAGCGTTCCAGGCCTAAATTTAGGTACCTCCCCGGCATTTGCCAGTTATGAAGACTGAGGAAAACCTGGAAAAAACCCCAGTCAGGGAGGACGGTCCTGGCGGGATTCGAACCGCAGACCTCCCGCTCACGAGTCCGTGCCTTAACGACCTCGGCCACCCGTGGCGGTCACCCAATTTTATATTTAAAGATGACAATGTAACAATGTCTTTCTTAGAAAATAATGAAACATAAGTTTACATCCAGTAAGAAATACTAACATGCTTATATCTTCTGTTAAGAAACTTGCGCTCATTAATCCAGAAGCCAACAACATAGATTTAGATTATTAAGGCCCAAAGCATAGAGTTGAATTTCCCTGGATTAATATAGAGGTAGGTTTCTGAGAAACAGTTTTTGTATACAGTACAAGAATATAATGATGGCGTCCCGCTGCTCATGTAGTTAAACCACAGAGATTTCCGTCATGGTTTGCTCTTGTTTCAAGCGCTGTGGGAGAAAGAAATAGAGTCAAATTTAAATGCAGTATTGTACAAAGACTGGATAACTCAATAGTTTACATTTATATGCTATACAGCACGTATTAAGATTTCGAAACACTGATGGCTACTAGCACATGAAAATCAGCACCAAAAACGTAATTATAACTTGCAAACTCATGCAACAAAAGCCGTTCGTGCTTCACAATCCATTGCACATAGTATAGCCAACTTTCTACTCGTTCCACAATGTACCTCTTGCCGCAACCTTCAAAAAAGTAACGTATTTAGTGTGTTACACGACGCCACAGCCAAAGTAATTACATCCTTTCCAACCGTTGTACGGTTTTACCAGTTACTATGTGAGCACGTGAGATACCAGTGTTTTTGTATTCTGTTTGAGCTTAACGAGAGCGAAAGTGAATTTCCGAACGATGCGATATTATCGATTTGGTTATCGCAGTATGGCTATACGGATGGATGAACATTGTGGGGAAAGACATTGCTAGCATTTCGTTCACTGGGGAGTTTTATAGGCAAAGGCGAGGAGAATATAAGATCTTGCATTATACGCCACGCCTGGATGTAGTTCTGTTTTGAAACAAAAAATAACGCATATTACAGAGCTCCATTTAGACGAAAAATATTATTATATATCGACTAAAATATAATAAAATAAACTTTTTTGCGTTTTATGAAATACATTTTATTCGTGCTGTGAATCTAAATAAATCTACATATTCATGCGACTTTTATAATGAAAAAAAAGTTACTTACGGGTTCGAAAACTTGGAGATAGACTGAGCATACAGAGCCTTCGTTCGGTAGCGTGGGCAGTTTAAAGGAGATTTGCCTGTCCTGTTTCTAACCGGTTGTTCCCTCCTTTACTTTCCCGCATCTCTATGTGTTGGAAGTCTTTGTGCTAAACATGTTACATTGTGTTAGTTCTGCTATAAGCCAAAAAGTCCATATACTTAGTATACAGGATCTTCATGTATGAATCTTATATAGCAACAAACTCATGTAGAGAAGTGAAATGACAATTTAATGATAGATTCCCTGCTGTTCGTGTGCCTCACAGAGAAACGTTTAGTAATCTTGAGAATAGATTTAGAGAAACGGGATGTGTTCTTGATATGAAATAGAAAGTAAAACACCGTGTTAAATTCAAAACATCGGAAAAAAGCTTTAACGAAGTACAAAGAAATCTCTGAGAAAGCTTGTACAGAGCCAGGAATGTAGCACACCTCGGCTTGGAATGCTACTAAACTTTTAAAATTACCCTATAAGATTATTGTAGTTCAGGAATTGCAACTACGCGATAATGTGAGTGGAGTTGATTTCTGCAATTGGGTGTTGGGATAATGTTAATATTCGCCCAATTGACCGGCGTTTAATTTTTTTTTATGGATGAATCATGGTTTTATTTACACGACCATGTAGAGATATGAAACAATAGATACTGGAGTGCAGAAAAACCCGATCTTGTCCACGTAATGTCATTGTACAACCAATTTTTTTTTTTTTTTCATATTTGGTGTGCTGCAGAAATCTATGAGCTTGAATTTAAGGGACTGTGAATATCCGACTCCGTCGGCAAACAACGTGCTTCCCGATGCGAAGCAAATCCTCTTTAAGCCGGCCAGGCGTCCAAACGACGGCTCTGTATTATGTTGCCTATTTTAGGGATTTATATGCCTTTAATTTCTAAACTTCCGGATCTGAATACTATATATTTGAAATAAATTTAATTTAAAATTTTCAATCTAGATATCCAGCTGCAAATCTAAATCCAGTGTTGATTGCATTTTATATTTCACTCCCTTACCCCAAGTACTCCCATTTTGAAATTTCAAATTACATTTCTAGGTTGTGACATTTAAATTTCAAAGAACATACCATTGTTATCACATCTTTTATTTTCAGTCATTTCCAGGTAGTCTATATTAATGTTATTGTGTTTAAATTTCAAAAGAAATATAAAATAAGTTAGTTGTAGTATGTAAATAGAATTTATTTTATATAAAATTTGTCATAATATTCCAGTTATACAGTCTATTTAGGAACCGCGCACTAATGCCCTTAAATTCTTTTCTTTCTTGTAGAATATACAACATTTTGAAATAATTTATTATCCAAAAATATTTATTACATTAAATGCTAAATATTTTTGTAATTTTACTCTGTCCAAATGCAAACAATAATAACAATCAATGGTATAAAACAAAATATATGATAAAATTTACTTCCAAAATAAGTATCATAAGGTAAGGGTGCTATCTGAAATTTCAAAGTGAAGATGACTGGAGTTGAGGGATGTAATTCAAAATTTAGTCAATATTGCTTTTAAACTTCCAGTCTCAATATCCAAATGAATATGTTTTAATTATTATTTTAAATAGGTTCAGACTACAGAGTTTTGAAATGAAAGCCTTGTATAAAATCTCTAATATATTTATGTTACGTATTTCTTATTGATATTTACGTATGCCAATTTTATATTCACATAATCATTCCTAGAAACACTAATTTTTAACGACGAATAGAGTAAATTAAAGTTACATTAAAGTAGTTGGTAGCCCCATAGTCCCATTGTATTCTTTCACTTTTACGTAGTGTATTCAACGTTCCATTTGATTGTCTCGTTCTTTATATCATCCATGGCGTGAGGTCCAGAAGTATCAGGAAGCCAAAAATTAATTCTGTACCAACACAAAAAAAAAAAAAACAGGCAAGGGAGGTGATGATACTTTCTATTTGCTTACGCTATCCTGCGGTCCAAATTACTTCAAGGTTGTAACATCGTTTTCTGGATAATTTCCAAAGAAACCTCATGTTAGTTTTTAAGTTAGTTTTGTGGAAGAGAAAAAGGCATAAATAGTTATTTACTTTCGGTTGCTAAAAGATTCGAAGTTGTTTGTTTTCCTGCTCAATCACTTGTAACGCACTTTGATGAGCAATGCATAATCCTGCAACCGTCAGAAATGATCTTTATACAGATGACAATCGTAGGATATAAAATTACATTTCAATAATAAAACATATTTATAATTTTATATAAAACATTTATTTCAAAAACAAAACATTTTCATTACAGATCAACAAACATTGTCTACCTCCCTAAAAACAAAGTGTCTACTGTTCACATCAGTTTATTTCCTCGTAGCTCGCCATAGAGTAGAAAATGAAATCATTCACCGCCAGGAAAGACAATAAAATTAAGCATAGAGGCTCTGAAATCATATTTTTGTAGTATTTAACATCTTTTTTTTTACTACTGAGGCTTCATAGGCAGTGGACACTGACGATACATGAGATGAAATGCTAAATTGGGAAAGGATTTTTTTAAGGAAGCATTCCAGGCCTAAATTTAGAGCAGCTCCCTGGCATTTGCCAAGTTTGAGGCTTGAGGAAACTGAAATATACTTCAGTCAGGAGTACGTTATTGAATAGAAATCTGAATTATAGATATTAATCATACAATAACTGAGCTCCATTTTGAAATATCTTCAAGAAATTAATAAAAAAATGAAAATGTACTGTATAAATTTATCAAAGAAGGTGTTTGTTTTTATAATACTCTTAACCGAAACTAATTGAAAAGGTTTTTTTTTTTTTTTTTTTTTTTTTTCCCCCAGGGAGCTTAGCCTATCAGGAATATTTTAATTAACATTATTTAACATTTAATCGGATATTTGAGGACGTTAACATTACACAATTTCAAGTTTTTTGCTAAATGAAATTCTGTATAAACTGAAAACATTTCATAATGTAATAACAAGTTCATATGTATCAAAAATCATATTTAAAAGTGTGATAGTTTACTGCTAAGAAAATGCTCTTTCGCTCATTGCTCAAGAATCATTTTGAAAACACTGTGAAATTGCTGAGATGAGACAGTTCATTAATCCTTTACGTAACGTATGTATAACTAACACGTTGGCTCAGGTATTGCTTGAACATGTAATCGAGGAGGCCCAGATTTAAATTCAGCGGCCGAGTAACTTGACTGAACTTATCCGTGGTTTTTCTCAGTCCTTATTCAGAAAGCGCAAATGCCGAGTTAGTATTTCTTTGTGACGAATTCGCCTTCCGTTTCATCATTCCACCTCTATGTGCGAGTCTGCGTCTTTCTGTGTTTATGGTGTCTTGAAGCTGCCCTGACGTTATATCTACCACAATTTAGAGTGTAGTGTGCTTGGAGATAATTAGCTCTATGAGAATTGGCTTGTAAGTTCCAGGTAGTGCACTGAGTGAGGTGACAGGCGGTAAAGTTGGGTATTCGGGAAATCCCAAGTTCAGTTTACTTATATCAGGGCCTTATTCAACGAAAGTATGACCTAATGTACAAATGTATTAATGTCAAGTCCTTGTAAAGTACGAATCTTATAACGTTATGTTCCACGAAAGAAGTACAACATTGACAAAGTATTAATGAAAAGTTACAAGTGATGCCTATAAAGAGCAAGATGGAGGAACAGCTGTTTGCCATGCGTCGCCATACCGAATATTATTTTCACTCCTTAGGGATTTTTAATGTACAGAGAGGATTACTGTCATTCCTAATAAATGGATCTTGTATTTTTTCTCATATTTAAATACTTTATAATCCATTTATCGATATTTAAGCGTAATAATTCACTTTGAGACATGGTCCCATGCGGCTACATTTAGAAGCCTTAACTTCAGTCGTCGAGATTTGGCATAAAAGTTAAGCTTCCCAATTCCTCTCGATTTATTTTATTAGTTCATTTGATCATTTATATTTATTGAATTGTTTACATTTCTTGACAATCACGTTCTCATTATAAGCAAAAAAATTGAGAAAATTGTGTCAAAAGAGATTATTTTAAAAAATATTGAAGAATGAATGTGGTATATAGCAAGAAACTTAAAAATACATGAACTAAGATGCGGGTCTTTATACACATTACTACTCATTATTATCATCACTTTCGCTAATACTTAGCACATTTAGGTCAACTGACTCCAAAAATCCTTAAAAAGATAATAACATTTCTACTAGTATTTATAGTTACCAACATTTGTAGAGAAATTATAAATTACCAGTGCCCGACTAATACTAATACTTCTGTGGAACAGAACAAGAAAATGCACTTGTGCACTTGCACGTATGGAGTTGTAAAGTACAAGCCTACCAGAAATCTTTGTGGAACAGAATTTTACTAATAGCTAATAACTGCAAGTTACAAGTCCATAAATTTGTAATGTGGTACAGGTTTTTTTTTTTTTTTTTTTTTTTTCCGCGGATTTCTATAGGTCTTTCCTTTCATCTCATTTCATTCCGATGGTTCTTTTTCAAGGTTGAAAGTGCTAGACAAAGTGTGCTGGTGCTCTGAGAGGAACTCCGCAAGTTTCGGAATGTTCTATCCGAAATATTGTTAGGAACCACAGCGATATCCATGCCTGACCATCCCGTGACTACCTCACTTCATCTCTTCCTTCTGGTTGTAGGCACAAAGCAAGGCTGACACCGAAAATACCTCCCCTGTCCCTTACCAATTCAATCCTATCCGAGTTCTAATTCGAAAGAGCGTAAACAGTCAAAGAAGAAAAAATGTATGCGTGTAGAATGGCGAATAAACAGAGAGAAATAATTCCGAGTTAAAAATTTTATGTAGCCTTCTGAGCTATTACGAGAACTTAAAAGTCATTTCCCACTTTAAAAAAATTAACAACAAAACTTTCGTGGTTTTACAGCAGCACACGGAAAACATATGTTTTATTAGATAAAAGAATTGTGCAGTATGTAGCGATCTTTGTTATTGATGTTGGCCAGATTCCAAATTAAGTTGTCAAAATAAAGAACTATAAAGTGTGTGAAAATGTAAAGAAATCTGTAAAGTCTGTAAAAAAACAAATATATTAATTTGGAAAACACCGGCAGTGTGACTAGAATATTGATACCGATGCTTCACAGTTGCTCTCTTGTCCTGATTTGAGAATTGATACAGATCTAAAGGATATGCACAGCAATATGTCATACCGTTTAATACTTAGATTGGATAGTCTGAATAACGGATAGTGAATCAATTTTGAGCCTCTACTTTGTAGGATCCAAGAGCATTCCCAGACCTACATATAGCTCTTGAGGCTGTTAGCTGGTACGACATTAAACAATGACACCAAGCAACTGTCAAAGTTATCGTACAACGTAATAAGTAAATATTTCATACTGCTTCAACTTTCAGTTTCATCGCCGATATCATCTTGTACATAAAAATACTTCCGCTCTCCAGGATGCTTCACATACTTCACTGGTTTAGTGTTACGATCCTCAGAGGATGGGAGCAGACTTACGAGTACATACAAGTCTGAAGTTGTCCTGTCGTCTTCCGGGTGATGGTCTGAATTATCATAACGATCTTCAACAGTGCTCATAACTTTATCCTTCGGAATGTGTTTTAAAATTTTCTTTTGTTTTTTACCCCTTCCATGTGTGGGTCTATCGTGATTTCCGTTGTAGCCGCTTTCTTGAAAGTAATCGTCTGTTTCACTTGTAGGAGAAGTATGGTGGTCTTCAAGAGCAGAATTGCTTGAATGGTCTGAGATATCCAGGTGCGTGATAGGAAACGTTGATTCATAATCATGTGAATTCTCTGAGATGTCGCTATGTTCGGTTGAGAAATGTGGAGCAGAATCAGAATCTACGGTCATTGCATGTTCGGTGTTGGAATGAATTGCAGAGTGCTCTTTATTTATTTTGCTAGGATTTTTTCTGGCTTTGCTGTAGGTTGCACTTTCCTCTGAAATGTAGGAATCTTCAGTATCAGTTATCCATTTTCCAATTCCCGTTCTTGGATCAACTACATACGTTAATACTGTAACGTCTTTGAATTCTTCCTTGTTTTGTGGGAATACTGAAATAGCACCACCCTTTTCGCCTACAGATCCTTGCGAACTCTTTACAACCTCTACTTCTTGTTCATAACCCAAGTCTGAAAAGTAGTTTTGTGGACTTTGTACATGAACGTCATCTATTCTTTGCATTTCAGAATTTTTATTACTGCTCTTACTTTTTTCGTTCCAAACGTCATGTTGAAGCACATTTCCATGGTCGGAATGAAAATTCTGCGAAGCGTATGGCTCATATATTTCTTTATCCTCCTCCACATCGCCACGTTTATTATCCGAATTTCTAACTTCTGTCTCTTCCTCCTCCAGTTCATGTTCAGCATGTTCGGGGTAATATCTCGTCGTAAAAATTTCTTCCTTGGTCACACGCCGAGTTTCTATTGCCTGAACTCGCTGAGGTGGAATTGCTGTTGGGTCCAGTGGATCATTTTTTGTCACGGTTCTGGACGTTTTGTGTGAAGTTTTCGACTGCGGGTTCTGAGATTTTACGTTGCTGTCGCTATCTGACGACGTAGAGTTAATAGGTACCTCGGTTTTGGTGGCAGTTGCCAAGTAGCCATTATTTTGCTTGTCATTTCCAACGATATGTTTTCTGGGGGTCTTATTTTCTCTGGCACTGACATTTTTTCTTCTATGAGTCCCTGTTGATCTGATATTTGGACTAACTGTCGAGGATGCCGCAGCAAGTGATTCTCGCCGCATAGAACTTCCTCTCCGTGAAGACCCCTGTTTTGTTTTAGCCTGATGTTTATTGCCTTTAATTCCTAGAGCTTTGTCTTTGATATTAGCCTCCGTGGTAGTCGTTACCGGTAATCGTCGCCGTAGCTTTTTGATATCTGGTGACTTCGTAGTGCTAGTGATCAGTTCTGGAATCACTCTTCCATTTATAATTGGAATAACTCTAGGCTTCTTCGAAGGACGTTTCCTGCTGAATTTTGTAGAAGATCTAGGAGAGGTAGTAGATGGCTTCTGTGTAGTGGTGGTGGTTGTTGTAGTGCTAGAATTATCAATAGACCTGTAGCGGCTGCTGTAGCTATGGCGAGTCATAATTCCACTTAAAATCCTATTTATTTCCTCTGGACTTAAAACCTCAGGTGAACTTTGAGCTTCTGTAAGTGGTAACGGTTTTTTCTTATTGGTGATTTCTGTCTTATCATTAGCAGCATTGTTTGTTTCTTTTTGGTTGCCTTCCTCCCTATGTCTGTTTGGCGTATTTGTAATTGCAGTATTGTGATTGTGTAATATAACACTTGATATACTTGGTCTACTTTCCCCAGTGCTAAATGATATTATGGAGTTATGTTTTGGTTTATTTGTGGTTCCGGAGTTACCCGACAGCTTTGATTGCTCTGTTGACACAAAGAGTTTTGTACCTGAGTTTTCTCCCTCACTGTTCTTATACTTCGGCTCTCCTCTCCTGCTGTCACTCTCAGTTGAGCTCACTGCTCCATTTCTGTAGAATAATTCACCATTAGTGCTGTTTCTGTTAGAATTGCTGATACTCTGATTAACTTCGCTAAGCGCGTTTGCTGAATGAGAATGTTGCTTCTTAGGATCCACTTCATTTCCTGCAGTAGTCCAATAAGTGTCATGGCCATTAATATGCCCATAGTACATATTGCCAAGACGGTCGACAACCACGTGATCTTGTCTCCTCTGTAGAATCGGGGCCGCATCGTTGACACCTAAAGGTATGCTAGGTACTATTTCTTCAGAAAATTCTGCTGATCTTTTATATCGCGCTTGCGAAACGGCCTGTCGTAACATGTGATGCATTTGCGAGTCAGATGCCAGCATTTCGTCAATATTTTGTTCCTCACCTAATACTGCGCCAGCAGTTGCCACTCTTCTACTGTCAGATGGCAAGCGATACTGTAATGGTGGTGGAGACATACTAGGAAGCTCCTTTATACGCTTAAGGTGTGTTCGTTGAGCTGCGGCCACAAACGATTTTGGATTACCTGGAAGTAACTCTGATATTGATGTTGGATATTCCTTTGGTGGTCTGTGCATCATTTTTACAATTACACGATTTCTGTTGACAGGAGGTGGCTGCATCCCAATAATGTTATTATAATCTTTAGAAACTTCTGGCTTTGTTACTTCTATTTGGTCCATGGAAGTTACGTTTTCTTTAGGTAAAACAAATTTATAGGGATGTGGAGAAACTCCGTAATGCATGCCATGAGGTCGCTCGATGGGGTTGTTGAGATGATGGAGATTTGGATGAGCTCTCTGGTGGTGCACTGATGAAGCAGCATAAGTATGTGTGGTGTTGAACAACAATGGTTTGAACCCAGTTTGAAATTGTATATTATTCACTTCTTTTGTATCAGGTATCTCTTTTTCTTTAGTTATCTTACTAGTTTCTGCATGAAACTTCTTTGAAACATGAACATGTTGTTTATGCTGTTTTTGAGAGTGTATAGGTCGCTTGGAGCTGATTGGATTATTCTCCTTAGGGACATCAGTAGCTGTTTCCAAGCTCGGCAACTTTCTATTTTTAGGCTTATGATGCACTTCAGTTTTTGGTTTGCTCGCCGAGATTTCTTGCGTGTTTTTTGCAGAGAATTTAGAAGAAACCTGTTCTGTCTCGGAGTTGTAAGAGACGGCAGGTTCTAGCGACCGATAATTACTTCCCGACGCCTTAATGTTTTGTTCTCTTGATTTTACAGTTTTTCGGTTCGAAGATGAATGAAAAGGAAAACTTCCTGGATTTTGTATACTTCTGACATTCTGTAGAATGTCTGCATAAAATCCCAAAGGATCGGCTCCTAGTTCGTCTTCATCTGCAGAAACCCTTTCCACTTTACGAGAGATTGTTGCCTTTGGTAGCCCAACTGCTCTTTCATTAAAAAACGGATTATCAAGAGGTTCTTCGCCGAAATATTTCGTCTTTAAACAATCAATTTTATCTCCCAAGCCACGCAGGCGAGGTAATTTTGCTTTCGGTTTCGTGTTCCATTCCCCTGATGAGCTCCTTTTTGGTATAATGTCTAACTTTCCAACTACCTCGGGACACTGTACACTTTCTCTGGATTCGTAAAATTCCATTCCTCCCTCCGTTTTCCTAGGTATATCTTTAGGATTCGTCGCATACCTTAAAGGTGAGTAGGGTGAAATGGATTTGGTGGTAGGGAGATTATAAAACGGGTATTTTTTTGAATCGATATTTGGCTTTTTTGGATTATCCGCTTCTATTAGTACTTCTTTCCAATGCTCAACATTCTGTTCCAATTCCTTGTCTTTTTCTTCATCCAGCAAACGTTCTTCTTCAATTAATCTAGATTCTTCATCATCTCCTGAGAGGTATTGAGGATCTTTGGTAAAAAAAGACTTATCAACCTTGCGTGATATTCTGGGAGCGCGTTTTGCATAACTGTTTTCTTCTAAGTTTTTAACGGAACGAGCTGGAGAAATTCTACTTTCCACTGGTTCCTGTTGCATCTGAATATTCAATGTTCCACTGTTGTGTCTTCCAGATCTGTTGTCGTTAGATGACTTGGCTCTATTTCTTGCTTGTATAGACTTTTGTTTGCTTACATAAACTTTAGTCAAGATGTCTTGCAGATCTTTGTTGCGATGTACATTTTTAGCAGCGTTTTGTTTCCTACCTGAGGACTTAAATCTGGTACCCTCAGTTTGCTCATTTTTGGGTGCGTAATGAGCCAGAGTTAGAGCTTCGACAAACTTAGCAAGATGGGGTAATTCGTTGGAATAGCTGTCATTTTTTCTTGGATCGGAAACCTTAATTAATTTCGAAGTCTTATGCGAACTATTTACGGATTTGCTTTCCACTTTGACCGGTTTAATTATTTTGCTAATTGTACTTGGAGAGTCATTAGCAGTCACTGGGGTTTCGTCATCATTTGAACTTTCTTTTAAAGGAATTAATTTGCTCACGGGAATTTTTCTTGCTTTGACAACTCCCCAAGGTAAATGGCTGTTGGTTATTATGGGACGTTTTGTTTCACTCTCTTCTTCTTTGCTTTCATTGGATGTCACGTTGTTTACGGTATCTGGTTCTAAAGACTGTACTGGAGCACTGACATTTGGTGATCTTCCTTGAAAGTTGAAGTCTTTTTTGTTGGATTTTGCGAAAGCAGTTAGTTCACGTGTAGTGAGCGTATACTGTGGCGGTGGTGTGAGAAAATCGTTGATTGTATGTGCTTTAAACTTCCTCGGAGGCAACCGAAACCTTTGTGGTGCTGGAATTAAAAGACGTGGAGCTGCGGGTAAGGGTGTGTCTGGTTCGATTATAACTGGTGGCATGCTGTAATGTAGACTTAACTCCTCAGGGTTGGTATTTGATGGAACTGCAGGATTGTTCTGAAGCAACACAAGTTGTGTATTTTCTTTAATGTCAGGGCGTGTTCTTAGGTGAGGTGCCGACAAGGGCAAGAATGGTGAATTCGCTGTGATTTGGGGCGATGATCTCACATTTGATGATTCTTGTGGATTATTTGGCAGCAACATCAGTGGCAAATTTTCTTGAAAATGGGTCGCTGGTCTGGTATTTGGTGAGTTCTGTGGGTTATTTTGTAGTACTATTGACCGTATATTTTCATTAAGGGGATGGGAATATTTTGCATTTTTTTGTTCCGACGGATCATTTGATAGCAGTATAAAATTCTGGGGGTTAAAGGATACAGACTTTGGATTTGATGGACTTGATGGGTTATTTAGTACTACTGAAGGGTGATTTTGTATCAATAAGGAGTGATGTGGTACCACTGAAGGATGATTTCGTAGCAGTAAGCGATTATTTGGTAACGCTGGGTGATAATTTGTTGTTACCGGAAGTTGATTGGATGAGGAGTGAGATACTTCTGGGTGATGATTTCCTACCAACATGTGATGGTTTGATACCAATGAGGAATCATTCGGTATTTGCGGTACTGTAAATTGTTGCGGTGACCGTGGGACTTTTGCCGAAGATCTTCGGCTAGCTTTGGTCAAAGGTTTATTAACCGAACCGCTCTCTACAATGTCCCCGTTCATATCGGGATGCTGAATGGTATGGGAATAACTAGCAACCACTTTCATTGGAACCGTGTTCTTTCCGTTCTCATTTCCCAAATACATCATTCGAGTTTCGTTCCTGATTACCTTATGTCTCTCCCAAGTGCCGGGAGGCAACCTCTGATTGAATTTGTTCGCAATAGGGTTCGTTCCCTGAGCTACAGAATCGTGATGTTTGGAGGCTACAGGTTTCTCCTTCCGATCGTAGTCTTCATGATTCTCAGCTTCCTTCGCGAACCCTCCATGATCGTAGGCGCTATCTTCATAGCCTTCCTCAGTATAAACCTCGCTGATCTTCTTGGTCGAAACAACTTCGCGCAAACGCGGAGCATTGGCGATTTCCTCAGCTGTGGTAGCAGAGGCTATAGCGTCACTCCTGGGTAGATGTTTGACACTAATGCTGCGTCGGACCTGTAAGTACAAAAATGATGTCAAAATTGATTGATTTTAAACGCATACGCAAGAGTTAGAGTTACCTTTTAAGTTGTTACGAACGGCCACTAAGTACTGCCATTGAGATACGTCATTAATATTTTCCAAATAATTGACATTTGTTATTGTGAAAATAGATGCAGCTTAGGAATTGACCCAGTAGTTTGCTTACAATGAGCACTTAAACAAAACAATTTTGTGGCAAAATGGAAATTTCACGCGGAGGTTTTTTTTAGACAATTTTGATGATATTAGTAAAAATAAGTAACTCCAAAGCAACGCTTAAAATTACTTCGTTAAACTTTTGCTATTAAAGCATCATCAGAAAACATTTTATCGTGCTTATGCATTCGTCAGTGATGAATTTCGTGAAAGTACACCAAAATAGGTTGTCATTAAAAAAAACATCAATTCTGTACGCAACACGATTGAGAAAGATCGGCATATGAATTACACTGAGATAGAGGCATCCTTAAGCATATCTAAGACTGCACTATATTCAATTTTGTATGAATGAACATTTAGCTGTGAAAAAGATCCGATCCCTATGGATTCCGCATATCTTCATCGAAGCTTTAAAAAAAATGCGCGCTCGGGTTGATTGGATTCCACCAAAGAACTGCAAAATCTGAGTACAACATCATAAAAGATTACTAAACTTGAATATATTCATATAAACCCTAAACTAAGAAAATAATCTACTGTTTGGTATTCCAAGATGAACAAGATTCCACAAAAGTTGTTCGTTCACGAAGCACTTCCAAGAAAATGATTGTTTGTTTCTTCGGTTATACTAAACATATCGCAATCATTCCTTTAAAGGATCAAAGAACAATCCATGCTAACTGGTATACAACAATTTGTTTTCCAGAAGTCGTCGATAAAATGAGGAAAAACAACCGAAAATGTCGCAACACCAGCTCTCACACAGCACGTGAAACAATTGATTATTTGAAGGAGAAAAATATAGAACTAATGTCTCATTACCTGATTTACGTCTAAAAACTTCTTCCTCCCCCACCCCTAGAATGTAAAACAAAAAATGCGTGGACAGCGATTTTCATCGCAGCCTTTAAAAACCATGTTTTGAGATCCCAACTTCCAAGTGGAAAAAATGTTTCCAAACTTGGTTTGAACTAATGCAAAAGTGTATGAATCTTAAAGACAAATATTTTGAAAAACAATAAAACATCTTGTTTCAATTTTTTTTCTTTCTTAGTTTTGTAAAAACTTAAAAGATAGCCCTCGTACATATCTTCGCTTACAATGTGAAAGAAATATTTGCAGCCGCTGAATTGAGGAAAATATGGGCATGTTGGAATTGCATAATAAACCTAGTTCCTCGAATTAAACAGTTTTTCCATATCTTAGCTTAAAGAGATATATCCCTAACTTTATAAGCCTGTATTAAAATGTAACAAAAAGATTCCTGATAGAATAGTTTGACCATAACAGTATCAGACCGACTGATAAGGGGTTTTGGAAATCAATTTCCATGAGTGTAGACCACATTAACTTTATAAACTTAATATATATATATATATATATATCAAAATTTTCCATTCTAAAGGCTACCTATCTTTCTCAATTATTTAATTCTTATTAAATACATTGTTTTAGTCAATTCGAAGAAAGCTATCATAATTTTTAGTGAACTTCATAATAATTTGAAATGTTAGGGATCTTTTTTAAAAAGTAAAGACAACATTTCCTACACAATAATCTCAAAATATGAAAAATTTAAGAATATAACATCGTTTTAAAATATATAAGCTATTCTATTAGTCATGATATATATTCCTGAAATTGGCTAGCGTTAATTGTGGGTACAATCCTCTTTTCTGACACCATTTTTATACTTTTAACCCTTAATGTTTAAAATCAGCTTCCAAATTATCAACTTAAATTGTTGCATGAATGTGAAGATTAAAACGCCTATTGAAAGAAATTGAAAGGATAGCTGTATGCTTAGAATATTGACTCATTTGGTTGTGCGAAATTTTTTAAAGAAAATTACAACGAAATAGCACTTTGCTTGTGGCTAGTGGAAACAGACGTATTTGTACTGTAAAGTAAATTTATAATGACAAGATAAAAAATCATACAAAATACATCAACATGGAATGTATCTAAAGCATGTGTTTGCTTACAGAGATTGAGAAGGAACATGAGTCATAATTACTTCACAAAGACTTCATTTTTATTAGATATTTTATTCTTAACGACTTTCTTGCTTAGTGTCTGATCAGCGACTTTTAATCTTCCAACCAGAAGAAAATATTATTAATTTCTAAATACGCTTAAATATCTTCGTGATATATACACACACGCTAGTAAAATAAAAAAGTAATCGAACGTGGAAAGTTTTATTGCCTTTTACATATATCATCTTCAAAGTTAGCCCCTTGGGCAGATACACACTTCTGACAGTGTCGCTCAGAGCGTGCGCATCGCATATCTCTTCACCTCTTCGGCTGAAGTGATTCTCTGTCCCTTGAGCAAAAGTTTGTAAACAGGCAGTAATCGGTGGGAGAAAGATATGGAAGGTAACGAACGACAGGTATGTTATGCTTTGGGAGGAATTGGCTCTCCTTCAGCGACCGGTGTGCTGGGGTGTTGTCGTGATGGAGAATTCATTCTTTCCCTGCCAAAAGTAAAGCCTTTTACTCTACATCAGGAAGATGCCTAAGTATGGCAACACACATCTCCTTTTTGACAGTTTGCCCTTCAGGGAAAAATTCTAAATTTAACTAGCTATATATACTACATTAGTCACAATCGACCAACTGCTACTACTATTCCTGCGCTGCCACAGTCTGTCATATATGCCCAGGATCATATACCGCACTCCACGTACCGCCACGGGTGGCCGAGATCGTTAAGTCTCGGACTCGTGAGCGGAAGGTCTGGGTTCGAATACCGCCAGGACCGTCCTTCCTGACTGAGGTTTTTTCCAGGTTTTCCTCAGTCCTCATAAATGGCAAATGCCGGGGAGGTACCCTAAAACTTAGGCCTGGAACGATTCCTTCCTTAAAAATAAATCCTTTCCCAATATATCATTTCATGTCATGTATCATCAGTGTCCATCGCCTGTGGTGCCTCTGTAGCAAAAACGGGCGTTAAACACTATTCATTTTTGCACTCCATGTAAGAAAGACAGACATTTGCATAAGTGTCATGACTGATATAGAAAAAATTCTGTTTCTTTTTGACTTTAGCAATATATTGACAGGAAACAGTGTTGTAAGCTAATTTTCCAAACTTCTATACAAAAGTTTATAGTAAGAAATTTCTACCACATTTTTTTTTTTTTTTTGGAAATGTCTTGAAGAAGGAGCACAAAAACTACTTAAATATTTTTTATACTTAAATATTTTTCAGAAATTAAAAATTGTTTGACTATTGATTTTAAATTGCAATTTGTAGTGGAACATGAACCCAAAGAGTCTGAAAGGCAATTTCTCTCCCACATAATGTTTTCTTTTCAGCAAATTCATAATTATAATTATCCTTATTTTCAGTGCATAAATTCTGAATTCGCACCATTAGCAAACGGATACATGTTCCCACTAAATAGAATAATGAAATCGACCTAGGCTTAATACGAGCAGTATAGGAAGGACAGATAACCTAAAACTTATCCCGGAAGACCTAGTGGAATAACCGGACATAGATGAGAAAATTCCTTTCATTGCATCTAAACTTCCAAGGACGATGTAGATTTTGTTGCTGTCCTAGATGTAACTTATTTTTTAAATATAATTTAAATATATGACTGATAACTCAAGTTTAATTGCCCTACTTTGTTTTACTTTTAGAGAGCACATTTTTTGCCCTCTTAATTTTTCTTGATTTTTTATATATACACTAAGCTTTTATTTAAAAATGTCAAGTTTAAATAATTATATTTTAAAATATATTTTACTTAAATAAAAGTATATAAATTAGATGTTGAGGGGGAAGTTAAAGTTAATATTGATTACATTATGGATTTCGTCACCTCGCGTGCATTGAAATTTAAAGTGGCATCGCTACCTTATGATACTTAAAGTTTAAAGGTGGTTATATTGCTATCACATCTTTTGATTTCTATTGTTGCCTTTCAACCTAATTACTGTCCTTATAATAAAAACTACTGAAAATTTAATGTAATAGCTGCATTTTAGTGATAATTATTTCAATGTGATATACATCCTACAAGACAAAATAGGCTATATTATCAATATTAACAATCGTAATATTACCCAAATTATCACAAACTTACTTTTATTATTTCCAAATTCAAACAACAATATAAGTCCAGATTTTCAGAAAATGATAGAAAACAAATGTAATAGCAATTGAGTTCTCTTTAAAATTAAGTATCATAAGATATTCAATTAAAAATAATTATTTGTTTCATAAAATATTTAAATTAAAAATATCGAAAGTTATCAATTAATTTACATATTCGGCGTTGGTGGCCGGGGGGTACTGCACTATACTCTGGACCCAAGGTTCGTGGCCAAGTCCGGCCTGGTGGATCGATTTTTAGGGCATAAAATTCTTGAGTGCCCGTAATAAGGGAGGGACTTTAAGTCGTGAAAACCGTGTCTTGTATTTATAACACGTTAAAGAATTCCATATCTGAAAAAAAGAGTTCCCTGAATAAAACTAACGCCCAAGCTTTACCTTAACTACATGTTAGATGGCGTTGGAGGTGATGAACTTACCACCTCGCCCTATGCCCTCTGTTGGGAAATGAGGGTAATTAAAATTATCCTTGGTAGTTGAAACTTCCCTCATGGAAGACACCAGGACGGAGCCACCGGTACTAACCAAGCAATGTATATACAGTTGTTTTATTATTACTAAAAAAATTAAATATCCTTAATACCCAGCATTAGTATCATGGTTTTTCTACTAGGAAAAAATGGTGATTTGACATTACCCCTGTAGACATGTTTAATAGGCTTCTTTAACCTAAAAAGGATTTAAATCAGAGATGAAAAAACTTGCCTATTGCCAACCTGTTCTATAATATTAATACGTTTTTGTTTAATTTCACTTTTGTCTGTAATTATAGATAGTGGTTGTTTTATTGAGAAAATTTTAGTTAAAATTGGTAAAAACGGTTTTTTCTTATTTTTTTTTTTTTTTTGTATGAAGTTGGCTAATATTTTCGTTAGAGTAAAAAGAGATTGACGTTGCAGAAGAAGAAATATATGAAATTAATATTAGGTAGATATATATGAGTATATCATTTCCAGTGGCAACATTCCAATAAAACTTCAATAGACTTCTAATATATTAGATTAGCTATTAGATACTCCATAATAAAACTTAAAATAAAATATACGTAATAATAAAATAAAAGTAAAAGGTAAATAAGATTAGGAATTTCACATACACAGCTGGATTCACTCAATATGCAACAGATATGTGTCTATTCTCTCTTCTTTCTCGCCTACCATAAGAGCTCAAGAGTTACCATGGATATTAATATCGCACGCTGTTTACAAAGTCCCTTGGTAAAATCCGTTTAGAAGACAAAATGTGAACACTATCAAGTGCATCCATATCTCCTTTTTTATCTTTTGTATGAGAAATAAAGGTAAAATATACAAAAATTATAAACGCATACTTTTTAAACAGTAAAATATAAAATCGGCATATGCCATCAATAACCTTAGCATGGTATAAGAAATTAATTATAGTTTGATAAAATATTTAAGGCTTTGCTCAACCATATTAAACCTTTATGTAACAATTATAGTTTATTTAGATATGTTTCTGAGAAATATCTTTTTAATCTTTCATCGTAACCACTGCCCATCGCTACAGTAAGTCAGACTGTCAAACTTTAGGAGCCTTTCAAAAGATATGTTTAATAATATATTACCTTAGATTATTTATGTTATAATAAAATATTGCTTATTCTTCTGCAAAATGTTTCGTTCTATTATTGTATTCTTAGTGATATTACCATCATAAATAGTTCTATCTACTTAACAATATTGCTAGTGTTTTTCATTTTATGTGCTTTCTATTACATTTATTTCCACTCTCATTATTTACATAGTTTCGTATATGTGTTTGAATATCATCTTCTAGGTCTAATGGTGAGGTTTGTGAATATTAATCCGGAGGTTCAATTATGGTTTCCGGCAGGTCAAGATGTCTAAGTGAGGCTTTTTCGTAATTTTTTTACTCTGAGAAAGGGAATGCCGGCTAGCTTTAAGGCGCAAAGGACTCCGGGGTTATTTATGCCATCATTAATTCATGTCATTCGTCTATAGGTTGAAGGACTGCACTGGTGTATCATTATCATATCATTTTACCATCATCAGCAATGAGACAACGTAGCGACGCCCTATGAGCGCCCCTGCCTCAGAAGTCCGCTACAATACTTCCATGCAAGGACGGAATATCCACAAGTTCATGAGACAATAAACTGTCATTGGAATATATATATATATATATATATATATATATATATACATATACAAGATGGTATCCACAATATTCGGGACTGGTGCTGCCATCTCGACAGTACTTGCAGTACAGTTTTGTACCGTTAGGTGGTAACACTAGCACATCCGATGAATGAGTGTTCAAAGTTTCATAGTTTCATGCAGCTGGGTAGATGTGTTGAGATTCTATAGTACTTTTCATGATACTCTGTGTGTAGAGTGTGGCGATTTTACGATGGATCCAAGATTAGAACAGATAGTGTGCATCAAATTCTGTGCAAATCTCGGGAAAAATGCTACGGAGACCCTCGCAATGATTCAACAAGTATTTGGGAGACATAGCATGAGCCGTATGCCTGTGTTTGAGTGGCATGCTCGGTTCAGGGCCGACGTACAGCTATTGAAGACGATGCTCACACCGGTAGGTCCGTCAGCTGCACAACACCTGACTTTGTTGCCAAAGTTGAACACCTCGTTCGTGAGGATCGACGCCGAACCATTGAAGACCTTGCTCATGAAGTGAGAATTTTTTATGGGACATGCCAACGAATTTTAACTGATAAATTGGGCATGTATCGGGTCGCCGCAAAAATTGTACCATAGATCCTGACTGCGGATCAGAAGGCGCAGCGTGTTGAAGTTTGCACGGAGCTTCGTCAACCCGTATCCGATGACCCAACCTTCTTGTCCAGGGTCATCATCGGCGACGAGAGCTTACGCTTATGACCCTGAGGCAAAACAACAAACCTCCCAACAGAAGAGCCCGAACTCACCAAGATAAAAAAAAAAAAAAAAAGCGAGACAAGTGAAGAGGAAAGCCAAGAGCATGGTGCTTGTTTTCTTTGATCCCAAGGGTGTTGTACACAAAGAATTCGTTCCACCAAATAAAACAGTGAATTCCACGTACTACTGTGACGTTTTGCAACGGCTTCATGAAAATGTACGGAGACGACGGCCCGAACTTTGGCGACAAGGAAACTGGCTGTTGCATTACAATAATGCGCCCTGTCACAATTCCTTGTTCACCAGGAGCTTTTTGACGAAAAACAACATGCCGGTTATTCCACACTCACCGTATTCGCCTGATTTGGCGCCCAGTGACTTCGCTCTATTCCGCAAGCTAAAAATCAAGTTGAAACGACGTCGGGTCGACACCATTGAGAGGATGCAAGAAGAAAT
Source organism: Metallyticus violacea (assembly GCA_030762175.1). Lineage (NCBI taxonomy): Eukaryota > Metazoa > Arthropoda > Insecta > Mantodea > Metallyticidae > Metallyticus > Metallyticus violacea. Next base: position 107,717,484 of record CM060831.1, read on the forward strand.
GTCCTCAAAGAACATGACTTCCAAGATGCACTTGGAAAATGGCAGAATTGCTGGGACCGATGTATACGTGTGGAAGGGAACTACTGCTAGGATGACGGTGGTCATTAGTCTCAAAGTAAGTTTTTGACCAGATGACAGCACCAGTCCCGATTTTTCTGGATACCACATCGTGTATATATAAATAATATAACAAATAATATATAAAATATAATGTAACAAATTAACGGTAATAATAAAAGTAGATAAGGATAAAACAAATAAAGTCACGCATGAAATTGCTTTGTATTACTTTTGCAATTTCAAGTGTGACTTTATCTAAGTGTTTTATGCTTATCTACTTTTATTATTACTGTTAATTGTTACGTTGCTAATAGTATTATTTTATTTTTATTTTTATTTATATTATATATATAATATAAATAAAAATAACAATAACGCACATGTATGTGGATGTGTATGTGTGTGAGTGTGTGCGCTTTCGTAAATCTCAACAGATTATCTCATAATGAACACTCTGTTAGTTTAAATAGAGTTAAGGCTGTTTCAAAACTTCATTTATCAATAACTTTTTTATAAATATGATGAATTTTATTACTGTAGTAATATTATTAGATTTGAATTTCTATATACTTGACTAGTTCACAAGATATATTGTATTACTTATGGCTAATAAACTATTGTAATTGTATTTGTGTGTGATCTGCCATTGATACTGGTTGTACTATATATTATTGATAATTTTTCTATCATTACGTTGATATTTTTCATGATTCACGTTCAGATATTACCACACGTTTGGTTATTGTCTTTCATATTTTACACGAATTTAGTATTTTCTTTGTGCTTATTATGTTATAATTATGTTATTATCATTAAAACTTAGTGTAATTGTTATTATATTGTAGAGTGGAGGAGAAAGGCTAATATAATGGCTTAAGCTCTGCCAGATTAAATAAATAAACAAATAAATTATTCTTCCGAAGGATTTTCAAAATACCATCAATGTTATAAACTTGTACTTTGTATGTAATTTAATGGAAATAATGTGCATAATTTTATTATAATTTGCAAAGTGTGTTTTACACGAGGTTGAATTATTTTAGTATAAGTTTAATGTATGACAAATATAGATGGAGTTTGATTCATGTAATTGCATAAAATGCTCACCTGGGCATAAGTTTTAATAGGAATAAAGCCGAGCTTGATGCCGGAATCCGGGGCAGGAGTCGCCCAATGGCCAGGTGCTCGATAGTCGGGTCTTGTGGGTACGTTCTCCCGAGGATGTTCATGGTCGCTCACCGGAATTTGTTCATCCTCCGTGATGCCGATCTTCGCCTGCTGCTCTCGATCCTCCTCATCTGCTACAGCAGACGATATCAGCAGGACGAGATACCATACTACAGTAAAACACTGCATTGTAAATCCTCTCAGAAACGAGAGCCCATCACCGTTCTTCTTATCCTGCTAATGAAAGTATAAACAAATTGTATTTGTTAAAAAACGTAATCATGTGGTGGTTTTAAAGTAATTGGAGTTCGCTATATGATATTTTATAGTATTACAATTATATTTTAAATCAGAAAAGAACAGACGCCTTTTTAAATTTTCTACTATTGATTTTGTTATTTCAATAGTTAATGTAAATTAAATAATTTGATTCAATGCGAATATATTATGTAAGGATAATTACATAAAACCCTATCAACAAATAATATGTAATATTATAAAATAATAAATTGTCGTATATAAAACATCCTTCTGGCTATTAAAGTTGCAACACATTGTGCATGTTCATAATAGCCATGTCGAAATGATAACTATCTTCTAGTTTGGTTGTTAATGGGGCAATTTGGATCCTTCACGTCTGTGCGTTCGTCCTACATCGATCCATTTATCACACATTCGTTTTGCTATGGACGCATTTCATCCTACACGAACAGCAATTTCCCTGAATGACATCCCGCACTCTCAGTAGGCCACATTTCTCCCGGGATAAATTCACACATTTGCTGGTATTGCTGTCTTAGCACACTCGTTCTTTCTGAGAACATGTGGGATCATTTTAATCTCTTATGGTCGTTGCAATTTTAATGACCAACAATGTATTGGTAATGTATAATAATTGCTCAAACACTTAACAATCTGTACTACTAAATTATAAATATTTTGCTATCGGGAATAAAAGTTTTTGATAGGCAGATGTTAACATCAAAAATCTAAACTTTAAGAAAAACATATTACAAGTAATTTCCGATTTGTCACAAAAATACACCATTACAGTACTTTCAGCCCAGCTTTAAATAACTGGATCTGCATACCTCGAAAGACTCGTTTTCCAAATTAGACTGAATCGCCAGAGAAAGATCCCTTCGACGGTTTTTTAGTTGGCGTTAAAAATATATATATAAGTGTTTCAAATTTTTGTATCATAATAAAATACTTGGCAAAATTAGTCAAGCAAAAAAAAAAAAGCGTAATAAAAAGTAATTTTCAATTAATCACATATCCTGGCTTGTTTTAAACATATAAACTAATATTTTATATTCTTTCATTATAATACAAAATGAATACCACAGTTCAGAAAAATTATAGCACACCTAATTATATTTATAATATTTATATTTTCTTAATTTTTATGAACTTGTGCGAAATATAATTTAATGTCTTTATCGAGAGGGAAATTGCGGAGGGTTCCCTATAGCATTTGTACTAGCATTTGTCGTGTAAGATAAAATATTAAATTATTGGATAATAACTGAGAACATTTTACACCTGGTTTCAACATAACTTAGAATGCGAGGTTAAAAAGTATGAGGAATGAGCTGGTTCAAAAAAAGTAATTTACTGCGTGTGTTTGTTACTTTGTTTTATCTCGAAAATATTCACCAAACACGTTCATAACGTGCTTATGGCCTAATCTTTCAATTTCAATGATTTATGTTTGTTTTGCTTCTTAAATTATTTGATGTAATTCTTTTTGTACCCCAAATATTGGTTCAGATTTGGATGGCGCTGGAATAAAATTTAACTATCTTTAAAATGTATTTCTATTAATTTCCATGTTATTTACATGAATTATTTCTTGCATGCACCAACTTCTTAAGAAAAAGATATTTTGATGCGTCGAACCTACTGCTGCATATTATTTGACAGAGGCATAGAGCAGGAATAACCAAAAAGTGTACATAAAAGACATAGTATACTTTGCATTTTTGATATTCACAAATTTATTCATTTCTTTTAGTAGCATTAAGAAATTGTAATAATTAATAAAATTTCCGTGTGACAAAGTAAGTAAATCGTATATGTTGTAGTCTTTACTAATTGTCTTTTTAACACAAATATGTTTTACTATTATAATTCTATGACTTATTCTATGACTTTTGAGATAGACCTGGTCTCTTTACTGCAGCGTCATTTGCTAATTTCGGTATATACGAGCTGAAGGGTTAGAAAAAGATATCAAAAAAAAAAAAACGAATGCTTAAAACTATTACTTCTTCAACAGACCGTCCATAAAATTAAGGCGTACATTTTGAGAAGTATTCGGCGATATGGTGCAGTGTTTTCATATTCTTCAACAGGATTTCTGTTCCATTTAATATTTACGCTTATATTATTACGATATAAATATTTTGCTAATTAATCAATATTTTTAGTATTTACCACCAAAAATTTGCTTTGAAAATTACATTTAGAAATGATAGAACGTTCAGACAATACAAGAGTAATTTCCATGTTAATTACCAACGGAATAGACAAGGCAGACATTTGTTTAGAAACGATTCTTATGTCAAGAATATTCCATGTAAACAAAGAGTTTCAAAAATATTTACTTCTATCAATGACTTGTGTTTTGCAACACTTTAAAAATAATGCTAACTTTTAGTGTTATATCGTTTCAATCAATTAATTCTCAAAAGTATCCAGTTCACTGCATTTCACAGGACATAAATGCTGAAATCACACGAAATCACTTTCACCTCACCTTGTTAACTCTATGCACAAACACGTCTTTTTAGAAACAGTTGCCACTAATTACAAATATCACGCCTGTCCAAGCCACTAGTTTAGTTCCGAGCAGAAAATGAATACCAATAAAGCACTTGTTACTTTTCTCTTTATAAGGGGCTTAATGTTGTGGAAAAAAAAAGCGCAGGGGAGGAAGGAGATGAAAGTGATGGGCGAAAGGTGGGGCAGAAAGGGGGAGAAATCGCGTTCATACCACCACTACTACTACGAGAGAATATGGCCTCCTTGTCTTTGTCCAGTGCACAGAGAGCACCAAATTGTTTCTTTTTATTTACCAACTTTAATGGAACATTTTGAGAGTTCCGTTACAGACGCGCCTGTTTCCGAGTGGGCACAGGAGAGTGGTAAGTAAGGTCACTGCACCGTTTGACCTTCATTACGAAATGAGGTTCAAGTAATTCGTATGAACTCTGATAGCAAGGCAAATTTCTAAGTGAATTAGTAGAGAATTTACAGCATAGCACAGAAATTGATTAGGTGTAAAAGACTGTACTTCCAAATATTGTTTACAGAAAAATCTTTGCACACTTCTCAAAGCTCTTTTTCCTAAAGTACTACAATATCTTATTCACTTTATTAAATAATTTGTTCTTCTTCAATGGTATTACATGCATATTTTATTTATAGCTTCATGTAATTATTTTATTACAATATATTCACGACTACATTTACAGCATATACAGAAGGTGTCAAGAAAAATAAAAATAAAGCAACACTATCAACAATGTAACAAATTAAGAGAAATTATAACAGTAGAAAAAGATAAAACACTAAAAAAAATTCACACTTGAGATCGCTTTGGTATGGTCGGAAGACAATAGTTTATAATAAGTGACATCTTCAAGCGATCTCAAGTATGAATTTTTCTTAGTGTTTTATCTTTTTCTACTGTCATAATTACTGATAATTTGTGATATATATATATCACAAATACACACACACATATATATACATACATACATACATACATACATACATACATACATACATACATACATACATACATACATACATACATACACTTCAAGCAAAGAAAAAGCTGTGTTAACGTAACAAAACTAAATTCACACAAACAGAAAATTATGAGCACTAATCATCCTAGTCTTTTACAGTTACAACAGTTGCTCAAAATGCCCACCATCGGCGTCGATATACTTCTGAATAAGTTGAATTACAGATTCAGTAACGTTTGCGAAAGTATCCTCAGCGATTGCAGCACATGCTGTTTCAATTTATTCCCGAAGGACTGCCAGTGTAGCTGGTTTTCTATGATATTTAACATTCTTAAGAGTTTTCCATAGGTAGAAGTCCAATAGAGCTTAGATCCGGAGAATGCGGTGGTAACTCAATCAAACCTCTTCGTCCTAACCAGTGCCTTGGAAGATTGTCATTAAGGTACGCAAGCACACTTCGGTGATAATGTGGTGATGCACCATTCTTTTGGAAGTAAAATTCCTCATTCCTCAGAGTGCATGAATGGCGGGTAAGACGTTTATGGGTATCATGTTCAGGTACACTGAACCAGGTACTGTTCCTTCAAAAAAGTATGGTCCGATTAGACCCCTAGATGACAACCCACATCAAACCTTATATCAGGTAAATTAACAGCCTTTTCCAAAATAACATGTATTTTTTGCACACCAGTAGACACAGTTATGCCGGTTAACAGTTCCGTTCAACTTAAATTGTGCCTCATTGGACCAAACAACTTTTCCTACGAAAGCGTCATCCTCTTGCACCATGTTCCGAAACCACTCACAGTACTGCGTTCTCCGATCAGGGTCATCTTCATTTAATGCATACAAAATTCTTGGGATGAAATTTTCCAATTTTACTGTTTTAATAATACGACGTACGCTGGTTCTGCTGATCCCAGTCTTACGTGCACATTGCTTTGTTGATTCCTGCGATAGGTGCTCAAAACGTTCCAAAACCATAGCCGAGGACGCAGGGCATGTTGCTGTGCGAGGTCTCCCATATCTGATCTTGTGAACATCGCATACGGTACTATGAGTCTCAAATTTGTCTCGAATGCGTGAAATTGTTACTCGCGTTGGCGATTCTGTTCTGTACACATGTCTCCATTGCCTTTAAACTTCAACAACATTCTCCGTTTTCCAAAACCACTTCAAAATTGCTTTCCGCTGTTCAAACGATAATCTTGACTCTATTTTGTTGTAACAACGCTAGCATAACGTAATGTGAGAAGTTGCTACAAAACTATATAAAGAAAATGAAATAATGAAAGTGTGTGAATTTTATTTATTTATTTTTTTTTTCAGTCTGTTGAAGGTGGAAAACTGCACTTCATTGTTTAATGATAATTCATTAAAGGAAATCAATGGAAAAATTGTGTTACTTATTTTTATATTTAAGTTCATTATTTTAATTTGACACGATTATAAACAGAATTACAAATTATATATTTAAAACCTCTCTTTTTTCACTATAAAGCTGCTACAAAAGTCTATGAAGCAAATGTAAGCATTAATGCACAATCATTGTCGGATTTTGTGATGCTTTTTTGTAGTCTGTTAAAAATGGAAAACTGCACTTCATGTTTACTGATAAGTCATAAAAATAAATAACTAATGTTGACCAGCTCCAGGTGACATATGACTGATGCAGAAACATAGCGTGACTTCTCACCGTCAAATTTAAAGCGATTCAGTTTTATGGGCAACCGGCCATTATATCTCAACTTTATTCGTTTATTAATTTTAGACACCATATTATCATTTTATATAATCAATTCTTGTAATTATTTTACAGGAATTGTATTTAAACCAAAAATATAATTTGTTGAAAATAATTTTCTCAGAGGTAGAATATTTCCTTCTACTAAATAGTTCTCACCAAGCGGAATAGCTTAGGATTCGCTCGAGAGGTCGCGGGTTCTAATCGCTTGAGACCTACGATCCTGACCTTGAGAATTTTCTCCTCTGGTCGCTTTGGTGAATGATGGGATAGATAGATGTGCGGCGTGGCTCCGCAGGGGAAACCAACCATCCCTAGATTTTGACCACCGGTGTTTCCTTCACCACATCCCTTCCTCTCGTAGGTGCCTCCATTGGGGATATAGGTACAAATAGTTATCCCTTGAGCATGGGTGAATTTACGAAAACTCCTTCTCGGTTCCTACCGACCCAAATGCTCTCCCTAATAATTAAAAAATTTTAATTACTGTATAAAATATATCATACACAATTTAAGTACAACATTGTTTCATATTATGAAACTAACTTTTTGTTTAAAGCACATAAGACAGTCACAAGAGAACATGTTGCAACTATTGTTACACAGCGATAGAAAAACAGCATAATATGATGTTATTTTGTTTTCAACTTCCGCAACAAGTTACCATAATAGCAGGATAGGCCGTTGCCAGGCACGCAGACTAGCCATCATTTAACATTGCTTTCTAAACCACATAATTAAGAAGAGATAAAACTACTTTATAGTGGCATGAACATCTTAGAGAACATATATGCTATATGTTCAAAGACCTCTCTTTCTCATGCTAGTTTATTCAGACTGAAATATCTACAAACTTTATACGTGTTAATACAACAACATCAAGTAGACCACAAATTAGGTATCTGATATTATATTTTATGTAACACGATTTATTGAGTATATTTATTACTCGTTCAGGCTAAGAGCCATGTGACACTAAAATGTAAAACAGTTTAGGACAATATGTCTGCAAAAACTAATTATTCCAAGACGATTAAAATATTTGATTTTATAAACTGTCCAATAGTGAAATTTAGCAACAGGTATTCTCTATGAAAAGCTGTTTATGAAGCGTACACTTGAAAAAAGCATGCCATGATCGATGTCTCGTGATTGAAAGTCTGAAGGAAAGTTTTGCGGTAGCTTTTTGTTTTCAATAGCTGCACACTATTATCTTTCACTTTTCACTGCGTGACATATTCTTTTCAGCCACGACCAACAAATAAATGATTTATAATTATGGAACATCAAAACCGCTGCTTAAATAATGCTTGTCTTATAACACAAGACTAGAATAGTGGTTTTCAGATAATTTATCTTAGATAGAAATGTTTTTTTTTGTTTTTGTTTTTTTAATTTAAGGGCGATAGAATGGCTCAGTAGTAATTAATGGAATACTCTTCTACATATTAATTTAACTGAAGTACAGATATCTATTTTATTAGAGGAGGGACTCGAATGGTTGACAAGGTATTATTATTAAGAAACTACCAAAGTTATTATCAAATAACATAAATGGACATGAACGTTAAGTATCTTAAAATGAGCCTTTTTATACGTTTTGTTCTCAGTGAGATGGCCCATCAGTGCGTCATCAAGTTTGATATATGTATTCCTGAGACCAAGAGCAACATTGTCACAGGCATCTTGACATATCTATACTGCTATTCTTTGAAATTATTCCGTGATAGTTTCTCATCTACAATGTGAATGGGGTGTTGAAACATCTTTTCTGGAAATATGGGGTCAGATCGGAAGAATTCCAAAGGCCCGCCTCCACCAATCAAGCGTTTCCGGAATGTTTTGTCCAATCACTGTCGCAGCACTGGTGCAGCGTAGTATGGTGGTGCCCCATCTTGCTACCACCACAGATCATCAGTGTCCGGTCGTACATACAGTAAAGATACACAGTGCCAAAAAGCAACAACTACCGCCACGGATGGTCAAGGTCGTTAAGGCACGGATTCGTGAGCGGGATGTCTGGGGTTCGAATCCCACCAGGACTGAGATTTTTTTCCAGGTTTTCTCCAATCCTCATAAATGGCAAATCCCGGGGAGGCGCCCTAAACTTAGGCTGGAAGTTTCCTTTCATAAAAAAAATCCTTTCCTAAAATATCATATCTTCTGATGTATCATCAGTTTCCACTGCCTGTGATGCCTTGGTAGTAAAACGGCCTTAAAAACTATTTAAAAAAAAGCAACTAAAGATAATATTCTCAGGTAACAGTATCGTTGAAAAATATTGGATCGATCAAACTAGCATAAAAGACGCCGTCCCATTCTACGGCAACAGGAATTTTGCCGTGAATATTGGTCACAGAATTTTCTTGCACCGTACAAGCAAAATGGCAAGAAATGTTGCTTTCCATACCTGGATTTTTCTGCAGCATTCCCAATCGTACTCTGCAAACTGAAAATCGTCATCAAACGAGGATAATACAGTTTTAACTGCATGTCTTTTATTATTCTCTGCAGCGTTGTGCGAAAATTTCCAATTTCTTATACATATGCCGCTGTGATTTCGGCTTCTCAGAGAAACTTTCAATGTAATTCACCAAATGAGCTGAATTACATTCATTACGCACATTCCAGGGCACCTACCCTATAAACTCAGAGGTGTCAAATATTGTGTTTATTCTTGTAATTGTTAGTCCACTAAGGCTAGTGCCACCAAATTTATGTGCCATCCTCCATCTCTCCCTCTGCGTAGTAAACGCATACAACATACGCTCTGCTCCAGCTATAAACTATAAGCGATTCGCGATACTGTATAGCACACACTACGGCAGTCAGCCCAGCCCCTATTCAGTACTCCGTGACGTCACAACTATCGGCCCTGCCGCCGGCTTAACTTCATGAAATACATTTTGGCACATTCTCTGTCTGAATGAGGTTTCGTCAGATTGTTCCATTCGATTCTCGTTTTGTTTAATTAAATTTTATCTTATACCTACGTTAATATGTTAAAATAAAAACAAGTTATCGCCCATATAACCTCACTGAATGGTATTTTATTGTGCATTAAATAATAGCTCATATGAAATTTAAATAATGTATCCATAAAATTTATTCTTGTAATTCACATAAAAACCAGGCTATTTTTTGCTTGTCCGTTGCGAATTTGTTATTCTTTTCTCTAGAACTAGTTTTCAGTATTTGGAACATATGTCTGTGATATACACCACCTAGGTGTAAGTTTCAAATAATAACTGGACATTTTCATTATTGAAAAACTGTTCTCACATAAAATTTGAACCAAACATGCTCAATATATGTGTAATCTTGGAAATCGGGAATGGGAAAAATTGCCAGATCCCTTTTACTTTGGAATGCATACTATCATATTGAAGATCTATACGCTTTATTTTAAATTATTTTTTCGATGACAACAACAACAAAAAAAAAAAGAATAGGAAAATATTAAAATGGAATTCGATAACTTTAAATAAAACTCATTATGCTGTTTACCTAATATATTGACACATTCTTCAATTTCTTAACATTGATATTAGATTTTGAAGGTAAGTTGTGTATTTATTACTTAAAATGTTTCCATGTTAGCAATATCATATGATATTGCTCTATCATGCATCTATGGGATGACTTGTCCTTTCCCTTGAAGAGAAAGATGTTGAAGTGACTTGTTATTACATCAGCATAAGCAGATCAAAACTCTGTTTTTCATTTTGAAGTTCGAAAGTGTACACAAAACTCTTTCTTTTTACAAACGAGTTAATTCCATCTTTTAAATCAAAATACGTTTCCAGAAGTGTAGCATGTTACACTTTACAGTAATAATAAAGATTACAATTTATTGTTACATTCATCCATATATGCTTTAAACTGACGATGGGACTCCTCTTTTGAAGGATCAACATTTGTGATTTTGATGGCGATATGTATTTTTGGAAAATATATTTTCTTCTGTTGCGCTGTTTTGCAAATTCCCCCCCTTTAAATGGTCTGAATTTTATTATTATTACCCCCATTTTAAAACGAAGACATAGAGCCTATTCACTGACATTGTGGCCTTGCTCATATTTATTCATAGTTTATTTTCAAGTGCTCCATCATTACAGTTCTTTCTATTCCTGTATATTTTTCTTATTCGTTACTATGAATGACATAGTTACTCTGTAAAGTATATTTTTCATTCACTAAACATCCGAACCAGATTGATCTACAAACAAAAACAGTGTTTTTACAAATAGAAGGAAAGTACAAAGAGAATATGGTCGAACCTTAAGAATTGAAATCGCTTTCAGAAGTAGATATTTTAAAGTAGCCAATATTGTGATCTGATACTGCACTGTATGTTGAGTAAGGTTCCTCATTCCTTCAACTTCAAATAAGCATCGTCCGCTGCCCGAAGTTGCACTAATTGATTTCCGGTCCAGCATATCGTTTACTCCAATTCTCAGACTATACAGTGGTGCCACCTCGATAATTTTCACCCCACAGTTTAAATGACACTATAGCCTGTGAAATGTCATGCACATATAACCATCCTGTATAATGTGCTCACAAAGGTTATAGGAAAACGAATTAACAAACTTTGGAGACTCCGAAAGCGTTGTTTTTTTCCTAACAATTTGGACATGAGTCCATACTAAATCCTGCCCTGTTTACCAGGAACTCTGGATAGGATGGCCATTGCGGCATATTCTCTGTTCTTAATTATCCTACAATAAAGCTACTAAATTGCCTAATATTTTTTTAACAGGATTATAATTTGAATGCTTTGCAAATTCACAGTGGTGATAAACTTCATGAGAAATATTTCTTTCCAAACCAAATTCGAGGGATTTAGAACTTACGCATGAAATATGTAAAGAATGTCACAAAATATTGGATGTTTAAAAAGTTATATTATGACAAAAATATAATATTGCTGACGTTTTCCTATTGAATAACTGGAAATGAGAAGCAAATCTAGAAACTTGTTTAAGTTTAATTACCCTACAAATAGAAATAGGTCAAAATTGGTGAAGATAGTTAAACAAAAACATTTGTGACTGTGCTCTTAAACGTGTTTTTCATTAATAAGTATGTCAATATTTGATAAATGTTACGCAAATTGTAAGAAAATTTTGTTAATTTAAATAACTGGTCAGCTTTTGATAATTCCCAAAGTCCTCTAACGAGCTGATTCACTTAAAGCAAATCAAAATAGATGATTAATTATCAAACAAGCAAAAATTAAGGCCTTATTTTTTTCTAAAGCTACATGTTTCTTTAGAATAAAACATCCAGGAAATTCCTGCTTCTTGAACTATATATATATATATATATAAAATAAAAATAAAGTAACACTATTAATAATGTAACAAATTAAGAGTAGTTATAATAGTAGAAAAGGATAAAAAACTAAGAAAAAGTTACACTTGAGATCGCCAAGCTTGATCTCAAGTGTGAGTTTTTCTTAGTGTTTTATCCTTTTCTACTATTATAATTACTGTTAATTTGTTATATATATATATATATATATATATATATATATATACATGTTATTTTTTTTAATCTTTCACTTTAACCAAAAACATGACATTCTTTAGCGTATATATCTAGAATACTCTAGAGTCTGTGTAATGTTTAATATTTCAGGTTCATTTATATTTATGTTAAAATGCAAATCTCGAAAAACTTTTAACCAGCACAACAGACAAAACACCATCTGAATATAGTCACAGGTGGCCGAGTTCTTTAAGGCACGAACTCATGGGAGGGGAAACTGGGGTTCGATTCCCGCCAGGCCAATCATCCCTGATTGAATTCTTTCCCCAGCATTTACTATCTCCATAAGTGACAAATGCCGGAGAGGGGTTATCCTAAATTTAGAAATTAATTTTAGATTGGTTTTAAAAAGTCATCTTTCAATTTATTCCATACTTAAAAGCATCCGTTCAGTCCCTGTAAGGAGGTAGGAGAGTTCTTTTAAATATGCTTAATGGTTGTAGGATATTTTATTGAAGTCCTTTGCATTAATTTTCCTGCCAGACAACATTATTTCCAACACTAGTTGCAAGATTTTTTTTACATCCAAATGGAACAACAATTTTTAAATTTAATAAATGTTGTTTATTTTATTAAAATATTTTAAATTTAATAATGTTATTTTATTACCTAAGTTATTTATTTTTCATAGTTGTATGCAAAATGGCGAAGGGTAACATTACTTTCAAATTTTTTATTTAAGTTTTGAAAAGAGTCAAATTATGCCTTATAGTTTGTTACTGCAAAGACTCAGGTGAATATGATAATAACCAAAATGTGCTTTACTTCAATTCAGTTTTTAAAACTGTCATCTTAAAACACTTAAATCTGCAACATTAATATTTGCAAGAATATCGATGGTAAAAATAAAATGATGAATAAAGACTATAAAGATTTAATCGCTGATAAACTATGAAAACCAAGGTTACACCAAACGCCATGAGAGTACTAGACCGAACAGATCTCTTTCTATGGAAACTGTACATGGTCCACTAGCTGTGCGTGACTAGGAGAACAAAATGATGCACGCAGGATGGAGATTTCTGTGGGCTAAGTCACGCCTCATCGGAAGTAACTAAGGTGAAATCTGCTTGTCTGTCTGCTCCAACAACACTGGTACTAGAAGATGAACAAGGTGCTGTCGCCGTCTTGCGGTACATCTCCTGGAATCGATCCGTATCTCCAATGTCACTATTTGCCCTGTACCACATTATTAATACAAACAAATAGAAGCCAGAAATATCCTTGATTTGTCAAAGAACTTAGAGTTAATTTGCTTTTCAAATGCATAAGAATTTCAACTTTAGTCTTAGAAATGGTTTATTAGCTCATAAATTCAAATTGAAAAAGAGTACTACTAAAGATAAAGATAGTCTATTATGTACCTTAAGGGCAAAGACCTGCTAACAAGTAGGGAAAACTCGTTTTTTCCTAACGTGGTGAGATATTCCAAGCTAGTTGCTCGTATGCTGTTTAACACTCTGGCTGATTTTTTTCTTTGGTTACTCCATTTCTCACTGTACTAGTTGCTTCTCGAGAGATTTCCATTTTTCTCTTCCTCTTGCTACTCTTGACCAATCTGGGCCTGCATGTTCCTTGAAAGGTCTGTCCATCTTCTTCTGGGTCTGCCTTGTGTCCTTTTTCCTATCCGAGAATCCCAAATAGAACTTGTTAAGTCCATCTATTGTCCTGCATTCTTGCGACGTGACCACACCATTGCCATTTGCTTCTGGTAACTATTAGTGTAATGCGTGTTGTCTGAGATAACTGATTTATTAACACTATAGGTATTTTGTCCTTCAAAGTTATTCCTAGGATCTTGTGTTGCATTTTTTTTTTTTTTTTTGCCATATTTGAATTTTGTTCTTTTTAATGACCATGCCTGGCATCCATATAGTAATACCGGGTATATACAGGTTTCGAGCGTCTGGAATCTGATTTTATTAGTTAGTGTTTGGTCTAACAATACAAACTTAAGGACCCAAAATGCTCTCTATGTTAATGAGATCCTTCTTTGTACTTATTTTTCCATTTTGTCATAGAAGGAAATCTGTTGTCCTATTCGCTCACATACGTGAAGACTATTCCATTTATTTTTATTGGGGTTTGAGGTTCGTTTAAAATTAACTGCGTTTTCAGTTTGTTTAGTGACAGTCCTGTATTTTCGCAATGCTCACATAGTTGTTCCAGCATAGTTGGTAGTGCTTTCGGTGTTTTGGGAATAAGACCACATCATCGGCAAATCTTAGGTTTATTAGTCGACTGCCGTTTATGTTGATTCAGACATTATTACCCCAGTTCATTTTCCAGAATATATGCTCCATTACACAGTTGAAGAGTTTGGGAGAGATTGGATCGCTTTGGCAAACTCCTCTTTCTAGTCCAAATGGTTGTCCTTCTTCTTCTTTTTCTGCTATCGCGAAACATCGAATATAGATTTTGTGTAAGATACGAATGCACTGTGCCTCTATTCCTCGAAATGCAATCAATTCCTTTCCTGTATTTTTTGCCTTTAGGCGAGACTATAGTGTTACCAGTTAGACTGTTCTTACGTTATCTGTAGTGGGCTAAATAATGGGTCCTGCATCATGTTCAGTAAAGGACTGACTGCTGCAAGTCCTAGAATCCAGGGTATCCATGTTACTGGATTTGGAGCCGTTTTAGTTTCTTCATCTTCTTATTCTAACGGGTCAGTATTATATCAGTGCCGCATACATTGTAATGGTAATCGGGCTTTCACGTAAAAACTATCCCGCACGATCGGTGTTTCGATTCTCGGCAGTTGGACGTGTCGCGACCGCCCGAGAACATGCTTTAACTTCTCTTCTAAAATTGTTTATAAAATCTTACCTCATAAAAGATACTGGAAATGTCGTCCCCATTTGGCTAAATAGGCATTGTATCGGTAAAACACAATTTTAATATCACGTTTAATTTAGGCAATTGTATTTTTGTGGTATCGTTTGTTCCTCCATTGTGTGAGGGTTTGTTTTATAAACTCTGTCCATCAGGCAACCCCATAGGTGAAAATCACACACTGTTAAATCTGGTGAGCGGGAGATTCATACACCAGCACTAATCATTATATCTTTAAACATTTCCATAATTTCATCCATGGACCCCGCTGCTATATGTGCATTTGCAGAATCCTTTGGAATTCACCCAATGATTTCTATTCTTCTGCAAGCTGCTGAAAAAATGGGATCAAAATGACCCTTCTCTGTCTTTCCGGGTCTATTGCCATCTCGTAAAAAATCGGACCGATAGTACGCCTTGCGCTAAGAGCTACCAAACTCTAACATTCCTATAATAAAGATGGGTTTCCTGTACATGATGTGGATTTCCGGTACACTAGAAGCGCATGGTTTGAATGTTCACATGGCCGTTCAGCTGAAGCCAGGCCTCGTCTGAAAAGAACAGAAGTGCTGATCCATGAAACCTTCAATCACAAATGAAAAAAAAACACTCATAATAATGTACTCTTGCTACTGGGTCGCATTGTTTTAAACAACCTGTAAACTTGTACGGTTTGAAATGTAATAATTTTGTTATATGTACAGAACCCACTGAAATCTTTACTTGTTGTGCTAATTTCGGGAGTTATTTTGTTGGCGAACATTCAAAATTGACACCAATTTCATCTAGTTCATCTCTGTTAAAACTGTACGTTTCCACGTTTTTCTTTTCTTTTTTGTGCACTGATCCAGTAGAATAAAATTTATTTGCAACATCGTGAATTGCTTTCCTGGAAGAAGACAATTTACCAGGAAACCGCAAAAAAATATGCACGAACAAGATGAGCTGAATTGTGGTGACATTTACACACGTAAGTGCACGTAAGTCAACTGTACCATCTCAGCGAAGTTCAACTACTGCACTGCTTTGAAGCGACGTTCAAGGACAGGAGGAGGGAAGACTTGTATGGAAAAGAGTAAGGAGCATCTCTTGCAGCCGTTAGGATTCAAAACACCGTGCGTGCGGATTAGTTTTTCTGTGAAAACGCTGTAAATGCATAGGGACAAAACTTAAGGATTTCGTTTCCTTTGAAATTGTATCTTGTTTTGGGTACAATGGATGATCATCTTGTCGCTCAGATCACAGTATAAACAATATATTCTCAGAACTCAAACAACAGGTCAGCATAATATTCTAAATATTGGGCCAGAAAGAGCAACTCAAGATGACAAGAGAGTCACATGTTTCGGTACTCTCTATATTTATTTTATATCATGTTCCATTCGTCTTCATTGTGTATAAGCAGCTCCAGAACTACTAAAATAAATAAAATAAAGAACAATATAAAAAGGCAATAAATAAGAGAATTATACAGTCCACCTCTAAACCCAATATGCAGCACCTCCCACCTCCCAGCGTCAGGGAATCACGAAACGATGACATCATAGGTCTAGTCTAGCTGCTATAAATATTGTTCAGGGGTATTATTTTAGTGTATTCGATATAACTATAGTACATATTTTGGCGTTAACCACTAAACCATCTTCATTAATCCTCTTTTTCTTTTGGTTTCCACTATAATAATTATCAGAAATTGCCATTTCTGTATTTTATGAATATGAGCTCATTAATGTTCTCTAAATACAATTTGTTTTATTTTAAAATAAGATAAAACTTTATCGAAGAGAAAAAGTTTGACTTTATTTATAAATTTCATATTTAAGTAGTTCTTACTTGTGATCTTTAACATATAAAACAGCAATATGTTCATTGATTATATTTTAAAGTTTTTGAAAAAAGAAAAAAAAATGTGTTGCAGAAATAGAATCATCTGAAATGCGTGAGATTTCTTCCTCACTCAGAACAGCATTCTTTAAAGACAGTGCATTCTTCAAGGATCAACAATTGTATGAATATTTGGGAACTTTTCTATTATGGTGCCGAACGGAGGATATACTGAATACGCCACAGTTGTTGTAATGTTCATGAAGGTCAGGTATTGTGATGTCATTAGTTAATAAATTTTCACGTCATAACTTTGCCCATCTAATTTCTTAAAATTGTAAACCATAGATATTAACATTTTGAATACATGTAATGTTAAATTAGGAACCAGTATAATTTTAATTTAATAAATTGTGAACAAGAATAACCCTAGCAAGGGGACTGACTGTAATTTCTTATTCAGGAGAGAGTATAGAATTAGAGCTAAGGATATTATGATTTAATAATATAGACTACAATCTGAGGTTAGCTGTATTGGTAAATGTAGGGACATGCAGGAAAATAAATGTTGTAGTTTTACACAATTTCCAATTACATGTGAAAAATTTCATTTTAACTAGCTTTAACTTGAAGAAATTTAATATATTTGCCAATATGAAGATGCCTCATATAAGCAAGATTTCTAATGTTATTACTTTTTGCACCAGATGGCATACAGCAACACTAGAATATAGGAAAGTTTCAAAATGAAGAGAGTATGGAATGGTCAATGGAGGATTGCGAGCAGTTACTCCATTTCTGCGGCAGAAAATGCGAAACCTGTAACATTCACCTATAAACTGCGTTTAGTATGGAACTAATGTGATATTCAAACAATAGTTGCGAAAATGGTGCCAAAAATTTGCAGATGGTCGGATAATTACCGCTGGAATCGTATCCCCACTTACCATTGACTTTAATTTGTTTGGGAAACTGAAAATATATCTGCGAGATAGATTAAGACTTTGTGAAGGATGAAGTGTTGAAATGGCTCAAGGAGCAGGACATCAGTTTCTATTGAATGAGTATGAAAACTCATCTTACATCACGGCAAATGCTTGAACAGATAGATAAAAATTATGTAAAAATAAATAAATGATGTTAAAATAAAACAGTTTTCTTTAGCTTTACCTATGTTCACCTATTCGCCTACAAAAAAATTAGAAAACTTATTTTTTGACTTACACTTGTATATAAATGTTTAGCCAATAAAGAAATCAAATACTTAACGTTACATTATATAATTGCTTCCTGTACTTACACTATTCAAAATAATTAGGGGATCAGACAAAAATAATTGTGTCTGCCCAGCTTTCACCTTTGCTATAGATATTCCCAAGCCATCAACAGAGCAATGTTCATTTTCATTAGCTTCTAAATGCCCCGAAAGATATCGATAACCGCAGACGATGGAATACGATAACAGCACACACACTTCGTTTGGGGAGATCATATGTGACATCGATTACGGTTGCGGCACTCAGGAAAGTACAAAGTTACGTCATATATAAGGGAATGGAGATTGCTGTAATGTTCTTGTCTGCTTTTTTTGCGCTGTCCTACTAATGCACTAATTTCCATGTCCAGTCTCATGTCAATAACGAGCATATCCTTCTGTATCGGAGAGCACATCGTACTGTAACTCATCTTTGAATGAAATAAAAGATCTAGGATTAATATACCTACATGAATTTTTATATATCGCCTAATTCTCTAATTATTTTTGCCTGTCCTCTAATTATTTCCAGCAGTATACACAGGTTGCCAAAATGTATATACACTTCAAGTAAAGAAAAACTGCGTTAACATAACAAAACTGATTTCATACAAACAGAAAATAATGAGCACTAATCACCGTAGACTTTTATAGTTATAATAGTTGTCCAAAATGCAAACCATCGGAGTCGATACACTTCTGAGTACGTTTAACTATTGATTGAGCAACGTTTGCGAGTGTCCTTAGCGATTACAACACATGCCATTTCAATTTCTTCCCGAAGTGCTGTCAGTGTAGCAGGTTTTCTACGGTATACAACATCCTTAAGAGTTCTCCATAGGTAGAAGTCCAACGGAATTAGATCCGGAGAACGCGGTGGAAACTCAATCGAACCTCTTCGTCCTATCCTGTGCCACCATTTCAAAATTGTTTTCCCTGTTCAAACGGTAGTCTTGGCTCCATTTTGTTGTAACAGTGCTAGCATAACGTAATGTGAGTCACATCTGTTTACAGAACATCATACGATAATCTTGGCTTCATTTGTTCATTGTTGATTTACCTGTCATGTAGCAACGCTATCATAATGTATGTAACGTCTGTTAAAGAACATCATACTACATGTTACTGTTGTTTTTCGGTCCAAATTTGAAAAATATTAAACAGATATCTACTGTTAAAGTCTTTATACATTTTTGGCACCCTCGGTATTTAACCAATTCACACTGCATATTTATGAATATATTTCTCAAGCCATATGATAATGATGATCATTATCAGAATTAATTAATTCCTTTCATGTACTTATTTACATATATTTCGTTGATGTTATATTTTACTGATTTACAATAGATAAAACTTTGAAAAAACAGGTTACTTATAAATCTTCTTCAATAGCTGTCTCAGATGTACTGTGATTATTGCATAAAGTATCGAGGAAAATAAAAAAGATGTTTGTTCCAATACCGATGCCTGAGAGAATAAAAAGTGTGGCCATGAACAGAAGTTTGACTGCAATAGATACATTGTTAAATGTTGTGTGACTAGTGAAAGTATTCTTATTTGGTTTCTAAAACGTTCACTAGGCGTATAACAAATGCAATACAAACAAGAAAGTGACTGCATTCAATTGTTACAAACGAGAGTGAATAAAAACGAATCTTTTTCATAGCTCCAGGCTATGAAAGAAATCTGGTCTACACGTTGAGGAATGTCTATATTGGTAAAGATAAAAAAACTTATGGGGCTATGACCAACCTTTAACTTTTATCTTTTTTTTTCCACGAGATATCAAGATAACCAATTCTTGATTACTCTTTAAAAGCTGTTTCTTTAATACTTTCAGTAATCGTCCAGACAGATAAAATAAACATAATTGTCATTTCGTGTCATAGTAGTGGTATTCATTAAATAGTATGTTAACTGCAACAATCATTTCATAAATTGCAGATGGGTCTTAGACAAGCTATTTAAGCTAGGGAATCTACTGTCTGCCTGCTCAAATTTCACAGTTTTGCAATAAGTTTCTAAAGGACTATATGTCACTAACTAACGAATATTCCGTTAAAAATGATAGTGCAAAGAAACGGAAGGAAATTGCGGAGCATGTCCGTTTGACACATCGCTGGATTAAGGATGGACTCTTACGGAATTCAAGTTTCGTTGATTACTTTTGTGTTTGTTTTCTGTGTTTTGTTTGTTTGATTTTTGCATTTTATATATTTCCATATTTCATAAAAATACAAATAAATAACTAGGTTACACCTTAGGAAAAGAACCTATGTCAATACCCCAGGTTGTCGTGTCTATTATGCCACATAATAAGGTGAATATCTTCCTCTAGGCTACACTATATGACACGATAACTCAGTTACCTGTTTTTCAGTGCCGCACTGCTATATGATTATAGATTTTACAGATATTTATAGCCCTTTAATCTTTAAAATGCTAATAATTAGCTATTGAAAATCGAGTTTCCTCATTAATGAAGCAGTGAAGGCATTCTAAGGGCAATATTTAGGCCTTTTTGCTTTAATATTTGTTTATCAGTATCTAATTTCAATTTATTTATCACCATGGAAACTTATTATTTTTCTTCGTCAATTATAGATTACAGCAAATTGATTGCCTAAGGACTCTCTACAATCCCTGAAATTTTACGGTGTTAGTTAGGTTCATTTTATATAAGGACACTATTTAACAATTTTGGCCGTTAATATCCCCATTCTTTTGAAGGCATAAAACTGCCGATAAAGTTTGCTAGAAGTATTTTCTTTTAAGTTTGAGGTTCTTTTAAGGGTGGTGACCAACTGCCTTACTTCTTTTTCGAAGTAAAGCAGTTGGTCAATGTAAATTTATGGCAAAGGATTTTGTAAACCTACCATAAGTTGTCCCTCATTGTTGGGGAAAAGATTTCTATTAAAGAAAAAAGAGTTCCAGGCCTAAGATTAGGGTACCTCCCCGGCATTTGACATTTATGAGGACTACGGTAAACTTGGAAAAAATCAGGGCGAACGGTCCTGGAGGGAATCGAATTCCACTGTCCTATTTCACGAAACTCTTGATCTAGTAACACTAGTTCTTTTCTAATATTGTTTATTTACAAGTATCTTACGGGCGTAAACCACTAGTATTGGTGTTGCATATGATCTGGTAACAGATTCTTTAACGAATGTAGAAGCTAACTAGACTACATAAATAGTAGATAACTAGAAGCTACAGGTACATATTTAGAGAATGGGGTCTGGAACAACAACGCAGTGTGCTGGCGTGGAGCGTTGATTAATTAAGCCCCACGTGGGTGATATCAATTTTGGAACGGTATTAAAATACTGGAATCGGAGTTAATTATTATTAGTTTGAAGAACCAATTATGAGTAATTATTAAGATGTGGGAAAAGTGTGGATATGAAGTCATTGATTCAGGTCTTACACCTTCTGTAATTTAAATGCGGGCCGCTGTTATTTGGGCCAGCAGATTTAATGTTCCCATCTTTCTGTTGACTCCAACTGCATAGATTCTAGTCGTTGAGATGCATCGGCAGCTGTACTTTAGATTATTATTATTATTATTATTATTATTATTATTATTATTATTCCTCGTTCCACGGTAGGAATAATAATAATAATAATAATAATAATAATAATAATAATATTAATAATAATAAAGATTGATATGCTGGTTTTATTGAGCCTAGGTCAATGGGGAGAAGAAGATTTGCTGGAGTAAAAGATGACACATCGATGATAAGTGGCATACACAGTTTATTAGTTATCTTCTCTTAAGTCCCTATGTGCCGCATCGTTCACCATGAAGACGAAAAGTGCATGAATGTTACTATAATTAATATTTACTACTTGATTTCTCTACATCAAATCTCGTCAAACTATTCGACAATTCTTAGCACTTCCAGTAGTCGTCGGAAATAAACTTTACGTATTAACACGTACATTCACTTGATAATTCCTGCGTCTTATCTATACTGAAATCACACTAGCACTAAACACTGTCCGCCACAGGCGAGGATAAACTAGAAATTACGCGATCAAAAAGATATTTACAATTATCGTGGCCTCGTAAGACTTTAAAGTGATACAGTCTCTCGTCCTCGGAGTCAGAACTTGGAGATATACGGCCTGCCGCCTCGGAATCAAAACTTAGAGAAAAACGGTCTGCAGGTTTCGATGATCCAACTTAGGATGCCGATGAAAGCACAAAATACCTTATTTTATAGTATTTTTGAAACTCAACAGTTATAACGCTTTAGATCCCGCCTAACTTTACTGGCCGGCTTCTAGAACTTTAATTCTAATCCAGTCCTCTAACTGGCTAATCTGACATTTTATACATCTTGGCTGATTCGTGCTTTAACAGATGTTGCGTAAGGCCTTTGCCATAACGGGGGCATTTAAAACTTGGTCGGTTTGGATTCCTTCAACCCTTAGCGTTGTTTACTACTCCACGCACACGTAACTCTCACAAAAACGATAGTTTTTCTCTAGCAGGTCACTTTAACAGTGGAATCTTCCTTAGTGGTACAAAGAAATATCTTGGCTTTATCCTTTTTCCTTTGTGAGAGGCTTTATAATGGTATAACGGTATCGGGCACGCGCTATGTTACACAAGTTCTGTCTAGCTACAAAAACACAGAAATATACGAAGTTAGGTCCACAAGTCTCCGGCCTCGCTTATAAGGCTTGTCGCCTTCACAAAACCCTTATCTGGTGTCATACCTTTTCTGTTAACTAATATAATTGCAGCTGTAACTTCCGCTCCGCTGTGTTCATTTGTTCAGATATTGTTGCTTAAAGAACGGCTATGTGTAGAAGTTTGTGACATGTTCAAAATGGAATTTCGAGCTGTTCTTCACAAGTTCTTCACAAAAGAAGCACTTACTATAAATGAAATTAAACAGCAAATGGACTGTGTACATGGGAAAACATCCCCCTCATATTCTACCGGAAAAAGAATGGGCCAAATATTTTCAAATGGTCGAGAAACATTGAAGACGAAGAGCGTACAGGTAGACCCTTAGAGGTGCTCACTCCTGAAAACATCGTTCTTGTGGAAGGAGAAATTAAGGAAAACCGGCGGGTCAGCAAGGTCGAGCCTTTCTAAAACAACAGTCCTTCGAATTATTCATGAACATTTAAACATGAATAAGGTTAGTGCCTATACTTCTTCCCTCAGTCCAAAAGCAGCAACGAGTCATCGGTAGTCAGGCATTTTTGGAGTTCTGCCGTGGCAACGAGAGACAAGTTCTGCAAAACATTGTTACAGGAGATGGAACTATGGTCCTCTAATATGATGCCTTGTCTAAAAGAGAATCAATGGACTTGGCGAAGCACCGCCTCTAAAGACCAAGGTCACTCAGTCAACCAAGAAGGTCAGGGCCACAATCTTTTGGGACTGTGAAGGAATACTCTTCATTGACTTCAAGGAGAGGAACGCCATAGGAAACGGGGAGTACTATGTTGATCTATTGCACAGACTACGTGCTTCCATCAAAAAAAAAAAAGGCGAGGAAATCTGAGTGGTGGTGCTCTGTGTGCACAACGCTCCTGTGTACACAGCTCTTGTAGCAAAGGAAACTGTGAAGAAATGTAGCTTTAAGGAGATCGACCATCCAACCATACAGCCCAGATCTAGCAACCAGTGAATATCCTCTTCACAAAACTCAAGAAGGACCTTCGAGGAAGGAAGTTTAAGTGTGATAAAGAAGTGATACATGCTGTTTATGTCCATTTTCCAGACAAGATTTCTGACTGTTTGGGGGAGAGGGAAATGTTAATTCAAAGATGTGAGAAGTGTATTGCAATAAAGGGTAACTATATTGAAAAGTGAAATACAGTTTTTGTCTTTATCATAGCTAGAAAATGATATGCTAAAGACCTCGTATATCATTACCCTCGTACATCTTAATGCTTTTCCAGATTTTCACATATTACATACACACATAAACATACACACACACGTTCACACTGGCGAAAATGCCGCCATTATATTGGGAATAATGCATAATACACAGAATAAAAGTTTTATGTCTATAAGAGTTAATTGTGAAAATTATGATATTAACGAATCTAATAACTGAGATTATTATGAGGGGGGAAGTCGACAATACCACTTCCGGTCTCAAAATAAATAAAAATAAATCTAAGATTAATGTGATGAAAAAGGCTTCAGACTAAAAAAAAAAAAAAAAATCAGGAGAAACGGCGATGGAAGGGCACAGAAATCAACGTTGTCAAAAAATGGATTACCTGGTGCTTATATTATAATGTAGTGGGAAATGGAAAGAGCAAAAAGAAAAGGATTAGCAGAAAAAAATGGCAAAGAGTGTAATCAGACCTTGTGTACATAAAATACCAAATAGGCAAGTAAAATGGTTAGAGAGAATACATAGTTCAATAGTAGAGAGCTGAATGATGTATGGATTAGAAATTTAGGGTTCAGATGGATGATGGAAAGCAATAAATGAGACAAATAGATTATTTTGTAGAATTGTCCTAGGCTTACATAGATCTTCACCTAACGAGGTTAGGAAAATTAGGCTATAAAAGCAAGGTAATGAAAACAGTACTGCGTTATTGCTATGGAATAGGGAGACTAAAAAGGAGAATATCATCCTACAGTATTTGGTAACAAGAAAAAAGTAAAAGGAGAGAAATTTTGGTACATAAATTCCAAATATTCCACAAGAAATTGTCAAGGGATCAATATGGTAAGAGGGGGAAAGAATGGGAAAACGATTTTAGAAAGAGATAAATAAGAAGAATTGAGGATATTGAAAAACAGAACATATGAGCTAATATTACGAGGTGCTTTCAAGTTATAACACTTCCGATTTTTTTCTCGGGACTGAAAACAGAGAGAAACATGCGGTTTATTTTAAAATATGCGTGCACTCGTTGTCAATGCGTGGCAGAGATGGCAGCACTGTATGGCTCATAGATCTCTAGCGGCAGCGGCGATGGTGAGAACTGTATTAGATACTTCAAAAAGGCGACTTTTTCTTTACATGAAAAACGTGTAATCATTCCTTTTCTCCATTTGCATGGTTTGATGCAGATTGGAATTCACCGCCAGTTGAGTGAGACATGTGGTGATGATGTCATGGATGTGTCTAATGTGCGTTCATGGATGCATCAGTTCAAAGGAGGCAGATCGTTGTGTGACAACAAACCAAGGCACTCTTGGTCTCGCACAAGCCGGTCTGACGACATGATCGAGTGCGTGGAGAAAGTTGTTTTGGAGTATCGCCGAATGAGTATGGAACACATCGCCTCCAAAGTTGACATTTCTGTGGGATCTGTGCACACAATCTGCATTAAGACCTGAAAATGCGAAAAATATTTTCCAGGTGGGTGTCACGAATGTTGGCGGACGACCACAAGGCTGCGCACGCGACATGTTGCCAGATAATGTTGACGCATGATGGCGGCATGAATGGGACGTTGTTTTCATCGATTGTGACAGTGGATGAGACATGGATTCCGTTTTTCAATCCTGAAACGAAGCGCCATTGCCGCTATTGTATCAGCGATTTTCCAGTGGTCAAAAGACTCCTACAAAGGCGTTCGCAGCGGCCATGGAATTATGGCATTGACGTTGTGAAAAATGTGCACGGTTGCAAGGAGATTACGTCCAGAAGTAATACAAGTTTCACAGCTTTTGTGTGGTTTGTTAGTGAGAAAAAATCGGAGATGTTATAACTTGACTGTACCTCGTTGTGTAAAAAACCTCTGAAATCATACAGAACATTAAAAAATATATGAGTATGAGAAAACTACATTGAAATCTGCAATAAGGTAGGGAGGAAAGAACTGGCATGGTTTAGAACGGGAATATTATATTTAAGTGGGGTAAGAAATGGATATGTCAAGGGAATATGTCCTATGTATGAAGAACTAGATAGCACTTGGCATTTTATTTTAGAATGTAAACATATTCAGCCTTGAGGGAACAGTTTCTGTTACGAAAGTGGGAAAACTTATCAAATGAAATAAGAGAAAGAAGAATTATAAATCTAAAATCAGGTGAAGATAAAAAAATGGAAAATCATCGGCAACCTGACACAAAAATGATTATGAAAAGGGGGGCTAGACAAATGGGAACAACAATGTTGAGATGGCACTATTCAGGAGTGCATAAATATCCCCAATACATACACAGACTGGTTTTAATTACATTGAGGTATGGAAGGAACGTAAATCCATAAATTGAGGGTTATTAAGAGGGAAATTTAAAAGTTTGAATAGTAAGTTTACATGTATCAAGAATATGGAAACATAAATTGTTCACTTTGATTTTAACAAGTTTACTTGCATGAAATTTATTCAATTTATATGTTTAAAATGTTGTATCTGCATGGAAATTGGAAATTGGAAGAAATAAATTCATTCATGCAGCCATACCAATAGTTACTAGTATGGCAGACTGATATTAACAGCGTGCGATTTTGTTTTATCAGTGTTTTGTTTCACAAAACATTTGGTCTTCTAATATTGGTATTGTTAATTAGTGGAATTCCACTCGTCAATCTCGAATGGTAAATTTACATGCTTGAGTACATATTTTAGGTTAAGTACCGATTTTGTCAATTAAGCTCAACGCACTTTGATTATAAAGCTAAATAATGGTAATTTACGCAATATGTGAGCTCATACCGTAGAAACTGAGATACTTATATCATTATTTGTAGATAATAATATGAATGTGAAATAAAAGCACTTACCATTGTAGCTTTCTTGAGGTTTGGCCAAAATGTGTCCCTCACATATGCGTAATCTTTCTTCGATACATTTAACCCCAACGTTTTCACAATTTGTGTTATTATTTTCCACGTTTCGGTTTTGTTCTTCTTTATAATTTTGTTGGAGAATAGTCAAAAATTTACTTATTTATGCTCATTAATTAAATCAGTACTGTTACTTTGTTTTGAATGCTATTTTTTTTTCGATGTGGTATACATAATGATATTTCTTGGCTTGAATACTCGATCTAAAATACATGCCGCGTAAACAAAACCGCATCAACGAACAATAATACATATCCCCAAAATAGCCTTTTCAAAATTGGGACACAGGCTCTACACTAGTACTTTTCACAAGTAACTAATGGTAAAGTTTTACAATTCTACCATTGTAGGATAAATGTTCGTGAAACATATTTTGTTAGAACTGGTGGAATAACGGCTAGTAACTAGCAACTAGTAAACTAGTACATTAGCTGGTTCCGTGAAACAGGACTCTGACATCCCGTTCACATGTCCGTGCTTTAACGACCTTGACCACCCTTGTCTGGGAATATTACTATAAAATACTGAGAATTTAATATAATATTTGTGTTTTCGTACATTGCTTTAAAATGATGTATATCCACATGACAAGAACAGAATTTCAGCGAATTAGACGGGAGTTCCGAAATAGGCTTTTTACTTTATTATTAATAAATACCTATAATACACTTTATTATCTTGTTTTTTTATTCTGTACTAATCGAAACAACAACAAAAGCAATCCGGTTTGTCAAGCAACAATAGAAAACAAAAGATGCGAGTTTGAGCATCAAAAGGGAGGGGTGACATTTTAAGTTTACAATACGATGACAGGGGATAAGGAAGTAAAGTCTAAAAATGTTTGTTTTAATACTCCCTCTCAATATATAAATTGGTCAGTTTTTTGTTTAATCGTCATTAATTTTAATGCACATCTAGTAGTCCAAGATAGAATTGAAACTATTGGCATATCATCTGTTACTCTGCCCTCTGCAGGGAAATAAAAGTATCGGTATAGTAATCTTAAGGAGGTCAGGTCTTTCACGAACTTGAAGAAGAAGAAAGTTAAAATACATCACCCGGGTAATAGATAGAATAAATATTTATTTTTGTTTATTGCACACAAAAACGAGAACAATGATTCAAAGTCTTATCAACCCTACTACTTGCTTTTGTACGTAACATCACTTTTTGTGCACATGACACATTTAAGTGTTCTGTCTTTTAAGTTCCCTTTCTCTCTTCTATTACTTTTACAGCTTCATACCGTGCTGTGCTGAACTTTGGATATCGTGGCCCAAAAACAACTCACAAGTGATGAATTATTCTATGTACTTAAGATATCTCTTCAAAGCCATGTTTGTTAAATGTTCTATTTATGTTAATCCCAAGACGAAATTAGTTTTTCCATTCGAAAGAGTGCGCGATTGCTTATCACATTTAACCTAACGTTCCAAGTCTTTGAAGAACTCAGTTCATACGTGACTGGACCGTCTGGAGATGTCGCCGACGATGGGTTTCCAGTCTTGAGTGCCGCTGCCTGCACCACCAGTCACTACCAAGTTCGAACCTCCCGGCTGTTGTTGCTGAGTCTTGAAGTAATCAATAATTGGGTGATAGTTGTAGTTGACTCGCTTTCCTCCGCTCGAGTTGCTCGTTAAGGTCGGCGTTAAGAGTTTCTGTGTTGTGGTAGGAGCTTTCGTTGTTGTGGCTGTTTTGGCGGTGGGCGGAGGTGGTGGAGGAGGTGTGGGCAGCGGTCGAGGTCTTGGACGTGGCGGTGGCGATGGTGGCGACGGCGGCGTCCTCTGAGAAATGGGAGGGGCTCTAGGAGGGTGCGGTGCAGTTCTTGGTGGGACAGGCGGCGCTCTTGCAGGAGTTGGCGGAGGTGGTGGAGGTGACGAAATTCTGGATATCGGATCTCGGATTTGATCCGATGTGATGATGTTTGGAAACGGTTTTCGGTTAACGACCGATTCTCCAACTTCCAAGTCAAACTCGTCTCTGTAAGGAGTAAAATAATGGTAAAATTGTTAATTTCTACATTTGGTATTAAGTTTCAAAATGCAATAACTTCAATGTATACAAAAATTACTATAGTCATATTGCCTACACTTTAATACTATCTCTGTCTCAAATAATAATTGCATTTCCTCAACGGTATTGTTCATTCTAGAAACGAAAGTAAAGATTTTGGTATGCACAGAGTATTGAACTCGAAAGAGTCACAGTGAACCTGAAATTACTTGATGCAGTATTAGAGATTCTATATACCGAAGCGGCCCAAAAAAGTATGCACACACTTTCACAGTAAATGTCTATTTAATATATTTCAAAATTAAACCGAAAAGCAACAGTAATATATAGTATGACGCTCTGTAAACATATGTGACTAATATACATTATGCTAGCGTTGCTACAACAAAATGGAGCCAAGATGAGTGTTTGAACAGCGGAAAGCAATTTTGAAGTGGCATTGGAAAACCGAGAATGTTGTTGAAGTTCAAAGGCAATGGAGACGTGTGTACAGAACAAAACCATTCTCCGGATCTAACTCCGTTGGACTGCTACCTATGGGGAACTCTTGAAAATGTTGTGTACCGTAGAAAACCAGTTACACTGGCAGCACTTCGGGAAGAAATTGAAACGCGTGTGCTTCAATCGCTGAGGACACTTTCGCAAACGTTGCTCAATCACTAGTTCAACGTACTCAGAAGTATATCGACGCAGATAGTGGGCATTTTGAGCAACTGTTGTAACTGTAAAATTCTAAGATGATTAGTGTTCATCATTTTCTGTTTTGTGAATTCAGTTTTGTTATGTTAACACAGTTTTTTTTTCTTTACTTGAAGTGTGTATACATTTTTTCGGCACCGTCTGTATTTGGGTGTTCAGTTTAGAACAGCATTAGGTAAGAGCAGTGGTTGTTTCATGAATGTGAAGTTTACTGGCAAACATCGGAATACTATTTTTCAGTACATGTCACCAGAGCTCGTATTCAACAATGGAAGGAATAAAGAATATTGGAGATGATCAGCGGCGAGTCATATCTGCTTAGTGCAAGCAAAAATGGAGTCTTGAAAAGAAAGATTTAATAGGGGAGATTTCTGAGAAATTTGCCACATAGTCCCTTCAATATCAAGTTCCTATCCACAGTAGATGAACTTGTTGCCATCGTGAAGGCCCTCGAAGATTCTTCGAAGACATTGAATGACACTGCCTGAGCTTGCGAATGATTAATGTATGAAAGTTAATGGGAAAATTTGCTACAAACTATCTCACATGGGTAAGCAGAGTTTATAGCGAGGGGTGTTTGGATTTAGTTCCCCATTGCAACCCTGGCATTGTTATATCCGCTCTTGCTGCTACACGCTATGTTGAGTGCTAGTTTTCTGAGAGTACTGTTTATTTTTAGCAATACTCTATAAAATATTTGAATTCATTCAAATACCTCTCTAAAATGAGGATATTATTTTGAAACAGAGATAGCATTATAGAGAAAGAAATTTTGACAAAACTAGTTGTATTGGCTAATTTAAATAATAACGCTTTCTTAGTTTTGTATTTTATTTCTTCATATTTTAATTTGTTTTACGGATTAATGACCATTTTTTCCAAACTTTAGAGTATATTATGTATTTTCAAAAATACACTACTAGACATTAATATTCTAACTCCCATAAGAGACTGACCTCACAATTTCTCAGAAGGAACGAGTATGAATCGTCCAAAATACGGCAATAGCAGCAAATATCTGAATTTTATCAAGAGAGAATTGTGATACACCGAAAGTGAGGGATGTAATTCCCAAAATTGGTACTCGGTGTCGAAAAAAAGGAAATCAGTGGATCGAGGTAGGTGAACACACAGACGTGAAGGATCCCAACGGTCCCATCAAAAAACCGAATGAAAAGGTCATCATTTCCACATGACTTTATGAACACGGACAATACGTTGCAATGATCAGATGTGTAGTTACACCAATAATTTGAAAGGGTCTATTTCATATCTAGTCTGTTATTAAATAAACAAGGATTCATGTATAGTTAGTATTAAATCATTCACGAAACATAAAAATGTGTTATTAAACAATAAAGCGCATTATTTCAATAGTCACGTAAATTTTTTTTCATTTTTCATTGCATTCTAAATGACACTACAATTTATATAAAAAATGCATAAATACTCATTATGCCAAAATTTAGTCTGCCATTGTATCAAGACTTATATGTTACTTGTATGAATTCAGCACACCATAAAACATTCCTACTGCCAAAAATGGCATTGAGTGTACTTATAATCACTTGTTTCACAGGCTTCAGTTACTTCAATAGAAATTGAAAGTTTCTTTTTTCCTTTTAAAAAGAGAACATAAATATTTTACTTGAGAAAGTACAAGTCTTATTTGTACATTTTAAAATGTGGTTGTCTTTCGATTGTTTATTTTAATGTCTTTTTTTACTATTTTATTAATTATATAAGTTTACCGACTTTAACAACTGTCGCAAAGTTTAGAAAAGTTTAGATTGTTCAATTACTGTGTTCTCAATTATTAACACTATTGTGAGAATTAAACTTTTATATGACTTACAACAATTTCTACTGCTTTTGATAGACAAAATATAGTTTTAGTTAGTGGCATTTTATTGTCTTATATGTTTCTTAAATCTTTAATTATTTACTTTGCTGGTATCTTCTCTTATAAATCACATTTTATGCCTTTAGTTATTTATTATTGAATGTTTATTTATTTTATAAATTTCTGATAAGAACTCTACGATTCTTGTCTTAGGTACCCCCTCAGTAACAGACAGTTCCATGCATTGATATAGTTACGAAACAAACTGACTTATTAATTTTCTTTAATTCATTTTTAGCTGTATGATCTTCTTCAAAATGGATCAGATTGACTTTATATGGCTACCGAGTTCTCCTTCATGAGACAGTACATTTTCTTTCTCACCTGCTAACCGGATGACCTGTTTGATTGCGACTACGTCGAACTAGTTGGTTACCAGCAAACGAGTTGAAATCAGACTCGTGTGCAAGAGGCAAAGGAGGTCCAGCAGGAGGAACCAGGTGATCATCGATCCCCTGTCTTTGAAATAGAGAGCCGCCTCCTTGAAAGGATCCTTGACGCGGTGGTAAAGGTCTGAGAAGTGGCGGAACATGTGAAGACTCCCGTTTTGGCGGCTGTGGCTGGAAAGGCACTCTCTTACTGTTACCTTCATGAAACGGAAATTGATTCTGAATAGGCCCCCGATCGTCGTGCTGGACACCGAATTGATTTGTAGGACCATGGTCAGTGAATTGGTCTCTATTTGTATCAATGATCTGATTCTGGTGATGAACATTAAATGATTGGGTTCTATGAGAGTTTCCTGAGTCTGGATTGAAAGTCTCAAAACTATCTCCGTTGCTGTGAAAAGGAATTATAGGTTGCTTAATTGACGGTGGTCGCAAATTTGGATCATCTTGGAGATCACTGTCGAAATGTTTCGTCTGCTGCAAAGAATGGTCTTCATTGACGAATTCAATATTAGGAAAGTGGTTATCCGTTTCCTGCGAAGGCGATTCTGGTTGGTTGGGAGGCGGGAAGTTGAACGAATAACCTTGCACCTGACAAGAACAGCATGTGGGAACCTGAAACATACATTAAAAGTCTATTGTATAAGGTATAAGTATATTTTTATTCTTGATCGAATATTAATAAAGATATTTCTAATACGCACTGATATCATTTGCAGCACAAATATGTCATCTAAAGGCAGTTTCAGAAGATAGGTTAGCTCTATTTGTATCCCTAATTGTACAGAATGTTTAAATTCAGCTGTAGGTCTTTAAATAGTATATGGGATACGATGGATATCTTATTTTCTATTTCGCTTTGTCTTAATCTCTCTTATAAAACTCAAGTATAAAAACCAACGTTGCTTAAGTGCTAAAATTCCAGTTTCAAAAACAAAATGTTATTTTTGTCTTCATGATTAATGTTGAAGGTTTTTTACTTCATCAAATATTTTAAACGCTTAGAATACAATAATGACAAACAAATTAGGCACATTACTGAAATCATAAAATAAGTATTATATAAATAAGATATTATAGTGCAGTGACCATTCAATTTTCAATTCTGATTGAATTCCATTCACCGGACTAGAATTTGAAATAGATTAAATGACACCAGCAGGTTTTATCCTTTCAATCCTTTTCTTCAGCTATAGCATATCTATCCGTATGTCCAAAGATCGGTGTCTGATTGCAGGTGACTAGGCGACCGGTTAAATGGTGGGATAATTATGCTATCAACATACCAAGTTACCCATAAAGCGACAAATGTTTATATTCGCAAATGGCTTACATTGAAAGCAAGAGGATATTTTCCCTAGGCGTAGCTATTATTTAATATTGTTGAACAAATTGTACAGCACACAAGCAAGAGAAGGCTATATGTGTATTCTATATTCTCCAAAGTATCTAGCTTATGCATATATGTTTCTTGTGTTTTCTGTTCATTTTATTTAACTAACTTTCTATTTCGTTTATGCGTAAATAGATTATGTTTTTAAAAATATGAACAAGCTTGAGCTGATTATATCCTTAATCTATTATGTTAAACTCTTGATACTTGCCTTAAATATATCCATATGAAGGCCCTTGACTTCATCCCAAGTTAACAAGCGGTGATAATTGTAAACCTGCGAGCATTGTGACCGAAAACTCTCCGATATATATGTGCAGGATTCCATTGGCTGCCTGGAGAAACAAATAAATATATACATAAATTTACTACAAATTGAAACGTTCATTCAAACATTTTCCAACTGCTCCTGCATAGTTAGGAAACTAATATAACTTGAAACTGTATTCATGCAGATGTCGATCTTATTGTTGGATATACCCGAGGGTCCCACTTCATACCCCAGGTCGCCTTTCGTGTCTTAGTAGTCACGGGAGGAGGGAGATGGAAGGAGGTGGTTCAAATCACACAATTTGCTTCAAATCACACAATTTGCTTCATTGAACGCATTGAGATATTTAATCACATGACATTTTGTTGTCGGCCACCTGGTTCGTTACCTCTATGACTTTGATGGCACCAGCTACTTGTGCTACTTGAGATTGCATTTGTATGCCTCCTGTCTACTGTCTCTAGTAAAGCGATGTTAATAATCAAGAGCCTGTACTGCCTCTGGGAGTCCTAATCTGGTGAATCAATGGTGTAAAAAAAATGTGATTTTGCCAAGTTATATACGAAATTACGAAATTCAAAACGTCCCCCCATGATCACAAATGCTCACAGAGGTCATAGCATAGCGCCAACGGATTTCTGAGCCTTAGAATATTTAAATACTACTGTGAGCTCTTGAGCTCCCAAAAGCACTTATTTTAAATCTCTCACCACTTTGAATCTTTATTGGGGAACTCATGATCAGACGATGTAATGATCATCACCAACACCTGTTAATCTTCTACCTTTTAACGAATTTGAAGCATGTCCGGGAACTAAGATATAAAGGACCTATTGTTCGGACGCCTGCATGCACTTAACTTTGTCTCAATAGAGAGACCCATTGCTCTAGCCATTATCAGTAGAAGAGGGCACAGAAGATTACAAAAGGCAATCTTTTCCCTATTGTCATAGAGCTATACGCCCGGGTAGCCATGAATACATTTTCATCATACGTGAAATGTTCCTATTTGTTACTGCAGAATATTATAATATTTAATAATTATTACTATTTGACTTATCTAATTGCATTCACTTTTGG
This sequence comes from Metallyticus violacea, assembly GCA_030762175.1. Classification (NCBI taxonomy): domain Eukaryota; kingdom Metazoa; phylum Arthropoda; class Insecta; order Mantodea; family Metallyticidae; genus Metallyticus; species Metallyticus violacea. Next base: position 107,752,226 of record CM060831.1, read on the forward strand.
GCATGCGTGGCGTGAGGACTTGTCACAAACCCTTCCGTCATTAATGTCTGTTTCTGCCATATTTTCCTATGAGGCGTTGTTTTTTCATAAGTTACGCAAATTACCTTGACATATTTTCAAAACATTTACAATCACTAAGTTTACAAAAGAGGTTCATTGCAAAAATTGTCTATCAGTGTATAATCTAATGGTTGCAGGTCGTAAAAGCGTTGCCTGCGAAATGGCGAAAAAAGTGCAACCGCTGCCCATGAAGGACGTTCAAAACATTCTGACTCATTTCCATTTCCATTCTATTCGCAATTGCAGGATTGCTCCACTTGCAGCAGGCTATTTTGTTTCAAATGCACAATTTTTACTGTACGCTCTCGCCCCTGTGCGATTATTCCTCTATATGACCAGAGCCCTGTTTTACAAACAACTAGTCTACTAGTTTACCAATTTCTATCTGTAATTCTACCAGCTCTAATAAAATCTGTTTCTCGAACATTTGTTCCACAAAGGTAGAATTTTAAAATTTTGTGTTTAGTCACCTGTCACAGTTATTATTGTAGCGACTGTATCCGAGCAACATAAGGCTGTTGGAAGAATATTTATTTTTCCGTGAACTGTTTTTGTTGCGATTTTGTTTACGTGACCTTTATTTTAAATCGTATATTCAAACCAAGAAATAGCATTATGCCTACCACATCGAAAACAAACTCCAGTATTTAAAACAAATCACAGCCTGCATTTAATTTATAAGCACAAACAGCAATATTTGGCAATTCTCCGACAAAATTATGAATAAGACAAAGCCGAAATGTGTAAAATAATAACTCCAGCTGTGAAAGCGTTGAAAGACTACGCATATGTGACTGACGTTGGCCAAACATCAAGAAAGTTTCAATGGTAAGTGATTTTATTTTACATTCATATTAGTCATTCATATTATTATCTACAAATAATGTAGATATTTTAGTTTCTATGGTATTTTTCAGGTGAAAGGAGAATAATTCAAGAAGTATGGGAATGGTTGGTGGATTTGAAATTACATATTACATAAATAGCCTTTAATCGGCTTTATAATTAAATGCATGGAGCATGATTGATAGAACCAATATCTAACCTAATCTAAAATGTATACTCTACTATGTAAATTTACTATTCCAAATTGACGGTATGCAATATTACAAGAACAAATGTTTCGTAAAACAGAACACTGATTAAACAAAATTGCACGATGGTACTATCAGTCTGCCATGCTAGTAACTAGAGTTTACTCTCATAAGTTCCATCAACACACATTTGTAAACAAGTAATATTAGAATAGAAACTAGTTTACCACGAGCTTCATGAAACATGGCTCTGGTCTCAGGCAGACTTTGATAAAGCAGCAAACATCAAACGATGCGGGGTATGGCGATTGGGTATCGTTGTTGATAAAATAAGCTGTCTCTTCGCCTGTTACACAGCTGTGTCTTACGTACTGAACAAATACACCACTGGATCAGGACATAACAAAAGGCGAATTTTGAGCTAACATTACATCATTACATTTGAAGAATGCATTGGTTTGAATAAGTCACAGGAAAATATAGTATGACAAATAATATTCCATGCAAATTCTCAAAAGTTGTCTCTGTAATTTTTCCACTCTGTATATACCTAAAGTATATGTGAACCATACGAATATTCTTATTATTTTACCCATTGAATGATAACAGTAATGTTGTCTGTGATATTGTCACCAGTTAAAGTAACAGTTTTGTTGACCTGGAAGAATTAAAAAAACATTATGAAATTTTTATTTATGAATCAAAAAGCTAACCTAACACAAAATAAAGTTAGATACATAACAACAATAGTTCACTTATTGGAGAAACATGAAAAAATACAATAAAATGTGTGCATTACGTAATATCAGAGCATTTTCCCCCCTAGGAGTTCACATTAGAAATTATATAAACTCCTAAACTACGGATTTATTCATAAAGTAAATTAAAGAAAAGAGAGTTACAAGAATAAATAAAACTTTGCCTATTAGAAAGTAATATAATTGTGAACCTTAGATATCAAACACATATAGCCCAGGGAAATTTGTAAATGTCTACGAAAACAAGAGGAACAAAGACAAACCTGATCTAAGATGTTAAGGAATTAAGGGCGACTACCATACAACATACAAATAGCACTGTGAAGTTTATTGAAAGTTGACGGAACGAATTTGTCTGTAGACTACGGTGTTTGCATTTAACACCAGTAATCTAATTTACTTTTTCTGTGCATTTGTTTGTCCAGCTTCGTGAAAGTGTAATGTTGTTTCCTTGAGAATAAACTACTGGCAATTTCATAGCATTTAATTGCTATTTTCTCACAATCGTGAGAATATTTCCGATTTGCTAAGTGCGACACACCGGTGCTATTTAAAACTTATTGCTGGTAACGAACCGATAATTCCAAAGTCGTTTAAACAATCCTTAAATTATACAACTTGAATTTAATGTGCTTATCATTCTTCATGAGCTGAAAAAATGGTTATTCTTAATTTTTTAACAAACAGGAAATGTTTTTTATTGTAGGAGTGTTATGTCGTAATATATAAAACATGTCAGCACATTAATCTTTAATGTATCACCACGCTTAAAATTTGTAACTTAATTGGAAGATTAGAGCTTTATAAAATATTGTTTGTTGCCTTATTTCCTTATAGATATATAGATGTAAAATTGTTTTTTGTCTCTCCCTCTAGCTCTTGGTCCAAAATATATTTAAAACCTGTTAGGTTCCCTTGTTGTTCTAATAAATTAAAGTGAATATGTTTAATTTAGTAGCTTTCAAATAATCATAAGATATACATTGAATGAACGTCATTAGGCTCAAAATGATTATTAAATGAATATGTAGATATATGGGGTGACTGAAATTGTCTGATTTATCGTTTTTAGGGTTGAAGAAATGTCCATAAGAACCCCAATCAATCAACCAACTTAGCTATGCAGAATTCAAACGCACATTCTTTGCTTTTAAAGCTGTTCTCATAGTTAAGTAGTCAAATGAGCCTCAGGGGTTACTGTTTTCATAGAATTAGGTATGCCGTGAGCGTGATATTTCATTTTAAGTACAAAATTTCATATAATTATTATATATGGTTGATATGGGTTAACAGAGAGGAGTCGGTTTGCAGTGAACTACCCAATGTTTAAGATTTTAATCCATTTCGCGCCTCATTAATTAGTAAACACATCTCAGTAGATGGGAAGTGAAAAGATAAAACTTTTAAACCAAATCAAATACTATCACCATGTGCATTTGGCACCTCTGAATTGTCTCGGATGGAGGGGGATGTTTCAGTACTTCAACCTTGCTCAGCGGCTGGTCCTTTGTGTCTACGCTCGGGGACCTCCGGAAGAGAGAAAGGAGGAGAGAATAACTCAAGAAGGCCAGTAACCATGGGCGGCAAATCACGGACACACGTAGGGCTCATAATCATTGTTACCAGATAGAACACCTCGACGTCGGCGGAGCCCCTCCCTTCCAAGAAGTTCGAGACACTCAGAAGGGCCGTTTTCATACCAGACATTGATATAGAACCTTTCCAAAGCACAAGCCACAATCCCACCGCACCACATCACTTGTCTCCCACTTTTGACCCTGTAATAGAATCAACGGAATTAATTGATATGAAAATGGGAGAGGGGAAAATTCATGGGGATCATTCTATTATTCACCTAAGCAACCGTGGGAAATCACGAAATAATCCAAGATCAGGATGGCGGCCCCAAGAATAACAAGCATGATTTCGAGCAAAGATCTACAAAGTTAATGAATTACACAAAACTACATAAAATGATGCCGCGTAATATTTCTTTGGCCTTGTAAATAGAAAGCGGATACCTACTTATTTTATATATAAGGTGCCAAAAGGTAACTTCCACAGTAGATGTCTATTTAATATATTTCAAAGTTGGACAGAAAAACAACAGTAATGTGTAGTAAGGTGTTCTGTAAACAAATATGACTCAATTGCGTTATGCTAGCGTTGCTACAACAAAATGGAGCCAAAATTATCGTTTAAATAGCGGAACAACCGTCTTACCCATCATTCATGCACTCTATGGAAATGAGGAATTTTTACTTCCGACAGAATGGTGCATCAACACAATTACCACGAGATGTACGGGTGTACCTTGATGACAATTTTCCAAGGCCTGGATAGGACGGAGAGATCAGAATGAGTTTCCACCGCGTTCTCCGGATCCAACTCCGTTGCACTTCTACCTATGGGGAACTCTTAAGGATGTTGTGTACCGTAGAAAACCAGCTACACTGGCAACACTTTGGGAAGAAATTGAATCGGCATGTGCTGCAATCGCTGAGGACACTTTCGCAAACGTTGCCTAATCTATAGTTCAACGTACTCAGAAGTGTTACGAAGTGGATGGTGGGCATTTTGAGCAACTATTGTAACCGAAAAAGTCTAAGATGATTAGTACTCATCATTTTCTGTTCGTGTGAATTCAGTTTTGTTATGTTAACATGGTTTTTTCTTTGCTTGAAGTGTGCATACATTTTTGGCACCCTCCGTATATATACCAAATACATACATACAAATGGAACGTTTAGGGGTTAATCTGTTAGCAATAATAAAAATACGTTTTCCGAAAAGGAATGAATACAGATCATTGCCGCTGTAGTGCAGAGAGAACTGAGGTAAAGGGCAGCACTTCGCAATACTGTAAAATACACTAAAATAACAGCGAAATTAATGTGTTATATATTACCCAAGTGTTTTGATAAATTATACATCCTATTAAGCTTGGTTGTAAATATTTTACTTGATATTTTGCTATACAATGAATGAATAAGGTTATTGTACGTTGAAGAGGATCTGAATGGATGTCCAAAGCACATACATAGCATTTATATCTTATGTAATATAACAGTGTATTATAATCTACATTATGTAATCTTTTATTAATCATAATACTAGTTCTAATATGTATAAATGTTACACAATTATTTACTTTTACCATGTCATTTATTAAATTTATAATTTATTAAATTATTTATGTATAATTACATTTTGTCCTTACTATACAGATAATATTATATCTTTAGATTGAGGAACCAAGATACGAATGATATATTCGTGTTTAATATTAGTAGAGGAAAAAAGTATATGTTTAAAAGTTTATGAAAAATTCTATTTCACTATTTCGCTATCAAATATTTCTTGCAGTATAATAATAGTGTTATTTAAGGGTGCATTTTTTACAGTTTCTCAAAAAATATTTCGTGAATGTTTCCCTCTTTTTACTGTATTACTTTAAACAATTTTGATTCAATATTTTTATAAAATAATATTCCTACTATATGACAAAAGCTAATAATTTTCGTATAATATTTTCAAAATATTATTATACAAATGATAAGATATTGAAGAAAATCCCTATGGCGGTTTTTGCGATATTTGAAAATGTAATCTCTATGTGAATCAACACTCTCTCATTTCCCCAAGCAAAATATTTATAACAATCATTAAATTATTTTAATACATAAATATTTTATACAGTATTGTTAAAGTTTAGCATGCACCGCGTTGCTCGACCTGCTCCCCTTTGCCCCAGTTTCATCGTTCCTTCCATGCTATGTCAACTTTATGAACTTCCGGACTCTTGCAATAATATGTGGCTTCCCGCTGTGTTACTTAACGCTGCGTGGATCAATTGTTGGGAAACCTTATAAGACAAGGGTGTAAAATAAATCCTCGCAAACTAGAGGAATTGAACATTTCCTAAAATGCATTGAATGTTTCTCAAAGGTAACTAGAGAAAGTGATGTACAATTGTATTAACTGTTTCGTTAGTAGTGAGAAATGCATCCATTTGTCATGCAAAGCTTTTGTTTATGTTTATTTGTATTAAGCGTTGATGTTCTAAATGAGAAATGTTCCACGCAGATGGTGATGAAGCGCCAGGTTTTTAGTCTGTTCTACTTTGAACAGGGGTTTTCACTTTTAATTTGTACATTTGAATAACTATATATTTAAAATTAATTTAATTGAAACAAAAAGCATGTCAATATTGAGGTGGAACTTTAAAACTGATGTTCATTGAATTTAAAATTCATCCTCTAAGCACGGGCATACCCATTTTGAAATTGAAATTGGCACCCTTACCTTATTGTTGTTTGAATTTAGATCGGATAAAAGTTCAAAACCTATATTAAGTAATATTTGTGTTTAAGTAACAAATTGTTCCTAATGGTGCACACAGTGCAATAAAGAACTACATAAAAGTATTAGTCAGGATTTGCGAAATGATATAAATATAAATAATTGTACGTTCATGCAAATATTGAGTTACTTTAATACCAATAATTGTATGTTCATTTTTTTTTTAGTATCGTTTAACTCCCGTTTTTACTACTGAAGCACCACAGGGGGTGGACACTGATGAAATAAAATGAAAAGATAAATGAGGAAAGGAGTATTTTAAAGAAAGGAAACGTTCCAGGCCTAAGTCTAGGGTACCTTCCCGGCATTTGCCATTTATGAGGACTGAGGAAAACCTGGAAATAAACTCAGCAAGGAAGGACGGTCCTGGTGGGAATCGAACCCCAGACCTTTCCCGCTCATGAGTCCGGTCCGTGCCTTAACGATCTTGACCACTCCTGGAGGTAAGTTCACCCAAAATGATTATATTATGTATGAAATGATTATACTATGAAATGTGAAATTGGGAAACAATTTTTTGAAAGGAAGGAAGTGTTCCGGAACTAAGTTCAGGGTACCTCCCCGGCAATTGCCATCTATGAGGGTGAGGAAAATCTGTAAAATATCTCAGTCAATGAGGATGGTCGTGGCCGGAATCGAACCTCAGATTTCCAGTTCACGAAACAAGCTTGCTGGCAATGATAGAACACAAAATAGTGTTATCATACTAATCCTCGTTGAAATTTAAGTACCATTAGGTAGGAGTGCCATTTAACTTTTAAAATTAGTGGTGATTGAATCAATGTAATCAATTTGGGTTTTAAACTTTGCCCTCAATAAGTAAATTAAAGAGTTTATGTTTAAATTAAATTAATTTTAAACAGATCGTTTTCATATTTCGGCAAGTTTTAAAACTAAGTCTCTAAGAACTAAGTCACTAAGAAATGTATTTCTTTCCGATTTAAAAGCAATGCAGAAACTTTTTTTTTTTTTTTTTATGGCTACTATTCTCTACACTACATAGCAACATACACCATGAGAAATCTAGTTTTGGAAATTTTCAAAAATTTTGTTAGCTTACTTAAGGTGATTTACTGTTTTCCATGAACTAATGTTTCATATTCTTTTTCGTATTTTTGTTTGAATAGGAATTACTTTCTCCAGGTTTCTGAAGACTTATCTAAAATTTCTTTAGTAGCTATGCTTACCTCGCAGACCCAAGGTCGCGTTTTCAAATCCAGCCAGAGTCGATATATTTTTGGACCTAAAAATCATAAGTATTGCTTCTTTCGGAAGGTAAGTAAAGTCATTGGTCCCGTGTCGTAGATTTACGGCATATAAATGAACCTCAAGCGTGAAAGAAGATGCCTATGAGCAAAATTTATTGGCCCTTTCAAGCTGAATTGAATGGACTGCTAATAAGCAGAGATGTTGAAGAACATCTTCAAACTAATCAACCATAAAACTTCTTTGGAATTTCGTCAATATTAGTCTCCATTATTCTCCCCCATTTAAATTTTTCATGGCTGCGAATGGTGGGCCGAGTGCTTACCTAAATTTGCAACATATATTTACAATATTTAATAAAAAGAGTGTAATTTCAATTTAGTGTGAAACAAACTATATTACGAAAGTACTAAGATAGTGTCATTGCCTTACTCGTTCGAAAATCTACCCTCGATTACGGTTCGACCGTAATCATCTCATTCGTAAGGCAACGCATCACTTTGCAGCCGGAACTCAAGGCTACCTTTATCAGGTTAATAAGTTGATAGTAGTGTTAATTACCTATGCATAAAAATTGAGGATGCAGAGTTATGTGTATTAAAGTAATGAGTGGATATGCATATTCATTATGTATGCATATAATTTGATGATTCACAACTGGGTTTACAGTGGATTGATATGGTTATTTCTTGTATGTGTATGTGTATCTTTAGTATGTATCAGCACTTTGCAAGAGGCATTGCGTTTATTTCCATGTTTTGTGTTGACTTTAGCCACCTTAACAAACTCATTAGAGAAGGGAAAAATTGCTGTATACAGATGAATATAAGACTGCTCGCTCCATGGCAAAAAGAGACAAAAGAAAAATGTTCCTCTGTTAAGAGTCACGCGCCAGGCATTCCGTGGGAAGATTGTGTTGGACTAGAAAGGGACAAAGGTCTAGCAGATTAAAACCTTTTTACGAAGGGCCAAATTATAGAAATTTCTATAATGGGTTGTTAGAACCGAACTAAGGAACACGCTTGGAAAGAAATAATTTTAAAGGGAATTGAAATCAAGAGAGAGTGTTTTATTACAGGCAGACTGGAAATGCTAGAATCCAAAGAGTTATGCCGCGTATTCATCAAAATTAAAGCTGGTGGTAATGTGAATTATACGTGCTCTATTTTGATATATTAGTTCCAAGATGTAGAATAGTGGATAGGAAAATGGAATGGAAAATTGGCAACGACGAGGCCGAAATATACGAAAGGAGTACTTTACAGGAAGCCACAGGCTATGGGAAAAGTGAATGTTAAAAGGGGGAAAATAATTTTAACCAATGACCATCGCATAAAAATGAGTGAATGGGAATATCTTAGCAATATAATAAATATTTTAAGATAGCCAATAGTGAATTTATAAGTCGGGAATAAAATAGTAAAAGATAGAGTCTCATTTTCGCATAGGTGGGGCTAGGAGATGAAAAACTGGATGTCAAAGAGTGGAGAAGGCAGTGAGCACAGAGCTGGTACTTGAGAATTAGTAGTGGTATCGAGAGTTAAGAATTAAGTGTGGAGAACAGAGTAGAGCCCAGAGTTGATCGATTGGAGTTGAGAGGGAAGAATGCAGTTGAGAACAGTGATCGGCAGTGGTGAACAGATATCGTGATTGGAGGGAAAGATTGACGGTTATGAGGTTAGAATTAAGAATATCGGGTGACGATAACTGTAAAAGCAACAAGGAATAGGGAAAGTCTGAAGATAGTAGGAGCAGAGTAAGATTGTCAGCTATTAATAATAGCATAGAGAGCAAGAAAAGACCAAGATAGCATTGTAAGGCAGAGAGCACAATTGGGGAAGATTATATCAAAGCAAAGGCATAGGAATTGGTTAGACGACGACGAGCAGTCAGGTATAGATAGAAAGATGTCTTGAGCTTTAATAAACTATTAATGAAGAAATCAACCTCGTGTATCTTTTTGTGTGATACCATCCATGTTCCCGTGGATCAAAATTATCCACAAAACACTCCGGTGAATCCTGAGAACTCATCATAGTAGAAGTGGGGCAGTCGACCGAGCTAGGAGCCGGCCGAACCACAATCCAATAATTAGCAGTTATCAACCGAACCTCCGTATCCCCCGTACACACCGTTCCTAAAACCCGCTCCAACATATTAGTAGTGCATAAAATTTGTTTTTAATTACAAAGATTAATGATATAAAATACTTAGAACAAAGGTAGACAAACACTTCTCTTTATTATGGAATATGAGAATAACCACCATCTTTTGACTTACAGGCACATTTCAAGGCGAAGGGTCTGCGTATAATCGCCGGTGTTGACGATGTACTTCCATTGACCACTAGTGGCACGGGCTCTCTTGGGACGCGCATACTTTATCGAGGTGGTGCACAGATATCCATCTTCTGATCCAAACTCCTCTTGCAGGGAATTGGGAGCAATGTCATCCTGCCGCCTGCAAACAGTATGGTAAACACAATTCATTAACTATTTTCGCTCTGTAAAAATACAAGACCTAAACGAAGCATTACATAAATTATGATTTAGATGCTGAAAATTAGCCCAAAAAGGAACGAATTTGCTGCACTAATATGTTATAGAACTTTGTCGAGCTAAGATAAGAGTAAAAAGTCCTTTAATGCATTGAATTGTATTATTTTAGCAAGTAGTTACTTGCTGTGGATTCTGAAAGGCAGGAGTAAATACCTGTTTTTATTGGACCGTTTGACTTCATAGGTTCTGGGCCTTTCTTCCACTGAAGAGTGTATGTCAGCCAATAGTGCTTCAAAAGCGCCTTGGTGGCGGTGTATGCTTGCTGTTATCTGTTCACTGCAAAGTAAAGAAATATCTCTTTATGTGCTATTTTTAGGTATTTCATTCATATACTCTATTGCTTAGCTTCCTGAAGCTCAAGATATCTACACCAATTCCCTTCAGATCGCATTTAAGGCATTCACTCAGATCTTGAATATTATTGTAACCGAATTTATATTGGCAGTTGAAACCCTGTAAAGTAAACAGAATGAGACATTTATAGTGTCAGGGCCATTTTACTCCGAAACGAAGAGGAAAATCAGAAAATTGTTCAGACTAAATTTAAGTTCTCTTGGGGGGACATAAGATAGTGACTTTAACTCGTCCTTGAAATGTCACTCTCAAGGACAATTCAAGGTCATTTTTTAAAAATGGAATATTGTATTTTTTACCCCGGGAATAGAAAGAGCGTTCAATTTTCAGTATAAATTTCTAGTACATCGATAGCTATAGGTGATAGATAATGAGTTATTGGACAAATAAGACAGCAAATATTATTCACTTACTTGAACTTCTCTCTCTTTTGTTTTGTTTTTGCTATGAAGGAAACTCGTTTGTTTATGCGCAGATGCTCATTTGTTGACATCGGTACACAAACTAGTGCCCATCATTGCCAATTCAAACCTAAAAGGACATTATTCTCAGTCAATTCCACTTCATTTTCAATCATGGATGTTCGATACACAATCAATGAAAGGATCGAAATGGTTTACATTTGTGGTGAAGTTCATAAGAACGCTAGAGCAGCTTGCAACTTATAAGGTGATCGATAACCTGAAAGGAGGCAGCCACCTGTTAGAAATTTTCAACTACTTCCGAACTTATTCTCCCAAACGGGAGGTGTCGCATCAAGAAAACATCATCGAATGCGAAGTGCTACTGGGGAAAATTCGGAAGACGCTCTATTAGCTGCAGTTGCCGTTAATTCTCACCGAAATTCCCATCAACTGGAACATGATTCGGGAATCTCTCAAAGGAATGTTCTTCGAATACTTAAGCGTCACAAATACCATTCATATCACATTAGCCCACACCAAGCCCTTTATGGGGATGATTTCAGAAGCGTGTTGAATGTTGCCAATGGGCTTTACTACAAATTCAAAACTGTAACTTTTCCAACATTTTATTTTCTGATGAGGTGACATTCACCAATAATGCTCAAGTGAACCAGCACAACATACATTATTGGGCAGTGGAAATGGTTATGGGAAGTAGAGCATCAGCGGAAATAGAGCGTGAACGTTTAGTGAGGCATTTTGGGATTCCGTTTAATTGCACCGTATTTAATTAAAGGTTAACTTAATGGACAGAAATACAGAATTTTTTTGGACTAAGAATTTCCAGTGTTGCTCTAAGACATTCCCCTTGTGGACCGGGCTGCAATATCATATAAACACGATGGTGTCTCTCATTATTTAGTTGCAGCTTGAGAAATGTTAAGCGGAGAGTATCCTGGCCGATGGATAGGGCGCAGAGCACCTGTCCATTGGCCTGCCCGTTACCCTGATCTCACTTCTCTAGACTTTTTCTTATGGAGATACATTAAATATAAAGTTTATGAAGAAGCACCAACTACACCTGGTAAACTACGTCAACAATTTAGGAATGTCTGTGTAAGATCAGTGAAGAAATGTTGAGACGTGTTCATCGATCTTTTGAAGCACGTTTTGGGAACTGTATCGAAGTTAATGACCTCACTTTCGAGCATTTACTGAATGGAAATTGTTTGTAATGTGAAAATGATCTTGTTTCAATTATGGTTAACTGCATTGTAAATTAATGGCAGTAAAGTAAAAGTGCGCGAAAATCATTTCCTGTCTTGTTTGTCCAATATGTCATCATCTATCACCCCTGGCTGATATATGTACTAGAAATTTTATACTGAAAGCCACAATGGACCAGGGTCTCACCTGGAGGCCCCACATACAGAAAGCGAAACTGTACCCACTAATTAACCACTACAATTCTTTACTACTGCACACTGGACTCACAATTTACAAAACACTGACTAGACTCATAATGACCAATGCCTCTCTTTATATGGGGATATGCTGCACCTAGCCTATATACGGAAGCTGCAATCACTTCAAAATAAAATTATACGCATAATTGCCAAAGTCCCTAGAACAAATCCTGCTGACATTCTCCATGAAGAACTCCGGCTGCACACAGTGGAACAGTTTATTAAAAAATGTGCCCATCTTAGCACAGATCAAAACCATAACCCACTTATGTCCTGCTTAAGAAAATACCGGACAACCACTAACTCCTACCACAGACCGTTAGCACTGTTTGATCGCACTGTGTGCCCGGATCGCTCCGCTACTGAAGCACAAGCACTGGTAGCAAGATTTGTGCCAGCTCACATACCATATCTTCCTTCCAAACGCTTGTCAGTTATTTACCTTCTAGCAATTACTGCAAAGTTGAAGAAACCACCCAGCATAACCAAGGACCACTACTCCATTTTCCATTTTTATACTTTCCTCTTAAAATTCATTCATACATTACCAACACATTAACAATAAAACGCTAATCTCATGGCAAAACCCTTAAATCGCGGACTCGTGAGCGGGAGGTCTGGGGTTCGAATCCCGCCAGGACCATCCTCCCTGACTGGGTTTTTTTCCAGGTTTTCCTCAGTCCTCATAAATGGCAAATGCCGGGGAGGTACCCTAAACTTAGGCCTGGAACGTTTCCTTCCTTAAAAATAAATCCTTTCCCAATATATCATTTCACTTCATGTATCACCAGTGTCCATCGCCTGTGGTATCTCTGTAGCAAAAACGGGCGTTAAACACTATTCATTCATCGCAAAATCCTCCATACATAGTTTAATTTCACACCATCACGCGCATCTTCATCCCATATACTACCTACCAAAGTAACCCTGCATATTTAACAAACTAACCTACACATTAACATCAACTATCTACTTTAGTGGCTCATTAATCCCCTGGCTGCAGCCTGGTCGTGTCATGACTGTAGCCAGGGTATGCACTGCATGAACTAACTCTACTAATCTGTGTGCTAAAGAGGAACTGGGCCAAACCACTAATACTTATACCCTGCCCACTGAATGTAACCTATTAACAAGCACCCTTAAAAATACTGAAAATTCAATGCTCTTTCCATTCCCGGGAAAAAAATACACCATTCCATTTGAGTTAAAAAAACTTGACCTTGAAATTACCTTAAGAATGGCATTTCAAGGACAGTCAAGGTCGTTATCTTACGTCCCTCAAGATAACTTCAAATTTTGTTTCAAGCATTTTCGGAGTAAAATGATTGCGATACTATAAATGCTACACCGTTTATATTGATTTCCAGTTACATAGTTCCTTAGCTAGAGCAGTTCAGTTATCCTGCTTCACGAGACACCCCTGCGTCATAAGGTTCAACACCCAGACCAACCGTTGGATAGTTCAGTACTTGCTTGTGTCTGACCTTAATTACATTAACTTGGACTTTATAATATTACACATTACTTTGATGATTGATTTGAAATTCTACACCTGATTGCTCGTCAACATTTCTGTGCAGTGTTTTCAAGTAATACCAGTGGTGAAAGTTTATATATAAAACACATTTCTTCAATACAGATAACGATTCTCTCTACATATTAGCGTTTATTTTTCTTCTTTTTCTAAAGAAAGAATATTGAAAAACACACAAAAATTATTACAGATGGTGGATAATTAAATAAATATATATTTGGTCTTATCGGCTTCAATGATCTGGGGGCAGCACGCTTTCCTCTGGACTCCGCGGATTCAGATCCTGCCCAGGCCGATAGCTTTTTCAAGGCATAAAATCTCGAGCATAAATCCTCCAGGAGGCTTGAGTGACGTAGATTTTGGTATATACAAGAACTCCGTGCCTGAAAAAAAATGGTCCTGGACAAAATTGTCGGTCGTTTCACGCCAAAGAAACAGCTTAGTTCTTTGTCAGATGGCGCTGGAAGCGATGAGCTTCCCATCTGTCCTCTGTCGGGAATAAGTACACTTGAAATTTTCGTTGGTAGCTGAAACCTCCTTTAAGGAAGGTGCCCTGTTTCGGGATGGAATGGCTGGTAATAATAATACTAATTTTTTGTTGAATTAAAATAATTGTTATAGAAGCTCACTTCAAGCATTCACCATGATGATAGAGGAGTTATCGTTGTCAAAAGGTGGCCCATGTCACTAAGGCAAAGAATATCTGCAGTTCTGCCAGGGTCTTGCTCTCTGACTGAAGTTTTCTCCAAGTTTTCCTCAGTTCTCTTCAATGACAGATGCAGGGAGGTGCCCTAAAAGTAGGCCTAAAACGCTTTCTTTCCAAAAAAAAAAAAAGCATTTCTTTATTTATGTCATCTCATTTATTATCAAAGGCTTGTTTTTCCTCAATGGTTAAAACGTGCGTTAAACACTATTTAAAGAATTATGAAGTGCTCTGCAGGAAACAAGCAAAAACCGAAGTGGGTCCCAGCGTGTTAATCGGCTCGCTCCTTTTAGTAATGTAGCAGAAAGCTATGACAAGTAACTTGGGACCTCTGGTAGGAGACGATCACGCTTCAGCAATATGGATTACATGCCACGTTTAACACTTGAACGCACAAACCGAATGCGGTTTTGCGCTACAGTTACAGTCAACGGACATTAAGAAACGAAAATGTAACGTTCAGCGCTTTATATTAATAAAACTGAATGTGTACTAGGTGTTGACGAAAACTGCATATTTCTTGGGCTCTATGACCTCTTGCTCTTTCGCAGATGTCATCAAAGTATATCATTTCGATAATTTGATTCAATATGCAACATTACAGGATGAGTTTCACTCTCCCTCATTGGTTTGTTTCAAACCTACAACAGTCAATAAATCTTATGCATTTAGAGCTAAGTTACGCTTGAGAAATAACTTCGGTCAATTAGCTATGAAAATGATCGATATTAATCTGAAAACGCTGTGTGGTTTTTATCTCAGGAATGTGTTCGCTAATGATGTAGCTGATTTTGTTCAGCTGCAAACTAAGCGTTAAGCGACTTAGCTGCCGATCTATTGAACCGTGACATGGAATTGCAGGTTTTCACCCTCGATCTGTAGAATGCTTTCGACAAAGTATAGGCCAATTAAAGCCACCCACTTTCGAAAACTTCTTCACGGTTCTAGACTTCTGTCATTCTGACTCTAAACTGTTGTATTCCTCTCTCCTTTGGTTTTCCTCGACTTCTTTTTAAAAATTATATTATTAACTGTTTAACTCTCAGTACTTCTGGAAGGTTTTTTTTCTTTCTTTTCTACATTTTCTGGTGTAACGGCACATAGGCCTAGAAATGCCATTCTTGTCTGTTCATTATTCATCGTTCATGTTTGTCATTTATAAGTAATTAAGTGGACCATATTCTTGTGCATTTTACTTTTGAATTAGTCTATGGTTTATCTTTAATGTCTTATGTTTCTATTATATATTTAACGCTTATTTGCATACTTGTATTTGATCTGGAATTAATTTTATAAGATTATTTTAATAGAATTAACATGAACAGCACATTTTTATATTTGCTGAATTAATCGTATTAAATCTTTTTGTAATTTTGGCGAGAGTTTACTAATAGTTTGCTAATTGCAAGTTTAAGTTCTCTCTCTCTCTCTCTCTCTCTCTCTCTCATTCTCCTTAAACATGATGCAAATATTGGAAGTTTGCCAACAAAATAACTTCCAAAATTAGCACAATAAGTAATTCATTATTACCAATGAAATAAGAAACTTAAGCTAGCCAAACTTAATTGTGTCACTGATGTGTTTTAACAATCAATTCTTGTTTAGCCAAGAGAGAACGAAAAGAATGCACACACCTTTTAGAAAGTGGAGTCGAAGTACAGTTGCGCCGGTTGATCCGCGGATATTGACCTACT
The DNA here is from genome assembly GCA_030762175.1 of Metallyticus violacea. NCBI lineage: Eukaryota > Metazoa > Arthropoda > Insecta > Mantodea > Metallyticidae > Metallyticus > Metallyticus violacea. The sequence goes on from CM060831.1 coordinate 107,768,359, forward strand.
CCTAGAAGTATAAAATAATGCCTAGGCGGACAAGGTTTATTACTAAAGCAGTGCAATTTGATGTTAGTATAAATTACTTCTGAAAATATTAAGGTTGTATGACCACAAAACTGTCAGCCTGGACTTACATGGGGTAATCGTCAACTTCTAGACAAAGCGTGTTGCTTAAAAGCTCACAGCCGCCATTTCTCTCGTCGGCTGTTGGCTGCGGATGTCTCTGTGCGGGTATTGGAGGTTTCCCTCCGGTAGGCCTTCGAGGCTTCCCATTGCGGGATGGGGAAGAAGTCGGTGGTGTGGAAGGCGGTGGTGGTGGCTTCATTTCTGCAATATATATAAAAAAAAGTTTTGCATAGTAATACACGTAGGACGGACTAATCCTATCGGTGACGTCCCTTGCTATGAAAGAGTTCTGAGGAAATGGCAACTCCACGTGCCATTTTAAGAAGAAAGGGCACAAAATGAAAAAAACTCATTATGGAATTAGATAAACAGAAAACAGATATAGCTATGGTGACAGATACAGAAAAGAAAGGAAAATTTTTGGTGGAATTAGGAGGTAATATTTTCATACATTCAGGAGTTGGGATAGAACTTTGAACACAATCTGAAGTAGGAATTATCATAAAAAACAATAGAATAAAATAATATCTAATACCTGGGTTAGTGACTACCTACTTCAATCCAAAAGTGGAATACTAAAACAGTATATTAAGTCAATAAATGGGAACATGAAGAAAAGAAAAAAAACTTAAAATTCAGCTGCTAGACGACCAAAGTCTCAGATTATGTATCAACAAAGGTTGAACCAAAAACTAAAAGGTCGGAGTGGGGATAATATCACACACTGGATAAAGCCAAGGCATGTTATTAACTGCACAATTTTCGAGGTGTTAAGAAGGATACAAAGACACTAAAATCTGAAATGAAGTAATTGAAAGGAACCAGAAATAGTGCAAATAACATGTTCTTCGAACGAAGCCCTCAAGAGTCCTTACTGGCCTTATTTTATGAACCGACAGGCGTGATAGATGATAAACGCACCGAGGTAGATGCAGTGACCGTTTTTAGTTCAGAAACAGGTCAAATTGGTCTAATCCTTAGAAGAGAAGAAGAAGAAACACGGTCATTTATCTATCTGGACCGTAATTTATTATTATACAAGGGAAGTCAAAGAGCAGTCTTTTTGATAACGGACAAAGTACAATGTCGATTAACTATTTGCTCTAGTTTATGAAACTAAATAATAAAATAATTTAAATATATTATTCGTTTGGAAAAACATATGCTATAGCTGCCCGCAATGTTTGGGCGCCAATAAAAATAGCTACACTAGCTGTAGTTCCCATTCAGAAATGAAAACAATCTTCTGATGGATATTAAATGTCAGTTCTTTAAAAGGGTTGAGTTTATTTAGTAAAACAATACATTTTAATTTGAATATTTGCTTAAATTGAGTTCGAATTTGATGAATTGACTCTTGCAGTGCGTAACAGAAAAGTGCAATGCAATTTGATATTCCGCAATTGGTTAATTTCACATGTCAGAGTAGCCAGCTTACTAGCTCGTAACTGGCGTTACCTGTATGCCAAAAATTCAGAGAACATGTATCTTGACCATGTGAGAAAATCCGATATACGTGATTGATACTTGTAAAGCTCAATCATCATTTTAAAAAATCAGCTGTGTAGGTACTGTAATTAAGTGTACATTTAAAGAAAAAATCAAAGTAAAAGTGGAGGATATCCCTATTTGTATTGAAGGCTGCAATTCATCTATATAAAATAAATACCACAAAGAAAACGAGAAAGAGCCCAGAAACGAGATGCTGCAACAGAAATAAAGTTTACTATGATTTATTAAATGAATGGGATAAAAAGTGAATATCAGTTTCAATTAATTACAATTAATCATATTGTCCAATATTCAATTAAAAACTAGAGACTAAGTTAGAAGTTGATTTGTAAAATTGATTAATTATAGCAAACTACATTTATAAAAATTGGAAGGCTCAAAATGTAAGAAGAGTTTATTTTCATTATGGTGTAATGTAAACTTAAATTAGGGAACAGTTCGATGTTTAAGCCCTTACTTCGCTCCAAATATATCTGTTGTATTCACTCACCAACAGGCACCTCCACGTTGCGGCGATTATGGCCTAAAGGTTTAGGTCTTTTAGAAGGTTGGCTATTGGGCAATACAGGATGTCGAATCTGTCCTCTTCTACGCTGTACAGAGGAACCTGCTAGCCTCAGATTTCTCAGTTCCAAAGCCTGTATCACATAGAATGCATTTATTTTAATATTAAATGTACCACTAATCCGCTAAATGGTTTTCCAACTGCTTTTGTTCTAACTTGATCCCCAATTCAAAATTAAAATTGCTTTTAGTGATATTTTTTGAAAAAATAAAACCTATATATTTTATTTAATGTTAAAATGTATTATTTCTATTAAACTTTGAAACTTATAAACCTTCTATAGTGATGTCATGTGTGATTATATGAGGGCGGTCTAAAATGTCCGCAGCCTTGATCATAGGCTATTCAATGGCTACGCATGCCACATTTATAAAAATTTATGTGGAGCTCTTCATTTTCAATGCTTAAAATGAGCTGCTGATTTTAAACATAGCCAAACCAGCCTTGAAGATGTCTCATGTAAACGGCGTCCAAAAAGTGCAAAAGCAGCAGAATATATCGAAAAAAATACATGATGTGGTGTTAGATGATCAGAAAATTAAACTAAATTACGTTGCTGAGGTCTAGGCTTTCAAAGAAACGTGTAAATTATATTTTCATGAAGAATTGTGCATTAAGAAGCACTGCCAAGATGGGTGCCACTCTTGCCCACAGCAAATCAGAAACACATTTGTACGAAAATATTGCATAAACAGAGCTTGTGCGTGTTCACTTAGAGCTGTAGATGAGCGATGGATCCACCATCACATATAGGAATCGAAACAGCAATTAGAACAGTGTACAGAAACAGTTTATTCAGCGTCAAGAAGACAAAGTCGGTTCTGTCTGCAAGAAATGTAGCATCAGTCTTTTGGATCCCTAAAGGAATGATATTAAGTGACTATCATCAAAGAACGGGAGAATTAAATTGCATTCTTTTAAACAATTAGATAAAAATTATGAGAAAAGATTCAGTTGGCAGCAAAGATGTTATGCAGATAATACGACTGCTACAAAAATGTTTTAGCAATGGGAAAACTTCTATGAATTGCTGGAGCATTCATTACAATCCCCATGTTTGGTTCCTCCTGTCCTCTATCTGATACCATAGCTCAAAGTTTTTCTTGCTGGTCAGTGTTTTTCATAAAATTAAGAGAAGCAATGCTAAAAAAAGGTATTGATCTTAAGGGAGATTGTATTGAAAAGTAAAACAATATTAAAAACTGGAACCTTCAATATTAGACCGATAACTTTTCAAATCATCCTAGTTGATTAATATTATATGAGATTTTATTTGAAATAAACACAAATTATGTAAATAGTTTACTTGTTCAAGATATCCTAGAAAATATTTTAAAGTAGCAAATTAAATTTAAAAAATATTATAAACTTCAAAACAGACATATTTCTTCTAGTTTATAACGACAATTAATTTATTCTTGTTTTGTTAAAATTTAACTGAGATTCTTAAATTTATTGTAATGCATTGTTTTTAATTTAAAAATAGGAAAAAGTGTAAAAACAATAAGTGCATAACATAAACAGCATAAAATAGAACTTAAATTTTTAAGTTGTTATTGAACAGTATTATTTAGCAAGATATGTAGACGAGTTAAATTGCAGAGCATTTAAATCATGAAAGTATGCTATTTTTAATTGCTCGTATTCAAGCTGTACTTCTATTGAATGTTGATGTTCATATGAATCTGTAAGTGATGAAGTAAAATATTCGATCAAATGTAACTACGCTTTCATTATAATTTTCCTTATAGCTATTTTTTTTAGGATTGGAGTTTTTTTTTAATTAAAGATATTATTGAGTAGAGAGTAGCCAATTTTTACCTTCCATTTTACATACCTTTTATTATTGCTGTTATAATCTTAATTCAAGTTAAATTTCCAATCACCCCAACCAAATAAAAAGTTATTCACTTATATCTTAATTTATATAGTTTATTTTCTCCTTATCAAGTTTTTGGTTCTGAACCACCAATGCAATACTTATTTATCCTGCTTTCTTGCTTTTTTGAACTCCTTCAAATTTTTAAACATTTAAATTCTTTTTTATACATTATAATCAGTCTAACAATAATAGCTTATTTTCTATCCTTTTTACAGAAATTTTAAAAGTTTTTACTTTGAAAAAGTTCAGCAATAGAATCTGATCATTTATTTCTGGAGATTCTGAAGAAAAAATTAGAAATGTTTAACTCTAAAGTTTTGTCTGATGTTTTCTATTCAGACAGGTATAATGATAGGATATTATTACGGAATATAAATTTATTGTAATAGAGATGTTTTGTACTAAATGTATTGACTGCTACAAAATAGTTCAAATACTTTTTGTGGGCTCATTGCTGGAGGCCACGAATGAAAAGTTTAGAGACTTTGGCGACCAACTTCTTGATTTAAAAAATATACTCACTTCTGGAGTCTTTGCAGCTGCACCTCTGAAAATGTTAGCGATATCCAGAGTAAGCGGCAGTAGCAATGCAGAAGTAACGTTCGTTTTCTTATCGTCGCCACTGAACATTGTTGTTATTCTATCCAAGGAATCGACGTTGCCTTGAGAAGTCAGCAATGCAGCGAGAGCCAAACGCTGAGCGGAAGACATGCTGCGGAGAATTGGCAGTACTTGACCCAGCTGTTGCGAAGTTTCCGGCCTTCTAAGTGCCTGGATCATTGCACGATACACTAATTTTCGCCTCCTATGTACCGCCTCATCGTCGATATTCGAACTGTATTCTTCATCGTTGACCAGATCGGGTTGTTGATTCTGAAGCGATGGTCCGAATGCGTCTTCATCGTCGTCTAGGCTCAGTTCGTCCAGCGCTCTTTCAGGAGACACTGTGACCACCAACGTCGCCAAGAGAACAACCTGCAAAAGAATCGCAAGAATGAAGGTTATTGTGGTGTTTGTCATTGTTAATACAAATACCTATACTTTTTTATTAGTGTTTAACGCCCGTTTTTGCTACTAGGGCACCACAGGGGGTAGGCACTGATGATACGTGAGATGAAATGATATATTGGGAAAGAATTTTTTTAAGGAAGGAAGCATTCCAGGCCTAAATTTAGGGTACCTCCCCGGCATTTAACATTTATGAACTCTGAGGAAAACCTGGAAAACGTCTGTCAGGGAGGACGGCCCTGGCGGGATTCGAACCCCATACCTCCCGCTCACGAGTCCGCACCTTAACGACCTCGGTCACCCAAGGCGGTAAACCTATACTCGACAGAGTGTTGTTGATCCAGTAAAGGATTTCTTACATTAATTCTTGTATAAAAATAGCTCATTATTTCTGAAAATAAATCAAATATTTATTAATGTCTAACGAAAGCAAGCAAATATCGTTAATTGAGTACTTGTTATTTCCTTTCGCAAAAAAGCGGTAGTTTTCGTAATAATGTATGCTCCTCCTCGTACAACCGTTTTGGGCCCAACAGTTTTTTAAAACTTTGTATTATTGGCTGTGTTGACATTTATATTGTACATTTATATCAAGATAGGGTGGCATGAACCAATAAAACACGATGTGAACTTACTTAAGCAACATTTTGAAAATAAAAATCCTGTCTTGTAAATATGTCAGTTTTATGAACCAAAATTTATCATTACGTTTAGGCTAGCCAAAAATATTTGTCATAACTTGCCCCGGCTCTTTCGTTCGGAATCCCAGCTCATTAAATTTTTAAAGAAGGTAGCCCAGAGCAAAAGCTAAAAATAAACACGTATTGCATTAAGACAACCAATTATTAAGTATATTATCAGAAATACAAGTGAAATTACCAGAGAATCAGTGGAAATCAAAATTTTTCTACAATGGAAAAAGTAATACTTGTCAAGAGTGTAAAAAAATAATTATCACAAGATTTTCAGAAATATTTAGTTATTTATTTCCGTAACAAGTAAAGTTATACAACAAATATTAAAATCTCCTCTTCCAACATTTTGCTAAATTTCAACCTATTTGCAGTAATTTTAGCTTAATCGTTTTAAAATAAATTATATGCAATTATACAAATATATAGCATTATTTACTATCACCCAAAGTATATATATATATATATATGTGTGTGTGTGTGTGTGTGTGTGTGTCAAAACAATGAAAATAAACATTTTTACGTAATCTTGTAAGAGATAATATAAAATCCTGGTATTTAATTACTTTCTCTTGTATCTATTTTATTAGTTGAACTAGTGCACCGATATTTCTTGTCTACTGGTAATAAATTATTTTAAATCCTCCGCACATACAGCTCACACATTATGTCATAGTTTTAGCACAGCAACGAATTCATTAAGAGCGAAATTTATTACAAAAATTAGCAAAAGTAAATTATTGCTAATTCGCATTAAATAATGCTTTAAGAGGATGAAATGTTGTAGATATAATTAATGATTAGTGTGAAAAAATTGTCTGCCTTCTGCAAACATGTATACAACCTTCCTTTATACATAAACAAACCATTCAGTATTCAAATAATAGCAAAATGATCGTATAAAACATTGTGTATGTTTTTGCTGACTATAACTTATGTTATTTTTAACTGAAATAAATTAATCAAAACGTTTTTAAAGCATTGCTTTAGATGCAGTCTAGCAGTTGAATGAATCAATAATTTCTGATTTTGAAAGTTAGGACAGCACCTTGACAATACTCTGTGATATGTCAAAAGTGTACGATTGTGTATCCCATATAAAATTTTGTTCTAAATTGCATAATTACGGTATTAGGGACAAATAATTGGAACTGATCATATTATATTAATTGTAAAATTGTTCTCAAGTGACATGTTTCAATGATGAGTTTTCCATTGTAGTCAACACTGCAAGTGTCGGTTATTGGACTATTGCTTTTCTTAAATGTGGTAAATTATTTGCCTCATAATCTTTAGCACAAAATTAAGCTCCTTAATATTAATTTCATATTGTAATTATTGTTAAGATTAATATTTTATACGTAAATATCTCAACAGATAGGAATATTTTGTGCATATCGGAGCATGGTGGAAGTACTGCATTCATTTTTAGGTTCTACTAATGTGATGATTGAAAGACACCTGTATGAAAGCCTTTTTGCAAGAGCTATTGTATTATGTTTAAGTTAAGGTCTGTCGGCGGTGGACCTGGAGGAAGCAGATAGTGGACAGAGACAGTGATAGGCTAAGATTTTTCAACTGTGTGAATACTTTAGAGCAAACATTGCCGGCATATTATAAAAGGGTGATTTCCACTTTCAGGGTTAACAGCTAGGTACATTGTTTGTCTAACGGAACAAGGGAGGCAAAGGGAGGTGCACCACACGTAGGAAATACAGATTTCTGAGAATGTATCGAAGATGGCTGATATGAAATAATATAGGACACGTTAAAGGGCCTCAAAGCAAAAATAACATTTTCGCATGAAAAAGAGATAGCAAACAGATGGGCAAAAGCGTGCGTTATCTATGAGAACATTTGACGATCTAAAAATGATTAAGGGAGGAAAGGGGCATTACTTTAGAAGTCCAGCATATAAGGAAAGTGCCGAAATTTATGACAGGCTGTTTCTATGAAATTCAAGTTTGTGGGAAACAGTGAATGTCAGTAGGAGGAAAGTATTTTTAACAAATGGCCATCGCATAAAAATAAGGGAATGAGAAGAACTTAGCTATGTAATAAATATTTTAAGACAGCCAATAGTGAGCTTATAAGTCGGGAATAAAATAATAAATGAGAGACTTTAATTTAGCGAGGGGCATGGCGATAATATAGAAAAAAACGGATGTCAAAGGGGCGAGGGCAGTAGCGAAGGGAGTAAGAGATTAGTGAGGAAGTAAAAATTCGAGGCCAGGGAGTAACAATCAGTAAGAGACAGTAAGGGAGCTCAAGAGTAGTCTAATAGTTGGGAGCTAGAAAAAGTGATAGCTAGAACTAAGGTCTCCGTCGATAGTCCGATGGAGAAAATATTATATAACAAATAAATAGTAAGATAGAAAAAATGTGTGTTCTTTTCTATGGCTAGTGTTCGAAACCTTCTCGTCCCGCTGGCCTTAACCAGTCACAAAACATTCATATAGCAAACCCTGAGATCCTAACATCTACAGCAAATATCCCATCAAATGGAACAACAAAATACTACAATAATTCATCCAATCTATTATAACTACGCCCCCCACATTGGAATACTTCTTCAATCTTAATTGCAATTCAATTGTACTTGAGGACGATATGACCCTTCTCTACATAATTTAACCAGTTTACGTAGTATTTATTACTTGACGCGGCTCATAGGTTTGAAGTGAAGGGTAATTACAGGAACGCCTGCTATTTACTTTAACACATGTACCTGATGAGATGTTTCCTAAAGTAAAACATTTTGGTATTGTTTGGGAAGCACACTTAACCTGGTAAATTCATATATCTAATTATGTAATCGTTATTTTGCTTTCTGAATGTATTATGTAATTTAAAATTCATTGCATCTAAAGAATTATTTTAAACGATCATATTTTGATAACATAGTTTTGTACGTTATTCATATTTGGAACAATGGTGCTAATGTAAACAAAATTATTATTTTACAGAAAAAAGGAATACGAATTATTGCTAGTTTTCCTAAGATGCCCAATGTTAGCTGCTTTTTGTTTATTTGAAAATACTGGTAGTTATTAATTAACTTATATATAATTCCCTAGTTTTTATGAAGGCAAATTAAATAACTTTAATGTCCAGCGTCAGTCTCACAGTTATTATAGTAAAAAAATAATTTCTTAACTAAGTATGCATCTATAGACTCCTGCGATAAACCCTATCTGTAGGCTTAAATAGATTTTATACAATGTAAAATTCTGACCTACAACCAGCCAATTCTATAATATTAATAAGTTTTCTGTTCAAGTGTTAATTTTAATTAGTATTTAACTAGAATTTTTCTTTGTTATTTGTTCATTTAGTTTTATCAGTAATTACAGTTAATGTTTTATTGTAAAAATAAGTTGATTAATTGATTTATTGAAAGACAATATTATAAGCAGGCTCTATAAATGAATAATAAAGATTCGCAGAAAAAGTTTGTATGAGTTCTTCGAATAAAAACCCTTTTTACTTGATCCATCAATGTTTGTGCATTTTTTGAGTGCAATCAACAATAAAAATGTAATAAGGACTTCATAGACAAGTAAAGGTGTCAAAGAAGGCAAATTTCAATAAAAAATGTCCATTATGCGGAGACGAAACAGGCCCCATGGTCTAAACCGTTGCTGTATATGATGATAGTTATTTCGCAGAATACCACTCACATCGGCTTATGATATTCTTCTCTCTATTCCCCACTTCGATTGCCGGGTGATATGCAACATACGGTAAAACTCTGAAACGCGCAGAAAACATTATACTTTTTAAATTAATTAAATTTAAACAGTAAAGTATAAAACTTAGTTATTCTCGCCAGCTCTTTAACCTAACTTTCTCGTTAAAATTCAGAAAAAGCAACACTTTTTCAGCTAAATGTGAAGTAGAAATTTCGAAGAAATTTTAAAGTAGTAGTAGTAGTAGTAGTAGTAGTAGTAGTAGTAGTAGTAGTAGTAGTAGTAGTAGTAGTAGTAGTAGTAAGCATAAAACCAGGGAAAAATAAACTCTTAATTAATATAGTGTTCTACATAATTACCTTTGTTTCAGTAACAAATAGTGGAATTTCGTATCTGTTTTGAAAACGAAATTACGTTTTCATTACAGCTAAAGTTTTAATTAATGATTCTGCTATTTCTATTTTTAATAACTATTCATTAAATACGTGTGTTAGCTGGGGGGATAGAAACAACTAGGTGGATACATTGAGAGGTAAACCTAACTGGGATCGATTTAGGACTACTGTATAGATATATTCTGTGATACAAATTTATGTTGAAAGAGGTTCAACATTTGCAAATAAGTAGGCTATAAATAAAAGCCGCATTAAATATTTGAGGAAGCGATGAATGTTCTTTTGAATGACGTAATACACATGCTGCAAATTCATACAGTTTGTAGCGGACAAGTCATGGAGCGGCTCTAAAAATTAGAGAATTGTAAACTCAGGATGTTTCACATAATAATATAGTAAAAAATCCATGGATTTGAGTTTTATGGGAGCATGTAGTGTGTCATAAATTGTTAATTGCAACACCCTTGGACTGCGTGTGTAAATTCAAAATTTTGGTAAGGGATCATGGTCTAAGTTCATTTTCTTAGAAAGTTCTTTTTGCACAAAAATGCTTCACATGGTGTTGTTTTTCATCCAGAACACTCATTATTTTTAAAAGTCTTTAAAACAATAAAATAAAGTTAAATTATAAGGAAGTGAAAATGTAATTAATTTATTATGACTTAAAATATGAGTAATTAATATAAATATATGATATTACAATATTCCTTATATTATATCTAATATTTCATCATAAGAGAAGCTTAAACATTCAAAGTATTTATTATATATTCATAATTAAAATAATATTTACAACACTAATAGCAATAATCCAATGAAAAGTTGTATGCAATGATATAAACATATTGAATACACATTGTAAAAGGCATATTTTTGGCGTATCGATTATTTAGTTGGCCTTCCGGCGCTTTTACCAGCATAATGCTGAAAGCATGTGTGTTTATGCTACCTGAGGTGCAACTTTCGTTTAGAAGGTAGTCAGGGCACCTGCGCTGGTCTTGCTTTCGAGGTCACTGGCTCAGTTCAGTTGCTGACAAGCACTTTGTATGAGAAAGCTGCAGCTGATAGCAGAGAAACAGAAGTAATAATATCCATGAATGTCACTCAGCTCGCACTGAATTAATTAATGTTTATAGATGACAATACAATGCGGCTCGGTTTATGCTAAAAATATGCGATAACAATACGTACTCTTAAACTTCAACAAGAGAGTATTAAGCTTGTAAGCGAACAAAGCTCATTTGTGTATGTTTTTATAGATGCATCAGCCGTCCAGGCGCTCTGTACTGCTGAGAAGAACATCTAACTAGCGGTTCCCAAACTACGGTCCATGGATCCCCGATAGTCCGCAAGACTCTCTCACGTGGTCCAAAGAAGCACTAGACTAGTTTAATAATGTTTTTATTTTTGAATGTATAGATACAAAAAATGAATTACGAGAACATGAAAGATACAAATTTACGATGTGAATTTATGAAAGGTGCTCATCTTTCGAAATCACTCAACCCAATTTTAGGAAATTATTTTATTTTTTCTAGAAAGCACAGCTTTACAATGGAATCGACCCCTTAAGTCATTATGCACCCAAAACAAGTAACTAAGCTGTTACGAATCCGATTTATGACGGACAAAGTAAAGCAGGAAGTTTGGTGAGAAAAACGTGACATATCCGCGGTTCAGTTCCCACTCGCCTTTCTAGAAACGTAATCGCAATTTTAGCTGCAGCGTGTTGTAGACTTGCTGAGCATTGTTCCCTTAGTGCAATTTTATTTGCTTAAGTGGAACTTCTGGAGTGTTACATGACTTAAATCATTGTGGCTACGAGTGAAAAAAGCTCCTTCGAACAAGCAGATAAAACAAGTACTATGAAAATTGAATTAGCTCTAAAGAATGTTCCTGGTTGAAGAACGTAATGTTCTGTTACGTCACACATTTTTTTCTAAAAACTAGAGTTAACGTTATACTTATAGCTTGAAGTGAAAATTAAACCTCCATTGAGTATTTGTCTTGATTGAATGCGTGTAATGAAAACAGATAATAAAATTTATATTTTAAAACTATTTTTAACGTTTGAAATGTTTTTTTTAAATCTTTTCTGCATTATGAGTATCCAAAAAGTACCAATAAACCTATAAAGAAATATTTATTTACACAGAAAAGATATTTCTTATAGCGTACACTGCTTTTTCATTTCAGTATTTGTAGTTCTACAATATCATACATTGCAGTTTTTCTGAACTCAATAGTTGGTACTATCTGAACTTTTTTCCGCTATAACAGGACATTTAAATGTTACAATTCAAATGAGCTGTTTATGACTTTATTTTAAAATACATCTAAAACTATAAAGGAAAGCAATGTCAAAAAGTATTATTATTATTATTATTATTATTATTATTAAAATTGATTTACTGAGAATGTTTTATAGATTAGATATAAGTTTTACAGGTAATCAATTAAATCATATACAATCATGGAAGTTGATAAGAAACCTCTGCATTATGTTATTTGATGGTTGTATTATGCTTGTAACATAAATTAGGATGTTAAGAATTATGAAATCTTGACCAGATCCTTTGTTCTAGCTAAAAAAGTAAAATAGGGTTCATTAGCTAATAAATGAATACCTACTTAGTATGTATATCATAAAAGATGAACGTTTGTTATACAGGGTGGTTCTTTTGCTACAGACCTCTAACTACTGTCTACAAGCAATCATGGTAACTGAATAGTTGTTTGCATATTCATATACACATGCCTCTGCGCTGAAGTTATCTCATTCCTTTAAAAGATATACACTTCCATTTTGTATGAATAAAGTAGTTCTACATGCATAGCATGAGGATTTTCTGTTGCGCATATACACTTGTTTTGAGAATGAAGTGTTCGCTCAGATTAAAGCATGTTTTATCAGTATACTATGTTCAATGTCCAAAATTGAAGAATTCTGCGTAAGAATTTTCTAACTCATAAACAAAACCAAAACGCTTTTCGTAATCCGTCACTTTTTATTCTTTGTCACGTGGAGTATGGGAGCTTAGTCTCTTGGGAAAGTCTTTGTAATGATTTTAATGGTGACGCCAATATACCTTGATTGTTTCTTCGGCGGTCTTCTGAATGTTGAGAGAGAGGGCTTTCTCCTGTCTTAACTTTTTAATTAATTTCTGAAAGCATCGCAAACGCATCTTTCAAAAAAATACAATCCAAAATGCCATTTAATACGCTTTAAATGAACACGTTCACAGTATTTGCGAATAAGAAATATGCTCGCTGGGATTATGTACATTGTTAATAGCTCGACAGTCAAGCCACATCTGTTGAGATGCAGTGATGCATAACATGGACAAATGAAGTTCACTGGATGAATCTAATATATAGCGGGGATTTTCATGTTATTTTTCATTGTTAAAAATATATGTAAATACCTTTTCTAGTGGTTGTCTAAATAACATATATATTTATAGAAATTAGTGTGGATCCTCTAGCAAGAGAATCGCCCTGCGGTAACCAAATGCCATCACATCCTGGACGAGCCTGTTTACGGATTAAAATATCACAGGGCTACTAATGTAACACGCGTTAAATGCATACCTTATACTTAATATGCCTTTTCTCTTAAGTTATATCTATTTCCAAATTTACACCATTTCCTGGAAATGCAGAAACAATTAATATACCTTTAAAAATAAATATAGGTATCATTCAAATTAACCAAGAAACCGAGGGGAAAAAAGCATTCTGTGTTGAAAAACATAACGTGCTTCTTCAAGCAGCTTTCCTTGTATTGCATTTCACCAACCTGGCAGCATTTCTCATCACTCAGTACGTCAGAACTGAGAAGAGGAAAGTATAACAGCTAATGTTGCCCTAGATAGTCCAGCGAATGAATAACACGTGCCTCTTTAAGGCTTTACTGGTTTTGGGATGACAGACCACTTGGTCGTTTGTGGTCAACAAAACGGTGTAGCTGAAAGCATGGCTTACTTGAATTCCTTTTCTTTGCTTTACGTTTAGCCTATTTCATTTCTTGGATAAGAAATATATATTGATAAACACAGAAAAACTCTTGTGTTTATGCGATCTTAATTGTCGAAACGTTATAATAATCAACGTTATACAGCCCCATCATTATAAGTTTTGTGAAATACATATTCTGCACCTCTGCATTTTGATTGTCTTGACGATAAGAATGAAGCATTACTTACGACATTTTTACATTTGTTTTTTACTTTCAACAAAAAATTATATTATGGACATATCTATTTATTAGATATGCTAATACTATTCTAAAATAATTTTATAATATCGCGAATATTTTGCGATAGTGGCGAATGAATACATATAACGGAAGTTAAAATTAATTTATATTATAGGTATTTATAATAAATGGTTGCTGTAAATATTTATAATGTCATTGAATGTCATAGTAATAAACATTTTTAGGCAGCCAAGTAGAAAAGGTTGAAGACTACGAGAATAAAAATTAATTTGCTTTTTTATATAAATTCTAAGAAGAATCCGATTCCCTTAATAAATGTTGCCTTTTAAACGTGCTGTTGGTTATGCATTTATGCCATTTGAAACTTTAATTACTATAGACTTCTCAAAATAAATGGCTGCCACAATACGCATGTATGTCCTGGGGGAATGAATCTGCATTCGCCGGTTTCCATTTAAATGTTCCCTTGACATTGAAGTCTGCAATTTTAGGATTACGTGAACTCCTTTACTTTACAAGCGGATCATAGTATCATCTTAATGTACATGAGAACACACAAAATGTTGGTATTGGTCTTCAGAAAGTCCAGTAATTTTAGCATGAAATCTTCCTTAATGGCCAGAAAAAATTTGGCCTGGTATGCGATAACTGCAATAATAATATATATCTTACTATATTTTCATGATATTATATAGAGCCTGGACACATAATAAGAATCCTGCAAGTTTTTAAGAGCACTAGTAATAAAAAGTAGCATAAAATGATAAATTCGTATAGTGCAACAGATATTAGCTTGTATTTCGACCTCTTATTTTTAAGACAATTTAATATTACATAATTAAAAAATATATAATGCTTTCGTAAGGAACTGTACATACATTATTTGTAACGAAGAAGAATTTGGGTGATAAAACAATTGGTATCGTGAAAAAAAATTAATTAACAAATAGAGCAAAAAATGTTCTTCCACATCAAAGACTTCCCACAACAATGCGGCAGAAAGTAAAAGAAACAACAGCAAGACAGTTCTGAAGGGAAACGTATTTTGACAAAGTGTACTCTTAAAGAGGACAGAGAAAACAAAGCGAGAGACAATTGCAGAGAGAAACTAAGTTTTGGATGAAAGAACTCATTGTGTTGTTACTCATAAAGTTTTCTGTGGTCTGTACCTTAACCACGAGGTTGCCCTCTTAGAGACAAGTACAGAAGCACGTTTGACACAGTCTCAATTGAAGGTGTCCATTTCCTGTCACGACATGTTGGATCATCTTTGCGTGCGTGCGTACGTGCGTGTAGCAAAACATAAAAATGCTGCAATCTCCTGCGACAGCCCCTCAGTAAAATCGGTGTCATCAGCTGTAAGGAAACAGGTTTCCTAATTGAAAGTTTTCAATGACAAATAACAAACTGCCTGTTTCAGCGTCCTACATTTTTAATGAGATTGACTAGGACTCGTTGTGAGTCAGTAACTTCTCAGGCCAGTGTCGTTCGAAAGTTCCTGGGAGTTCAGAAAATATTTGGTCATTGGTATTTCCCCATTCTGAACCGAATTATTCTCAGAAACTGTGTCATCGAGATCAAACAAGGGGCATTTCCAAACGATAAAAACTCTGTAGTGTTATTTTAATTTAATTTTTATATAACAGTAATTGACTAACCTTAATGCCTCTTTACTAATGATGTACTAAGGTTATTGAATCAGTTCTATTTTCACAACACATAAAAGGCACAAATTATAAAAGCATATAAAAGTGGCACTTCAAGTGTGTGAATAGGTCTCCAAAGATTTTCTTTGAATACTGAAACATCATAGAATTCTTTTTTTTTTTTTTTTTTTTTTTGCTAAATATCTAAATTTATACGCAATTAAAATATATTACATTAACTCTAGTTATGAACAAGCAAAACTTGAACATTAATACAGTTAAAATTTCTCTTAACACATAGTTAAGGACCTTATTTAAATGTGTAATTCAGGGCTCTACTTTTGATCGACATAAAGACATAAATAGGTAATTTTTTTGGTCTGAGGGCAAAATATATGAGACGAGTATATATACTGTACCTGCAGATCATAATATTATCAATCCAAGTATTATCTACATGCACTAATAAGTTATTTTTATATTTTACATATGTATAAAATGAAAAAGAACAATATTTGGTATCTTCACTATGTAAATTATAATGCCAAACTGAGACATGCTTGGCAGTAACAAGTGTATCAGAATTTATTTTCACTGATGTTGCAATACATATACAGTTTTCACTTTGAACATCAGTAATACTAGACCGTAGTTCTGATTTTGTGTTTCCAGATAGGGAACTAATTAATACTTCTTGTTTAATTAAGCTTGGGTTCAAAATTAATTTTCCTTTAATTGTAAATCAAATTCAATATTACACTTTTTGATCTGCAAATGTCCATAATGATTGGAGGTCTGTATAAAATGGCATTGCAATGCAAAAAGCAGTGATCAGTTTGTTTTGTAGTATTCAATTATAACGTCGAATTCAGTTTCAAATTCGAAAAGAGAACTTGAATAACTGTTTACTTGTGGGAGTTATGTGTATTGCATGGTTAAGATAGGAAAGCGAGTGAAAATGTTAGCTCATAACTATTGTTCCCAAAGCACAGGTTTTATTTAGAATGCGAAAATAGTATCATATATGCTCCAATAATTAACTGGTGTGTCCCTTTGTAAAGCGACTATAAATGCAAAGTCACAGACCTAGTCTCGGAGAGCCTTTTCTCATAGACTGCGATTATAATTTAATTTGAAACTTCAGTAAAAAAGGCATAGTGAAGGTTGCGTCTACGACCCGCCGTTGCTATAAAAGATTTGCCATTTTATCACAAGTTTGATTGATGTTTGAATGATTACAGCAGAGGCTTGAAACTCCTCTATTATTTCATGTTTTAAAGAATTTTTATTTAATGTATAGTCTTATTTATTACACCATTGCAATATTCGGCGCTTTCATCAAACACTGAGCCATATTTACCAAAATGTACTCTTATTAGTTAAATAGAATATAACAACTTTCCAGCTCTTTTATAATTTTTATGATGAACAGTAATCTGAGACTAATTGTACTAGATGCAATATTCTTCAAGAAAAAGAGGCATGAATCAAATGAACATTGGTAATGTGTTGTTTAAGGTTTAGGCTCTCTTGTGAAACGTAGCTAAGTTATGTTCTGCAACAATAAGACATAGACGAAAACGCTAAGAATGTAAATAAAATAATCTTCGAAGATATTAGAATGACTATTTCACTCATGGGACGTCATCTTAAAATCGGTCAATGAAATGTAACAAAATTTTGAATTTTGACTCATCACAGACAAATTATAGAGTGAAATTATCGAGAAATAAGTACCAACTCCGTTTTATCACTCGACGTGCATTTGTCTTGTGGTCAGTGTAGCTAACTCTATATCTCCACTATATAAGTCCTGAACACGCATCACTAACCACTTTAGCTATAGGCGGTGGGGAGCTATTGATAGCAACAAAAGCATGGACAATCGACAATCGTAGCGCAAAATGAAGGGATCTTCGCGCGTTTTGGTGATGCGTCAAATATGCAAATAGATCTAATCATTAGGAATTCCAAACCATAGAATACAAAGAAAAACAGAGGTACTGTATGCTATTTTTATTTTTATTTATTATTTATTTATTTATTTATTTATTTATTTTTGTAAGCTGACATTAGAAAATCGAACGGTAGCGATTGTAATAGTCGACTTTTGTCCATTTCAGTCTCACTGTTACAGATATTCATAAGTATAACATTTTATATAAATGTTAATATTCTGTGCTCGAATTTCAAATATATATCACTTTTATTCTTATTCTTTTCATGAAATAGTCCTAAACCCCTTTGCTCTTCTCTATAGGCCTTACTGACAATTGGCATTTTTCTGTCACAAGATTTCTTGAAAAGGTTTAGTAAAAATATACAATTATCACAATTTTGAAGTCAGGTTTACAGGAATTACAATGGTAGGTCCGTAAGTTTCCGGCCTTGTCGATAAGGATTATCGCCTTCACTAAATCTTAAAATCACTAAATCACGACGCCCTAAAAGATTGTTAAACAGACAACAAGAACTTCATGCAAGAACCCCTCAGTGAGCGCTGAGAACAAAAATAAAATTAAATTAAAAGCTTTAATAGTCCATTCCTACACCGGGACGTGTATTCCAAAATCTTATCCTTTATTTCATAATTTTGTTTTTATATTTTTACATCATTATTATACAGGTTTATTTAAATTTAAAACAAATACTATATAACTAATTTACGGTATAATTTCCCATATATGCTGCAAGCAAGTACTAACTTGTAACTGGTAATCAGCTGTTAAACAAAACACAATTTACTAAATAACACTATTGTTTACTTTCTAAACAAAACATAAACTGTTCCAACGGTTTCCGGCAAACGTGTGTACTGGAATCCAGCACTAATAATTTTCCTTAAATTCATTTCATTTATGCCACCAATAAATTACCTAAAATGAATCCAATTCTTGTTAATTATGCTTTTATCAAATTAACTATATACTATACAAAAATACTATAAAACTAATTTATTCTATAATGTGCATTATTATTATTGTTATCATTATTATTATTATTATTATTATTATTGTCATCATCAGCAGCAGCAATAGTAGTAGTAGTAGTAGTAGTAGTAGTAGTAGTAGTAGTAGTAGTAGTAGTAGTAGTAGTAGTACTAGTAGTACTAGCAGTAGTAGTAGTACTAGCAGTAGTAGTATTCCCTGTGTTTTATTCCCACCTGAATTATTTCATTTAATAAAATTAATATACATATCACTATTTATTTGCTGTTCACTTGCCTTCTACTCTTCCTAAAAACACACCACTTCGCTTAATACTTATTATTAATAGTCACATTTAGAATTGTCTCAAATTTCACTTAATTTACCTTTATTTCATTTAACTTCTATTGTTAAAACCTCTTTTGAGTTTTCCTACACCGGCTCCGCTCTCCCTTCACCTCCCTTCTTCTCCTCAAACTCCTCCCTTGGTGGCTGCGATTTTCCTCCTCCTCTGTGTTGAACTCCTTTTAATATCCTTTTTTTCCTGTGCTCCTCCAGCCTATAAGTTGTATTATTGAACATTCCATTTAGTCCTCATCTTAATTTTCCTCTTCTTCCACTCGCCCTCCCTGTACTTGTGTTATTTGATCTGTTTCTTGATTATTATCTGAAGGTAAGTTAATTGTTAATGATGCGTAACTTTTTTGACCTTCTTACTATTTATTCTTCTTGTACTTGCTCCTGTATCTCCTCCGGTTCAACTCTCTCTCCCAGGAGGTTTTACTTATTTCGTGCGCTAAAATTTCAAGATGGTGTTATAATTCTTCTGTTTTTAGATGTATTTTATCTTATACCTACTTAACACCGTGCTGTCCTCTCGTGTTCTACCATGATATCTCTTACATTCAAATAGGGCGTATTCTGGTGTATCTTACGTATGGCAATATTTACATTATCGTTATTTATTTTTTTAATTTTGCACCTATAAGTGTCATGGACCGTATCCTGTTAGATAGTGCATTTTGTTGGTTTTATATGCCTTTGTTTAAATCTTTCTAAAATATTACTAAACAAAGTATGCGTTATTCTCCCTACATTGATTTCATCCCACTCTTGTTGCCAGGTTATTTGAAGTTCATGTCAGATGTTGAAATACAATTTCTTACATTTCAGTAATTTTTCATAGTCTCTTATGTTATACCAGTATATCGCTCCACTTAAACGTCTTAATAAATCTATAGCCCAGACTTCGGTGGCTACAAGAAGGCTAGGGTAGATGTGGTACTAACCACTCCTGTTTATCTTAATAATCTTTTCCTCGGTGTGCTTCGTAATTGATTTTATAAAATTATTATGCATCCTGGTTGCCCACGTCCCTGCTCCAATTGTGATTATGGTTGCAAATATGCTGTTGTGGTAAATTGTTATTGTATTCAATATACTTTGAATGTTTACTGTATAATTCTCGCCAATTGCATCATTGTTTTCTCAGATTTTTATTCCACATAATCATAATTTTTCATCCAAATACAATTCTATGTACTTCACTTTTTTTCTTGTGATTTTTTTACAATTGCATTTTATGGAAGGGTCTCTTTTTAAATTTCCTTTCAGGAACATATAACAGGATTTCACTAGAGCAATTTATAGCTTGGAATTTACACTTCATATTTTTAAAATTGAAGTTAGATTATTTGCCCATTCTTCCAGCTGTTTCCTACTATTTCCTTCAATTAAACATATAATGTCGTCCGGGTAAATAATGATGTTCAGTACATTAATGTTGTTATTTAAAGTAACCAAAAAGTGTTTCCAAAACAATATCCCAAACGATCGAAGGACCCAATCCTGGACACCCCTTCGTTATTTGTTTATGTATCACCTCATCTACGCCTTTTATAATTACCCTCCTATTTAAACGTCGGTCCTGGTGGTGTAGTGGTTACCATACTTGCCTCCTAAACTCAAGATCGCCGGTTCGAACCCGGCCAGGACCGATGGATTTTTTCGGGGCGTAAAAATCCTAAGTATGGCTTCCCCCGGAAGGGAAGTAAAGCCGTTTGTCCCGTGTCGTACATTTACGGCACGAAAAAGAACTTCAAGCCTGAAAGAGAGGCCTCTGAGCAAAATTTGTCGGCCGTTTCACGCCCTGAGTTGAATGGGACGCTGATGACCTGAGCTGTTAAAGAGCGTCCATAAATAAATCATTCATAAACAAAATTTCCTATTTAAACAGTAATATTTAACGGGGCATGTTTTGGAAAAGTCTTTTCTCGTAACATTTCAAAGAAAAAGGTCCATATAAGTTATCAAATGCCCCCATAATATCAATTAGTATGGCCACAATATAGTTAGAATTTGATGATTTAACTGTTTTAATTATTTCATTAGTCGCGTCTTCCGTTGACCTTCCTTTTCTGAATCCATATCGCTGATTATTTATACCTATCATTGTTCTAATTTCTGTTATTCTTTTTGCTATTAATTGCTCAAACATCTTACCGATGGTATGAAGCAAACAAAAAGCTCTGTAAGATTTTCGTTGTTCGGGGACTTTATTAAAACCTTTATTTAATATAATAATTTTGGCCCCTTTCCAGACAGTGGAAAATGGCCTGGCCAAATGCAATCTTTAACAGTCTAAAAAGAAATGATGTTATTTTTTTCTGAAGACAAACGAGTACCTCATCTGGTATCGCCTCTGGTCCTGCAGCTTTTTTTTTTTTTTTTTGAGCTGGTTAATGGTGAGCTTGATTTCTGAGATGTCATTGGATATATGACTGGAATGTTGTTAAATGCATGACTCGTACTGATTTTATTTCATGTGTTTAGTACTTCATCCTTATGAAGTTCATCATCGTGCAGCAGTTTGTTTAATAAGGCATTAATTGAATCTCTTAAAGTATTTGTTATTGTTCCACCGTCTTTATTTTTAAATTTTTTGGTTTTTTAATTTTTTTTCCCTTAATAATTATGCATGAAGTACCCCAGATGTAAATTTTCTAGTCTTCCTCATTCTTATTATGACTTTTTGTAATGCATCGGTCCAAACTTTATCTGTATATTTTTTAGGTTTTGAAATTGGTACGGAACAACAAATTGCAATTTGAATAGCTTTGGCTAACCTTTCCACTTCTCTATTAACAGAGTGATCGGTATAATTTAACTGTAGATTGTTAAAAACCCTTCTCGTTTTCATCCAGTTAGCAAGTGAATCCATATCGCTATGTATCCATACGTTATGTCTTTTTGTAGTAATTCACTCCTATGTCCTCTTTCAAAACAGGAATGAAAATAAATTAATCGGTGGTCACTAGCAGTGCTCGTACGATCCCAACTTTCCAATTTGTGATTTTGTTTACTATTTGAAGTTACATAGTGCAATGCCAATGTTGATGTTGCCCCTGTTCAATTTCCAAGTTGGCATGGTTTATAACAATTAAATTTAATTCAGAAATTACTTCTTCCAACTTTTCTCCTCTTTCGTCTTTTGATTCGTTATACCACCAGGACTTGGAATTAGCATCAACCGTATGTAGTATTTCTGTGTCCAAAAATGTTCTGTTAATGTTTCTAATTGTGTTTAAATAAGGTTCTGTAGGATGCTTGTATTGAAAGTACTGATTAGTTAGTGTATATTTTCCACTATCGTGTGTAATTTCGATGTAGTTTGTATGAGAGTCGTTTATTTAACTGGTTCCGATATTTGGAGTTACGGGTTGTTTATAATTGTGGTTGCCATGGGATTTTCCTGGTACTTATTACAGGACAGGAGTATGAGTTAATTTTGCTCTAAAATAATATGGCTCCTGAATACAGATGATATCTAAATTTAGTTTGTTCGTAATCTTTTAATTTCAGACGTCAATAGTTTGCTACTTTGAGCATTGATTTGTGCAATTCTAAGTACTTTGTAATTCGAGTCTCCGTAATCGTTCATTTTACCTCGGAAGTAAGATGTGGCCTCAATTACCATACACATGGAGCCTTGTATCAATTTTAGTTTGGGATAATTGACTCCGTGGTGTCTAATTTGTGTATAACAATGTGGTCACTTTTGACTACTATCGAAAACTATACGTTCATAACAGAGGACAAAGTGCTTTTATATCTCTTCTAAGTTTATTTCTCCTTTCAAAAGTTGCTTCCAGTAATTTTAAAAGACCGCAAGGATTTGTTGCTATATTTTGGATTTTTAAGTTCATTCTGTCAATGGCACCGGGCAATGGGGGAATTATTTATTCGCCATTTTTATAAATGATTCTCATGACGTACCTAAGAGCCGCTACCAAAGTCTATTGTTCTTCAAGTCGACTGAGTTGTAGTGTATTATCAAAGTCAGCATAAACTTTGCTGATGTCTGGTTTGGCCACTGGCCTTGCAGTTTCTGTCGTTTCTTGAGTATTTCCTTCCTGTCCCCTTGAGTGTATTTTAAAGTAGTTATGAACACATATTTTCAAAATTCACATTAATATTTTCTCCTTCTTTATCTTCGGTCTACCTTTCTTTTTTTCTTCCTCCCCGGATGTAACATTGTCCTCTATTAGATACCACACAGTAGTAGGTTTATGAATTTTCCTCCCCTTCCATAAAAAACTTTAAAAAGCTGCTATTACTACGCGGTTTGTTTTGATTAGCAACAATATTCTCCTCTTCTCTTTTTTCCACTTCTTCTTCTGTACTTATATCCTCTATGACTGAATTATAATCGACTTTATCATTTTTAATCCCATTTCTTCATTTATTTTGTTAATGCGAGTTTTAGGTGGTAGATTTAGAATGTTCTCTATATCTTCACAATTGCCCCTATGGTCATATTATATAGTTGGATTCCGATTTTTTGCAATACGTTATCACTTATATGTACACCATTGGTTCCTTCTGTCTGAACATCCTTTTCATTATTACTGTTTAATTTACTTAATGCTATCTTGTGAGCAATAACTCTTTTTAATATTCTCCTTATTCTAATTGGGGTGTTTCCTTTAGGTTTCTTATTTGTTCAATAACTATTATGCATGTTAATCACAATTGGTTCTAGAAACAGTTCTTTCTCAAAACATTGTGTAGGTCGGACAGTCTTGATTTCCTCCACATTTCTTCTTTTTCTTAAGAACGGAATATATATTTGGGTTTGATCTTTTTTGCACAATCATTCTGGTCGTGCTCTTTCTCGCCACAATGGCCCAAGGTGAATTTCTCTCTATTACCAAATTGTCAAAACACTTATGGCCTCTTGCAACTGAGGTAAAACCTTTAATCGTAGCCGATTGAAATCCTAAATAAACCCTTCTCTCGAGATCATTAATTTCCTTAAATTAGGGAAGACTTCAACGATATGGTGCACAGTAGCTCTAACTCTGGGTCTTGCTTGACTCTTATTTTGAACTCCCTGTCAAAGTGTTCTTTACTTATTGTATCTTCAAAGTTTTGGTTGTAAATTTCTGCTTTTAGCTCCTCTTCTTTAATACATCGTACAAAATAACCAAAGGATTTCTTCTTCTTCTTGGTAGTTCTATCTTTATGTCCTTTTTATTTTCATTCTGGTTATTCATACTTTTTTTATATCCTTTTCTGTATCTGTTTCCATTATTAAATATTTCCTGGTTAAGTAAACTTCTAATCTTGGTTTTTTCCTCTGCAGGTTTTAAGTTCTGAGTCACTACTTTTTGAAGTTCCTTCACGTCAGCGTTTTTGGTTAATGTAATGAACACTGTATGCTTTTTGGCTTCCATGGTTCTTTGTAAATTTGACTTTTTAGTATAAATATAGGAGCTGCTGTCACTTGGGTATAAGTTCTGCTTGGTATCTCTTGAGATTTTCCGTCACAAACTCTGTCACAACCCCAGCTTGGCGTTGATACTTCTCTTGTTATATTTTTATATGATCATAAATGTTCTGCACCCGTGAAAGAAGAGTGTACATTTCCTCTTTCTATGTGATCTAATTTCTTTAGAGAGTATAGTGTTTAATTCCATCAATATCTTTCCAAAATTCTTTTCCGGCCCCTAGATCCATCTTGTGGGTTCACTTTACACTTTTTTGGTCATAATTAAATCGTTACTACTTCCTCTATCATTCTAATCTCTGATAGGTACCTGGGCTTGATTTTTTTTTTATGTAGGAGGGGAATACCCCCCCCCCCCGAAACCAAATAGAGCTCCAATGAATTGCTTGAATTGCTCCAAAATAGATTATATGCAGCTGATATGTAACCTACCATGAGATTATTTTAGATAACGGCCATCTGAGCGCGACTGTTTCCTGGGAAAGTGCACCCGCTTCAACAGGAAAAAGGAAGATAGAGTCTCCACGCATAACTTTAGCATTTTAGTTTTAGCATTTATATTCTATTAAAAGCACAAAATAATTCTGTGTGTAAAACTCATAATAATATGCATTAGTGTATGTTATAAGACTTGTTGAAAAGATTGACCCTCCGCGGCAATATATTGCCTGCCAACGTGCGTTAAAAAGACGTATGTTTAATCTAGCTTATCTTCCGTGCCTTGTCATTGAGAGATTCTTTCTCTCGTAACATTTTAACAAGTTGGCAAACAGATTCTTTTCGTGGAACATGATTACCAGAATATTTTCTTGCTATTCACTTTACCATATCTTTGCAAAAATCTATTTTCACATATGTATCGTACATAACCTGTTTTCAATACTATATTTATGTAGTGCCATATATAGCAAAAATCAATTAGCATACAATTGCACAAAATGAAAACAGAATGGCACACGAACCCACAACCAATGACTGACAATATTTCTCTCAAACGTAATTCAAGTGGCTGCCTGTATATGTATTATTCGGCCTTGAGACTGGCTTTTTCGAATACACAATATATTTTTGTATATTTACATTAGAGAAAAAATAAATAAATGTCACTTTCATTTCAGTAACTTTCTTTTTTCCTTTGGGTTCATATTTCAGATTCGTGTAGCGAATGAGGGATCATTACATTATAAAATCTTAATTAGGTTTATTTCCTTAGCCTATTTTTCAAGGTTTAGGTTTACGCACGCATATATCTTTTAAGTTAGTGGATCCTATGTTTTATTTCTTTATTCTGATTATATGTATTATACAGCCTGGATATTTAAACTGCGATACTGTAAATTTATTTTTGATCTAACTGAAGCCTTTTCTTTAAAATTCACAATTTAAATTAATTTTTTTTATAAATTTGTAATTTAAGAACTAATTTCTGAAGGGCATCTTCATTACACATTTAAATGTATTCGTAAGACCTCTATATATGTTCTTATCAGATTGCCTATAAAATATTGAAGAACGTTATCAAGTGATTACATCCCCGTCTTATGCCTTCATACGTTATCAAAGGCCTTTCCCAAATCAGAGAATGCTAGCAGTATTTCTAAGTTTTGCTTTAAACTAAAATACCGTCAAACAATGATCTTCCATGTCTGAAACTTTGTTCTTTATCGTTATGATATTACGTAAATTTTAAATATTCTATCAATTATTATTTTGAAATATATGTTAACTTGTGTATAGCAATATAATTATTGCACAGACTCCTGTTGCCTTTTTAAAATATCATGTAAGTCTCTGACCACACTTTTGGTATTTAAATTGAGTACCAAACTTTGTTAATTAGGAGTAAAAATCTAAGATTGAATTTGTCTCCCTAAACTAGGTGATTATTTAGAAAACTTTAGAAATTAATGTAAGTCCCTAAGATGCCCAGGAAATCACTAAGCGGTTCACGTTCTGGAGGGCTTCATGAAACAGAATACCCCAAAATATTGAATGCATGCATCTACGACTGACATTACATATTTAAAGTTCAGTAAAGGAAAATCTAGGCCTAAAAATAGTTGTGAAAAATAACATCTTTGGTCCTGCCTCATAGGAAGCAGAAATTTAGCACTGAAGTTGCAAAGTTAATGTTAAGTTTTGCTTCTTCATAAATTGCATAAACGGAGATGAATCAAATACCTAAGACTTTAAGCAGGTATCAAAATTCGTCTTTCCTTTTGGACGATAGTTGAGTCACCAAATATTGAAGGGCAAGGTAAATGCCATGTAGGCAGTTTGTTCTCTTCTACTCTTCTTGTTTAATCAACGAATGAAAATGACTTCATACATTAAATTTCTGAAAAAGTGAGAATAAAAACCGTCAGTGCAATCAAATTTTGTGCGAATTGTTGTAGCTTAAATTCAAGTCGTTTGACTCATCTTCAGCCTACCTTAGTTTTTCTGCAACTTCTGATTTTTCCAAAAATTAAAGCTGTCTTTAAAAAAAAAAAAAAAAAAAAAAAAAAAAAAAAAAAAAAAGCAAATTTCAGGTCTTGGAAGATATTAAGGAATGATTTTTTTTTCCAATCTTGCGCTTTTTCCTTCCCTTAAAATTTCCTCACAATGTCCATAGAGACTTATTCATAAGTACTAAATTTTCAATTAATTATTTACAGTAAAAAGAAATGCTAAATTAGTTTGCAGTACCAGGTCAAAAATATGTGACAGGTGTTCACCTCAACTTATACGCATGAAAACCAAAGAGTTTTTATAGACGTACGGCCTTGTGTTGGTCATTTGGTTCTAGGTTTCATATTATCTTAACAAGGATATGTTAAAGAATTTCTCTTTGAAAGCCAAGAAGTTACGAAGCAGAATTAAAGAATAAAAGTAAGTGCAAATATTGTTTATTAAACTGAGATTTAGATTAAATAATTTTAATGTGACATAAAACTCTGAATTTGCCAAATAAATACATTAGGATGTTTCATAATTAATATTAATTTTCCTTTCTCTGATTTGAGTAAGCATTGGTTTAAATGTTTCATTAGAACGATTAAAATACAACTCATCCAGCCAATATAGTGAAAAAATAATTGCACATCTATGTGACAATATTGCAATGAATATTTCACGTTCAGGCATAAAAACCTCAGGATAGACACCTTTGATTATTTGGAACTCATCGCACTCTAATATCGGGTTAGCTCAACGAAGCACGAACAAAATATTACAACGAAATATCAGCTTAGCAACCGGATAAAAGGAAACAAGAGACCGGCGCATATAGTGTTAGTAATTTTATTTTAGTGCCTTTTATATTGTATTGAAAACATAAAATTATACTTTGTTTTAAACTGTTAAGGAAATACTATTATAAGAGATTTTGAAAATAATATCCCTCATCGGCAATATATTGCTAACATCTGCTAGGAAATGTCTGTATTTAGTCTAACTTTTCTTCCATAAGAACACTGCGGTTCTTGACACGTTACTTGTCAATGAGAAATTCTGTCTCTTGCCAAATTTCTCTTGCTGGAAAACGATTGCTAGAATGTTTTCTTACAATTTCTATGCAAGAATCCGTTTTCACACATGTCGTACATAAAATCAGTTCTTCAAGCCTATATTGACATAGTGGCCTAACAGAAAGAACGATTAGCATACTTTAACATTAATAAAACATTAAGGAATACGCTAACGCACAACCACTCGCTGACCACAAGCTGCTATCTATGCATGTTTTATGCTATCTTGACGACTGGCTTCTCCCGCGCTCTGCCAGCCCGTAACTCATTTATCCTCTGTATATTATAAGCGTAATTATCTTCACTTCACGAATTAGGTCTAACATATTCTGATTTCAGAGAAAAACTTTCCCTCTAACTAGCGGTCTTTCAGTGTTTGTTTTCCCGATTGGCTTATATTCTAGTGTAGTAATTGTAGTTTTTATTTTTCATTTGACCCACATTATTGTATCACCTATTCCCGCGTTCCTCTCTTTTCTTGTATATTGAATATATCTGTAATTCTAGTCTTATACCTTCATGCCTTATTAAATTAATATTTCGTGCATCCTTTGGCTCTTCTTAAAAATATTATTTCTACACTCGGTATAGGCACTCATGATGCGCTGCAATACAGCAAAAATTGGTGTTGGTATTTTTCGTAAAATTTCACTGTGATAATTTTTATGATTTTATTTTTTTAAGAATTTATGAATAGTTCTGTATATGTTTAAAGCTTGGGTAATTTATGATTTATATTTGTATTAGTTTCCCCTCCTACGCCAATCTGCCAACCTAATTAGTTAAAATGTAACACTTTTTCCAATGAAGTATTAATTAAATTTATTTTTGGCCAATTAGTGAGTTTCCCCAAAAGGCTAAAACTTTGGACTTTCTTTACTGATACATTAAATTATAATCTTCACAAATATCATTTAAAATATGCACATGCTTCAAATAATTTTCATATTTCGAATCAGTACAGTATTATCAGCATACATTTAATTTTTTTATTTATGTTTTAGTTCATTTTAATTCCCGAATTTTCATTATGGGATAATGTCGCCCAAATATACTATTAAAAGTGTGAAATATTACATCTTGGTCTCAGTCTAAAATCTCCTGTTTCTCTATTCTTCCAATTTAGCATTATTTTAGAATTTGTAACTACTTTTATCAAATGTGAGGTCTATCCTTGTTTTTTCATAATCATACACATTTCTTCTGCCAACATGGTTGAAATCGTTTTATAAACCTATAAAATTATTATAGGCTTGTAAATTATACTTTTTTTTGTTTTTTGTTTTTTTGTTGTTTTTTTTTTTCATATAAACTTACTGTTGGTGGTTGTTCAGGGTGATATTCGTTCTTCCAAGAGAGAAGTTTCTCCTATTTAATTTCAATTTTTATTCGTTATTCTTGCGCATACTTTATATTTCCTATTTATGGGACTGTATCTACTATCTGCTGTTTTCTATCTTACTTTGTAAATATGGAAACTATTTTTCCAATTTTCTAGGATTCTAGTATTTGAAAAATTCGCTAGCATTTATTAATAAATACTCCATATTCTTAAATATAAAATTATTCCTACACAATTTAAGAGTACCATATTTATTTCACAATAAATTAGCATTTTTTTCTTTATTTCTGAAGCAAAGCATTTAAATATAATTATGCTCAGAAATCCATTGTTTACCTTTGTCTGTGATTATTCTGAGCTATGCATCTGATATTTAAATGTTTAAATTGTTTTATCTCTTACGATCCCTTAAATGTATTCATATTCTTTTTCCAGTAAAATGTAATGGGCATGGTAAAAAATATAGATGTATGTTATATTATTTAAAGGCGATAATAGTATGACAGGTGTATGCAAGGTTTATCCTGCCAGAAGCTAGAGGTATGTGGGTCAAATGAGAAGGGCGAGGGTGCTGTGACTAACAGTATCTGTAAGTGATTCGACCAGCATCTCTGAATCGTGAATTCCACGTAGCGGAATGACATTTGGTCCCTGAACATTTTGCTCATATACCGTAACTTGGAGAGAGCATATGGCTTTCAAACCAGAAATATCTTATATTGCTTACTCATTCAAATGATGCATTTTAACGCGCTGGTCAACTAATGCAGAACAGGAGAGCTTTCAGTGTGTTCTTATAACATTTATATCTCCTATTGATAATTTAATTTTACTTTTTCTTAGTATGTCATCTCTTATTGCGACAGTATATATATATATATATATATATATATATCGATTCTCGAACCATATATTAAGCCTATCAGTTGAAACAGATGAAGCCCACCTTTATTATAGCCTGGAACCACATCGGCGTCGACCTACAAACTTTGTCATGCGGAAAAAATTTGTTGCCTCTAGCAGTAACTTAGTTCAGCAGCAAGAACGTGTCATTAAGTGTATTTATGTCCAATTTTTTTAAATAAGCCAAAAGTGAGTGTTGAAAGCACAATCTATATCCGATATACATTTACAATAAACCAGTTTAAAAGCAAGAGACAGATTTATCTTTTAACAAAAATTGTCTAATCTCTTCAGTACCTGTTACGTATATATTATTCCTTATTAGCAACAATTTTTCTTGCGAACATGGAATAGAAATCAACATAAACAATTTAAACGAAATGACAATTTTTCAAAAGCTTTGGTATTTATTCATTAATTTGGTTATTTTATTTCCGGTTTATGTTGTAACACAAAAACTACAAAAGATATATCGCAAAGAATGGTTATTTTTAAATTTAAACGAAGGTATCAACTAGACTGTTACTGTTTGCATTTATTTATTTATTTTATTTAACAATATATGTTAATTCAAAGTTGACTTCTCGTATGAAGTTAAATGTTGTTTTCACCTGGTTGATTTATATTTATTAGTGCTGCATGATTAATTGAAAAGTAATTATTTATTTCCTATGAAAATAAAAACTACTGTGAAATTTATAAATCGTCAAATGCATTTTGAAGAAGAAGTTAAAGATTCTACCAAATTATTTTTACCTTCGCTCGCAGCTGAGCACAGTGCGCACTAGGCCAATATCAAGACATGAAGTTGTAACAACATACATTTTCCGCACTGATGGATTAATGTGGACAGTCAGTCGCTGTTTGCTGTATAAGAGCAAGGATTTTTCTGTCTGTTTGTTATTATAACTCACTTTAGGGTTAAGTCTTTGTGTTATATAAGGTTATTGGCTTCCAGTAATAAATTCTACAGAACTATACAGGAACTTAAAGTTAAATCTGGATAAATGTTTAATTGAATTTACATATAGCAAATGGCACAAAAGTGAACTAAAAATTTATGTCAAGTTAAAGTCAAACATTTCATAAAAAATTTTTTAAAATTTCGGCCTCTAACTCTACAAATATTCTGAGACAACTTCCATTTTTGAGCAGTATTTTATATTAGAAACATAGAACATTCCGGAGCCCTTTAAAACTTTTGCTCAATCGAGTTTTTTGTTATGCTTACCGCAAATGTTGATGGACCCTGAATGTTAGATTTACAACATTAGGGACTGTAAGCAAGAAGAACACTTGTTTAAAACAGTACTAATGCGTAATATATTATAAAAGTACTAGAACAATAATTAAAAGTAATTACTCGCATATTTAATTTAAAGTGAAAGATATATTTAACATGAACTTAAATGGAGAAGCATTGAACAACTTTATTGTTGCTTGGCTACCTGCTGAACAAATACAAAGACCTACAAAAATGAATTAGCTGTCCTTCGGACTTGTGGGATGCTTCCACAGCCTAGCGAAAGAGCAGCCAACTTCTGAGATTGGGTTACATTATCCTAAGGTTAGCTGCCGGGGGAATGATAGATGATAATTCGGCCGAACGAGCTCAGGAATCTTTGTGGCCCCATTTTCTCAGGTTTCTTAAGAGATCTGAGGGAAAATGCCTGAAAAACTTCAGTCAGAAAACGGACACTATAGGGAATCGAATCCGAGATTGCTATAATTGCTACGAATGCTACCTATAGACCATGGTAATATTTTTGTATATTATTTAAGCACTAATAATTGCCATTAGGAAACTATCTTGTTTTCAAAACAGAATATAAAAGACATAAATACTGTTGCTCTTTTATTTTATTTTTTCTTCTTTTTCACTTTTTTCCCCTTTGGGAAAGCAACATGTTCCTGTGTTGGGTCATGATTTCGCACTAACTTGTCAGAAGCGATATACGATTTTTTTTTTATTATAGTTTATTACATTTTACTTTCAAGTTTCATCTAAGAATATTTTTAGATACGAGTAGCACAAAATATTTTTATTTATTTATTCATTTATGTGCAACATTATTTACGAAATAGTTAATCGTCTTAAGTAGCGTTACTCGGAGGATTCAAGCCCATCTTGAAAAATTACGGAGTTCAAAATGAAACACTCCTAAGAATTTAAATTTCCGAGAGACATGTTTTAATTTCATATTAATTGTTTAAAAGCATACAATTCCCCAGTTCCTAAATCGGATCGTCATTTCAACTTTAATTGTGAATTGGATGATTAGCAAAATGAATTTTGTTCAGCATAATAGCTCATAGGATGGTTCCCTTTTGAAGAACTATCTTTAAAACATTATTTAAAAAGCATTGGTCTCTTATAATAGAATGTCACTTACAATAAAGGTCCATACTACTACCAACATCAGAAATAAGATACAAATTCATTAAAAAAACTGCCTTTATCAGCAGAGAAAGGGATGAATGATTTAGCATGTGCTCAAGACTTCGGAGTTATGCGCAAAAAACAGCAATTAGTTGCAGCCAAGATGCATTTAGAACAAAATTTATTCAATAAATATCGCAATCCAGTATAATAATGACACCTTTAAAACACGAGATATTCATGGGAAATAGTCTTAAGGCATAGAGAAGAGGTGTAAAAACCTGGTGCATAGAAAATATTTATTACTGAAGTACAGAAGAACAGATTTTAGGAAATTATAACATAAATATTGTGCATGAGAGATATATTTTATAAATTGTTTATTTAGGAAAGCTCAATTGACCTGGAGAAAATACAACCATATATCAAGAACACTATGTCAAAATTATCACTTCCTGTAAGATGTGTTACCGGTTCGCGGAAATAACTGTTTACCATTGGTCAACTGTAACCGAGTGTGGTGGCTCTTATCGTAGCACTCGAAATTTGCAGTCGGGAAGTCCCAGAATCAAACTCCTGAAAGTGCCAAGCGAGCTGGTGCGGCGTGGTGGTACATTTGCTATATGGAAAGGTTTCTGCCGTAGTCAACCCTTCTGAGGAGCTCGGTCAGCGCCGGAGTGCATAACACAAGATGGTATCCAGAATATTCGGGACCGGTGCTTCCATCATGTCAAACTAATGACCACCGTAGTGAAGTAGTAGTTCCCTTCCACACGAATGCACCGATTCTGCCATTTTCCAAGTGCATCTTGGAAGTCGTGTTCTTTTAGGGTGTTTAGCACAGACAGCGTTTCTTCTTGAATCCTCTCAATTGTGTCGAACCGACGTTCTTTCAATTTGATTTTCAGTTTGGGGAATAGAGCGAAGTCGCATGGTGCCAAATCAGGCGAGTACGGTGAATGGAGAACAACCGCCATGTTGTTTTTCGTCAAAAAGCTCCTGTTAAACAAGAAATTGTGACAGGGCGCATTGTCGTGATGCAACAGTAAGTTCCCTTGTCGCCAAAGTTCGGATCGCAATTTCCGTACATTTTCACGGAGCCGTCGCAAAATATCACAGTAGTATGTGGAATTCACTGCTTGATTTGGTGGGACGAATTCTTTGTGCACAATCCGCTTAATATCAAAGAAAACGAGGAGCATGCTCTTGACCTTCTTCTTCACTAGTCTCGCTTTTTTTTTTGGTCTTGGTGAGTTGGCTCTTCCACTGGGAGAATTCTTGTTTTGTCTCAAGGTCATAAGCTTACATCCAGCTCTCGTCGCTGGTGATGACCCTGGACAAGAAGGCTGGATCTCGGATACGGCCTGACGAAGCTCCGTGCAAACTTCAGCACGCTGCGCCTTCTGGTCAGCAGTCAGGATCCTTGGCACAAATTTTGCTGCGACACGATGCATGCCCAATTCATCAGTTAAATTTCGTTGGCATGTCCCATAACCAATTCCCACTTCATGAGGTCTTTATGGTTCGGCGTCGATCCTCACGAACGAGGTGTTCAACTTTGGCAACAAAGTCAGGCGTTGTACAACTGACGGGCCTCCCGGTGTGAACATTGTCTTCAAATAGCTGTACAGCCGGCCCTGAACCGAGTTACTCAAACACACGTGTATGGCTCATGCTTTGTCCCTCAAATACTTATTGAATCTTTGCGAGTGTCTCCGTAGCATTTTTCTCGAGATTTACACAGAATTCGATGCACCCTCTCTATTCTAATCTTGGATACATTCGTGAAATACACACTACACACAGAGTATCATGGAAAGTACTATTGGATCTCAACACATCTACCCAGCTGCATGAAACTTTAAACACACACTCATCAGATGTACTAGTGTTGCTACCTAGCGGTACAAAACTATACTGTCGAGATGGCAGCACCAGTCTCGAATATTATGGATACCATCTGATATGAAAGCGATGGAAACCCTGGCCTCCTGCCAGCCTTGTGTCTCCTTCATCTTATCCCTTCCTCATGGAGATGTCTTCCTTGAGGATCTAGTCACAGCTTCTGATACCAAATTTTCTCTTTCGTCTCCGTCAATCTAATCCAATCTCTAGTCTTATTCCCTTATAGTCCGGATATAAAATCAATGGACTGCTTTGTATAGGGCTAGAGAAAAGGAAAGTCTATAGTATCGCATAATTGAAGCGGTAGATAGGTGATTAATCGATAACAATGTGTAAATTAAATTTATGCACATATATTTAACTCACTGAAAAATTGGCATTTGTGAGATCAATTTTGTAGTATTTATTATTTGGTGCAAAAATCTGGGAATGCCTTTTAGTTGAACTCTGTTTTGGGGAAAATGTGTATACTCTTAGAGTATAGTATTTTTAAGAACTTTAAATTATTACTAAGGATAAAATATTTCCAGTTTTGTACCGTTTTATCGACCCATTGTGTGTAGTGGTGAAGGAAAAAAAAACTATTTCCGAATATATTTTTATAGGATAACATGGTTAGATTAGTTTTAATCCTGTAAAACAAAATATAACTTCTAACGATCGTAAAATTCAGACTTTCGTTAAAAAACGAAAGAAAATCAAGTAAATAAAACAAAACTGAAACAATGTAGATAAGGGAAGTGGTAAACAGTAAATGCACTGTCAAAGCTGTCAAAGAAATACACTTTTGTCAGCTGAGCATTATCAGCAGAATGTGACATAGAATAGAACAAACGCTTTCTATCTTTGAAAAACACCTCAGGAATCTTTTTGTCACTTGCTCATGCACATTCCATTTGCAAGC
This sequence comes from Metallyticus violacea, assembly GCA_030762175.1. Taxonomy (NCBI): domain Eukaryota; kingdom Metazoa; phylum Arthropoda; class Insecta; order Mantodea; family Metallyticidae; genus Metallyticus; species Metallyticus violacea. The sequence goes on from CM060831.1 coordinate 107,803,745, forward strand.
AAACTGCTATCCTCAACATTTGCTTCTGATCTTTGACACAGCACGTCCTGTGCATGTCTGCAGCAAGCCAGTTTGTGCTGCAGCTGGTCTACTTTCTCCAGCGTGTCACAGCGCTTCACCCGGTGTTGAAGTACATCGGAAATTTGTGAATTATATGCTCCACTTTCCAAATACAATAAAGGATTTCAGTTAAGTATTAGCTGGTGATATTAATTCTGAGAAACGTAATGCAATTTTAACAGTCATAGAATGTAACATTTGAACGACAGCAGAGAGAGTATCTTCAGAATTGAGAGGGGGACTTACGATAGCTTAAATCTGCAGTAGATCTAAGAGGCATGGGAAAGGAGTCAACAATATTTTCAAAACGTGGGAAGCTTCGTATTACAGTATCGTGGGATGCGAAAACAAAGACTTCTTGTAGGTAGGCAGAGTTATTACAGATACAATGTAACAGAAACAGGAAATAAAGTAAAAGATGAGGCAATTATATTTTAAAGAGAAAAAAACACATAAACCAAAGAAAAGAGAGATTAAATATATACACCTATCTCTACCTACCTGTAACACTTTTAGAGAAAAAGTGGCTAGTGTTTGTTATTGTACAGAATGATCCATGGAACAGCTGACTATATGCACAGCAGTTTTACAATGGATAATCATAGTTTACTGTGTCTAGTAATAATAATACACAAATTTTCCCAAAAAAGATTCTGCAACTGCGTACATTTTTTGCCTCCCATGTACTTTCCAGTGAAAATTGGAAATTATTTCAAGAATATATTATTATTCTGAATATGTCGGAGAACCTAGGGGCTCACAAATTTAAACTAATAATTACTCTGGTCATGCCATGGCAAAACTAAATCTTATTTGTATAGATTTAAACTAATAGATAATCTGTCATGCACTAACAATGAAGAGATAATACAAAGGATAATTTAAAAGTAAAAACTTAGAAAAGGAGAGAAAAAATTTAAAACAAGCGGTGAAAATTAGCCTGACTGATACAGCAATTTCATAGGGAATATATGCAAGCTTTTTGAGTTCATTAACTCAATAGACTTAAATGTTTACATTATAGAATTAGTGTCACATAATATAACATGTATTTACATAATACAGAAATAAAAGTACTTGATGAGCACATTTCATTAGGTTAATAAAATAAATCAAATATATTGTGTTACTTTTTGTATTATAGTTCACTATAAGTTGTAAATATCGGGTCTTTCATGTTTTGTCACTCATTTCAACCAACTGGCGAGATAGCTGTCATATCGGTAATTCCCGGTAAAGAGAATGTAACATCCACGAAAATATTCAAGTTGTCGCAAATACAACTACAATTATAATGAAAATAAGTGTGAGCTTATGACAAGAGATGTTGAAAATGTTGTCCTGCTCATCTATATATTTCTTGCATGTTACAGAAATTATTATTCACACGTATCATTTCATCTTCCAAAATTGTGTACATTTAAAATAGTACAAGAGGATTATTGACCATAAATTGTAGCAGATGTCCTGACATTCAGGTAAATTTTATAATGGATGTAACTGAGCTTTAATGATAATGATAATGATCCACACCTTAATATTTTTTCTAATGAAATATGCCTTCATTTATGTGGTCATGTTTCGACGAAAGCAATAAAAAAGCTTTGGAGTGCAGAAAAATTCGATTTTATACACGAAATCCCCATGCATAACGAAGAAGTTTGTGTATGGTACGCAGTAAATGCATAGAAAGTAGTAAGGCCTATCATTTTTGGAATATCATACATGTGAATAACAGTTTTCTAAACAGATACCAAAAATGTGTTCATATAGTAGGACAATATTTCCAGTTTCTCTTGTCATAAGGTATACGTTTATTTTTTTATTGTAATTGTAGTTATAATTGCAAGAACTTGAATTAATTTCGCCGATATTATATTCCCTTCGCCGGGAGTTACTATGTACTCGGACTGTGGGCTCGTCATCTGCTGTGAAACGGATGACAAAACCATGAAAAACTCAGTATAACGGTTCACATTAACATTAGAAATGATATTAAAAAATTAGTTTCTAAACTACAATTGGATTCATAGATATAGATAAACGCATGGAAAAATCATATTTTAGTAAGTAAAATAAAATGAGGGATAAGTGATATGTCAAGGAAATGCAAAAAGTCTAAGAAAGCATATGGCATTTACGCCGAGTGGTGCCATCAACGGAAGGTTGGATAAAGTCGATCCTCGAAGGGAAGAAATAAATACAGGCAACAAGACAATGTTGGTTTATTATGGCATGAATAAAAGTACACATGACCACTTACACAGGTTGCAAATCCGCCACAGGACGGATTCTAAAGTAATCTACAGTGTTTAGCAGCCTTCGAAGTAGTCTCCAAGTATACATACAGCGACGGTTCGTTGCCAGGGAGGAAGACCTCTGTCCACCTCGCCACTGTTCGATAAGGAGGCCACGCGCACCCACAGCTTGTCCCGAAGACATTCTACTTTCATAGAACTCCATTCCTGACCACTGTCGCTCACCCACTGAACTTCGGAGGGTGCTGAGACACGCAGCTCACATACACCATCTAGTATAAATTTCATACACGTTCAATATATAACTTAGATTTTTTCGCGTTGTCCACTGTTCGCGAGAAAGAAGATGTCTTATCCCTCCAATATTGCATTAACAATTAAATATACAATTATTTTACTAACAATATATACAGGGATGACCCCATATGAAGTGTTACAAGGATAATACCTCTTAAATTAACCAATAAAACTAAATGCTGATTTTTTTCTAAACTTTTCAAAGATAGCTCAGCGGGCCCTCTTGTGGGGCTCCAGAGATGAGAATTTTAATTTGATCAACTTAAATATTCTGATTATTGTCAACAAACTAAGTAGCTTTTGTTTAAAACATGTTTTTATAAATGAAATTTTGAGATGTTATACGGATTTGAAACAATACAGTGCTATGTGAAGCAAAAAAGACACATTATAAAGAAAGGATAAAAGTAACACCTGGCAATGATCAAAGTTACTTACAATTTTTAAAACGGTGTACCAACATTGATTGGTTAGCTCTTATAATCTCAGAAACATGGCAGGATTTGAAATGGAGGTAGACATGCTTTTAAAATAAGTGAATGCAGCAGAAATTATCGGCTTACATCGAGGTGTTCAGTGTCTGACATGAGATACAAATGTCGCACGAAATTCATACGGCTGGAAGTACGACTACGTGACAGAAATCTGAAGAACAGGAATCACATAAATGAAGTTTAAAAGAAAAGGATGAGAATGATATTAGTATTCTTGGCACTGTAGATGTAAATACACAGATAAAACGGCCACAGAGCGTGTGCTTGCATCAGGAATTCGCATAAAGAGATTACCAGCTTTGTGCAGTATTTTATGATTCAAAAAACTTCTTCGTTCTCAACATAATCTCCACCGCTTTCAATGCAGATGTTCCAGCGTTTCACTAATGCTTTGATTCTACATCGTGTTTTGTGACTGACTGAGTAACCATAGTGTCTTTCACTTCCTCGTCAGTGCGGAACTTCTTGCTGCCTAGTGCCCCTTTAACTAGTTTCAATGAATAAGCTCTCAAAATGAAGATAATTTTAATTTCCTTGAATGAGCTGAGTGAGGTCTTGAGTTATCATGTTTTAAGAATATATATGCTGTGAGCAAACCTCGACGTTTCGATTTGATTGCAGGTTTCAAACGGTTCTCAAGTAGACGTAATCCTCTGGGCATGTAATGTTACATGATTGGGCCTTTAGAATCCCAAAAGAGCGTGAGCATCACTTTACAGGCTGACACAGCTGTGCGAAAGTTTATTGGTTGACGATGATGAATGCCGCCAAGCTTTGCTGGTTCGCTTGAGCTCTGCCTGGAAATAGTGCATCAACAGTGTCTATACGCTTTAGGAAACCATCTCCTAGTGCATCAACAGTGTCTATACGCTTTAGGAAACCATCTCCTTGATGACGTCGTAGCAATGTTTCACAAATATTCATGTGACATTCTTTTAGTTCAGGAGTGAATTGTTTTGGTGCCCACCTATTGGATACTTGCAGAATGTGGTTCTCAGAGCCATGATTGATCTTCTATTCTATAGCCTCCTCATCGTTAGTTCCCGCGAATTGTCTCGTATCCCTTGTTCTATTACAGCGATATTGCTTCACATATCGCAGTATGCGGTCGACCAGGGCGAGCTGCATCATTCACAGTTGACACTCCTTTTAAACTTTCTGTGCTATGCATAGACCTGCTGAAGTGACACACAGGAATCTCCATATTGCCTCTTCTTTCTTCGGTGAACCTGTTGGTTTCTCGTTCTCACTACCTATAAAAAAAAAAAAAAAAAAAAAAAAAAAAAAGGAGGCTCCTGTCTCGTGCATGTTTTAAAGGGGGCTGCCATTTTGTTAACGGTCGCTGATATGACATTTCCCAAGATGCCACTGACGCTTGTTCCTCCAGCAGAAGGGTATAGATATGCATTATTTATATGTGTAGTACAACACTCAGCCTCATATATTTCTCCTCTGATGAGGCAACTTTTTCGACACTGAACACATTAATAAACAGGAATGCACTATCGGGCATTGGAAAACCCAAATGAATAATAACGGTTCCTTTTCAATATTATTTTCCATTAAATATTTGGTATATAATTTTGGATAACTTTATCATTAGTCATTCATTTTTTGAGCATACAGTTGTAAGTGAGACATCTTATTATCTCGGCTATGAATTACCTGTACTCTAGGAAAATATACATCTCAATGCAGCAGAAATATGATACCAGCAAGATGGTGCATCGCCACACTTTGTTAGACGTATACGTGAGTTACTAAAAAGCTCCGAACTAGGTTGACTGGTCGTGCTGAGACCGTTGCATGGCCAGTCCGCTCACCTGGTATTACACCTTGGGATTACATTTTATAGGAATGTGTGAAAATAATTCGTGTCTAGAGCACTTACAACCAATGAGAATATGAAGGGATAAATACGTAAATTTATGGGACTCTTACTCCCTGTATGTTGTCAAATATTAGAGAAAACCTGTGAAAAAAATGACTAAGTATTTAGATGTTAATGGGTGATATTTTGGACTCTTATCACAATTTGAGCAATATTAGCTTGGTTTATTATTATTATTATTATTATTGCTATTATTATTGTTATTATATTATTATTTATTTTATCCACTATATCTCCTTTCAAACATTCTATAACTTCTCCAAATTTCATTTTAGAAAAAAAATGTTATAAATGTTTAAATAAGAGTTGGGACCCGCTGAAGAACTTACCCACTAAGTTATCAGCTTCATTCGAAAAGTTTATAAATAGTCAGTATTTAGTTTTATTTGTCAGTTTAAGAGGTACCACCTTGTGACAATTTATAAGGACTAATTTGCATTGATACTTTTTATATGTGGAATTATTCTGTAATGGAGAGCCTGCTGTGGTATTAAATAAGCAAAATAAAAATATTCATGCTTGGGATATTATTAAATTTGATTCTTGGGAATTCTATATAGACCATGTACAGTCCTTTGCGAGTGATAGGTGAATTATTGTTTATTATTATTATTATTAATATCATCATCATCATCATTATAGGACGGTCTTTAGCATCTTTGGTCTTTAGCGTCCTATTCAAATTAGGGCACGAAAAAGCGATAATTTTCTTCATAGACCTTTTCTTTCAAGTTTAATGTTCTTTTGCGTGCCGTAAATCTGCGACACGGTACCAACGAACGGCTTTATTGTCCTTCAAAAGGAAAATTCTTTGTTCCTGGCCGGATTTGAACCCGCGACCTTGAGTATAGAAGGCACTAGACCGCCAAATTGGATTCTTACAGAGGTGCGGACAGCGAAGACGGTTTTTTTTTTTTTTTTGAGAAGCTTCTTTACTAAAATATTTAATATATTTTAAGAAGAGCAATTATGTTCAGTACGTTATATTATCGCCATTAAATGGCTACCTTGGTTGACAATTACTGGCCTGCTCACTCATAAAGAAAGTACTAAGCGCGCGGTGAACGACCCTATAAAACACTTTATATAGATTAAAAATGAAAATGATTCTAGATATATTATTCACTTGTTGGAAAGTTTTATATTTTACACTAGTGTCTTACAGCACAAGAAGTTTGCTCAAATTTCCAACTTTTCCAGTTTTAAAACTTTATTATAGAATGAAAACGTGCACAACATACATAGTTTTATACATTTGAGCAGATTTTTTTTATTTATAAACGCTTTTATTTTAATTTATAATATTTGTCCCACTTTCAGTATATCCATGCGTCATCACTGCAATTTAATATGAATTTACAGATTCTTGAGATGAACTATTTATCTTCAATTACAATATTAAATACATTATTATTGTTTTATATCTTGGTAGTAAAGATGAAATCCTGGGTTCATTATTTATCATCTGACAAAGGATTATAGAAACTACTAAAGAAAATAAATATGCATATATTTTAGTTTTCGTACACTAATAATATTCTTACATCAAGGGTGGTGAATGCTAAGTCAAACTAAAGGTTTGCAACCTGCACCGCCTCATTTTTAAGTGGCGGACAACAATCAAAAGTCGTCCTAACATAAAGTCGTCGTCCGATAACGCACTCCGATCCTTCGCTGCTGTATTTTGCGGGCATAGTATAGCTGCACCCCTGTCCTACACCATTGTGTAATAGTGGCTTGTTTATGACAAGTGAAGTCTGAGACAAAAAATATTCCATTTATGTTTAGGTTATGTTATTCGGCTGAAGATATGCTATTTCCTTATTCAAAAGCTTGCATATCTAATCACTACAATTGCCCTTGGTTGCCTGCCTTGTAGAGAATACTTTTTTTTTTATTATTTATAGCCAAATAATAACACTATTATAAGCATTTAGAAGGAAAACAAGGGCGAATAGTGAATGTATATTAAATGAATTAAAGATTGCATGGGGTCCCTTATGTGGAAGTTAGTAGCATTCAAAATTCTTCTGCTATTTCTGGGGGCAGCAACTATTTTGCCTCTGGGTTTATTCTCATTAGTGCTATTTCTGCTGTGATTTCCTGCTGAGAGATTCGATTTCTACTATCATTTTGTTATTTCAGATAAAATTATATTACAATTAACTAAATTTGACTTAATAGAGTATCAAATATAGAGACATCAGCAGAATTTCATGGAGTTGCTACAACAGGATTAATTTATAATTTAGACGATAGATTGGCACAGTCTTTTTGCACCTGCATCTCGTTGACTTTCTTTCCTCTGATCATCAGGAGAATAGATGTAAATGTCTATACTGAAATATCATCAATAGAGTAAAAATATTCTAATATTTCATCTATTCTGAGGACCCCTTTCCAATTGTATAAAGAAAACAAATAAGAACTTATTACCATGCTATACAATTTATTATAACTACGTATTAAAATATGATTTAATGGGCGTTTTCCCCGAAAATGGAACACGGTATTTTATAAACGGGGAACTCATTTAAAGTAAAATTATGTTTATTGGAATTATGCCCAGCGGATCATTAAGGAGAAACATAAAGATATTTCTTTTTAAAAATCAGTAATATCTCAAAGAAATTCAACAATATTTTCTTTGACATTAAAACAATTATAAATAAAAAAAACATAAAGTTACACATAAAATACTTACAATTTTCTGCGAGATCGCAAGGCAGGCTCAATCTACCTGATTTCACCTTGTTAAACTTTTTTTTTTTTTTTTTTTTTTTTTTTTGCATTGGGTCGTTATGGAGCATTCAGGACCCTCTCCTAGGGAAGTCGTTCTTCAATCATCCCCTGTAAATGTCTCACTGCTGCGAGAAAGAAATTGCGCAAGCACGATGCCATTTGTTTCTGCTTCCAATTAAATTAAGCATATCTCGCCCTTCAATGCATTTTCCACTTTCCACTAAAGAGTAAATTCTACTAGGATGCACTCCAGAAAAAACGGGTTTTCAGTGTTTCCCTATAGGAGTATTCCCCTTATGAAAAATGGATAACCAAATGAACACTGAAAGTACTAATTAAGTATTTATACCTAAGCCGCATTTCTAGGTCCAACATAACACCTAACTTTCTTTTTCCAACAAACAGCCTGCACGCCTCTTGACACAGTTGCTTTATGCGTAATGTGAAAAACATGCATAGTAAATGATCATGAACTTCCGCATTGGTTAATGACCGTTAAGACTTGCCATTCATTAAGCGCAAACAATGAAAACCGGCGTACAAGTTACCTAGATTCCCCTTCCTGAGATTTAGAGCAAGGTTGGGTGGCCTTGGCGAGGAAACCACCTCAGGGTATGTCACGGTGCCCGAGAAAGGTGTTTCTCTCACGTGTTTAAAGTCCATTTCTTTACGTGAAATGATACAAGATGTAAAATTTTGTACTTATGAAATGACAACAATGCATAAGTCGGCAAATTTGTTACCTTATTCTCTCGTTTTTAAAGACAATAATTAAATTATGTTTAGTACAGTCTTGCTTATCTATTTAGTTTAGTTATTCCAGATGTTCATCTCAAATTTGTAAAACTTTGTTGAGTGCAAAAAGTTTGCATAATGTTAAAATATTGCAAGATGAAGGAATTAAGGTATGAATCTTAAAATACTTTGCTTGAAATAAGTCCATGGTCTTCGACATTTTCTGTGAATTTTGATTTACTTTTTCATATATTTCTGTTATGTTTTTATCATTTCGCCCGATTCAATAACTATCAAGTAGTAAAGCGTCTAGTTTTATACCTAACATCTTTCACTTTAGCCAGATTTATCTCGGTTCTATGGAGTTTAAACTTTTATTTTTATTTTGAATAGAGTTTAACGCCCGTTTTTACTGTTGAGGCACCATAGGCGGTGGACACTGATGAACATGAGATGAAATTATAAATTGGGAAAAGAGTTTTGTGTGTGTGTGTGTGTGTGTGTGTGTGTGTGTGTGTGGAATGAATTGTTTCAGGCCTGGGGGTACCTCCCCGGCATTTGCCATTTATAAGGACTGAAGGGAAACCTAGAAAAAACCTCCAACAGGGAGAAATGATCCTGGCCGAAATGGAATGCCAAACTTCCCGCTCACGACACAATGAGTTAACGACCTCGACCACTCGTGGCGGATTTTTTAAATTAGTTAAGCAGATATTCACTTATAATTACTATAATTATTAATCTCATTTTCAAAATATATCCTCCTCTCATAATCTTAACACACGTTCTGAATCCCAGCACGTTCTATTATTACATTGTACCGAACATCACTTTACTCATCATCACTGCCCGTCTCTGGAATGCATTGCCATGGGATGTCAGAGACTGCCGAACTTTAGGAGCACTTCATAAGAACTTGTTTAATATTATCAGAAATAATCGATTACCTTAGATTCAGACTTCTTTTGTTACAATACATGCATTGATTTGTTTTATCCAGCTGTAGAATTATTCATTCTATTATTTTATTACTATCATAAATGTTCCTATCTCCTTTATAGTATTGTCAGGGTTTAATGTTATGCTTTACTTGTATCTTTACTTCCACTTTCAGGATCTACGTAGGTTGATATATGTATAAATTGTCATTCCTGGTGCTTGTGCTATATAGTTGTTCTTTTATTTTATTATTTTTCTTCTTCTTAAGTTAATATTTTTCATTATCAATATTTATGCATTAGCGTACATTTATTTACATACATTATGTTTTACATTGGTTTATATGTGTACGAGTATTGTCAACTTTATTGTCAATATTGTGATTGTAATGTTGTCTCTATAACTGCATGTAACTATTATTAGGCAGACAGAATGGAAGAGAATGTCTAATGGCCTTAGATTTACCAGAATAAATAAATAAATAAATAATATATTTAAATGCAGCAAACTACAATCTTAGCTAAGAAAACTTCAAATGTCCAATTCTTCTTCTTTCTCTGTAATTACCTTCTTCCTGAATGAATATTAAGTTATCTTTGATGACATCATAAATACACAAGATGCAGATATACACATAGAGGTAGAATAAAGATGAATGGTGAAATCCGTGGCAGAAAAATATTACCTTTGCATTTTCCATTTTTTAAAATGGGCTTTGGAAAACCACTAAAACCTCTGTCAGGCTAGTCGTCAGCAGGATTTGAACCTAGGGCCTCCAAAATATAATATTCCCAAGCATTTCCGCCTGAGCCATTTACTCGATATGTACAAATTCACCATTAAACCGAGTTTGACTCCATTCTATTTTCATCAAACATTCATAATCATTTTTAGAGACCATTAGCTGTTAGTGTGTACAAAAGATCAGTAAAATATGCCCTTCGGTTTTCATAAAAAGACACAAAAAAGTTTGTGACAAACAAGATAAACTTGGATATGTAGCCAAAATAGTTGTGACATAAAAGAAGTAGTTGACCTTTATAGATGACATTGACTCAATAAAGTAAGGTCTACTGGTTACACGATTAAGTCAATTTTATAAGTTAAGGAATTAATTAAGAAAGCTTGGGATGTTCTCTTATCAATTAAATACTGTACTATTTAGCGTTAGTAGATGCTCTTCATTAAAACCATAGTGAAGGTGTTTCGGAGTTTCATATACTCCATTAGTTTCACAGCCCATGGTGGAATAACCATGACAAATTAAACGTTCTCATGTTTTAATCTGTACATATAACTAAAAGCATAAAATGGATATGCATCGGAAATATCCTAGACCATGCTTTAGTCAGTTGCCCATAGATAGGACAGATTCTATTATTGTCGAGGTTTCAGTGTATAGTTTTTGTTTAAGGTGATCACAACTTCAGAATTCTGAATGTTAAATAGCTAACATGGTATTTAATATGCATCCAAAACAGTTACTACACATTTTTTCAATATAAAATGTTTAGTCCATACTTATTACAAAATTGGGTTTGGTAAAGATTTGTGATATGACTTATATTGATAATAATTGCAATTATTAGTTACTCGGCAGTATGCTTTCTATAGACTCATTGTAGATTTTCTAATTTTGGCAAATTATCAAGGGACATGCACACCTAATTATCAGAAAAGAATATAAGAGTAAATTTTTGAAATTATTGGATTTTAATATAGGGATGATCTGCCAGATTGCAATAAAAGTATGGTAAAAAAGAATCAAAGGTTAGAGTATTTATAAAGGCGAGAAGAAGTGTGCGACAGCGTTTATTTGGAGTTAAAAATCAAATATTGTATTAAAAATGTTGTCAATTGTAATGGGTTACATCTAAAAGGGCCAGACAAGGGGAGACCCCTTTGTATGCTGTATTTTTCTTAACATTTTAATAAACTTCATTTAGTTTAATTTTAAATTAGCATAAAACTAAAACAATTTAGGAAAACAAGCATTGCTTCTCTATAGAAACTGAAATTTTACTCACCAAAATAGTCCAAATCCAATTCTTCATGTTTTAATATTCCTCTGAACACTTGCTAAATAAAATGTGATAATTTAAATATGTAAAACAAAAATAAAATAATTAACCATTTTTTACTAAAGGTTCACTTTTCAGCCCACATATCACTGGAACTACATTTTGGCTACCTGATGTCCAAATAGATATCACCTTTACTCGAAAATATCATGTCTCGGTTGTGCAAAGGAAAGACAAGTGTCAGTTCGAAAGACGGAACAGTACTAGCAGATGCTATCCGGACCTTGAACTTCTGCTACGAACACACACATACACACCTTGACCAAGATCGAGAAAATGAAATCAATGTTGCCAAACTAGAACCGGTGACACCCCACTACTTTCTGAAAGAGCCGCGGGTTCTGACGCGCATCTTTGGTTGGTGGAGATATGGGTCACAGGGTTTGAAGTAGATGCCACTAGGTGACTCTGCCGAGATTTGTTCTTTTCCGTAACGGTAAAAAGATTTACAGAATGGAGGTCAGCTAGTGACTATGAGCTAACCTACACAAGCGGAAGCCTGAGCAATGAGAAATAAAATTCCTTCTTTATTTTCTTTAAAGTTGCATTTCCTTAAAGCGTTAAAGGGTTAAAGTTAAAACTTTTCCAGCCATGCATTACCATTGCGTGTTCGGCACTCTTATCTCCATTTCAAACAATACATACATCTCTTCCGGTATTCTTAGGCTTCTAACATATTTTCTCTTTCTCGTGGTTTATTTCTGTCTTTTTGCGTGAATGCTATAAAGTTCGTAAGTATTATAAAGAGTAAAAGCAGTTTAACTTAGTTAAGAAGATTGCTTTAGGTCTTACCGTATTAAAAATGTTATATAGTGAGGGATACAAATAATAAAGTAATGTAAACTCTTAAAGAATTTGCCCATTGTGCGGAGAGAGCGATACCTGGAGGTATATTTTGGCAGAATGCAGGAAAACGGAGATTTTAAGAAATAAGCATTTATCACCAGAATTTCTGAATTCCAATAGAAATTGGAATTTCTGCCGGGAAGTTTTTTTTTTTTTTTTTTTTGAATTATTTATGGACGCTCTTTAACATCTCAGGTAATCAGCGTCCCATTCAATTCAGGGCGTGAAACGGCCAACAAATTTTGCTCAGAGGCCTCTTCTTTCAGGCTTGAGGTTCTTTTTCGTGCCGTAAATGTACGACACGTGATCCACGGGTTTACTTCCCTTCCGAAGAAACAATCTTAGGATTTTTACGCCCGAAAAAATCCATCCATCCTGGTCGGTTTTGAACCCGCGATCTTGGGTTTAGAAGGCAAGTATGGTTACCACTACATCACCAGGACCGACCGCCGGGAAGTGTTGGTACATGTGAGATACACAATTTGGGAATATTTCTAGAGAAGACCCGACAAAGAAGGTTAATGACTATAAGGAAGAGGGAGGGGTTGGAGAGGGGTGTGAGTAAGAGGAAGGGGGGCTAAAGAGTAAGGTTCCGTTCATGTTTATGTATTTGTATATAAAAGTATTAATAGCAAACGTAAATACATCGAAGTATTTGTATATATGTATGTATGCATGTAAATGTGTAAGTATGTGTGTATGTATGTATATATGTATGGATGTATGTGGCCATCACGGGTGGCCGGAAGTCGTTAAGGCGTGGACTCGTGAGTGCGAGGTCTGGGGTTCGAACTTATTCCTCCAGGACTGTCCTCCCTGACTGAGGTTTTTTTCCAGATTTTCCTAATTCTTCATAACTGGCAAATGCCGGGGAGGTGCCCTAAACTTAGTCCTGGAACGTTTCCTTCCTTAAAAAAATAATCCTTTCCCAATGTATCATTTCATTTTATGTATCACCAATATTCATCGCCTGTGGTGCCCCAGTAGTAAAAACGGGCGTTTAACCCCATTAAAAAATGTATTAATGTGCATGGCCCTTTTGGTTGTTATAAGGGCGACATTAGCATGTACTGCAATAAGGCCCATGCCTTGTGTTTATTTGAATGTATTCTAAAGCGTACAATAAAACGTCCATTACTACTAGCACTAATAAAGTAGGTGTAACAATTTAGTTCCTATGGATGTTACTTTCAAACGGCCTTCCGCTATTAAAGCTCTGGAAAAAGAAGTCATTGGTCGGTCAAGAGGAAGACATTGAGGACAGATCACAAAAGGCCTATGACGTGTATTGATTAAAAAGTGGCGCATATGAAATAAATTAGTGGAGCCATGAGATATTTTGGAAAAAGTCTGTAAAGTCTATACGGTTAAGATTGCACAAAATAATTATACAAATCAGAAGCCTACATTTTAAAGGAAAATATTAAGAAGAGGGTGTTAGTTTAACAGCTGTACTTTTTCAAATATTACACGAAGTTTATCCTTTGAAAGAAAGTGTATAGTTTCTACTAAAAAAATATTATTGTATTACTTTTTACCTAATACGTGCTGATATTTTAAATGCCATATTTAGTGTTTACTATTCGGGCTTATTTTTATGGTATATTTTAGATCTTACATATGATGCATTAACTTTCTGTAACTTGGCTACTAATAAAATTTCCTGACATCTAGAACGTACCGGTTAGTATATGTGTAACGTTGAATCTAGAAATTTCTTTGTGCTCTAATTAGGATTTTGAAGTGCATTGAGACGTTTTGGGTATTCTAAGTTATGTACTTAGAGATTATAGAAAGTGTACGTTTCCTTTAAGGGCATATTTGAGTATTTAATTGCAATTTTACTTGGCATACAGTGTGGTTTTATGTGAATGGGATAGACACGACAAAACAAACCACTACATCTGTAAACAATTGCCCCCATGACACATCTGGTGTCATAAATATATCCCACGAGCCATTAATGAATCCCCAAGACGTGTTTCTTCTACTCTACTACTAGCTTGGTTTGATGACACATTTGCTAAAGCCCTGGATCCAGAAGGAGAAGCCTCTAAGTTATCTGCGGAACAAATTCCCCAACTTAAGTGATGCGAATGTTAAAGGTGTATTGATAGGACCACAGACTAGAATTGTTAAGGAGGATGAACTTCCTGAAAACAAATTGAAGGAAGCTAATAATTGCTTGTTTCATTTAAATTAAAAATTTTCTTGGCAATCAAGAAACCGAAAATTATGAAGACATTGCTAATAAAACGGTGAGGTGCCATGCCACTAAAATTGCACTTACTGAATTCCTGTCTCGACTTCTTTCCATAACATCTTGTTGTTATAGGAAGAGCCTTCAGCAAGAAATTTCTGTCTTCGAAAACGCTTAAAGGGAAGGTGGAGTGCTAATATATTAGCTGAATACTGTTGGTCCATTATCAGAGAAACTCCAGCCTAAGCAAAAAATAAAAGACATTAAATTGATCTGTAATTTTTTTATTTTTTATTTATTGATTTATTTGCAATTTCTTAACATTGTTGTGCAGTGTTGTTATAACCACTTTGTTGAATCATTTATAGTAACAAAACCTATAAAATTAATTTTCAGTAATGAATTTAGCATATATAGAAAAAAATAACATAGTTTCATCAACAGGACAAAAAAAAATAATTAAGTGTACTGTAACATGTGGAAATTATCAAGAGAGATGCAGTTACAAATGAGGCCATAAGAAACGAATAAAAAGTCAGTAATGTGATTAATGACGTAATAAACTATAAACTACAATGGAATGCATTGTACTTAGAGGGAATGTCCGCTAAGAAAACACGCAGAGATATTGACAGAACGTCTAAAGATTGCAGGATATTTGATCTTTGGAACTGATACTGGTAGCTAACTATTGTAAGATCAGAAGTAGAAGAAGTGACTAATATTTCTTCTTTAATTGATTTTTGCCCTTTCTTTTTTCATTTCCACTAGTGGACCTTCATTAGACGCGCTATTCCCATTAAAACTGGAGTTAAAGTTCCGCTGACGCAAGCAATTCAGTTTGCTCAATCTTGTTTATTATGCCAACTGCTTCAGTTGCATTTCCAGGAGGTGCACATTAGACTTTCTACTGTTTGTGTTCTGTTGAGTAAGCCGAGAGGGAGATGTACGCTGAACAAAGAATATTTATTTATACTTCATTATTATTTGCAAGAGAAATCATTCACATAATGTAGGAAAGCGTGCCAAGTTTCCAGGAGTATCACCTCCACCGAAAAGCGTTATTTTTAGGTTGGAGACCAAAATTTGAATTCAAGGCAAGAAGCCGAGACCAAACAGCCGGGTTGCTAAGATTAAAAACTTTTCTTCGAAAGTGTTTCACACTGTTAGCCCAGCAAGTTGGTGTATCTATCGGCAGTACTTATAAAGCCACTCAGCTTCTGCTTCTCCACGCTTATAAAACCGCCACGGTGGCCGAGGTCGTTGGACTCGAGAGCGGAGATCTGGAGTTCCATTCGTCTTCCCTGGCTGGGATTTTTTTCAGGTTTTTCTTAGTCCTCACAAATGCAAATGCCGGAGAGGTACCCTAAACTTGACCTCGAAAGTTTTATACCTAAATAAATAAATAAATAAAAATCCTTTCCCAATTTATCATTTCATCTCATGTATCATCAGGGCCCACTGCTTGTGGTGCCTCAGTAGTTAAAACGGGCGTTAAACACTATTTAAAAAAACGCTTATAAAATTATTGATATACCTGAAATAAAACACGCGGAGAAGAAACAAAATATTCGAGAGGCACTTTAGAATGAAATAAGATGCAGGCATTCCTCATAGCGGAGAGAAAACACTTCGAATATGATGTGTAAAACATTGAATACTGTTTATTACGAATAATTAACAAAAGAATAACAAAATGCTTACTAGAGTGCCAACCGTGCAGCATGATTTCTCTCGGCAGGTGGCGAGGCCGTTATGCAGTAACTTTCCGATTGCGTGGCGGAATGAGATTGTATATATTAGCCATTACCATGTTAGTATTGAAAAATTAAAGAATACACAGTATGTAGCAATAATATGTAATATATAATTTAGAAAATGCCTGGAAAGCGTAAAAGCAGTGCTAGAAAAACACTTAGACGCATATCTTTTGGGACGATTGGGTCGGTTTTAATAGCATATTTGGTTCATTTTTCCCCTCTTTTGCGTAAATTGTTTGTACGAAAATCCAGCAGACATTCACTTAATGCTTCAGTAATATGAAACATTTTAAATATATTACGTAATTGTCAGTTTTCCAGTTTTTAATAACTGGTTTTGTTGTATCAGCTAAGGTTATTTCTTTAGTAGCTTCACTAATTGCGTTAAACATGTTTCTTTTAATGGAACTTATTCTCGGCTTGCTTCCATGTTGTATGCAAAGAATAATATCAATAACTCATGCACAAGTGGATGTGATTTATGAATTGTTTATTAAAATGGCTGCGGAAAGATTCTTGTTCAACATTTGTCCTAGGATCTAGGAGAGGAAATATCGAATCATTTTCATAAATATGGTCAAGGTATGTAATGTAGTGATACCATATCCCATATATATTCAAAACACAATTAAAATGATACCTTTTACTGTTTTAAACACAATTAAACTTGTTTTATTTTATCTGTTAATGTATTCATTCATGTACTCATATGCAGGCATTCGTTTAGAAAATAAATTTGTATAATAAGGCTATGGTTTACATTTCCATTTTTTAATTTTTCATACTTTTATATAACTTTTTCGCAGAATACAAATCTATTTTCTAAACGAATGCCACTATATACGTTCACAAATGAATATATTAACAAATTAAATAGAAAATTTTGAATTTTGTTTAAAATGGTAAGAGGTATATTTGAACATTAGGTATTCTTCATTTTAATTTTCACAATAGAAAATACTGACGTCCTCGATAAAAACATATTGCCTCTGTAGAAGTTTTGCTCTGTTTCAGATGATATAAAATGCCATTGGTAAATATTATAGTGTGCATTAAAATTGGCCCACATTACCATGTGAGACAGAAATCGCAATCTCATGGCAAAAGCGTCTTACTCTCTCCTGGAAGGAAAATAAATGACTTACGATAAAGCTCACTTCAGGATCTGGAGATCAATATCGAGACTTGATTCACAGAATTGTCTATGACGTAACACACTTTGTGGGCTTCAGAACTAACGGAGTTAATGAAACTATTCCAGAATAAGAAACAAGACTTCTAAGGGATCGAGTTAAAAAGTAACGGAGAAGTTTATGTATAGCGGTAACGCCTTCTGCAGTGCAACTTCTGGGAAGCATCTACAGTAGGCAGATCTCCCCATGTTAGTTGCTCTGGTTGTTCTACAGAGAAAAATAATTGTTCATAGTATTCCATATATTTTATATGACTCATTAGCTTATTTCGTGTTAAATGCTGAGCTTTATTTTTAGCTAATAATTACCTAAAGTACAAAAATTAAAAAATAACAAATATAACTTCATTTTTACCAAGTTTATTTGATCGGAAATAAGTAGTGTATATTTTATTCAATTAAATAATCCGAAAGCAAAAGTTGTAATCAAAGAAAAGAAAGAGCGAGAAAGAGATAAGAATAAAGTATCTAATTCTACTTACATATATAAATTAAACACCCTCGTTTCTCTAAAGATTATTATAAAAATGTATTTCCTATTAAGAACTCAAAATAAGGTGCTATGATACGTATGTCATTATATGGACGTAAGAATTGAACTAAGCAACGGATTTAATTCATTTAATTTGTAGAATAGACTCAACAGACATATACTTTTTACTCTCCTTGGCATTATATACCTTAATATTCCAAGTAAGACACGAATTAAAGACGTTCGAGCTAAATAAAAACTTTAATGACATATTAAGAAAGGGTACGAGCATATAAACAGAATGGAGGAAGAGCGCTTGCTGAAAAATTTCTTGATAAAGGCTGTGAAAAACCCGACGTTTCAAGGACAAAATGCAGTTATATTTGAAGATGAAACAAGGTAATGTGTATAATTCTTACAAAAAGAGAAGTATTACTTTTCTAAAATGCCTATTTTTCATAGTTTTTATAAGTTGTTTAAAAATTAAAAACGCTGTGATTGCAAGATATAGAAGTAAATTTACCACACGCTAAAGAACTCCATACCTGTATTCAATTACGTCGTTTTATTTTCAATTAATACTTTACTTTAGATGGTGGTGGTGGTGGTGATGATGATGATGATGATAATGATGATGATGATGATGATGATGATGATGATGATGATGATGATGATAGATGATGGTGATGGTGATGGAGGCTTTGAGCTTACTAACCTGTCACTGTGTACTCTGTAGCAAATTTAGAGTAACTAAATTCTTCTTTGTATGGCAAACATCCTGATGAGAAGAGGGCCAGGCCCATCCCTTTCTGTAGTGCCAGTGAAGAAGAAGACGAATAAAATATTATTTATTTCGTTTTCTAGTATATTTATAACTCACAACTTTAATGTGTCCTGTATATGTAATAATATGAGCCAATAATAGCAAATTAACTCAGGAAATAATGATAACAATATGAAGAGTTAAATAAACTTCTTTTCTATATGGCACCACAGCCCATTGTGAGCCTTGGTTTCCTACCTAAAAGATGCAGATAACTATATTAGGGAGAATTTAGTTACGCTTATTTTTCTACAGAAGACACAGATTGGTGGTCAACCCATCGCCTTCATCAGATCTAGTTGGGAACTAAGATATTTCTTGGACGTAAAACAGCGGATATATATTTTAAGGATATGGGGTTCTGTAACGTATCGCTAATATACAACACGGGATAAGCGGCTTCAAAGTCCCTCTTGGAAGACTTGCGCTCTATATCCTGAAAAACTCATCGATCTCAGCCGGTATCGTAATAAATCTATTTTACAAGTGCATGAAAAAAAGTGGATTGTGCATAAAGAGAAAATAAGCAAATAGGAAATGAGAGATACAATCATTCTATTTATTCGCGATAAATGTCGAATATAAATCACCGAATAGCTTTGTGTTAACATAAAAATGATTTAACGAGGTCAGGAATTTACATAATGTCATAAAGCCTGAACTAACAGTACCTGCTTACATAATCTATAAAGTTATATAGCATTCCATGAACTTGCTGTTATTTACAGGAAAACTTTTAAAAAAATGTCTGTTCATAACTGAAATATCGGAGCAAGTGCCATGGGGGTAGGGAAAGGGGGGAAAAACACTTGCACAAATTAACGAACTTAATACAAAGAGACTTTGTAGTTCCGTTCGGCAGAATCTGAGGATAGATAAATAAGTTTATGAATCAGACTTATTTGAAAGAATTGTTATCATTTTTATTTCTGTTTTTCTCACGGACAAAATGCCGCTGAGGATGCAGAATGTTTCAATAATTTCTGTTAATTGGCGATACAGGTCAGACGTAATTCCACAGTGGATGGAGAACTACACGCAGCATCCGCAAAAATTAAACGATCGGGATGGTATTGCTGGGGTTCATATTATAGGTCCGTTTTTCTTCATGGAAACGCTAAAGATATACGAGTATATACTTGGATTTGCTTCTAAATCTCACGGCGCCAGCTATTATCCATTCTTCTTCTTCTTCTTCTTCTTCTTCATCCGAAGGATTCTGCCTGTTTCATCTTCACAGTAAATCTATCTTCATAGTGAACCCCCTACAATTTTTTTCCCTGGTAGTTTACATTCTAATGTCTCCTCTGGAAGTCTATATTTGTCCATTCTTTTAATACGATATATCCAATTATTTCTGTGGTTTTCTATTTAGTCATTATTGGAATTTATATTCAATTCTTTCTTGATTTCTCTGTTGAGTGTATGATCTAATTTTATAGAGAATTTAGCTTTTCTTAGAAAGTTAATTTTAGCAAATTTCGAAGGATTATTGCAGCTGTACCCAGGAAAAATATACTTATTTTTAGCTATTTATTGTTATTTATTTATTTATTTTCCGAATTCCGAAGGAGTGTAAGCTGTGGCGGTTTTGCTCATGGAAAGATTTTTAATGATCCATCCAAATCTGTACCGGCCGCATCTACTACGTACCGAAAAAGATAAAAAAGATATATAAATACGTGCCTCTTTCTCTATGTATGTATGTGTGTCTGTCTATTAACGCTCTAGCGGTTGCAATTTTTGTTTTTTCTCAACGAAATTCGGAGAGTGTTGTTAAATGCCTTTCTTAAATGAAAATTCTGTCTTGTTCATTTTATTTATATTTTTGTACATAGCTTTATTTCTTATACGTTCGTTCATTAAGATTATTTTTAGAAAAGTATATTAGAGGAATATTATGATTATTTGATTTTCGTTACATTTATGTCAGTTCTACAGCTTTATATTTATGATTTATCATTTCTTTTAACACTGAAGGTAAAACTGAAAGCGGATTGGGTCATTTTACGCTCTATTCTTTGCATGAGGGCGTTCGAAAACGTTATACAATAACTGTGTTTTAATCTTTGGACCCGTGCATTCTTAGAGCATGAAATGAATAGTGTTTAAAGCCCGTTTTTTTTTGCTACAGAGGCACCACAGGCGATGGACACTGATGATATATGGGATGAAATGGTAAATTGGGAAAGGATTTATTTTTAAGGAAGGAAACGTTCCAGGCCTAAGCTTAGGGTACCTCCCCCGCATTTGCCATTTATGAGGACTGAGGAAAACCTGGAAAAAACCTCAGTCAGGGAGGACTGTCCTGGCGGTATTTGAACCCAGACCTTCCGCTCACGAGTCCGTGCCTTAACGACCTCGGCCACCCGTGACGGTATTCTTTTTTTTTTTTTTTGATTGATTTATTTATGGACGCTTTTTAACATCTCAGGTCATCAGCGTCCCATTCAACTCAGGGCGTGAAACGGCCGACAGATTTTGCTCAGAGGCCTCTCTTTCAGACTTGAGGTCCTTTTTCGTGCCGTAAATGTACGACATGGGACCCACGGCTTTATTTCCCTTCCGAAGGAAGCCATACTTAGGATTTTTACGCCCGATAAAATCCATCGATCCTGGCCGGGTTCGAACCCGCGTTTTGGGCGTAGGAGGCAAGTATGGTAACCACTACACCACCAGGATCGACAAGGCGGTATTCGTAGAGTGTTATACTAATACTAGTACGCGCGGTTGTAAACAGATGTGTACTAAAAACAGTGTTCCGTTGTTATCAAGTGGAGAAAGACGTGGACAAGACGAAAGGCGACTCCATGGGTAAAGATGGACTGCATGGCCTTTGTGGAAGGAAGGCATCAAAACTGCAAAAATTCATAGACGTTTGACTTGATATGTGGTCTCCCTACACAGAAAACAGTTTACAACTGGATTAATGGGTTCGGCAGCGGCAGGGATTCTGAACACAAGCATGTGAGTACTGGTCGTCCGTCAATATAGTGGTCTCCCAAGAACATGAGGTTGTGTCTGAATTAATTATAGCAAATAGGCGCATAATCTTTGATAGCTGAAATGTCAAACAGACCTGTGCTTCATTTATTATTCTCCACGATTTGAATATGAAAAATGTGTGCGTACATTGGGTTCCACGCGACTTGAAAATCCATAAATGAACAAAAGAGGGTTGAAGTCTGTGGTCGGCTATTGGAAATGCATAATGAAGACTCATATTATTTGTGACTGATGACAAAGTATAATATCACTGTCTATTCCGGGGCCTAAATGCACTGCAAGATTATTTTAAACAGTGGGGCATGCAAATAAATACATCTAGAACTAAAGCTCTCATATTTAAAATGGCAATTTTTACGGCCAGCTGGAAAAGTGGACATTTGGGGGAGAAGTGATCCGACCATTAAATAATTTGACAGTCTTGGAACAAGATTTGACATGAGTGGAAAATGGAATAAACACTCAGTTTTTACCAAGCACAAGGGGAGCGGTCAGCTCTCTGAGATATGGAGACCACTAGCTCGGATATCGGATTTGCCAATCAAAACATTCAAAACTATGATCAGATCCTCATTGTTATATGGAAGTGAGGTTTGGGGATTGTATAAAAGATAGTCTATATAAATAAAATATGGTTTCTAGGGCACATCGAACTATGGTGTAGGACTAGAGGTGGGATGCTGGAAAGATGCAGGCAGTCTACAGCAAAACAAACGTGATTAGATACTGGCTAAGAATAATCAAAGGACAACAAACAGCCGAAGTGCAATATGCTACCGGCACCAATTTAACAAAATGCATTGTAGAAAATGAAGGGCGGCGGTTGACAGTGGAGATTGTGAAAAATTGGAATGAAATTATATATGGTAGAAGGGAAATGAAAACAGGTATAGCGTATTGAAAAAAAAGTCAAAGGATGCCTGGTTGACATAAACTGGCAGGAAATACCTAGCGCGATACATGCAGATTTCAACTCTGGATATGCAGAGCAAAATAAAAATTATATGGAGTAAAGAGACATATATCGAATGAAACAGAGATCGGGAATAATGTGGCTTAGACTGGGAGGCTGCAAGGCACGTAAGGTTGTTGATGAGGTAGGCAGGAGGATTTGCCCATTATGCGCGGAACCGCAAGACTGGGCGCATATTTTGGCTAAGTGCGCACAGACAGAAGATGCTAGGATGCAATTTCTCCCGGATCTATTTTTGACTTCCAATAGGGGTAGACTGGCATTTTGGGACTTAATTGTAATTAGGGAAAACTGGTTACGCCTGGATATTTTCTTAAATGAAATACATGGCTTTAGGAGCAAGAAATGTATGTAAACATTGTACATAAACAATACAAAAAGTTATATTAATATCAGCATTATTGTATGTATGTATGTTTGTTTCATGTATACAATATATGTATCCCTAATTTAATTTGAATAATATTCCAGAACATTTGCCAGAGTGCTTAAAAAACTAGTTCTACCGCAACATTTGCGAGCGCATGCTTCTCGAGAAGTGAAAAGGAACAGATAAAATAATTATTCTGCAATATCTTTCCTTCACACTTTACCTGGGCTCAGGACTGGCAACAGATTGCTGGAGTGTTTAAAATCTGGATGAACATCCGTTATGAATTTCTTTCTATGCCACTGCGGCACCAGTAAAGTCTGTTGTCGGTCTATTTAATATAGGTATGTAATATTAAATTCCGTCCCTCGGTGCTATCATCCATGAAAATAAAATTTACATGGTGGGTCTGAAGTTTTATTCATATTTTCTTGTTAATGCCACGTGCTTTATTGTTCTCTTTATAGACTGTTAAGGCAAAATCTTAACCTTTGTGAAATAACCGTTCAAATTCTTCCTGATAACTTATGGAGTGACCTTCTCTGGCGCCTTTTTTAAATTCTATGTTCGTTTCTTTAACTTCTAATGTAGCTTCATCAGGCTTATAGGCATGTCAGCTCAAACGATGCAAATTGCACTTGTTATCCGTAAGGAGCCTTCCCTTATAACTTCTCCTTTAAACAAACCCGTTACTTAAGCTTCGCTGAAATCTATACTGGAATTTGTTATGAAGTGCACAATGTTTCTTCTTTGTAGTTTCAATAGTTTTTAACGCTGATGACCTGAGCTGTTAAAGGGCGTCCGTAAATAAATCAATCAATAGTTTTTACCATTATGTGATGATCTAAAGAACAGCCTCACACGGTTCGTAGATTCTACAGCAACCAAGGACCAAGCGGTTTAGCTGATGAACAGATTTAGTTAACCTGAAAACTACCTGCTCTCACGCTCCCACCTGTCGCTACGTTTCCAGGAAAATCACCCGGAAAATAAACACATTTAGAGTACGCAGCATGTGTCCGGATGAAACCGGATTTTTCATCACGATCGCAAATGACGCACTCGCTAGCTTCCGTCACTACCACAAGCCAGAAAAGAAAGTTCAATACATACAATGGAAACATCCAGGGGGTGACCGGCCCAATAAAGTTCACCCTTACCATCGCGGGCAAGCGCATGATCGCCGTCTTTTGGTTCACCTCAGGCATATGCTAATGACTGGCATCTTCAAGGCGAGGTGCAACGCGAGACCCGGACATGGCTTAGGCGCAAAACGGGAAGAGGTCGACAGAAAGGTTCCAAAACCTTTGACAGCAAAGTTGGCATCGCTGGAGATCATTGTGCCACATTTACCATATTCACTGGATCTTG
This sequence comes from Metallyticus violacea, assembly GCA_030762175.1. Lineage (NCBI taxonomy): Eukaryota > Metazoa > Arthropoda > Insecta > Mantodea > Metallyticidae > Metallyticus > Metallyticus violacea. The sequence continues at coordinate 107,828,255 of CM060831.1, forward strand.
CTTCCTCTGGTTATTCCTTATTGGATAATATGAAGAATTCACTGTGAGGTAAAATATTTGACGGAAAACGGGGAAATTCAGGGCGCTATCCACGAGGTAGCATAGTACTCCCAAACAATGGTTTCGCAACGCGATATTGAAGTTATCAGGAAGATGAAAACGATATATTGACGTTAGTGGGGAGGTATTGAGAAATCCCATGTGCATTGAACCATGTTGCATACTAAATAAAGCACAAAAACTATATTGTAAATAATTTGCAAAGCCCCGTATATTTTCGCTAACATGTAATATGAACATCATTAATATTGTTCAAAACTACAGCTTTTATTAACAATAACCACTAGTTAGTTCATAATTCTTCTTTATGCACTTATTTATAGGTCTAAAACATTTTACATCGTGCTAATACTCCAGTAGTGAATAAGAAAGACAAAGACAACAAAATAAAGTTCATATAAACATCTGTTACATTTGTGTTTTTTGTGAAATGTGAAGATATGCGTTGCATACGAGGTGGTATCCAGAATATTCAGGACTAGTACTGTCATTTAAGATTAAAGACTGCCGTCACCCTCAAAGTAGTTCCCTTCCACACTTATACACCGGTCCCAGCGATTCTGCCATTTTCCGAGTGCATATTGGAAGTCATTCTTTGAGGGTAGCACAGACAGCGTTCCTTCTTGAGCCCTCTCAAGTGTGTGGAACCGACGTCCTTTCAACTTGATTTTCAGTTTGGGGAATAGAGCGAAGTCTCAGGGGGCCAAATCAGGCGAATACGGTGGGTGGGGAACAACCGTCATGTTGTTTTACGTCAAAAAAACTCCTGGCGAACAAGAAATATGACAGGGCGTATTATCGTGATGCAACATCCAGTTCCCTTGTCGCCAAAGTTCGGGCCGTCGCAAAACGTCACAGTAGTAGTGGAATTCACTGTTTGATTTGGTGGGGCGAATTCTTTGCGCACAATTCCCTTGGTATTAAAAAAAAACGAAAAGGATGCTCTTGACTTTGCTCTTCACTTGTCTCGCTTTTTTTTTTTTTTTTTTTTTGTCTTAGCGAATTCGGGCTCTTCCACTGGGAGGATTGTTGTTTTGTCTCAGGGTCATAAGCATACGCTCTCGTCATCGGTGATGACCCTGGACAGGAAGGTTGGGTCATCGGATACGGCCTATGAAGCTCACTGCAAACTTCAACACGCTGCGCCTTCTGGTCAGCAGTTAGGATCCTTGGCACAAAGTTTTGCGGCGATGCCTAATTCTCAGTTAAAATTGGTTGGCATGCTCCATGACCAATTCCCAATTCATGAGCAAGATCTTCAATGGTTCGACGTCGACCCTCACGAACGAGGTTTTGAGCTTTGGCAACAATGTCAGGCGTTGTGCAGCTGATGGGCCTACCGGTATGAGTATCGTCTTCAATAGCTGTACTGCCGGCCCTGAACCGAGCATACCGTCAAACACACGTATACGGCTCATGCTTTGTCCCCCAAATACTTGTTGAATCATTGCGAGGGTCTCCGTAGCATTTTCCCCGAGATTTGCACAGAATTCGATGCACACTCTCTGTTCTAATCTTGGATCTATCGTAAAATCGCCACACACTACATAAAGAGTATCATGAAATGTACTATACAATCTCAACACATCTACCCAGTTACATGAAACTTTAAGCATTCACTCATCAGATGTGCTAGTGTTGTCACCTAGCGGTACAAAACTATACTGCAACTACTGTTGAGACGGCAGCACCAGTCTCGAATATTGTGGATACCCTTTTTTTTTTTTTTTTTTGATTGATTCATTTATTTATGAACGTTCTTTAACATCTCAGGTCATCAGAAACCGCCACGGGTGGCCGAGGTCGTTAAGGCACGGACTCGTGAGCGGGAGGTCTGCGGTTCGAATCCCGCCAGGACCGTCCTCCCTGACTGGGGTTTTTTCCAGGTTTTCCTCAGTCTTCATAACTGGCAAATGCCGGGGAGATACCTAAACTTAGGCCTGGAACGCTTCCTTCCTTAAAAAAAAAAAAAAAAAAAAAAAAAAAAAAAAAAATCCTTTCCCAATTTATCATTTCATCATCTCATGTATCATCAGTGTCCACCGCCTGTGGTGCCTCAGTAGTGAAAACGGGCGTTAAACACTACTCAAAAAAAAAAAGGTCATCAGCGTCCCATTCAACTCAGGGCGTGAATTGGCCGACAAATTTTGCTCAGAGGCCTCCCTTTCAGGCTTGAGGTTCTTTTTCACGCTTTAAATGTACGGCACGGGACCCACGGCTTTACTTCCCTTCCGAAGGAAGCCATACTTAGGATTTTTACGCCCGAAAAAATCCATCGGTCCTGGCCGGGTTCGAACCCGCGATCTTGGGTGTAGAAGGCAAGTATGGTAACCACTACACCACCAGGACCGACATTTGTGGATACCAACCAGTAAGTTTATGCTTAAGGGTACAACCCTACATTTTAGTTCAGTAATAAGAGCTTTCTTTAACTAACGATTTCCCAATAATAACATGAATTATTGGCTGGCCTACCTTTTCCCAGACTTAAATGCAGTTCATTAACGTGTATAATAAGGCTGTTTATAAATCCAACCAACATTTTCAGGTATAGGCATTTTCCTATACTGTGAAAAAAATTCAAATTGTTGTTTTTGTATCTACTATATATTACAAGGGAATCTGAAAGTAATATTATTTTATCTTTTGGGTTAAAAGTATACAGTTTTCACAATTAAATTTTCCACTTCTATCTAGGGATTTACTTACGCTGGCCCAAATTAAGGCCATAGGACGTTCTCTTCCACTCTATCAAGCGAAAATACATAGTACAGTATGCACAGTTATATAAAATACAGATAACAGGCAAGATTATATTACCTATTTTATATAGTTAGAAATTTGATAAAGATAGTGTTAGAATTTCACTTATCTTCAATAATTTTTCCCGAGTATAAATGGGGAGGGAGGAAGAGGAGAAGAGAAAGAAGAAGAGGAAATTTATGGAAAACATTTCTCAAAAACTATTACTATAGAAATTTTATATAACATTTATCACACTTTATTTGATATACCTCGTTAAAGTTATTACTAATTATGAAATTAAGTTTCAAAACAAAAACATTATAATACATGTTTTAATTTTATGCACATTTTTCATGTAATTAATTGTTTAATTGAAACACTCCTCATGTTCACTATGATTTCAAAAAAATGTCCTTCTATTTGTATTCATTTTAATTATGTGTTCTAAAGATGAAAAATAATATATTTAAATATAATATAAATATATCAAATGCTTCAATCCCATTTTCAGGTGATTAAATGGCCAAAATTGAGAAACAAAATCCCTAAAACGATTAATTAGGCCTTTATGAATTTTAAATCTAAAAAATAAAATGTATTCTTTCAATTATGACCCCTTCAAGGTGCTTTAAACTGTACCCAAATTTAATTTTTATAATATTTTTCAGCTTCTTTCCATGTATCACTTCCTTATGAATGAGTGTTTATATTATCTTGCTATGGACTTTAATATTTTAATACTTTATTTCATTTTATTTTGTGCTTGTTTTAACTCTTCCAGTCCATTCTGAGTAAGATAGGTACTACAACCCAGTTAAAATTTGATCAGGTCCGGGAACCAATGGCATATACTGGGTGTGCCAACCTACCTGCATGAAATGAATGGTCCATGAAGCACCCGCAATCGTGATGATATTGCTAACATTGCTGAATGTATGAAAGGAAATAAAATACGATTATTAGTCAAATCTTGTGTCTGAACTTTTTTAATTTTTTACACCCGAATGTAATTTATTAATCTGTTAGCTTTGAACATCGTCTTAAATTATTGTGGAAACAGTACTCTAGTTTTATTGAAGAAGTTTCTATTTTCCAAGTTTTGTATACTTAATTAAGCCTAATTTTGTATTATTTTATTTAAATTTTCTTTTTTATGGTATAATTGTCTGTTTATTATCCAAGATTAGGTTGAACTGTTTTGTTTCTGTTACTTATTAACTTCATTATTATTGCCTTCTCTAGGGATGTTTATATATTTATCCATTTCTTACCTTATTTCTATGATTTCTGTATTTGTTATATAAATTTTCTTTTAATATTTCCTTTTGATGATGTCCTTTTCATTGTTGCATTCTTTTTCCTGTTTCCGACTAAATAAGTCGGATTTTTCTAACCCTGTTTATTGTTTCCTGGTATTCTCATATATGATTAATATCGACATAATAAAATAGTGTCTTTGTTACTATATGCTTATTATTAAAAAGTATGCAGAAAAAAGATTACATTTTCACCTAGAAATATATCTGAAGGCCTCAGGAAAGTTAATGAAATCATATAAATGCGGGGTCTTGGCTTCTTACACGGTCTTTATCGCTAGACCATGAAGCAAGAGGCCGACACTGTTGACTGTTGTTATTTGAAAAATGCTGACTACAGTTTTTACGGTTAAGTCATAAAAATAAATACCTTTTATAACAGAACATTGTAAAACGACTACCATTCTACAGCTGTTATAAGCAGTAGTCATGTATAATGTCCTGTCAGAAGTATCTGAGCTAAGTACCTACTGCTCTCTCTTTCTTGCCCTTTGCTTCAATGTAGTTGGTTACGTTAATTTATAAATAAAATACATGGTGGTCAAAACTGGTGGATACTTTGCTTGATGAAATCAAAAGGTAAAAATATGGAGTTTTCTGATCATAAAGCCATTCTGACCATATGAGAAGGTTAATGAAAATCATTTTTAACTAGTACTGTTTTAACATTGCAATAAGGACTTTCTCTGACTTCAAACTTTGCTTTAAAAGCAATAACTAAAACTAATTTCTTGCTAAAATCTCTACAAATCATTAATTGATTTTTGATGAATTCATAATACAGAGTACCTGTGCAAATTATACCTTTTATTTCGTCGAAATAAAAAAAAGAAAAGAAAAGAAAGCTTTCCATTCTATTGCTCCAAACACCGGTTTAAATCAAAGTAGAAATGTGTTACGATATAAGAAATACAGTTATAACGTGGACATAAAAAAATTATACTTAAATGCTGCTTCTTTGAAACAGCTGATTATATGTATAGGGACATTAAAAATGGCATTTTATTCTGGAAGGACTCTACTGTATTAGCCGGTAGTCCTTTATGTGTTCTTTGCTATTCCCCCCTTGATATTAAAGTCATCCGTAATTTTGCAATCGCCCAAGAACATGTGATAATGTCAATAGCCACACATTTACTTTATTATCGCAGCATTTATACTGAGATTTCCTCTGGTGTCAAAGTCTGTTTAATTGCACGTTCATATTGAAACCAAAAGACATTTTTATGTAAGCTTTTCATTCTGTTAGTCCTAATTCAGGCTGAAAACTAATAATAACCGTTAAAATAAAGAAATCAATTTATATTTTCTCTCTCATTTCACCAGAAAATAAAACAGAAACAGAAATATAATAACATCTGAAAAATAACACAATCACGAGTATAAATAATACTAAACAAAATAGCAAAAAGTACATTTTAAGTTACCACTATCTCGTTACTAATTTGTTGTTTTTGTATCAAAATATAATTTCAATGGTAGACAAAAATACGAATAATGTAAATAAATATATTTCCATTAAGGATATTGCAAGTCCTTACAGACCAACAGATATGTCAGATGTGTGGTTAATACTTTTTATCAAATAATATATATATATATATATATATATATATATATATATATATTCCACTCATTCTTTACAAGTTTCTATTAAATTTATTGGCACATGGTGCACTATGGTTTTCTCCAAGGCTATAGTTTTGTTTTCATTATCTGTGATATATAAGTTCTATGCTTCATTATTTTTTCGAATTCAAATGTAGCTATTTGTAAACTAATTTCACTCTTTGTTAAAATAGGTCAGTCATCAGAAAATAAGTGTATTTAAAATGCCTGCATAGATTTTAAAATTATGCTTTAAATGGTAAGTTTTCGCAAATAGCCTGTCCACACATGTATTGAAAAAGAGAAGGCGATATTGGACTACCCATTCTTATAAGACTTTAGCCTAAACCTTAGTTTGCATTTAGAAAAACTTCAGAAATTATATTAAACCTCCTAATTGATTTCCGGCAACCTTTTTGCAACCTTTGTTTACAATCTGTGACGGTAGTTGTCATTCTGCTGCCAAAGATTTTAATATTGTAAGTTTCAGCTGCAATGCTATTTTAAAAACATAAATTGCATATTTATCTGCACTTGTTTTACATCGACAGAGTCTCGTACGTGTAGTATAAAGTTTTTACATATGTTGTTTCCTGTAGGTAACAAGCCGAAAAATGCAACACGCTGGTAAAAGCTCAATTTTCGCTTTAATTTATTTTGATGCTAATTTTTTACTTAACACACTTTCTACTTTTTTGCATTGTTAACGAACGGATTTTAAAATTTTAAGATGTCTCATAGACTGTTCATGATCTCTTATGGAGATATTTTTATTTTTACTTCTAAACTATACTTTTGGCATCAGATTTGTGGAGAAAAGGAAGCTTATACATTGGAATATTCACTAATTAAAAATTTTAAGTAAAAAATTTACATTATCTATAAAATGAACTTGTTTTGCCTTTATACTGGCAACCTGGCGACCTAGACACAAAATACATTGTCACAGGATCCTCGATTTGGGTTAGAATACCGCAAAATGTTGATAACGTCACGAAGTTAACCTAGCCCAACATGAGCCAGTGTTTTTGGCACATGATCAAAGGTTTGTTTCTACAAGCAGCTAACGGTTCTGTTTGTCCGCATGAAGATTTACTGCATGCACGAGTAAAGGACCTTGAACCAGAAGGTGTGTAGACTGCAGAAAAGTGCCTTCCTGTATTCACAAGAATCTATTTTTTTTATTTTCAGTTTACTAAAAGCTAAACTTTTGACATTGAGAAAAAAGATAACATAAAGAAATTTACAATTAAACAATGGTATGTAGATAGGTAGATAGGTAGGCAGGTAGGCAGGTAGGTAGGCAGGTAAGTAGGTAGGTAATGAGCGTTTTATTGGAGTTTGTCGAATTTCCTCATGTCAGCTTAAAAAGCTTAATTGGAAGAGATGCTTTTACTATTTCGAAAAACCTGTTCTCTGAACAAGTTGCAGTATTTTGGTTCCAATGTCGGCATCCGTGCCTAGATCTTCCCTGGCTATAGAAAAAGTAAACCTCTTTCTTACCAAGAGTGGACAATCAAGGATGTGCGAGGCAGTCTCCTCGCTCTGTTTGCACCTTCTACAAATTGTTCATCTTTCGATGTTTTCTGAAGTGACTGTGTTCAGTAATTAATCTTACTGCTTTCCTTATTCCTTTTCTGTCTAATTTTAGGAGAGATTAGGGAAAAGCGTTGCTTAGTAGGATCAATTTTCTAGCTTGTTTGGATAGATTTGCCACCTAAATTGGTGTACCCATAGCAACTTTTCTCAAGTCCTCTAAAAGCACAGTTCAGGATAGCAAATACCTATATCTGAAAGACTGTGCAAGGCTTATGTGATATTTGTCCTTGGAAATAGACCATATATGCATGTAAACTATGAAAATCAAAGAGAGAATTTATAAATTAAACTTTACAATGAAAAGAGTCTCAGGAGGAAACTTATAGTGAAAGATAAGATTACATTCCACAAAATTGCAGTAAGTACTTTAATAACTTTAGTAATCCTTTACTTTGTATATTATCATTAATAATAATAATAATAATAATAATAATAATATTTAATACCCATTTTAAAGTATTTGCTTTACAGCTAGCGGAATAACAACATAAGGAAGGGTAAATTAAATATAACGCGCTTTAAATCACAAACCACATTTTTCAAGGTTGTAAGAAATATTCAGTAACCATACTAAAATATTCGGAGTAATAATTTAAATAGCTAACTGCTTTCGTCCAAACATTTGCATGTAAAAAAAAGTATTCCATGATATCTATTAGCGTTATTGCTTATATTTCAGCATCGGGGTCACTACCATGTAGCGTCAAAACTGAAAGTCCACTTAATGACTTGGAGAGACTGAAAAGGATAGAAGAAGGCATGCATTACTGATGCCTTACATATGAAAGGCACGGGAACACCCTCACTTAACATTTCACTTTTTATTTCTAAGTGAGCCTTATGAATCGACGATATCATTTAAATGAAAGTTCGCTGTTATAATCACTAGGAATAAAATGTGTATGCATAAACATGCAGCATTCATTATTTTATCAAATCATATAATCAAACAAATTGTATTCTTCATAATTTATTTTGTATTTGTAGTCGTGGAATGTTTTCCTTACAAAATGAAACTAATAATTTTTTGCAATTTTCAACAGTCACGCTTTGTTATCTACAAGAATATTTTTCAAGGCTGAAATTAATCATTCAACTTCACATGATGTAATTGAGAAAAACGCTAATGCACAAATATATAAATTTGTTAGGTCCAAGTGTTACCTATCCAATTTCTTGGCACAAAATGTTCTTCACTTTAAGCACAGTATCATATCACGAGTTTTTTTTTTTAATAACACTATGTCTAAATTTATTTTAACAGCTATACCAGGTGTCCTTGTGCTTGGAAAATGTATGTTGTTACTACAAATTCAGCTTCTTTACTATTCATACAATGGTATTCTTTTAGTTCTAGACTCTAAATGACATTGGAAAGTTTTCTAAAATCCACTTTAGTACATATTTAACTTTTCTCATGACATAATAAAATGAAATCCGAGCTATGGAAGCGCACATATTAAAATCTCCTATTCTAAATACAATTCAACCCCTGTGTGATTCAAGGGAAATATTTGATTTATAGACGCACTATTTAACAGGCACGAGAAAGAAAATTTTGCTATTATAGGCTAGTAAGTTTGTAAGTGGGACCTGTGTTTTTGCCGATAATGTCTGGAGAGGCTGAGATGCAGAACCGTTAGAAATGTTGGGAGAGTTTGGCGCAGACGTTGTTTGTTGCTCAGTAACGGTTAACAACCAGTAACGCGCTACAACTCTCCCAACATTTCTACCTCTCTTCCACTTCAAATGGTTCAGTAACTCCAGAAACTTTCAATCTATTGATGATACTACCGTAACTTCGGCAAAAGCTTCGTTTTTTTTTTAATTAATTTAAACAAACCACCACGGCAAAATAGCCGGTATTGACCAATTTAAGTAATAACAGCGCGGAGTACAGAGTGCTATATTTGTATATCAATATTTTTTTATAAACGAGTGTGATGTGCTGTATTTTTAAACGCTCCAAAAGATGTGCAAATTTAATTGCTAAACAACAAATTCTTAAAACATGCCAAAACGGAACATAGAGTATTACATGGAGAAACACTGAAAATATACAAAAAATATGCCCAATAAACACCGAAGTTCGAAGCACTTTTTGCACGAATTTTAATGATCAGCTACAAAAATGCATTCGCATATGAAGCCTAGCCCTAGTTATCACACATTGGGCAAGGATACTTAAAAGGAGGCATAACAAAATACCTGTATTATATTATAATAAATGTTTAGCAAGGTTACTAAAGTAGACCTTTCATTGTGCCTTTAAAATAATTAAAATTATAGTGCAAACTATTTTCACATTTTTAAGGAGACTATAAATAATGTTATGACTTTCCATTTTATATCGGAAAACAAAATTAGTAAAATTAGTTTACATTGTATTACGTTTTAAATATAGTTTAAAATTGTGTATTTCAGCATTTTTGAGCAATAAACTAGAAGTTTCAGATTTTGAAAAAAAAGTTGATATACTTAACTTTACCAGACACAGACAATATTGCATTAAAAGTTTAAATCTCCATGTGACCAGAATAAGCGGTGTACAACATTAATTATAAAACTAGAAAGATAAGATTTATCTTGCAGTTCAGCTTGTTTCTAAGGTAAACATAGGTTCTTTTTCAAGTCCCCTTTCAGTCTCAAACCCTTCTTTTCTTGGTTCTGTCAATAGATCTTACACCTCTGATTTATAGCTTTGTTATATTATTCTATAATTTTGTTAAAAATAACAGAATATAAATATTTTATTTGCACTATCCAGCCTGGCTTTGTGCATCATTTAATTGCTCGTTAAAATGTAACTTCTGATGCTTGCATGCTCTGATATATTGATCGTAAATTCCACGCTCCCCTTCAAAGGAAATAATGTAAAATTCTCACAGAAGTTTAGCTTTTTTTTTTACAGAGTAATTATTGTCGATTCGTACATAATTTTAAATGTTTAAAGTTTAAAACCTATGACTGGGTCATATGACTTGTGGAAAGAATGTAATGCAATATATAGATAGCAAACCTTTAATTCTGGAACCTGGAGACTTTTTAATTTCCTTCACTGTAACCCCCTGTCACATTTAGCACCAGATGCAACATTTCTGGAGGTCGCTGGACAGCTGCAGAAAACATTTTTGTTAATATCTGAGAAGAGGCGCTTTACTATAACATTATAGTGTGACTTGTTTCCATTTCTGTCCATTCTTCTTCCAGCAGTATTGGAATCAAATCAACCTAATGCGCATATAGGACAGAACAATTTGCACGTGATGCATCTTCCGCTCTATTACCTCCTTGTCGAAAGCTTGACACCCAACGGGCCACCGTCTGATGTAGCAACATTCCACTACCAAGGCTCCTCAGAGATCCACATGGTATTACCTCGCGTTCCTGGCATGTACTACCTCGGTTTTAATCCATGCATTCCACTCACTTTTTTTTTTAAAAAAAAAAAGTATCTTTAGAGCGGTCCAAATTTGCACTGTTACTGTAGGCTTCGAATAAGTCCGTCTACACGCAGAGCACTAGTGATGCTGAGTGTGTTGAACAGTCACGGTCTTCTTCTAGATATGTTCAGAACAACGCCCTCACCTATTAATTATTAGTGTGGGGACAGTACTACCTGTATTTTCTTCCCAGTCTTTGTAAAAGTAGTATTAAAGAATATAATATATTTAATTATTTAAACTGTGTATAAGCAATTACTACTGTAGTGGTTTACTGGAGCATAAATAGTAATAGTTATTCAGATCTACTTTTAATAAAACTTTATTGCACGCTGTGCACGCGTGGATTTAGATGAAGAACAAGAAACTGCTGTCAAAGTTCAGTTCGTAAATAAGTTAAATTTGCCAGGTTCTTTCGTATTGAAGTTACACGATAGATAGCTAAATGAACAATAGATAAGTAACAATTTTATCTCCTAACTGCGCTTTCTAAAATTCTCCAAACGAGAAGTGTGTGTTGCCTCTTTTTAAGTTGTTTCCGGTTCAGTTCAAGAAATGGATTAGCTAAATCATTAAATTTTACTTAAATAGTTAACGTCAGACTATATTTACGTAAGATTTAAGTTTAATTGCTGAAATATATGCAAAAATATACTCAGAATAAAAACATCCATGCTGTTACAGAGAAAGAAAATTTAACATGCTTCCGCAGTGCAGTGCAGTTCTCAGCTATTTTAGCCTGTCGTTATCTATATTTAATAAGTCTTAAATAGGTGGTCCTGTGTTTCTGTTTTCTCTGTTAATTTAGCAAAACTAATTATTAAAATTTATATTAGTAAGCCTATATAGCTTTCTATATATGCTTAGAATATCCTATTTTGCCCTATTCTTGATTATTTTATATGGCTTGAGTTACATTTTTGCCGTATCTCTTTAATTCACTAGAGCTCTTATTTGAATATTTATACATTTTATTCCTTTGCAGACGAATGGCTATATTGAATCACTTGTTGCTCTAAATTCACCTTTCGTGCCTAAAGGTATCTTATCATTTGAAATGAATTTGTCTATTTAGAATGTGTGTAACGCATTTTCCTTTTGTATTACAGACAAAAGCAAATATTGTAGAATATAAGTGAAATAGAAAACAAGTATTTTAACGGCAAAGATAACTCTTTTCTGATACTCTAAATAGGTGTATATGAATAAAAATATATCTCACTAACTAATATAATGAAATACATTACATTACATTACATACAGGAAAGAAACTAATACCATTATAATCCCCTAAAAGAGGAGAAAGGAAAATGAAAACTGCAGTACAATAGAACACCTATATATGAGAGTAGGTGTATAAGTTTCCGGCCTCGCCGATTAGAATTATCGCCTTCACAAAATCTTTATCTAGTGCCATACCTTATTTGTTAAGTAAATAATTGCAGTTGTAACTTCCGCCGTGTTCACTTGTTCATATATAGGTGCATAAAGAAGGCTCTGTGTAGAAGATAGTGACACGTTCAAAATGGAGTATAGAGCAATTTATTAAGTTCTTCAAAAAAAAAAAAAAAAAAAAAAAAAAGGACTTACTCCAAATAAAATTAAACAGCGATTGGACGGTGTATATGGAGAAGCATTACCCTCATATTCTACCGTAAAAGAATGGGCCAAACTTTTTCGAATGGGTCGAGAAAGCACTGATGACGAAGAACGTGCAGGTCGGCCATTGGAGGTGCTCACTCCTGAAAACACCGCTCTTGTGGAAGGAAAAATTATGGAAGACCGGCGGCTCAAAGGTACAGAAACAGCAGCAAGGTTCGGCGTTTCTAAAATAACAGTCCTTCAAATTATTCATGAACATTTAAACATGAATAACGTAAGTGCAAGATGGGGGCCTAGACTTTTTTCCTCAGTTCAAAAACAGCACAGAGTCATTTGTTGTCAGACATTTTTGGAGCTCTGCCGTGGCAATGAGAGAGAAGTTCTGCTAATCATTGTCACAAAAGATAAAAACTATGATTCTCTACTATGATCCTTTGTCTAAAACAGAATCAACCTGAAGAACCACGGCCTCTAAAGGCCAAGGTCACTCAGTCAACCAAGAAGATCATGACCACAATCATTTGGGACTGTGAAGGAATGCTCTTCATTGACTTCAAGGAGAGGGACACCACAGTAAATGAGGAGCACTATGCTGGCCTATACACAGACTAAGTGCTTCCATCAAAGAGAAAAGGGAGAAAAACTGAATAGCGGTGTGCGCCTTCTTCACGACAACGCGCCTTATGCACACTTTATTGTTGCAAAGGAAACTGTGAAGAAATGTGGCTTCAAGGAGATCAACCATCTACTCTACAGCCCGATCTAGCTCCCAGTGACTATTTCCTTTTCTCAAAACTCAAGAGGGACCTTCGAGGAAGGTAGTTTAAGTGTGACGAAGAAGTAATGGATGCTGTTTATGCCCATTTTGCAGACTAGAAAATGGTTAGGCCGGAAACTTTTGGACCCTCATATGAAATAAATTTGAAACATCCGAACAAACTATTAATACTATAAAAGTAAGTAATATTTAGGAATCTAAAATTTTCTGCTTTTCTTTCGTCGATATTCATTCTTTATCTACTGCACCTTCCAGGAAATGGTACTTCCCTTTTGAATATATTAATATAAATTAGTTTTCATTCCAAGGTGGTCATCATCCATTATGGAACTGATTTAAAAAGAATAAAAAATCTATTAAGGCCACTAATAATATTTGGAATGACTATAGATAACTCACAAGATTCTAATTACAGTTGAATGTCAGAATTAAATACATTTTGCCGAAAACATATGATAAAACTCCCTTCTATCAAATACTCTTTATAGTGGAAATCTTAAAATGAGCAGATAAGAAACAAATTACTACTTTATTCTAAAATGTCCAAAATTCTATTTGTCTTGGAAATTGAAAAGATTTGCACGACAATGTGGATATTTGCTTAGGCTAACAATTTATCATGTGCGTGAATTTTGTATTCATCCTTTTGCTTACTACATTGTCCTCTATATGTGATGAATAGCTTTCAAAATGAGATGACAAGACAATTAGGAACTGGTATTGAAACTGTTGAAAATAATTTATCTACTTGTGCACTTAGGTATAAAAAAGAAAGAATATTAAGATGCTGTATGTCGGTCCTGGTGGTGTAGTGGTAGCCATACTTGCCTCCTAAACCTAATTTCACGGGTTTAATCCCGGCCAGGGTCCTGGATTTTTTGTGGCGTAAAAATCCTAAGTATGGCTTCCTTCGGAAGGGAAGTAAAGCCCATGTCGTGGATTTACGGCATGTAAAATAACCTCAAGTCTGAAAGAAGAGGCCTCTGAGAAAAATTTACAGGCCGTTTCACGCCCTGAATTGAATGGGACGCTGATGACCTGAGATGTTAAAGAATGTACATAAATAAAGCAAATCAATAACAAAGATCTATATTTGCTACATTTTATCATTTTAATAAATAATTTAAAATACTAAAGTATACACGATACTTACCTAAATATTGTTTATGCATAATAAATAAATGGTTCTTAAATTCCTTTATATTTTCAATGCAGCTTACCTTCCATTCCTTATTCAGTAATGGCTTAAATGATATAATGCACTGCATACTATTGCGCAAAAAGATGGCACTTTGTGTCTTATGCAATGGAGACACCATCTTGCACAACAAAATGGGCAGTAGAACTACGGATATGAAGTTATTGACTTAAGTACATCTTGAAGTAAATTTTTGTTTGTTTATTTGTTTGTTTTTTTGCTATATATTGCAATAAATTTGTAATATACCATTTAATTTATATACTGCTTTTTCCAAGTAGGATGTATATTATACTTAAATAATGTTATAGACAAAATAGGTGTGCAACACGTTAATAAGTTATACAGTTTGTACATTTCAAATTTCCAACTCAGATTTAAATTCTATGAAATTAAAAAAATTCTACTCTTTTAAGTGTGTGCTGGGGTGTCAATCCAAAATGATATTAGGAGTGTAGTGTTGTACCTTCTGCAAATTTAGGAGTAATTATAATAATGGACTGAGAATGGATCTCTCGCAGTTATTTAGAAGGATCTTTAAAATCTGGCATATACGTTACATGCATTCTGGAGGTGCGCCACTACATTAAGCGTTCTTCCCTACTAATCTTGACATTAAATTCATCCACAACCTTACAGAACCTATTAAATAGTTTGTCCTTTTGAGGAGAGGGGCATTTTAGCTTGTCATTGCCTTTTGTATAAAGGCCTTGTTTAGCCCGTTATTGCCTATCTTTGTTTTAGGTATGCTTTGCTTTTTGGGAGATTGTTTTAACGTATCTTTGCGTTGCTTAAATAGGCTCTGGGTTTTTGACTTATTTTAGTCTATCATCTTTATTTTTCTTAAGTGTATGGCTCTAAGTTATTTATTCATTTTTTTTCCCCCATCGTTGTCTAGTTTTGATTTTCTTAAATATCGATAATATGTTCCTGTTTTATTGCGTCCTTTTCTTTTTTAAGGTAAGGGAAACGTATTCTGCCACATCTTAGCCTAACTATGCATTTTTTTCAATTTCATTTAGCACCTTAAATCACTTTTTCCTGTATTTTTTAAGGTAATGACTTATAGCTTATATTCTCTATTTTGTTTTTTCTTAAATAAGTAAAATGTTGCTCTTTCCTTCACGTTGTCATTTCCTATCCCTTTAGATATATGTATAATAACACTTTTTTTTTAATTTTCTCTTGATATTATATTTAATGAAGATGGTTTCAGTTGCACTTCTACATTTTTGCAATTTATAATGTTTTAAACTTTTTTCGGAAAGGAAACGCATTTCGCATCTTTCATAAAAGGTAAACTCAAATATACTTCTGAATAATGCGAATATAATTAACAACATTTTCTGTATTTAAAAATTTAATCAAGTTCATTAACAAAGTTTACTTTGTCCCATTAATGTGATTTTAATTCCGTTATAAGTATATTTCCTAATTCTTTGCTTTAGATAGAATTATCTAGTAAATATACAAGAGAAAAGAGCAATTCACGACATAGTCTTCTTGAAGAAGTACAGGACAAATAAGGAATACCTCTAGGATACGGGTCAGCGAGATATTTGCCAAGGTCTCTAAGGGAAAGTGCACGCTCCAACTCCAGATAAGATGTAGGCTAAGCAAAGCTGAACCAGCAGTCTTATTTAAATCTGCACGTTTCTTATTGTAAACAAGCAACACTTTCAGCTTCCTTGTTAGTCGATATGACCAACTTTAATAAATAGTCCATACATTTGGGTTTTCACTTCAATATACATTCTCTCCAGCTTGATTTATTTATTACCATTTGACACAGCACAGACGGCAATACAAACACGATAATTTGTAATCCATTTAAAACAGCACTCTGATTTATAAAAACTTGTATGTTTAACTTATACAAAATAACAAAATAGAAAGCTGCGAACAAAAATAAGAAGTTTTAATATTAGGCATAATACATATATGCATATACTCAAAGTTGGATGGTGCAAAAATACACAAAAAACAGAATTTTAACATAGAGCAACTTTATCATAAATTGCTATCAACACTGAAAGTAAATATGTTAGCTTACTATCAAGTATATAAAATGGATAGGTTTAAAGATGTGGTTATCCGGCTTGTGGAGTAACAAATTCTATAGAGTTTTTGCTTAAACATACAAAATAGTGCCATATATTTTGCGTAAAGAGAATGTAAACTTTAACATCTGATATTGACAATTTACAATAAAGAATTGAATACAGAAAATATAAACAAATTTTAGAAAAATGGAATATTTTTGCATAAAAATACATGTTATATTCACAATACAATGTTATACTATTTTATAGCAGACACAAGTAGAAAATGATAAACATACATGGTTCAAATCGATATTCATTTGTTCTCTAAAAATAACACTAGCTCAAGCAAGATCTTTATAATGGATGATTTTTCCTTCGAGGGATCGCTTCACGCGTAACGAGCAGTCGGTTAACACTTAAACACTTAAAAGGTACATTTACTCACTATTAACAAATAAGAAGATGCTGGAATTGCCTCCTTACATTTCCCACACATTTCTGACATCGGCTTATGAAATTAACCATTACCCTCTGCATTTCCTCTGATAAACTAAAGAAACTTAAAGTTGTTTTTTTTTCGGTTCACCTAATGTATGCGGTTTTTAGTACATTTTTTTCATATAATGCCCCCCAGAGAAATAATTTTCAGAACGTTAAATCGGGGGACTATATGTTGTTACTGATGACTTATCGTTGAACATTTCATGAATTTCATGCAAGGAAAAAGGCTGTATGTGCAGTTGCATAGTCCTGTTAGAATATTGGAACCTACTTTCCCCTCACAGTTAATCGAAATATGGTTGCAAAATACTCTAAACATGCCTATCACTATTAATTGTTTATTAAAAATTTTATTATTCTCTCGCCACTAATGGTGCATCATACTCCTATCTTTTGATCATGCAGGGTTTCCTTGAAGCAAGTTAGGTTTTTCTGAACTGCTGTATCGGTTGTTTTGTGAATTAGCATACCCATTTAGGTGAACCAAAATTCATCCGCAAAGAAAACTAGATTAAGGTCAATTTCTCCGCAATGAATTCACAAAATTTATTCCTGGATGCAGGATCACCCGGTCTAATTTTAAAGGGAAAATTAGTAGCTTTGTAGAGGTTCGAAAAGAGAAATAGGAAATTCCCGTTTGCTGAGAAAGATGTCGAATTGATTTTTTTAATGGAACATTCCAGAGCATGTCTAATGTTATCTAACCTTCTTCTATGAGCACTGTATGTGTTTGTGTACACTTTTTATCAAGAATTCTTCCCATTTGACGAAATTTATTTTCAATTTGTAAATCGAACTTCGACTTTTAATTTGAATATCAGAAATTTCTCTTGAAACAATCTTCGCACATCACAAATCGATTCTGTACAAAGTACGAATCGTAAAAAATACTCTAGGCGGAATAGAATACCTGAATTGAGCTATATTAACGTAATTAATGCCCTGGATTAAGTAGTATAATTAATATTAATACACTGTCAAACAATACACAGGAACACCCGTACGTTCCTAGAGTTAAATTAGTACTGACCTATCCTCCGGCTCCCCGGCCGGCTTTCAAACGTGCGAACGAGGCGAAAACTGTAGAGCTGGGTCAGCTGAGGCCAAATTAAGTAGGAAAAATTATCCAATAAAGGAATCAGAGTTGTAGGTTTTATTGGTGGTTATAGCTCACTAAACGATATGCTTTATAATTAATAGGCATACCACAATATAACTAGCTTAGGGTATATTATTACTTAGTCTTAAATTATAGACAAATTCAGAATATCTTTTCTCGCCCTTTTCTTTATGCAATGAAAATGTTTTAGGGTTCGTAGAACATACAAATCTAAAATTGGTGTCTATATAAACAAGGGAATCTCATTTTATATATGCTGAAATGCATAAGCATCTAGTAAGTTTTTCGCCAATCTTGAGGTTCTTAACTTTTTAGAGAAGCATCAACCAGTTTATGATAAAATTTCTCCTCAAGTGTTAACAAAGTCATGCAACTGAAACAATAAATATCTGAAAATTAGAACTGTAAAATATCGAAATTACAGCGCGGAAACTATCACTATTAAATTCATTACAGAAACTAAATTGTATCATAAGTATGGTGGAGAGTACAGACATTAATTTGAAAAAAAAAATACAAAGTTCACATTTGCAAGTAGCACAATGATAGATTTGGGAACGCAGCAGAGAAATACAACTGATATTCTTGCGAAAATATGACACGAACTGGAGTACTACTTGACCAGAGAGAGACATTGAATAACACTGTAAGTTAGCGTCTTAAAATATTTTTCTTTAGTGTAATGCTCATTTCACCTGCCCTTGCTTTATCATTGCCCCTTTCAAAGTTACAATGATTCAAAACTGAACCAAGACTTTACAGAATCAGTTTCGAAATTGGAAACTGAATATCCTATCTATCAATATGAGATTGTTGTGCTGAGATTTTAAATCGTTAATTTTTGCTAACATTAAATTTTTACCGTTTTTTTCACAATAATATTACCTATAATTAATAATTAGTTTATATTTTAACAATTTAAGAAAGCATGTTATTACGATTTAAGTTAAATATTTTTAGACAAAACTAGTAATATAATGCAGCAATAGGCGCGTTTCCATAGTATATTTTCTATAATTCCTGATGCATTGCATTGCAATAAAATCGTATTATTTTGTATTTTGAAAATAACTAAAAATGTTCAAGAAATGCTAATTTCTCCTTAACTTTATCACTTTTCATAATTTTCTCAAACAGTGTGTCTGGGTCTCAACATTTTTTCGTATTTGGTAATTATTTATGCATTTGGTTTAAATAATAACTTCTATTTCTTCCTAAGTATTTTCTATCCAGTTCATTACGTGTAATTTTGGTATCATTCTAGTGCCTAATATTCCCCTTATTCCTTTAATACTGTATAAAACTTGAGGCTTAATAAAACAGTATTAAAATTCTCTTAACAAACAGTAAAAATGTTCTTAAAATGAAAATTTATATAAAAAGGGCTAAGGCATGACATGTTAGCTATTACAATAATGTAAATTAATTTTAATATAACTAAAAGGTATGTTATTATTAATATTAACGGTGCTAATTAACAATATATTGCTAAATTAATTTAATTATTGGCTAGCATCAGGGAATAATGTGTCTCCCAACGTAGAAGAAATATTTTAAAGCAGGCTTGTTTAATGCTTCTGCCAACACATATTCTATTCATCACAGGGATACAAGATATCAAACATTTACATCATCTCAGCACATATGGTCTATTCAAACCAAATAATACACTCATGTATATTTGAACACTCTATCGACAAAATTCTTTACAGGCCATTATTTTTGCATGTTGGCATTTTGCTTAAGGGTACATATTTGCTGAAACTTTTTATATAGTGAAACTTTGGCGCAAGTGGGATTGGCATGAAAGTTCGAGTAATCCGGAATGACACAACTACACTCTTATACGACGGAAACGTATTATGTGATAAAATTGTTGCCTGTAAAATATGAAACTTTCGTACAGCCTACGTCAAATGCTTGTGGACTTAATTTCCCGTTAGTTTCTAGACAAGAGTAATAAGTGCTTACTTAAATATTATTACATAATTGCTTTAGATAATATGGAAAATCAGTAAACAGGTTCCACTACAGTACGAACACTTTCTTCAGATAATAAACAACCGTCATTCTTTACTAATTTATAACAAGTACTGGCTATTTTCTGCTAAAGAAATAGTTTTGAAATAATTTGCAAAATACAAGGGTTTAAAATAAAAATATGTATATAAAGCATAATATATGTGACTGGTCAAGTAACTAACCGTTGCAAAGAGAGGCAAATCTACATATTTCCTTTTAGTGGGAAAAGTGTCAGCTAACTTAAGGGACGCTGGGGGTAATCGCTGTGCAAATAGCACGTTCAAATACATACGAATTGTACTAAATGCCCCTTTATTGATATGAACATTTCAAAGGCAGGGGGGACGACAACGACTACCATTGCTGCTACACTCAGGAGAGTGGCGTCATGAATTTGTCCTAACAGAGTCAAAGAGCGAAATAAACTTGGATACTTTGAATAGGAAAAGATAAAATAAGCACAGAGGCTCAAAAGTGTTGCTGAAGTCAAAATGACACAAGATGAAATGCTAATTCCCGGTTAATGTTCTTCATAGACAGGCAGACGTGAAACTTTGCGCGAAGAGAATGGCGTTACGGATGCTGAAGAACGTGGCAGAGATAGTTGCTGCAATGCCTAGTACAATGATGGCGGCCATTATAGCCTGTTCTCTTGACGACATTCTGTCTCTATAAAGAGTTTCTTGTACATACAAAGTGGCTTTCTTGATTAGTTCGACGAAGCGAGGCACGAAGCCTTCTCGCTCGGATGCAGGACCTTCGTCAGGCGTTCGTTGTCCTTGAGGCGTCTCCTGCGATGTGACCAATGGCCGCGATGCGTCACCTGCTTGAAGTTTCCTCAGGCGAGAGTATATCAGCGGTGGCAAGAAGAAGATCAGTGGACTAGACAAGGCGCCTCCCACAAGACCCATCAGCAGTTCAAACCGTGGTATCAGCTCTCCGATCAACACTGCAGACATCACAATGCAGGTTCGCACCAAGCAGCGCTTCCAGTTGAATTCTGCAACGAGCCAATACCCCCCAAAATGAGAAAACATTTAACATTTCATAACTGGAAGAAATTATAACCACCCAGGCATGCATTTCTTAGGCGTTCAGTGCACCAATATGTATGTATTTTGTAGAACAGAGCTATTCGATTTCTTCAAGATTATGTAAGAGAGGTTGCAAGAGGCGTTAACTTCAAAAGCGTGTAACAAATAAGCATCATTGTGATGATATTCATTACTTAGCAGGTCGAATATACAAATTAATATACATTGGAACTGCACTTTCGATATCTGCTGGTACTCTAAAGTCGATTAACTTTACTAACAAGGTAATTTATAGTTTCGAGCCTGTCACTAAGATTGCTGATTCTAAAAAGAAAAATTCGTGCACATTTATACAAATCCATTTTGCTGAGTTCAGTGAATTTATATATTTTCTGAGCTCTATGCACAATTACCGTGCCTGTTCATTTAACACACATCTTGCTGATCTTTACCGAAATATCGCATAACACAGGTTTACTAATCCAAACTTTTGAAAAGTGGAAGAAGTGTATGAATTCCCAAAAAGAATACTTTAAAATGGGCTCAGGTGCCATCATGCTTGGTAAGCTAGTTTGCCTTTATACAATGCGATCAGTGATGCTTTCACCAGAAGCGCGGATTTTCGCATGAGCCGCTCCGTGTAGCATGCTTGCTTACTTGTTGACCTTGCTGATTGTCGTAGCGCTGCTGTTCCTGGGTTTTTAATTTGACATGGACGTAAATTTTATTATGCCTCTTGTGTTAGCGTGTCTTTGTGCACGATTAATTTGTGTTATATTAGTGGTGAAAGAATCATAGAACCCCCTTTTTGTGAACATACGTGAAAAGCACACTAACCCCTTTTTTCAGATACCTAACCGAGAAGGGGAGCGTAATCATACATTTTTTCGACAGGACGCTGCCACTGCTCACACTGCAAATAATTTCATGAGAGTAATTTACAATGTGTTTCCACAAAACAGAGTTATTAGTAGGGATTTATAGCCCCATCAGCTCTCCGATTTTACAATCTGCGATTATTATCTATGAGACAAATTAAAAATTCCATGTACAAGACAACCCGCACACCATTCAATAACTCAAAGATATTATCCATCAGGATATTGTCCGGTTTTCTCAAAAGTACTAAATGAGAGACAATAATTTCCTAAAGAGAAGCCAAAAATGTATGGAGAATGAAGGCGGGCAGTTTCAACTACTAATTTGATAATTTGGTAAATTATGATGCTCTTAAACTCGTTTGTATGTTGTTATATGGTCGCTATGTTTTATTGTTTTACGCTCCCGCTAATCACTGAGATCCGGCTGGCCGGCTAACCAGGTAACGAGCGGCGCGCTGGTCTATAGGCAAAACATTCCGGGGAAAATAAAAGTGATAGTACCATATTAAACTAATACTTCCGCAATAAATCTCACATATTCCAAGGACTAATGAAAGTTTATATTAAAGTGTATAAAATGTTCCATAAATATAAATGACTTTTCTTCCTTCTTTAATTAGAAGCAGCCTCTTTAAGATTTTGTTTGAATTCAGAAGGAAAGTCTGTAAAATATTTTGAATCAGTTATCGCATAATTTCTATTCGAATTATTTCAAGATAAACTCAAAACTGACTTCGGAAAAAGATGGGCAAGTACTTAAATGTTGTATTTATAAAACAATTGATCGAAAAGAGACATGAAGTGTGGGCTTAGAGAAGGCATTTGAAACTTGCAGCTGGAACTCAAGGCTATCTTTATTGTTAAGTTGATAGCAGTAATAATTACATAGGCCTAAGACTTGAGAATGCAGAGTTGTATTTATTAAAGTAATGAGTTGATATAGATATTTATTATGTGTGTATATAATATGATAATTCAGAACTAAATGTATTATATATTGATATGGTTATTTTTTATATGTGCACATGATTTGAGACATGTATGGTATATGTATTTTTAAGGTAACATAAATTTGCAAGAGGAATTATGTTTATTTCCATGGTTTGTTACCACTTGTTGGCCTAAGGCTTAGAAAGAGACAGAATTATTGAATGAAGGGATTGTCCGCCGGCATGCAAACAAATTGCGAGGGGGACAATAGGCAAAAGAGTTCCTTTGTTAAGAATCACGGCCAGGCACTTAGTGGAAATATTTCGGCAAACTAGAGGCCGGCAAAAAGTCTACCAGCTTTGAACTTTTTTCGACGGACCAAGTAAGGGAAAATTCCTATAACGGGTTGTAAGAACAGAATACGAGGAGTACGCCCAAAAATAAATTGGATTCAAAAGGAAATCAAAATGTCAAAATCGAGACGAAGTGATTTATAGCTGGCAGACACGTAAAGGTATAAACCAAAGAATTATGCCACCCAGTCAGAATATTAGGTACTGGTTGTAACGAGAAGTACAAGTGCGCTATCTTGTTATCTTAGTTCCCAGATATAGGATAGTGAAGGGAAAATTGGAATGAGAAATGGTCAAATTTATCAAAGCGAGGGCGAAATACACGACAGGATACTTTCCAGGAAATCCCAGGCCGTGGGAAAAGTGAACGTCAAAAGGGGGGAAATAAATTTAACCATTAGGCGTCGCATAAAATGAGCGAATGAGAATATCTTAGAAATATAATAATTATCTTCAGATAGCCAATGGTGAACTGATTTGTCAGGAATAAAATGGTAAGGTATAGAACCTTATTTTAGCGGTGGAGTGGCCAGAAGAGAGAAAAGTGAATGTCGGAGAATTGAGAAGATGTGTTAGTGCAGTGCAGTGCAGTTGATCTCAAAAGTTGAGAGTTGAGCACAATGGTTTAATAATTCAGGAGAATTAAGAGTGGAGAACGCAGTCGAGAACTGAATGATTGATAGAAAATAGATATCATGGGGGAAGGATAGGCCTTTATTGTGATTAGAACTGAAAATTGCGAGTGACGATAGCTGCAAAAGTAACAAAGAAAAGGGCACATGTGAAAATAGCCGGAGCAGAGCTAGACAGTCAATGAGTTGTTACAGTACAGGGAGTAGGAAATGACAAAGACAGAAATTAGAAGAAATTAGGGGGGAAATAATATCAAGTACAGCATAGAAATAAGAACTGTTCAGGCAACGGAGAGATGTCAGATATGTATAGACTGGTATTTGAACTTGAATAAACCGTTAATTGAAGAAATCGACCTCGTGTATCTTTTGTATCATGCATTTCCTGTTCTCGTGGATCAAGAACCAGAAGATCCACAAGACACTCCAGTGAACCCTGAGAACTACTACATAATAAAATTGGAGCAGTTAGGAGCCGGCAGAACAACTATCCAACGATTAGCGTTCATCAACCGAACCACCGCATCCCCCGTACACATCATTTCCTAAAACCGTTCCACAATGCCGCTCCATCGTGAGGCATTGAGACAACAAACACCCACACCATTAATCATTTAATCACCTATGCCCACGCCTCCCTAAACCGCTTCAAATGGTGATAAGGCTAAATGATGGTGTTTAATGAAATAATATGAGCAAAAAGTCATTCAAAATGTGTATTTTAACACTTCAACATACACTCACACAGAATGAAGCAATTAAAACCGGTTACCTGAAAAACATGACTATTTTTAGTTATCTCGTAGAATCAAATACTACGAGACAAAATCTCCTCGGCTTGATGGGAGACCTAATTTGATTTTGCTACCTTTTTCATAACTAAAGAAGTTAAGGAGGTTATAAAGCCAACTTCGTAATTTTAAATGGAGTTGTATGTTTTATTTTTTGCACTTTAATCGTGCTTTGAAGACGCTTATGACTGTATTTTGAGAGTTATTCAAGAAAAATTTAGTCTACGACTAAGGAAAATGGCTTTCAAGCTAAAATTCAATTAATTAATAAAAATATTCAAGACAAGGGAAGCATGAATAATTAAAAAGACATTAACGACGTAATTTCAACAACAAATGAGCGAAATATAATTAACATTTTAGAAAATGTGATACATAATGCACATGAGATAGATTGAATGTGAGAGGGGGCTTCCAGTGTCTTGAAATGTTTTTACTAATAAATTTGATGTTTGGCTTCATTCATTGATTGCAGATGCAGGGCTTACAGTACAACAAGGCAACCAAAAAGTTAACAGATTCCTTGAAGTAAACTTTTTCTGGATCAATGACGTCCAATTAACTTGAATGAGCCTCAAAACACAATCCTTTTATGTATTTTAAAGGCACTAAAAGGAAAATAATTAACAAATTTAAAATAACAAATTTAAAATATTTAAAATAACGAATTTGACTTTCATATGTCCTCAACCCCTTCACCTTATGCCCCCTTCAATCCATGCAAGTTTAACCTGAGGAATTTTCTTCTACCGCTAAAAATAATCATATTATTCAAGTGGCGTGGGGAGAATCATTTAACAGAGTGTGTAAAACAAGGATGTCTATTGTCTCTCACTATTTTAACACATATGTCGCTCATGTTATTAGAGAAAAACGAGAAAAAGATATTGAAATTTAATTTTAATTATAAACACTACAATTAGTGATTGTTCAGGAATTGTTTACCGTCATAAAACGATATGTAAATAGCAGCTCATGAATTGAAAAAGTACAATAAATATATCAGCCTCCAAAAACAAAGTGTTAGCCATTCAGGAAAAAAATAATAACTGGGATGTAAAATTGTAATAAATAAAAATTAGTTGACCAAGTAAAGAAATTTAATTATTTAGGTTTCAGTACTTCGTATAGGAAAAAACGGCATGAGCAATAAAATTTAAAAGCTGCAGAAAAAGTGTGAAGCGAGAAGAATTCATGGTAGAAAATAAACAAAAATGCATGTCAAATTTTATATAGCAATGGAAGTTCCTGTTGTGACATATGACTGAAAACTTTCGCTTAAAACGAAACAAACATAACAAAAACAGAAACGATAGTAATGAATGATTGAGTAACCAATGGCAGGTTACTCAACCCTAGATAGGAAAAGAAATATCGTCACCAGATAGGTACTTAAAACATGTTTTATATGGTAGAAAAATAGATAATAACGGGAAAATTGGCAGAAACATTATTGAAGATACCAAACGAAAAAAATATATAGAATTCTTCACAACTGCTTACCGAAGCAGAGACTTCTGAAAACCAAAATAACACAAGGTCCACCTTTATGTTTTTGTAGTTGTTGTTGTTGTTGTTGTTGATGATGATGATGATGATAATGATGATGATGATGATGATGATGATGATAATGATAACATTTCTACACCAAAGGATCGAATGGTGTGGCTCAGGAGGTAACACCTTTGACCCTCATTACAGAGTTGCGGAGCTTAAATCTCTTGGGGTAGGCCATCCTGATTTTTTTTTTTTCGTAATTACCCCTGGTCACTTAAGCAAATGAATCTTTCCTATTTACATTTTTTTCCTCTTACATTTCATATAATTTCATTCTGTTGGTTCTATTCCAGGGTTAAAAGCGGCAGGGCTAGGTAGATGATGCGGTGTAACGTGGCTTGCGCTTTAGACATTTTCCTCAGCAACATGTGATATAGAAGTGGTTCTTCTGAGGAGCTCGAACTCCTTGGAGAGGGAAGGGGAGAGCTCTGTTCGCTCCAGGGTTTTCTATTTGGAAATAATGCTAGTGAACCCGTTTATGTCCGTGGCTCATCTGCTCTCTTCCTAACGGAGGTGTCTTCATTAGATGCGTAGGCACAAATGTCCAGCTAATGAGCAAGATTGAAATACCGAAATATTTTCCTCCATCCCTAATAACCCAATGCAAGCTATATCATAGGGATTTCGTTGTTGATTTATTTATTTACAGACGCTCTTTAACATCTCAGGTCATCAGCGTCCCATTCAATTCTGGGCGTGAAACGGCCAATAAAATTTTGCTCAGAAGCCTCTTCTTTCAGATTTGAGGTTCCCTTATATGCCGTAAATCTACGACGAGGGACCCACGGCTTTACTTCTCTTACGAAGAAAGTCAGAGTTAGCACTTTTGCGCCCGAAAAAATCCATCGATCCTGGCCGTGATTGAACCCACAATCTTGGATTAAGGAGACAAGTATAGTCACCACTACAACACCAGAACCGACATCATAGGGGTGACAAAAATAGCATAACAACAGATATTGACAGGATAAATGGTTAGCAGGAACAAAGGTTAAGTAAGTTTCCCATTTATGAATTTCTCATTAGCGACATATATATATATATATATATATATATATATATATATGTGTGTGTGTGTGTGTGTGTGTGTGTGTGTGTGTGTGTGTAACTTAAAATGCACATAGGCGTGCCACATTTAAAGTGAAGAATACATAAAAACACTAAAAAACACTGTTAGATGCACTGTAAGACGACGTGGAACACTGTTGAGGTCACTGTAGAACACTGTAGTGGTTACTATAATTCGAGCAAGGATGGGCTCTTGATCGCGTAGAAGGAGAACAAGGACTAAGTCTAGTATATCGTACGGCTTGTGTGCCTTCCTTACAGTCTGCTGAGTTGGCAGCCAGAGAAACCAACATAACAAAAAAAAAAATGAACTTTCAAGATGCAGTTTTTTTTCCTCCCCTAAAGAGAGGTGTTCAAGCCCGGAGAGGTGCCTTGTGAAGAACAATCGCTGCCATCTCTCTGTCTCGGAGAGTACTGGTAGGAGAAGTAGGAAGTACGGCATCTATGAGTATTAAAGCAAAACAAGTATCGAAAGCAGAATGGTGAAGGTTGGCATGTTGGGCTATGGGCAAAGAAGAACAGGTTTTGACAAAGCGTCTGTGATTGTTCATTTTGAGTGAAACTGCGGTGGAGGTTAAGCCAATGTAGAAAGCAGGACAAAATTTACTTTGGAGCATGTATACCACGTTGGTGGAGACACAATTAGCAAAAATATGAATTTTGAATTCTGATTTAACTATGGGACTGAAGAAGGATGTACTGGGTGTTATTATGGTACAAGTTTTACATTTTGTTCTATTGCAGGGATAAGACCCAGGTGTAGATTGAGAAACAAACGTGGAATTAAGTTTCTTGCGGAGAATGGTTTTTAGGTTATGTGGGGACCTGAAACTTAGGCGTGGTGGTTTGTGAAACAATGCTGATGTAATAGGATTCTGCTTAAGAACATTGAAACAATTCTTAAGGATGGGCTTAAGACGCTCTAGACCGGGGAAATAGGTGACTATAAAATTCAGCTTTTTTTTTTTTTTGAGATCTGAGTCGTATGGTGTTGGCGGGAAGACAAAACTTTAGACTGAACCATGGCACGAGGATAGCCGCGATGAGTCAATTTGTCAATTAACTTGGTGTTATAGTCATCTAGTGACTTAAGATTGCGGTGTCCCCGAAGTGATAAGGAAAAAGTAATAGCTTTTTTAATTTGGGGAGGATGGCAACTGTCAAAATGTAAATATTGCTGCAAATTTGTAAAACTTGTGCCTTAATAACGCCCAGTACATCCTTCTTCAGTCCCATAGTTAAGTCAGAATTCAAAATTCATATTTTTGCTAATTGTGTACGACATATTAGACTTAGTCCTTATTCTCCTTCTACGCGATCAAGAGCCCATCCTTTCTCGAAATATAGTAACCACTACAGTGTTCTACAGTGACCTCAACAGTGTTCCACGTCGCCTTACAGTGCATCTAACAGTGTTTTTTTAGTGTTTTTATGTGTTCTTCACTTTAAATGTGCTACGCCTTTGTGCATTTTAAGTTGTGTCATGCCTCCTAAAGAGAGATTTTTACATTCCTTTTAAAAGTATATATATAATGGTTGAGGAAGTAAACGATGGTTCTGACGTTTTAATATAAAAAGTTCACATAGTTAATCTGTTTATAACCTATTATTACAAAGCAGTGCTCTAAAATATTTCTAAATCACATTATTTGTTGATACTAACGCAATGATAAATGCCAAAGTTAATATTAAAAGTTTATATTCTAGAAAATACATCCATTTGCTTTCAAAAGTGAAGAAAAACCATTGAGAATAAAAATACTTTCCAAAAAGTAATAGTATATACACGTTAATTTGAAATATACTATAATATATGTTTTGAATATTCCCAATTATCGCAGAATTTTAGGAACATTCCCTTATATTTTCTGAAAATTAGAAGCTATAGTAGTATAAGTTGTAAACTGCGGCGAATATGTGTTGAGGTAGATGGTCAAATCGATCAACTTTTTCAGAAAATGAAACCATCTGACATCGATACTGTCACTAACTCTGGAATTAAATATGTGCCATAGATAATTTGCTTAAAAATATTATTTGAAAAAAATGTAATAGTGTTTAACGCCCGTTTTTACTATTGAGGCACCACAGGCGGTGGATACCTGCTGATACATGAGATGAAATGATATATTAGGAAAGGGTTTTTTTTTTTAAGGAAGGAAACGTTCCAGGCCTAAGTTTAGGGTACATTCCTTGCATTTGCCATTTATGAGGACTGAGGAAAATCTAGAAAAAACTTCAGTCAGGGAGGACGTCCTGATGGGATTCGAACCCCAGGCCTCCCGCTCACGACTCCGAGCCTTAACGACCTCGGCCACCCGTGATGAACATTTTTGTAATTTCAATGGATATTTTTTACATAAGAAAGTAAGAAAACATCTCTGCACTCAGTTATTAGATATTGTTTTAATTACGTACATGAAAAATATCACTATTTTAAATTATCACTATATATAGTGTACCGTTTTCTTATTTCCTCAAAAAAAAACCTTTTATGATGACTCAAATGATTTTTTTTCAAACAATGTACATTTTATTTTAGAATAGATTTACCCTCTCCAATAGCTAGTTTAAATGTATCACACAGCACCATTTTTGTCAAGAAAACTATAGATGTGCAAACCGTTAAGAGTGCACAGTCATTGAAGAAACGGAATTATTTCATGTCTTGGTTGTACAAATTACTTATCCAATGTAGTACTGTAGTAGAGTTATCGACTATTTTTGTGATTTCTGATTCGCGTAAACACAGGTACCCTGAGATGAAGTGTCATCTACCTTACCCAAATTACCGTTGCTTTAGCTTACATACCAGTGTACGTAGATCCATAAGCTTCCGGCATAACCATTTTCTAGGTATGATAAAGACAAAAATTATATTTCACTTTTCAATATAGTTACCCTTTACACTTCTCACATATTTGAATTAACACCTCAATCGCCCCCTCCCCCCCAATAGTCAGAAGTCTTGTCTACAAAATGGGCGTAAAGCAGCATCCATCACTTCTTCATCACACTTAAATTTCCTTCTTCGAAAGTCCTTCTTAAGTTTTAAAAGAGGAAATAGTCGCTGGGAGCTAGATTTGGGGTGTAGGGGCATAATCGATCTCATTTTTTCTCAGCTTCCTTTGCAACAAGAGTTGTGTGCTCAGGTGCGTTGTCGTGAAAAAGGCGCATACTATCACTCAGCTTTACTTCCCTTTTCTCTTTGATGGAAGCACGTAGTCTGTGCAGTGGGCTAGCATAATATTCCCCATTTATTGTGGTGTTCCTCTCCTTACAGTCAATGAAGAGTATTCCTTCACAGTGCCAAAAGATTGTGGGCATGATCTTCTTGGTTGACTGAGTGACCTGCCTTGTTTCGCCAGGTTTACTACACTCCATTTATTCTATTAGTAGGGAATGGACCATAGTTTCATCTCCTATAACAATGGTTTGCAGAACTTCTCTCTCATTACCAGCGCAGAGCTCCAAAAATGTCTGACAACAGATGACTCGTTGCTCCTTTTGGACTGAGGAAAGAAGTCTAAGGCACCCACCTTGCACTAACCTTATTCATGTTTAAATGTTTTCATGAGTAATTCGAAGGATTGTTGTTTTAGAAGGGCCCGATCTTGCTGCTATTTGTGTAACTTTGAGCCGCCGGTCTTCCATAATTTCTCCTTCCACAAGAGCGTTGTTTTCAGGAGTGAGTGCCTCCAAGAGCCGACCTCCACGCTCTTCGTTTTCAATGCTTTCTCAACCCATTCGAAAATATTTGGCCCATTCGTTTACGATAGAATATGAGGGGGATGCTTCTGCATATACACCGCTGTTTAATTTCATTTGGAATAAGTTATTCTTTTGTGAAGAGCTTAATAATAACTCGATACTCCATTTTGAACATGTCCCAATCTTCAACACATAGCCTTCTTTATATAACTATATCTGAACAACTGAACACAGTGGAGAGGAAGTTACAACTGCAATTATTTATTTAACAGATAAGGTATGATACCAGATAAGGGTTTTATGAAGTCGATAATTCCTATCGGCGAGGCAAGAAACTTGTGGTCCTACCCTCGTACATTCATCAGAGTAAGTTAGTACTGCACTAAGCTATTGTGATTACACTTTTTCTTAAAAGATGTATACCATGAAGGGAAAGTAGAAATGCTGCTACTCTACGAAGAATGTAAGATGGCAGATAATGTTTTATTCGATTGCATTATTGAAAAGGTTTTTGGGTTTAATTAAAAATAAATGCACTATAATACTATTAAATAAAAGAAGTCATGCATTTATCATTTTTGTATCTATTGTTTTCTTGATTGAAATGGTACAGTATGATACGTTTCTGAATAACTCTTGGAGAGAGTATTCTTGAATAAATTGTACATCGCATCATTTGAAAAAAACAAAGTTTTATCTCGTATCTCCTATATTTATAGAGATACAAAAAGCATACCTTTGGCAAAAAACCCCCATGTCGTTAAAACACTTTTATTTTAAACAATTTATCATTTGAAGCGTCATAAAAAAGTTATTTTGAGCGATTAAGATTAATTTGACACCCTATAAATACCACATGTACAACTTAACTTGCTGGTAGTTTTCACATTGGGTTTGAAGTGACCCAGTTAAACATGCACAGTCACACGAGCTAATTACTCATGTCTACATCTGTATATACCCAGCCTTTCTCCAGTATTGTTGCTAAGATCGATTTTAATTGTTCGATACCACACCGTGGTGTTATTTTATGTGAAGTCATTTCGATTTCAATAACGATAGTATGTATTAACAGAAAACTCACTTTAAAGTTCGTTCTCGCCTACCGTTTCTGCAACATAGTGAAAGGACACTAACAACAAAGTTTAAATTTATAGGGAGACTTACCTCGCAGTGATGATGAAAACGATAAAAGCATTCGTCTTTGTAACACTGTGTTTGGCAGGTATAGACACTTCTTATAAGGGTTCTGTATAACATTTAATATATATAGTCTCTGGATTCCCATAACTTTATATCATACAAAACATATACGAGAAGGATGGTAACCGTATTACTGGCAATCAGGCGGTTACACGAATCCTACACAAGACCCTAAATTCAAAAATATAATTCAAGTACTATTAATTTTTTTGTCTCTAGAATGTGATTCAGAAGACTGTTTAGGTGTTATTTTTGTGTGTTGGTCTATTTCTGTTCTTGCATTTTACAGTCTTCTCGTGTAGATTTTTGGACTTTCATGACTTATATCAGCCGAACGAAGCGTTTCACAGATGAATGGCCTTATCGTCATTGTCATTAAATATTTTTAACCAAAAATTCTTGTTTTGAGCTGTACACGAAACCAGAACAAATTACAAGGGTGGCCGAGGTCGTTAAGGCAAAGGTTCGTGAATGGGAGAGTTGGGCTTTATTCCTCCAGGGCCGTTCTCTTTGACCGAGGTTTTGTCCAGATTTTCTTCAGTCTTCGTCAATGTCAAATGACGGGAAGAACTTAGGCCTAGAGCACTTCCTTCTTAAATAAAATTCCTCTCTCAACTTATCGTTTCATCGTTACATGACTGTGAAAAAAAGCGTTAAATACCATGCAAAAATGAAACAAAAACCAAAACCAGAAATAGTTATACCAGTTTTTGAAGACACTAGTTAACAAAATAATTTTAAAGCCACTTAAGTGGAGGTATAATAGCTAAAACACATTGTTAATATAAAGTCATTTGTAAAGAAATCTCTAATTTAAGAAATGAAAACTTGCAATTATGGACTGTTGCAAAAACGCTGCATAACTCAAACCCCCAAATACAAGTAACATATACATATTATAAGACTTAACGTTTTAATTTTTAAGGTAACTAGGCAGTTTTAGAAAGCAATAGAGTTGGATCTTATAGAAATCATTTAACATATTTAAACTAATTTTGTGCACTGAAATGAAGAAATACCTACTTTTCATTGTATAAACACAACATTAGCATTGAACTGTGTAACAGATCATGTTCAAAACAGCCCACCTCTAGGAACTCCGATCCTGTCTTCAACGTCCTGAAAGAGAGCAGTGCCTCCGAGGACCATGGACAGGCAGATCTGAAGGGTGACTAAAAGAGCGTCAATGTACAGCAGAATGCTACCAGGTAAGCCTTGGAGCACATTATACTGGATGAAAGTGCCGTACTTGATCATCGCTATCAGTAGAATGAAGAAGAATAAGCCGCCAACCACTGAAAGAATCAAATAAGCATTATTTGTAAAGGAATGTTGAAGTTAATAACTTTCAGGTTCTGTAATCAGCTGGAGCTCAGAGAGTAGACAAAATTCTTCACTTGTGATAGACACCAAGTTTGAAAGCCTTCTTTCACTTCAGCGCAGTCTTTCTTTTCAAAACCTGCAGATCTGAATAACTACATATTAAAAATAAATGTAATTTCAACAGAAACACGTCAATTTTGATATTGAGAACGAAGTTTAAAATCAATGTGATTAAATTTTAGGTTTCGTCCCGTCGTCCACTTTGACATTTCAAATGACACTCGCATTTTATGATAATTACATTTTAAAAATTATTTAATTGTTTTACAACGTTTATTTGCTATCGTTGCCTGAAAATTGCTGTTATTGCTGTTTGAATTTGAATATAATAAAACAAAAATATTGAGCATAAAATGCAATAATAAGTTTTGGTAATAAATAGTTTCCAAATTCGTAAACGTACTACTCATGTGTTCTCAAATATTATCCAAAATAAATTGCATTTTCATCTTACACCTGATTGACTTTTTATTCGTCAATTTTCAACAACAATAACAGCAATTCAAGTTTCCGAAAACAAAAGATGTGATGACAATTGAAGCCTCCTTAAAATTTAAGTATTATAAGAGAAGAATGGCGTTTGAAAGTTCAAAGTAAGAGAGACTGTATTTAAGTAGTAAAATCTAAAAGTTAATTAATATTGGTTTTAAATTTTCCTTTCCATATCTAAATTGACGCGCTTTCTGATTAAAGTAAATGTATTTTGAAGGTAAATTATTCAGAATTACAAGTTTTTAAATTAAATGAATTTATATAGTAGAAAAGAGGGACTTTTTTCTAATTATAAAACTGCCAGCTGTATCTACCCTGTTTACAATACTCAGCGTTCTTAATATATTGACTATTTATCTTGATAAAAGATTAATGTACTTGTATCCCATATTGAGAAAGCTTTTAAAAATTAATGGCTGTGAGTTTTTAGAAATAGAAAAAAAATATTTCAGTTAAAGTAAAACATATATTATTTTTCATTTTACAGTTTTAGGAATTAAATTTCTGTGAAAGAAAATGTTAAAATCACTATTGTAATATAGATAAAATTGATAAATATGAGCAAAATAATTATATATCCATTATACGTTGCAGTTAATTATTCTCACGATTTGCTATACTGAATGACAAACGCTATGCTGCTAATCTCCGCAGACATTCGTACTTCATGCCCACTTCCTGCAACGTGTATACAATCTTACCTTACAGAAGATATGGAGATTGTCATCTTTCCCTTCGGCTAAACAGACATTGTACCAGAAAACACCTTCTGAATGACACGATAGTACGTAATGTTTCTGATTTCATTGTTAATAGTTTTCTTTCCATTCCGAAATACACACTTGTGCTAATTTCGGGAGTGATTTTGCTTGCAAACGTTCAAGAACTGCTTCAATTTCATTTAGATTTTCTGTTCAAACTGTATATTTTTGCCAGTGCATTGAAGCAGTAGATTCCATTTTGTGCAGAATATGTGAAATTCAGTTGTGGAAGGAGACAATTGACCAAGAAAGGACTGAATAATTTTTTCATGCAGAAGACGAGCTGATTCATATTTAAAATAAGTTACACACAAAGTTGTTCCAATTTAAAGTCTCTAACAATCTAACTATTATTTTTAATTATTATTTTTATTACTATTCATTAAACATGTTTGTGTTACCAAAATAATTTATAATTAAAAAAAATTAAAAAGTTGGTTATCTATATGTATAATAACATTAAATTACACTATTTATCAAGAGGAATATAAAAACTATTGTAGCAGATCATACTGCTTAGAAATAAGAAATGTGGATGTAAAATAGTTTGGTTTAAATTATACCTTTATTATAGCTAGTAATTATAATCAATATCCATATTCAAATGTTAATATATAGCTTTTACTTTGTTTAATCCCTCACCCCTATAACATATAGCTTACATAAGTCCATCAAGTGATTATTCGAAAGTGGTCAACAGTCAATGCCAACTGTTATTCTCTTCAACCTGTTAAGAACATTGCTAAGAACCTTGGTGCGAAATATCATCTAATTTCTGTAGTTTCAGCGTTTCATTTGTTATTTCTGTTATTATTATTATTATTATTATTATTATTATTATTATTATTATTATTATTATTATTATTATTACTATCATTATTATTATTATTATTATTATTATTATTATTATTATTATTATATATGTATACACATGTGTATTTGCTTCATGTTAAAACGGCCGCTATTTGAAGGAAATAATATTTCAGTTCACATGGTGTATATGGTTGCAACAATTGAGCTGACAGTATTAAATGTACTCAAGGTAAGATACTAAAAATTCATCTTCCTCTTGTACTATTGCTGCTTCACCTGTATCCTTAATGCGCTTTCAACATATTCATAACAGCTTTTTAGAAGTTTACACTTCAAATTGAGAAGTTTCTCAATCTCTTGTGCTAATTAGAATGATAAGAAAGTGATTTTGTGTAGAATTTTCAGCTTTCCATGTTTTACTATCCCTAATTCTGATTTAGCATGCCTGATATTTCTACCTAGTTCTGGCCAATGAAGTGCTTACTTTTGCTGCTATGATGATAAACTCCGACTTTTAAAATTACACCCTAAAACTAGTTTTGGGACAATTAAAAACATTTATAGTGCCACATAATTACAGATATTAGTTACAACTAAATGCTTTACTGTAATGATACCCGGATAAAAGTATTTAATTGGGATCAGTAAGAGTCGTATTCTTTCTTCGAGATAGGAAGCAAGTTGTTGATTTGATACAATTATGATACAAACATACATTTTCTCTTGTAGGGAGAAATGGTTCATGGTTGTACTGTGGGGAATGCTGGACAAAGGACTATCGAGTAAGTACCGAGTGGAAATAATATGATTAATTCTATAGCACAAATTAAGTAAAGAATAGTAAATTTCAACTTTTAAGGCCATCGGACGTTTCCTTGGATGTGAACATTCTTCTTTCTTCACAAGGTCTATAATTTTCGACCTGTTCCGTTCTCAGTTAAACATATTACTCCATCTTGTTCTTGATCTTAATACTTGGTGATATCCTTTAGGTTTATAATTTAATAAAATTTTTGTTATCAATTCCTTTTCATTCTTAACATGTGTTGATACCAATTGTTTTTATTTTCGCTGATTTTTAATTTAAATTATATATTTAACTGTTTTTGAATTTCTTCGTTTTTTCGTTTGTCTAAAAGAGTGTTTTACTTCCATGTGTTGCAATTGCCACTGTAATTACTTTGTAGAATTTCACTTGTGTTGCTTTTGACGTCTTGTTCTTTAATGATGTTCTCCCCAATGTTCCATTGTTTTGCCTTAAAATGTTTAGTTTTATAATCAGATTTTTACTGTTTGATACATTAAAACCTGAAGCTGTCCCCGGCTGCCCGTCGATTACAGAGTGATTGAAATAATTAATATTTGTAATTTTAGAATCAGCAACTCAGTAATTATGTTCAAGTATGTTTTCTTTCAGTGGAGGAACTTTAATGAAATAACTCTTATTTGTAGAATTAAGATTGTATAGTGTGTAAATGCGTTCATAATGTATAATTTTGGTAATATTTAAGAAATAACATGTAGTAATATAGCAAGGCAAGGAAAAATTCACGTCTTTCTCCGAACACAGAAAGACTTGGCAAAAAGGCACACAACGCAAGGTAATCCCTTCTGGTATGCAGCTAGTTGAAAATATCCCCCGCCTCTGGGTAGAAACCGGCCTATTTGGTGACATAGTAGCAGGTGTCCGAGTAAAAGAGTCGTTGATAGTAACGTATGAAATCTGTTTAAATGCATCTTATTAAAGAAGAGCGAAGCATCTGGTTTGACCAAAATTGTCCAGCGAATAGAAATGAAATTTAGTGAGGTAAGCATTGACCCATGAGTGATGTTAACACAAAATTGGCGAGAGTATTTCGCGCCGTGGATAGCGTCATTTTGTATTGTACATAAAAGGGATAGCTTTTGCTCAAAAGTCGCGCGGTCTCAGAATTTTCCTGGCCCAGCCACATGGGATTGCCGTCTCCCGGAGATCAGTAGAAGATTGGCCTAAGTACTAAGTACCAGTTCCAGTGATAACGAAGCTTGAGTATCAATCGCCACGCTAATTGCCGATATAACATTATTGAGCTGCATTAAGAATTGTTGAGAATTAACAATCCCTTCACATTCTGCACCATTCGGTTAACGCAATTAACTTACATATTTGCCAAGATTACCTTACCAGTGTTTCGACGCGAGACATGAGTTTGCCTGAATATTCGTGTTAAGGAGAATAAACGATATCAGCAACTAAAAACGAAGCGTCATTTATCGCCAACTTTTTGCATCGAAATCCCATTCTCTCAGTCCCGACTGGCTTACAGCCGTCAAAATCCAGCGAAAAGCCCTCGAGAGAGTCTCATCGAAGACGAGTGGGTGGTCTGCAGCAGCCATGGCGAAACCTGCGATCAATGGGCTTAAAATATATTACCGCAGCAACCATACAGCCCATTCCCTTCCCCACCAACAATCTAGCTTCAAACCTAGACAATTAAAACTAGAGACTTTTCCAATATTTATTTATTAATAATTATCTCACATCTTACATGATTGTTCCCATTAAAAGCCATTGCTTTTGTCTTGGTTGTTGAAATCTTTAAATTATATTTTATCATGATATTAATACTTCTCTGTAAACCATCTTCCGTTTCCTCAAAAATAACCTGATCGTCAGCAAATAATTTTTTTCAACTTATATCTATTAATTTGAATGCCCCCAGTAGAATAGTTCCCCCCCCCCCTTTAAGTGCTTCGTCTATATATTCGTATATTAAATAATGTTGGCAATAAAGGACA
Organism: Metallyticus violacea; assembly: GCA_030762175.1. Classification (NCBI taxonomy): domain Eukaryota; kingdom Metazoa; phylum Arthropoda; class Insecta; order Mantodea; family Metallyticidae; genus Metallyticus; species Metallyticus violacea. The sequence goes on from CM060831.1 coordinate 107,866,679, forward strand.
TACTTGGTTTATTTCTTCTGTTTTGTTTCAAATTCTCTTGCCATTGTTAGTCTTATTCTGAATTGCCTTGATCAAATGATTCAGATATCCTTTCTCTTGTATTACAGTTTAAATTTATTTCGGGGAACCCTATCAGTAACCTACATATAATACGAAAGTCGGCAAGTTAAATTCTCGTCTCTTCTGTATTGTTGCACCGTAAATAGATAATCTGCACAAGATAACCCTTTTCCAAAACCGTTGTTCTTCCCAACGAAGAAGTAGCAGTATTTCACTAGTAACATTTAATCCTCTAGAGATTATTTTCAAGCAGCATATTTTACATACTGTTTAAAGAAGGTTTGTACCTGTATAATTATTCAAATTATTTCTATTCCATTTTTTTTTAATTGGACAGATCATTCCTGTTAGCCAATCATCTAGTACTCGGTGTAATTTCCAACATATATTAAAAAATTTAAGAAATCTACATTTTACTTCCTTTGATGCATAATTTAAAAGTTATATATTTATATTATCTTGCCTTGGTGATTTTTTTTTTTAATTTTAAAACTTATTAGGATTTTTTCAAATTCTTCAAGCTCTGTTTCATCCATCATTTCGAGTATCCCAGAATAAGGATATAGTAAATAAAGGTATCATTCTTCCATAAATTCCCAAAGTTTTGCATCCATTCTTCTTCTTTTATATTACTTAGCTTTATTATTTCTCTTTCTTCTTTATTCAAATGTTTCATAATTTTATAAGCTTTATTTTGTGTACCGTGCATGTCTTGTTCTAAATTATTCACATATTTATCCCTTCTTTTTTTAGTTTTCTCACTTCTCTTTTCACTTTTGCGCATTGATGTTTATACTCCATCTTAACCGCTTCTGAATTTGTTTGTAGATAATGCAAATGCGCTTCTTCTCTTTTAGCATTTCTTGTACATCTTCATTCCACATTCTCAATCCTTTTCTTTTCCCTATTGCTTCTTCTGCTAATTTTAATATTAGTTTATTTCTCATTTATGTCTTTACTTATTGCCTTTTCTTCTGTATAATTTGTTAGCCGTGATTGGTATAATCTCCTTATACTCTCTTGTTGCAGCAAATTTATTTTTTAACATTTCCTTGGGTCAGTCTTATTTTTCTTTTGTGATAGCTTCCAAACGTGTTGGGATATTTATGATTGATCTTATTAAAAAATTATCTGAATTTATATCGCAGCTTCTGTGCACTCTTGTGTCTTATTTGTATAGCTATTTTTATTGTTTGTTAATACATAATCTGTTATTGACTTTGAATATCTCACGATCCATGTGCATTTATGTATGTCTTTACATCTAAAAGATTAAAGGCTGCAAAGTTTTTTATAGGGACTTACCATTTTTATTTAAAATTGTTTCACCTTGTGTTCCTAAAATTTTACTCATTGCTTGGTTTCCCACTCAAGCATTGAGCTCTCCACAGACTACTAAGAGGTCCGATTTATTAATTGTATTTATACGAGTCCGTAACACTTCGTAAAAGTCTTTTCTGCTTTCTTCTGGAACATATACACTGTTAAGTATCCTTGAAGAATTTTAATTCTTAAATTTGTGATTACGTCACTTATAACTATGTATTCTATTTTTCAGTTGATGTTTCAATAATATTGTTACTCCTGATGAGAATCTTTGAGCCTGTGGGACTCCTGAGCTCAACATTGTACATTTATCTAAATTTTAGTGCCTTTTAACTTCTTTTAGTTTCTGTAATGACTGTCATATCTATTTTCATTCTATCAATTTCTAATTCATGTTCTTTATTTGCATATCTCTTAAATTCCATTCAATCTTTCCGCAATACCTAATTTTTGCCCAATTTACTGCTCTTGTCATTTTTATGAAATTAGTTCGGTTTATTTGAGAACATTCAGTAGTGATAATAATGTCACCTGGCGGTAGTACGAAGGATGTGCAGGATTAGGTATGTGGTGGGGCCAGCACCTTTAAGCTTTAAACCCAGCCTCCTTTGTGTATTAGCTCCATAAGTGAGGGTTGCTCTCTCCTCTCTCCACGCCAATCACATTCTCATTCAGTTGATGCCTCGGATACCGTTGCGCTAGTAACCCTGGGCAAGGGCCCCTTTATAGGTACTAATTCCTCGAGGCAGAGGAACCTGATGCATCACTTCGGCAGGGTCGCAACTACCTGAAGTAGGGCTATCTTTAAAAGAGCCATTACCCGCTACCCGTCAATATTAAATTTTAAAATAATTGGAAATTGTGATGATTCAAAACACTTGGGTTAATGGAGGTGAAAATTTTTGTCTCTTCAATGTGAACAAGAAGTTTCCAAAATATGTTATGGGAGAGGACAGCTAATAGTAAAAAAAAATGATAAATTCAAGTTATAATATGATTTCAGTTTTGAACTATATTTACGTCAGGTAAGGGCAAGTTTAATAAAACTTGATTAACTTATAATGACATCATTCCACTGTATATCATGCAATAATCGTCTTAAACTATAAGCAATACTATCAGATAATTAATATTCCTAAGATAAACTTCTAGGAAATGTTGAACTGAAAATAGGGAATGTTATAATTTATATTTTCACTTTTTTTTAGGTTGACACATTTGACATTTGATTTATTAAGTTATAAGTTCATTAATTATAATTTCAAACACACTCTCTCTCTCTCTCTCTCTCTCTCTCTCTCTCTCTATATATATATATATATATATATACACACACACACACACACTCACACTACAGTACAGACCATAAACCAGTCCTCTGATGTAATAAAGTAAATGAATTGATATTCATAGTTCACGTTTCAAAGTATTTCTTGTTTACTAAACCTTCACTCCAATGACTAGTAAATCAGCCTCTTCTGATTAACATTTGCTTGTTCCATCTTGTGATCTATAGCTGCTCACTGCTTTTGGTAAACTTATTATTTCCATTTTTTCTAGTTAAACGATTTTTCTTCAAATGGTTACTTTTGTCACCTATCTCATGCACATAGAACTCCGTTCTTATATTTTGATTTTTATGTGCAGCATATCTGTGAGTTATTTGTTAATAATAATGATATTGGATTTCTTCCACAAATTCTACAATGATCAAATTATTTACAGCATTTCTATCTTCAATTTATGCTAAGTTTTGTAAAAGAGATTAAATAGCTGCATTTATATTTCATATTTTTTCCTTTGTGCCTGGCTTAATGGAATTTTTGGTGCACAAAACAGTATCTGAACAGATTTCCTACTGATTCGCTTGCCATTCTTCCACAGTTTGTTTCATTTACAGCCTGAATATCATTCTAGGACTAGATCAATATAGTCCACTGAAAGGACTACCGCCTTTAAAACAGCAGTAAAAAAATAAAAGTAAAGTTTCAGGAATTATTACATCTTAATCAGGTGTGAGCGGAAGGTTTGAAATTCAATTCTCCCTAGTACCGTCCTTCCTGACTGCTGTTCTTTCCAGATTTTCCTCGGTCTTTATAAATGGAAAATACCTGGGAGGTAATCTAAGCTTTGGCCTAATCGTTTCCTTCCTTTAAAAAAAGATTTTACCAATTTGTCATTTCATCTCTTGTGTACCGCCACGAGTGGCCGAGGTCGTTAAGGCGCGGACTCGTGAGCGGGAGGTCTGGGGTTCGAATCCCGCTAGAACTGTCCTTCGTGACTGAGGTTTTTTTTTCAGGTTTTTCTCACTCCTCATAAATGGCAAATGTCGGGGAGGTATCCTAAACTTAGGCCTAGAAAGTTTCCTCCCTTCAAATAAATTCTTTCCCAATATATCATTTAATGTCATGTATCATCAGTGTCCACCGCCTGTGGTGCCTCAGCAGTAAAAACGGGCATTAAACATCATTGAAAATATCTCAAAAATGGTGTTAAAAGTTATCTTTCTTATAATTTTTTGACACAATTAGAATTATCTTTAAGTGCATTTTGTAAAAAAAAAAAAAAAACTCCTCACCGCCCTCACCATTTTTATTACTTACCCAGGTAACTCAATGCCACAGCTTTGCCAACTCGCTTCTTCTCGTTCATGTCCATCTGCATTGTCAGGACCATGGGATGAATTCCAAACTGCAAAATAAAATACCACCATAGTTTTGTGACATCAATTCAATTGAGTCGTCAAGATGCTGGAATACATTTAATTATTACACTGAAGTACATTTGTTTTCCAAATAGATTAATCAATTTTAACCCAATTTGAAAAGACCAATTTGTCAATAATATTAAGAAAAATGTTATGGCACTTACCAGAAGGAAGCGACAGAGCCATTAATTGAATTAACTGTAAAAATATTAAGGCTATTTAAGAAACTTAAGTGTTGGCATATATTTCAGGAGACAGATTAGTATTGTTAAACTCTACTAATTTATTTGGTAGCTAATAGCTTATTAAACTTTTATTATTTCTGTAATAAGCAATTTAAACTTACATAAAATTGTCATCTTAGCTCTAGCCCGTCTCTCGCTTCTTCTTATTCTTCTTCCTTTTTTCTTCTTCTTGTTCTTCTCCTCCTCCTCTTTCTAGCCCCTTGTACTCGAGCAAAGTTATTAAATAACAAATGGAAGTGTAACACTCTTTATCAATCTTCTATCTATATTAATTACATTATTTACATTAATTACATATTAATAATATGTAATATTTACAAGCAACATATATCTTTAATTTGTTTTTTTTTCTGTATTTTATATAATTATGTATATATCGTGGTCTGTATTTTTGTTGGTTTTTTCTCCTGGTAGAATGGAAGAAAGGGCCCCATAGCCTTAACTTTTACCAGGGTAAATAAATAATAAGGAACTATGTAATGAATATGAATAATTGATTCTGTCTCCTTCATATTATCTTAACATAGTTTTTCGTTGATGACAGCATTTGAGCAATGAAAACAATTTAATAAAATAAGTGTTACTACAGTAATTTCAACGCGCTAGTATTAAAACATATAATTTAAAACTACTAACAATATAGATGATTTATATTTATGGTACATAAACACATAACTAATTACTTATTATAGCTCATAAAACAAAACATTCTCTGGCTTACTAATTTCTTTCTTGTTCTATTGACCCGCATTAAACCCCTGTCTTCAATTTCTCAATAGTTTCCTTATGGAATATTCAAAAGACAAGAGGTTGAACCACTACCACACTACCAAATATTGTTACATATAATTCAATAGGGTTTCCTTTTATATAATTTTCTTATTATATATCCAGATATCTGTCCATTACATTTCTATCCACAAGAACACTACTAAAACCCTTACTAATTTTAATCCTCAAATACTCTTTTGCATTCCCATTTAATTTCCAAAAATTATTCAATTATAAATATTAATCTTTTTCCACTCATTATATACATTGATCCCTATTTACTAACCATAAGAACTTTATTTTAAATAAATTAATCATGCTTAAAATACTTCCTAAATTGTTTATAATATTTAAATATATTTCTAAATTATATTATCTTCCTAATTATGAGCATTTTTCTTCATTCAGATTATTCCTCAAGTCATTCATCCCTGAGCATCCAAAATAGATAAGTTGCTGCCTATATTTTCTTACAAATGGAGCAAATATCAAACCTGTCACTCTCAATTTCCCTAAAAGCACCTCTCTTTCTTCTTTGCTATGTATTTAAATACAACTTTAACCCATGAAATTAACCTTAAGTGAATTTTAAATAAGTGAATTGTTCACTGCTATTGAAGCAATAATAAATAACCTGCCATCCATAACTTCAAAGCTAGAGCCAAAACCCCTTCTTTAAGTTTTTTCTTTCCTTTGTATAATTTTCCATTCCATTGCTTATTTATTAATATTTTATCTGAATTGCGAAAATTTGAGTTCTAGTCTTTAAAATTTGTAATATAACTGATACACCCAAAACCAATTATTAAAAAATCTGTACAATAACGAATCCCTCACATGAACGTTTATCTGTACCTAATAAGGCAAACATATGTACAGAATTTTATTGAACATCCTACAAAACAAAATATCTACCTTCTCCCTTTTTTTTCAATGCCTCAAATTTCTATGTCAAGTGTCTTGACACCACTAAAGCTCATTCAATGCTAATTTGTTCTTTCTATCTTGTTGCTAAGCATTATAAAAATTATTATTGAGAGAACACTGTAAAATCTGCAAAATTTATACAAATATTTTAAATATAGAAAAAAAAATCTTGGCTTAATTTTCATGCACTTGTGAAACTTCATTGCAATTTAAACTGAAAATAAACACCAATGGTTCCTACAAAGTATACGAGAGAAAAGTATCTAAGAAAACGAAAGAAAATATTGGCTGTATAGAGGATGAGAACGAAATTTGATTTTGAATTTGACTATGTGTAAAATTAACTACTGCAGAAACAAATGGAGGTACAAAACTGCATTGTCAAAGCCCCCTTTTCATTTAATCTTGCCATTCTATTTTATTCTTCAATACTATATGTAGTGCATGATCTTTCATTTGTGCTAATTTTGTCTGGTACTTCCTCGTGAGAGATCAATACAATGGCTAGAAACTACCATAAATGAAACTGATAATAGAGTTTAATGAGATAAACAAAAATACATAAATTCCTTTTTCTCTTTCTCTTAGAGTTTTTGAGAAAATAAGTGTTTTTATGGCAATACACAAAATTAGAATGCAATAATTGTAGATACCCACAAGGCTGTTTACACAGTCTTACTGCAAAAATAAATTCATTAATAACGTTGCTCATTTTTTAATTTTTTGTTAACATCAACTTAAAAGTCAACAATATTACATTTAGTGACACTAAATGTAATTTGGCGAACCCAAATGATTCACATAAAATGTTTATGTAAATTTGCATCAAAACAACTCAAGTTATGCAAAAAATGCAAAGGACATTATTTGTTCTATTTCTGTTTGTCTATCCCCTACTATAATCAGAATATATTGATTCCAATACATTCATATATTACAACCCATGAAATATAACTCAAAAATATTTTTTCTGCCAAAAAACACGTCAATGACTAAGAAAGATTATAAAATTTTGTTCTATTTATATTATGGAATCACCCCATACAATTATGGTGCTAAATTCCTTTCCATCCTGCTTATAAAAGCATAAAAGTCATGGCTATTAAACTAATATCTTGTTTAGTTTCTGCCTTCCAATGAGCATAATAAAATAAGAAGTTCTAGAATGCTTGTCATGCACTCAATTTTTCTGTTTATGTTCTGTTGAAAGTATATATCCTGTCTAATGTGTACCTAGTATGTAAAAAATGTACAATTTCATTGCCTACTCCTGCTAGTTCATTCTCATATCTAATCATAATTTTTATTTTCTTATTACTTAGAGATTGACCCGTCTCTTTACTAAATAATTTACCTTCCTTTTCCCCCATTTTTATCCTCCAAACAAAACTGCATTATCTGCAAACAGTAGGTTTGTTAGTCTTCTATCATTTGTACATTTTATTCCATGTTTGTAAATATTTCAACTGGAAAAAAAAACTTTTGCCAAAATTATGTTATTGGAAACCTTTTATTAGGAATTTCCTTTTGCAACTTTTACAAATGATTCATAAAGCCAATGTGCATATTCCCATAATTAACAATAAAGAGATTCCTGAGACACTTGTTACAATGATATACGAGTAGTTACAGGATCAATGATTAATCTAGGAGTAAGGAAATTGATTAAAGCAATAACTGATTTTTGTAAAGAATGGAGTCTAAAAATTAATATAAAGAATTTAAGACTATAGCATTCAAGAAGGATTCTAAACTAAGGAAAACTGAGAGATAGATAGTACTGGGAAGAAAAAGGAATTGAATGCGGGGCAAATATGAATACCTAAGAGTAAAATTAAATAGCAATGGAGCATGAAATGAGCAAAAGAAAAAGGTATTAGCAAGATGGAAATTGACATGAAAACTGTAAAGGCATGTCTGGTAAATCTACCAAGAATGCAAATTAAATGGATGGAGAGAGTTTATGCTGCGATAGTTGAGACAGAAAGACTATGTGGGGTACAAATTTGAAGGATATTTGAGGTCAGATGACAGATTGGATTTACAGAAGTTTCTGTAAACTAATTTTGGGTCTACCTAGAGCTTCACCCAATAGGAGGTCAACAGAGTTAGGACGAATAAGGAGTAAGTGGAAAATAATAGAAAGGACATTAAAAGATTGGTTCAGGATCAACAGGCTAGAGGAAGAAAATACTCTGTGAAAATACTTCATTTCTCAAGAAAGAATGAAACAAACAGACATCTGGATCAGTGCAATTAAGGACATTTTGGAAAGAATTGGTATTGCATAAACATGAAAAGATAGAGAATTAAAGGAGAAATGTTTTTGGAAACAAATTAACTAAGGATCCAAGATATTGAAATACAACAAATAGAAAGAGGCTTTGTCACTAAAAAATCCTTAATTTTGTATAGATACATGAAAAATATTTGGGTAAAAGAAAAATATGTTGAATATTATAAAAAAGATGACAAAGAAGTATTTGCATAAGTCTGGAATTGGAAAGTTGAAAGGAGTCGATGGAAGGTTCAATATAGAAATATTTCCAATGTAGAGAAAAGAATAATATCTGGCATAGTTTATTAGATTTTAAAGAAAAGAGGTTATAACATAGGAGTCGTTTTGGGGGAAATGAAGTAATCTTTCAGCAGAAATAGTTGGAAATAAGATAATGGATTTAAGCACGAAAACAAAAATGTAAAGAAATAGAAAGTTATTTAGGAAAAGTAAGGAAAAATGGCTTGGGGGGAGAGAAATGACTGAGGTAGAATAATAAACAATTGAGAGAAATTTTTATATGCTCTACGAATTAAATGTACAAAGGCTATATGTTGCTTTGAATTAAGTTTCTTGGTTTTCCCAATTATCTATGTTAGAATGTGAAGCTGATCTAGAATTGAAACATAACGAAATCCTACTTGTTCTGATTACTGATATTCGTTAAAACGTTTAGTAATTCATCGAGGTGTTACTTAGTAATATATATTTGTAACTGTCAATGTTACCTTTTAAATCTTTTATGTAGCAATTCAGTAATAGTTACTAAATAAACTGTTAACATTTCTATAATTGAAATGATAAGTAGAGAGGTACAGCAAATGTTCCATTTCTTATGGTATTGTTCTAAACCCAAAGATATTTAAGCATTGCAAAACACTTTCAAAAAATGTGATTATCTGTATTTGGTTACAGAAATATCTAAAAAAAAAAAGGTTTTATTTAACATTAAATATCCCTTTCTTCTGTTACTCTACTCTAATGCTATGAATGCTCCTGCGGTGTTCAAGAAATGAGTGCAGTTGATGAATAGCACCTCTATAACGTAATTAAGTCATTAAATTAATCTTGATAAGCTGAGGGAAAGAGGATGTATGCGCTTGCACTTACTAGCCATGTTCATTATTCACGTAAGATCAGTATTCAGAACTTCAGACTAATTCCAACACATTATGTAGGCATAGGGTTCATTGGTAATATGCATGCATGAGCTAATATATCACAAACTATTCCCCAATCTTACCTGGAAAGACAATATACCATAAGCAATGGCTATTGACTCAAATGAAGCAGCCGGTATACCAGCCGAAAAGGGTACAGTTGGATCGATCAGCATGCAGATTCCAGTGAGCATTGTGATGGCCACTACTACACCCAAAGACACGTTGGATACCCATCTGAAAGTCAAATACTTTATTACAATACACTGTTATCAACATACATTTCTCAGCATTTTGGAAAGATTAAGAATTGAGTGTGTTTGGGGAAAGATGTAAAAGAGACACTTACTTATGAAACAATATGAGGGCTTATACACATATTGAAAGGATTTTAAAGTATATTTAATCAATATACTATTTAAAAATTTCACTATTGTTAGAAAATTTAAGATTATGATTCTAAAGTTTCAGTGCAAATACTTGTTTATAAAATTTACAGCAACACAATTAATACAAACAGATATGGAAGACCAAGAGTTTGTTCCACATTTTTTGAAAAGTTAATCTATAGAACTTTATAATAAATCTAGTCCGCTCATTTGGTGTTTTTCTCTGGCATACTGGACATACCGTAGCCCACCCCTTCCTTGTCACTTTGTTCTTGTATGCTGCTTTCTGAAACTATTCCCTGAGATCTACATTCATTTACAAAGATAGTAGACAGTTGTGATCTATAGCTGCTCACTGCTTTTGGTAAACTTATTATTTCCATTTTTTCTAGTTAAAAAGAATGACTTTCATTATTGCCTCCTTCTAGAATAACTCACGAACTTATAAAAAGTGCACCACATGTCAATAAATTTTAGACAACATCCTCTCGTTAATGTCTACAAGTGCTCTCTTTTGGAATGTAACTAGGTTATAGTTCCAAGATGTGTCCCTGGAAAGGTAACTCACCAATAGGGGAAAAGAGTAATAACCCAAATACTTAGCAATAATCACTCAAATATAATTTATTAAACACCAACAATCATGTGCATAACATATGCAAAATTATTTTGATTTGAAAGTGATACAATGTAAAAGGTAGCATAATAACCTTTCAGCGGAAAAAAAAAGTAAATGAAATGCACAACAGCAATAAAGATTAATGAATTTGTATTTTCAAAAACAAATTTAAAACAAAGGCTCACATAACAGACCGTAAAATAGTTAGCCCATTTAACTAGCAAAATATGTCAACCCTTGGCCGAGCGAATGATAAGACACCAAGAATTTATTAAGCCTTCCTTTTTACTAAAACTTTGCCTGGAATAAGATCACTTTCCCAACTTTGCTACCGGTGCATATTCATTGGTAATACTTTACAAAATGAACCTTGTGCAACCTGGTAAACATCTACAATCTTTACTTTTAAAACACATTTATGATTAAAATCCTTATTATAAAAAGGTTACAATTAAAATACCCTTTGTTCATCCACAAATACCTGAGTCACTGGGTACACACAATAAAGAAGTTCCGTACAAAATTTCCAATTAAGGAAGCCGAAAAAGTCCCAAACGCCAGACCTTCTTGGTTGGGTCTGGAAAGGGGGAAATTGTCTAAACACCTAGCATAGTCATGCCTGAATTGCGTTACTAAGCAAGGGGCTTCAGCCAATAGATGAACAAATCAAAAATGAAGCTATGCCTTCATAATGACTAAATAAGATAGAAAGGGATAAGAAGAAAGCACAGTTTAAAATACTGATCATGGAGAATGGAAAAGAGTATGTTTCCTTACACAATGCCTCTTTGGCAGAGGGAGGAGTAACAATTCCACCATCTACAAGGTAACTTTGTGTACACATTTTATTAAATGAGCTGAAATGAAGACACTGCTGTACCTTATTAGCCCAGATATAACACTCTGAGGTAAAGATTTATAACTATAGCCCAGGAATAATGTATTCAGGTGACAATCATAACAGTAAAGAGAGATTGTGAAGGACATAATTAAATTCACTATACCGGATGTTTCCGAGACAACATACAAAATTTCAGTAATTATGGAGAAGGGCAATTGTATCTGTTTGAGATTTGGTCCGGGAACATCTCAGTCGCAAGTTATACACCAAAGGCGTTTTTCTTAGGTTGTAGGAGGTATAAGGGCAAACAAACAGGAAAATATGTAGGCGACATCATGGGGTAGGGAAAGAAAAGCCATAATGCAATATAGATTACTTGATTTTTAAAATTTATTGGAATATATTTCACTTGTTGTCTTGCCTACGAGACACCTGTAGAGATTGAAGAGGAGCTCTGGCAAGAATCCTAGCTGCTTGTGACATCGTTTGAATGATTTCAGGGTTGTTCAACCGGATAAGTCAGAACTTACCGCGAAGTTGGGGAACGGCATCTTGAAAAGCTAATTTTAAATGTTTTCGCAGCTCGCGAAAGTAGTGCAGATATAAAATGATTACATAATTCAACAAGCTGTAAGTTTTTGTTTTCATTATCTTAGGTGTCCCAAGGCGTATAATTTGCGACTAAGACGTTTTCAGACCAAAATTGCAAATTAATTCTTCTTCATTATCAACACGGAAAAACCCGGTATAGCCAATATTTTCAAATGCGTAATAGTATTATAATTTAATAAAAGCATTAAAATGCAACAAAAGATAACCGTTAGCATGTCATATTCAAATATAAAAATATAACATGCACACATTTTTATTTCTATAACCTCAAGTAAAAATTCACTATTATATATACCAATAAATAATTTTAAAACGTTCTAAACATCAACTACAGTTGTATTGACAGAAGGAAACGCTGAAAAGACGAGGATAAACTTAACAATGCATGGAATAAATGGTTAAAAATTGGCAAAAGCACATTACAACATTTTTGTATTGCAGGTACTCACTTCATATCCTTGGGGCCACCAAGCCACATGAAGGGGCATAGCAGGATACCCAAAACTACCAGCCAGATACAGTAGGATACTTGCATCGTAGCCGGGAGAATGTTTAACATGAATAACTGAAGATTCTGGGATGCTGTCGGCAAATAAGCATATTAGAGCAATTTGGAGCTTAAAAATATGGTCAAAGACCTAAATTCATAATTGCTGAATTTGTTACACGTATATCTATCAACTTAAGTAATAGCATTTAACTAACAGCTATAATTTGTTATTAATACAAAGGATAACTTTAATTTAGGGCGTTCAGAATAAATGAAAGAAGAAGGAAGTGTTCTATAACCATTTAAATTATTAAATACTATAATTATTAATTAAGTAGGAAATAAGACATAGAATTAAATTTAATCTTCTTCAACCTCATGGAGACATTGGTTAATAATATATTAGTCATAAATGAATGAAATATCTAACAGTCTTGTCAAAAATTCCCTCAAAACTTCCATCTAAATACTATTTCTCCTGTGTAAGTTGGCCGTATTGCAGTAGTCATTAATAAATAAATTTACTATTTTATCCTCAGATTTTTCTAATTCTGGTTTAGATCCAAATTTTGATTTATTAGCAGCATTTATTTATTAATTTAAAACACTTGGACCTTTGAATTGTTTGTGAAATGTTCTAACTGTACCCATATCATTGTAATCAAACAGCTGCTCGCCGCAAAAGATTGATTGTGATTTTTATGAATAATAAAAAAATAAATAATAATAATAATTGTTATTATTGTTGTTGTTAAATAAAAGTACCATATCTTTGTAATGAGACGTCTTAAAATTATGGCAATCCTATTTTACTGCAAGGAAATAGTTTGTACATCGCGTTCGCAAGGATTTTGTGCCATTAGAACGCTACCAGCATGGTCGTTGGAAGCAGCTGAATCGAATATTCTCTTTCAATTCTTTCAGCGTGTGTGGCTTATTGATAAACCTTCCATGACCAATCCTGGGCTATTTACTCAATTATTAACTTCCTATTTTTACATTATGCGTGAGTGCTAAAGAGAGAACACTACAGAATTAAGGAATAGGTCAGAAAGTACGGGAATGAAGCCAAAACGTTTTCATATTTGTCTTGAGATATACATAGATTACTGTTACAATCATCTCAAGTGATTTATTTATTGACAACTGTGAGTGTTTATATTTTAAAAATGTATTTTCTGTCTTTCAAAAGTTAGCCTTTAAGGGCACAACTCATAGGTAAATAATGTGTTGAAAGTGTAGAAAAGAGCTGAGAGTTTTTTTTATGGAGTTAGCAGAATAAGCATCATAGTAGTAGTAGCAGTAATAATAGTAGCAGTAGTAGTATAAGCAATAGTAGTTACAGTAGTAGCATCACTAGTAGCAGTGATAGTAGTGGTAGTAGTATCAGTAGTAGTGGTAGTAGTAGTAGTAGTAGTAGTAGTAGTAGTAGTAGTGGTGGTAACAGCAGTAGTAGTAGTAATAGTAATAGTAGTAGTAGTAGTAGTAGTAGTAGTAGTAATAGTAGTAGTAATAGTAGTAGTAGTAGTAGTAGTAGTAGTAGTAATAGTAGTAGTGGTGGTGGTAGTAGTAGTAGTAGTAGTAGTAGTAGTAGTAATAGTAGTAGTAGTAGTAGTAGTAGTAGTAATAGTAGTAGTAGTAGTAATAGTAGTAGTAATAGTAGTAGTAGTAGTAGTAGTAGTAGTAATAGTAGTAGTAGTAGTAATAGTAGTAGTAGTAGTAGTAATAGTAGTAGTAGTAGTAATAGTAGTAGTAGTAGTAGTAGTAACAGTAGTAGTAGTAATAGTAGTAGTAATAGTAGTAGTAGTAGTAGTAGTAATAGTAGTGGTAACAGCAGTAGTAGTAGTAGTAGTAGTAGTAGTAGTAACAGCAGTAGTAGTAGTAGTAGTAGTAGTAGTAGTAATAGTAGTAGTAGTAGTAATAGTAGTGGTAACAGCAGTAGTAGTAGTAGTAGTAGTAGTAACAGCAGTAGTAGTAGTAGTAGTAGTAGTAGTAGTAGTAGTAGTAGTAACAGCAGTAGTAATAATAGTGGCATTAGTAGTAGTAATAGTAGTAGCAGTAGTAGTAGTAGTAGTAAGAAGAGTAGTAGTAGTAGTAGTAGTAGTAGTAGTAGTAGTAGTAGTAATAGTAGTAGTAGCAGTAGTAGTAGTAGTAAGAAGAGTAGTAGTAGTAGTAGTAGTAGTAGTAGTAGTAGTAGTAATAGCAGTAGTAGTAGTAGTAGTAGTAGTAGTAGTAGTAGTAGTAGTAGTAATAGTAGTAGTAGCAGTAGTAGTAGTAGTAGTAAGAAGAGTAGTAGTAGTAGTAGTAGTAGTAGTAGTAGTAGTAGTATGATGATGATTATTGTTTAAGGGGCGCACAACATCAAAGGTCATTAGCGCCCAAACACACTAAAAACTGCGCCAGATCTAAAAATAAATAGTTGACACAAATAGTGTCTTAGGGTGAATAACAATAGCACTTAGTGCAACAAAAAATAAAAACCCATAACAAATAACAAATGGGTGTAATGGTCAACAAAGGACTGGTATTAAAATAAAGCCGCAATAGCGAAAAGCAACAGTCCTATAATGGTCTAAAAAGGGTCAATAAAACCCTGTAACCACCAACACTAGAACATATAAAATCTGGTAGTAAAAAACATCAGCAAAAGCCGAAAATAAACCAGTATTGTAAAAGTCTAAACTGGCAACAATAAAACCCCAAAACAGTAACAAAGGTTATATAAAACAACGCAATAAAAGACTGGTACTAAAATCAATGCATCAAATGCTGAAACAACAACAGTCTTAAAAGCGTCTAACAATGCCGTCATGGATAAAAAGAGAACACCTCACACCTTGCTCCAAAAACCGCAAACACGGATAAAACGGAGCACGCGCTCAACAGCAGCCACATCATCTGCAAGTAAATCCTCAATAGAGGAGGGCAAACCTAAGCTATTTCTAAAAGCTGTCAGATGAACACAATCAATTAAAATGTGACGCACTGTAAAGGGGTGGTCACAGTGAGGGCAAGCTGGAGCGGGTTGATCATTAAAAAGATGGGAGTGACTAAAACGGCAATGCCCAATTCTAAGACGAGCTAAAATTACTTCTTCGCGACGAACAGCGCGAGAAGAAGTCGACCAGTTAAAAGGGGCGGGTTTACATTCACGGAGCTTATTATTTGGGAGTAATTCCCACTCCTCGCGCCAGCGCGAAAAAATGGCTCTACGTAATGAATGAATAAAATCCCCGAAATAAAAACGCTGCTCGTACTCAGCAGGGTCTAAAAGAGCGGATTTCGCTGCAACATCTGCGGCCTCATTACCAGGGAGTCCGACGTGTCCAGGCACCCATAGCAGTGTTACCCTGACGCCAGCGTCGAAAAGGGTTAAAACTACATTCTGGACCATCTGTACAAGGGGGTGGAGGTTGTACAGGTTTCTAAAACTTAAAATGGAACTCAAAGAGTCGGAACATATAACACTGTTCCCCAGCCCGTGGTCAGAGATAAATAAAACCGCCCGATAGATAGCATAAAGCTCCGCCATAAAAATAGATGTTGCAACGTTAAGACCATACGTAAAACTAGCCCCATTAAAAACAAAAGCACATCCTACACCTGTGTCAGATTTTGAGCCGTCGGTATAGATAAAATTCCAGCCATTAAAAGAGGATTTGATCTCGCTAAAAGAACAACGAATAATATGTGCTGCGGTCGATGATTTCGGACAGGACGTAAGCCCGAGATGAACGGGGGCCTCTGCTAAAATCCAGGTGGGAGAAAAAGTTTCCCCGGCTAAGAAAAAAGCAGGTAACTCAATGTCCAATGTCCGTAAAATCTCCCGAAAACGAAAGCCAGGAGGCTTAGGAGTAAAAGACCGAGCAGCATAAAAACGATCAAAAGACACATTAAAAAACGGCCCATTCGTGGGATGACGAGGTTGCGCAGCTAAGCGACAACCGTACGCAACTAGTAAAACATCCCTACGATAAAACAACGGAGGTTCTCCAGACTCCGCACATAAACTCAACACAGGACTGGTGGGGAATGCCCCAATGCCAACACGGATACCCCGGTGATGAATCGGGTTCAGGCGGCGCAGAACAGAAGGCCGCGCAGAGCCATAAACAACACTGCCATAATCCAATTTGGACCTGATAAGAGCGCGGTAAAAACGTAAAAGTATAGCCCGGTCAGCTCCCCAAGATGTGCCACTTAAAACACGTAAAATACAAAGAGAACGTTCACACTTGCCTCTGAGTTGCGCTATATGCGATGACCAGCATAATTTCCTATCAAACACCAAGCCAAGGAACCGAACTTCGTCTGCGAAGGAGAGTGCATCTGGGCCAAGATGGAGCGAAGGTGGATGATACTCCTTGTGGCGCCAGAAGTTCATGCAGACGGTCTTCTCTGCGGAGAAACGGAACCCGTGAGAGACACTCCAAGCGTGAAGGCGGTCGAGACAGCATTGGAGGCGGCGTTCCAGGAGACAGGTCCTCCGAGAGGAAAGATATATGGCAAAATCGTCTACAAATAAGGACGATTGTATTCCTGGCGGTAAACACTGGGTGATAGAGTTAATAGCAATGGCAAAAAGTGTGCAACTTAGTACCGAGCCCTGAGGTACACCGTTCTCTTGAATAAAATTCGACGATAAAACTGATCCCACGCGAACATTAAAAACCCGGTCTTTCATAAATTCCTGAATAAAAACAGACATACGCCCACGTATGTTCCAATCGTGAAGCGTTTGGAGGATACCGCCTCTCCAGCAAGTATCGTACGCTTTCTCCAGATCGAAAAATACAGCAACCGTTTGGCACTTGCGCACAAAACCGTCCATTACATGGGTAGTTAAAGACACCAGATGGTCGACTGAGGAACGATGACGCCGGAAACCACACTGGGCGTTCGTTAATAATTGCCTCGACTCCAACCACCACATGAGCCGTCCGTTAATCATTCGTTCCAACACCTTGCAAACGCAGCTGGTGAGGGAAATCGGACGGTAGCTGGAAGGAAGATGTGGGTCCTTTCCAGGCTTAGGTATGGGAATGACGGTAGCCAATCGCCAAGCGCGAGGAAATGTGCCGTTACACCAAATAAAATTAAAAGTTCGTAATAAAAATGCTTTGCCTTCTGCTGGTAAATGCTGCAACATGAATGTCATCAGGTCCCGGTGCGCAATGTCGAGAGGTAGAAAGGGCATGCTCCAGTTCCCTGGCGGTAAAAGGAACGTTGTAGCTCTCCTGATGGTCGGAGGCAAACGAGAAACCTTTCCTCTCAACCTGCTCCCTTAATGCGCGAAATGTAGCCGGGTAATTGGCAGAACTAGAAACATCAGCGAAGGTTCGCCCTAAAACATTGGCGACGTCAATCGGAGTGGTGAGCACTCGATTTAAAATCCTAAGACCGGGTATAGGTGTAAACCTTGGTTTGCCAGCAACGCGGCGTAGCCGTTCCCAAACTACGGATGAAGGCGTTGTGCGGTTAAAAGAAGAGGTAAAAGAAATCCAAGAGGCCTTTTTGCTATCCTTAATGACTCGGCGGCATTTGGCGCGAAGTTGTTTGTAGCAGATCATATTTACTGAAGTAGGGTGGCGACGAAAAACTCGGAGAGCACCTCGGCGTGCACGCAATGCATCCCGGCATTCATCGTTCCACCAAGGAACCGGTAAGCGTCTGGGGTGACAAGACGACCGGGGAATAGCCTTGTCTGCGGCTGTTATGATGACAGTACGGAGGTGCTCGATCGCGACGTCGATAGATGGAAAGTCACACCCTGAGAATACGGCCAAAGATCGATAGAGAGTCCAATTCGCCTTATCAATGAGCCATTTTGGCGTGCGCTGTGAATGTGCGTTCGGAGAGAGTACATGGATCTGACACGGAAAGTGGTCACTGGAACATGTGTCGGAGAGGACGTTCCAGGTGAAATGTACAGCAAGTGAGGCAGAACAAATGGATAAGTCCAAGTGCGATAAGCTATGAGTGCTGTCAGAGAGAAAAGTAGGTTGACCAGTGTTGAGAAGTATAAGATTGTGATTCAGTAAAAAGTCAGCTAAGAGGTTACCTCTTGCACACTCCGTGGCGGAACCCCAAAGGGGGTGGTGTGCATTGAAATCCCCCAAAAGAAGAACAGGGGGTGGTAGCTGAGACAAAAGATCGTCCAGGTCAACTGTGGTGATGGTGCCGGACGGAGGTAAATAAACATTGCAGACTGAAAAACTAAGGCCAGAAAAGTGAACGGTAGCTGCAGCAGCTTGTAAAGGAGTCTGGAGCTGTAATGAGGTGCTGTACACGTCGTTTCGAATTAAAAGTAAAACTCCGCCGTGAGCGGGAGTGCCATCTTCGGGAGGGAGATCAAATCTCACCGAATAGTAACCGCGTAAATTAAAAGAATCGCTTGGGCGAAGCTTAGTCTCTTGGAGACATACCAGCAAAGGGTCAGTAGAACGTAAAATTAACTCGAGGTCAGGTCTGCGACTACGGAGACCACGCACATTCCACGAAAGGATAGCCATTGTTAAAATTAGATAAAAGAAGCTAAAAATTTACCACCTTACTTTTTGGACGGTGCAGGGCGAAACAAACGTCCTTTTTTCAGTCGCGTGGGACTCGGTGGTTTTGAAGGAGCAGGCACATCCTGCTCCATCACTTCCTCAGAGGGAGGGCTCTCCCGCTGAGAAGCATCCACCGATTCCAACGCCTGGAATCGGTTGGATGTAGATATAGGCGGCGACGGCGACCGCCTAGCGGGTTTGCTCCCATCATGGGAGCGTGACCTCCGAGGAGGAGAAGGGCTCTTTTTCTGCTCTACCTGAGTTGACGACTTTAAAAAATCCGTTCTCGTAAAACTCGTCCTGAACTTAATTTCAGGGGCATTAAAAACAACCGCTTTGGGCTTCACGGTAGAGCGCTTTGGAGAACTAGGAGTAGTTTGGACCCGTGTAAAAACAAGATCGCAGGTCTGCGTACTGCTATCGCACTTCTTGGGCGCAAAAGAAGCTGCTGCGCTGTAGGTGCCGGTCTTAGGCACGACAGGTTGGCGACACTGGAATCGCTTCCGGGCTTCAGTAAAGGAGAGTTTTTCCTTTACCCGGATCTCCTGGATACAGCGCTCCTCTCGAAAACGAGGGCAATCGCGGGACGAGGCTGGATGTTCACCGCGGCAGTTGACGCAGACAGGAGCGGATGGGCATGCTCCCTCGTGACTTGCTTGACCGCAGGTTGCACAGATGGATACGGCAGTTTTACATGATATGCGAGTGTGTCCAAAACGCTGACACTGGAAACATCGCAACGGGCTCGGGATATACGGGCGCACTTCTATCACCTCGTAGCCCGCCTTGATCCTCTGCGGCAAATCGACCCTGTCGAATGTGAGGAAAAGAGTCCGGGTCGGCTGTAATTCCCCCTCTTTCCTTGCCTGCACACGATATACTGAGGTGACCCCTTGGTCTTCCAGACAGCTCTGGATTTCCGGGTCGGACATTCCGTCTAGAACATTTGTGGTGACAACTCCTCGCGACGAATTCATGGTCTTATGTTTCTCGACACGGACGGGATATCCGTGGAGTAGCGTCGCCTTGAGCAACGAGTTGCTTTGAGACAGGCCTTGTGTCTCCACCAAAAGTGATCCGTTGCGTAGACGGGTACAGGACTTAACGGGTCCAGCTATGGCATCAATGCCCTTCTGAATTTTAAATGGATTTACGGTCGTAAACGACTGACTCTCTTCAGTTCGACTAATGACCAAGTAACGAGGGAAAGACTTCTCGATTACTTCTTTTACGTCAACTCTTTTGCGTTTAAAATGTAAAGGATTATTTTCCAGTACCATAGCGATTTATTCCTCCACCATTGCAACCGTCTCCGATGGCGGGCTGCTTCCTGGGCGCCACCCCGGCTTAGGTTACTGGCTCTGGCCTGAACAAAGTAACCTCAGGGTCACACCTTCCTGTGGGCTGACGAAGGGACCCAATCGCCTGCAGGAAGACTACAGCTCATGCAATGGCCCTTCCCCGGGCCTGGCCTTTACCAGGGGATACGCTCCCGTCCTACATGATAACCCTGTGCTGGGAGTTACGCCGTTACCCAGTCACATTTTACCGCGTCAAACACGGGGGCACCCATCAGACAAAGAACAGGGAAGTAGGACTAATAAAACAATAAAAGAGGCGAAATAAAAAGGAGTCAAACGCGCTAAGCGCGGACCTGAGGGAGCAGCTCGGGTGCCTCGGGGTCGCTACGCCCCGTACCCAATAAATTGGGCCCCTGAGGGGTAGTAGTAGTAGTAGTAGTAGTAGTAGTAGTAGTAGTAGTAATAGCAGTAGTAGTAGTAGTAGTAGTAGTAGTAACAGCAGTAGTAGTAGTAGTAGTAGTAGTAGTAGTAGTAGTAGTAACAGCAGTAGTAATAATAGTGGCATTAGTAGTAGTAATAGTAGTAGCAGTAGTAGTAGTAGTAGTAAGAAGAGTAGTAGTAGTAGTAGTAGTAGTAGTAGTAGTAGTAGTAGTAGTAGTAGTAGTAGTAGTAGTAGTAGTAGTAGTAGTAGCACCAATGTATTTATTTACAAAATATGCCGATTATGCCAAAAAATGTATACACTTTCACAAGTTGGAGGGAAAAAACACAGTAAAATGTAATATGATGTTCTGTAAACAGATTTAACTCACATACATTATGATTGCGTTGCTACGTGACAGGTAAATCAACAATGAACAATTGAAGCCAAGATTATCATATGATATTCTGTAAACGGATGTGACATGCATTACGTTATGCTAGTGTTGCTACAACAAAATGGAGCCAAGATTATCGTTTGAACAGGTCTCCCAGATCTGCCCTTGTGAATATCGCATGAGGCAACAGAGACGTGTGTACATAACAGAGCCGCCAACGCGAGTAACAATTGCACTATTCGAGACAAATTTGAGACTCATGGTACCGTATGCGATGTTCACAAGGGCAGATCTGGGAGATCTCATACAGCAACAAGCCCTGCGTCCTCGGCTATGGTTTTGGAACGTTTTGAGCACTCACCGCAGAAATCCATAAAGCAATGTGCACGTGAGACTGGGATTAGCAGAACCAGCGTATGTCGTATTATTAAAACAGCAAAGTTGAAATTTTCATCCCAAGACTTTTGCATAAGTAACCGTAAAGGTCTAAGATGATTAGTGCTCATCTTTTTCTGTTTGTATGAATTCAGTTTTGTTGTGTTAACACAGTTTTTTCTTTGCTTGAAGTGTATATACATTTTTTGTCATACACTGTATTTGTTACAAATCTAACTCATCCATGTCGTATGGGTCCTGAGACCGTACGTGCTTTTCCAATGCACTAGGAAATACATTAAACTGCACACACGAATATTTAACTATTAAGAGACAAACAATATGCATTATTTCAAAATACATAAATAAATGAACAGTATGAAAGTTAAGTGCTTATTTACATACATATAAGCACATATAATTCCAAATTTATCGTGTTCTTTTACTCCCCTCCCCGATTGTCTGCCTTTTCGATTTGATCTGTCTCATTTTATTACAAATTTACCTATTCTCTTCCTCCTTCCTGTCTGTCAGCAAGAATCATAGTAAACCACCCTTCAAAGTTAATAGTAATAGCTTCACAATGTTTATATGCAATTTAATCTCTTAAATATAAAAAATAAGCATTTCCCATATTCAATCGAAAGCAATGGTCATCATTGTAGCACTAGTAATTAATATTCCTCACACAAACTTGAGTAATAAGTTTTTCTTTTATAAGGCATTTTAATTTGTTACCTGAATATGCAAAGACAGTCACTGTTGATAAATATTACTGAGAATTGGTCAGTAAATACACATCTATATTCTAATGTTAATTTATGACTACAGATTTATTCCAACTAAAATATTAAGATTGTTTACTATCAAATACAATAAATCTCTCAGGTATAATTACGAGTATTATTATATTTAGCGTAAGTATATTTTAATAATTTTCCTGCATCCTTCCATACCGATTTCACATATGGGACAAAAGACATAATAAATAAACAATAAAGTCAATCATTATAAACATAGATTAAAATTAAGAGCAGAAACAGTCAAGGCATTCTTTCTTTATTAAAACACTGGATTATGAGCTTTAACAATATTACTCCTTTATGATTGGAATTAATTTTAGAATTTAGATAAATGTACTCTCAATTCATTTGCAATTCGAACACACAAGTGTGTCCTCACTCACGGCCGTAATCCAACAGTCAGCGCATTGCCGAATTATAATTTTAATACTGAGGGTACAGAATGATAATATTATAAAAAAATTCAAAAAGACACACTCATCCGTGTCACCCAAGGAGAAGTTCATCTGTTTTTGTTCATTCTTCAAATATTTTGGTATCAACTATTGAAATTCCTCACACAGGTTGTTTGGTTTTTCATAGTTTCAGTATCAATAGTTTTTATATTAACATAACCGAGTAAATGGAACCCCACGCTTGATAGAAAAACTTAATGAGATAGAGATCATTAACTCTGTCATATACGTTAATAATAATCCATTTACAGAATTTAATCAAGAATTGAGAATTAAGTTCTTGCACTACAATAAACTTTTTGGTTTTAACTTAACTTCGCGGTCATTCTTACAGAACCGCAAAAAATTACGATTGTTGAGCAAGACGATGAAAAAATTAATATATGTACTTCATAATATCAATTTATCTTTATTATTGCAAGCGATGTGCATCAAAACAGGGCGGAAAACCAAAAGGAATTTCTTCATATGCAGTGCTTGTATCGCGCCTCTTTCTGAATAGCATCCTTCTCATAACATACCCAATCAAATGTATTTCTTCTTTCCTGTTGATGTAATGTGTGTAGAAAAGGTCTTTGAACCTGAAGGGTATTGGTTTGGTTGTTTTTCTTCTCCGTGTATGCTAAAGAACGAGAGGCATATTGATTTTAAAGTTTTTTATTTAAGGACATTCTTTAGTGTCCCAATCAACTCAGAGCATAAAATGCCAACAAATTTTTCTCAGAGGCCTCTTCTTTTCTTTTACATGCGGTAAATCTCTGACATGAAACCAAAGACTTTACTTCCCTTCTGAAGGAAGCCATAAAGGATTTGTTTTTTCCTGTTGGATATGTTAAAAGAGATGATAAACAAAACACACATGCCTTGGAGGAAGTGAAATTTAACTCCGTCACAAGATTCATGGTGAAAAAATTATTGTCAGCAATTATTTGAATCGTTCTGTACATAAAATAATAAAAAAATAAATAAACGATGACTATTTATAAATAACTTTCCCACAGTATAAATGCCTCGAGTTTGTGCTATCAATGTATTAATTAAGCATTGCCTGTGTCTACGCGCTTACATTTAAAAATTAACTTATATTTTAACACAAGAACATTAAATATTTTAGAAAATATAAAAATATAGCTATTCGTATATGAATAAAATGTTTTTATTATAAATTCTTACATTTGGGCCTCGTTTTACTCAGCAAAATGATTACTGCAATCGACAGTCGAACGCGGGTTATACGGGTACGCTCAAGTCCGATAAATTGCCATATTATCAATGATAGGCGAATTTTGTAATGTAAGAACCCGCGAAAATAATTGGCTATTAACAATACACTGATAGAGGTCATATATTTTAATATTTATGGAATGAATGTTTTTAAGGTTCTTAAATACGCCTATCTCTCGTATTATGTAGATATCTATTTTGCCGATCATCATTTAGTACCAAAACCTGCTGATCTTGAGTGCGTCTATGTAGCAATGCTAAGCTCTTGATTGCCAGGATCATTCTGTGGCTTAAAGCAAAGCCCAAATAACTGGATACCAAAATATGTTATTTCAACAGTAATTTTTAGTTAATAATAGGAATAATGTTTTTAAATTAGACTTTTATAAACTTAAGATCTAGAAAACCCTATAACTATTAACAATAGTACGAAAAAGAAGCATTTTATTTTATTTTAAAAACGAATTTTCTAGTGAAGCAATTAGAGCAGCAGTTCCAGAAGAGAGGACACTTAAGAAGAGGTACGATTAACTTAAAAAAAATAAACAAATAAATAAAACTCACAAAACTTACCAACAATTAAGTTTGGTACTCCGCTTCCAAATATATTGACATCCAGAAGAACCGAGACAGATTTACCCCAGTTTGAACCAAAAGCTTTTTCTGCTAAAGCGGCATATGGAGCCCTGGAACCGAACAAGATCAACAATTATGCGTATACTTAAACGTGTGAAAATTGGACAAAACTTTGAAGACATAATATTTAGTAGTTCATAAACTTTTTACTTTTTATCTATGCATGTCCTGTAATGGATGAATGTTTCTAGCCTATTTAATATGCAGCCTTTCATTCTTTGCATTCCTCAAGGGTTCATAATAGCGGAACTGACTAAGAGCTTTGCTTGAAAACATTGGAATATGCGAAATAAAGGGTTTCAGTACAACGTGTCCTGAAAAAAAGATTCCAATATTTACAGAGGTAGTAATATGGAACAAAACAAGAAAAAAAGTTCCTATAAACATGGATCCTAAAATCAATATCTTATTTTGTCTTATTTTGTCTTTGTCTTATTATTATCAATATCTTATTATGGTCTTATTTTGTAAGATCGGCATATCTTCTACCTCGAGCGCTTTGGCAAGAAACAAATGAGGAAACTCTGCAATAGATGGCAGCCATATCGAGCATATGTTGTTTACAGTAGATCAAAGACATTGGTGGAAAACAATACAGTAGTAGGCTATAACTCAAATATTAAGTTTTCTATCTATGTTTATAGTAAATTTCTTTCTTCTTTTGTTCCATACACCTATTCTATAATCTATTGTACAATGTTACTTCGTTTGTTCCTTGCCAAAGTAGATGCCGCTCTTACAAAATAAGACCATAACTTAGAAGAATATATTAATTTTAGCACCTATGTTTATAGGAACATTTTTGCCTGTTTTGTTCCGTCTACTGCCACTGAAAATATTGGAACCTTTTTCAGGTCACCCTGTATAAGCTGAGTATGTAGAAAAAGGGCATGGAATATGTGATAAACAATGTAAAAGCTCTGACAATTTCCGGGCTCATTTGTGTCGTCATTATTCCTAATTTCATTCATCGCTTTAGCATGAGATTTTTCACAAAAAAGAGAAATTGAGATAAACAAGTGTACAACTTTGAATTTACTGAAATAGAAATTAAAATAAAAGGAAAGAAACATTACCTTTATCAGCAGGAAATCCAGAATTTATAAAAGGACAAAATAGAGGTGTTTTACTCACTCTTGGTCCCTTATTTTCTCTAATATTTTTCAAATTAATAAAAACAATCCAGTGAAAATTACCAGGACATGCCTAGGTGTACAAGAAGTGTGCTGATTTCATAGTAATTTAGAAAAGTGTTACCATTACATGAAGTCATGTATAGCCTTCTCCTGCTACCAAAGATATTTATCAACACATCGACAGTTACAGATCAATTTGCTGTCGATTGTTTTCTAACAATGACACGAGACTCAGTGACCTTTTACGATTCACTTCTCTTTCAGTATTTGTTGCTTTTGGCACTTTCCGATGTCCTCCTTCATGGACATCTAAAAATATTTTCATATTTTCCAGGGTCTTCACCAGATACTGAATGAAGGATATTGTGGTTTCTAAATCCAAACAGTGCAATAAAATCTCTTTTATCGTTGCTGTGTTAACAGGGTGTACGTACGTTAAGTGCATTCTGCTCCCATGCACTGTACTTGCTGCTTTTCTTATAATACAGAGACCATGACTATTGACAACCTCCTAACAACAACATAGTCCCATTGTTGTACTATTGTGGAGGACCACAAGATGAAGTGCTTGCCTTTACAGACAGAGGAATTTTGAGCTGGAGTCATGCTTCCTTTCACGAACGGCAACGGAGAGAGCCAAGCCCAAGTAGTGTGCAAAAAATACAGGCGAAGATAGAACAGTCGTAACACGGAAACGTATAATCGCACAGTATATATTAACTTTTTGGGGTGCATTTTAATATTTAAGCACATTCAGTATATCACAAAAGCAAATGGAAACTGTAATGTAGCAATGTAACACGTAAAGGAAATAATAAGAATACGGGAAAAAGCGTGCGCTTTAACATTATAAGTTTAGCATATATTATTCTTTTTAAACTTTACCTAACCTAAATGTGCAACCTATGCGCTGTTTTAACCCTATGCATTTTGCACATATTATTTTAAACCTAACCTAAGCTAAACAAATTTAACCTAACCTAATCTAAATTTGCAGCCTATGGTGCAAAGAAAACATGTAGTTATGTAGTCATGAAGCAACAGTGGAATTTCTTTTCTTTGAGTATTTACAGCATATGAAACAAAAATAAATTTTCAACCTATGCGTTATCCTTTCCGATAAATAACATTAAAAAACATTATTTATAATATTAAGAATACAGTAGACAAATTGTGCAGGTTCAAACCAATGGCACTTTGGGATCGAACCCACTACCTACGTGTTATTAGCCAGAAGCTCTAACCAATATTTTATTATTTTTTTTATTTTATTTATAGGCGCTCTTTAACATCTCTGGTCATCAGCGTCCCATTCAAATCAGGGCGTCAAACGGCCGACAAATTGTGCTCAGAGGTCTCTTATTTCAGCCTTGAGGTTCTTTATTGGGCCGTAAATGTAGGACATGGGACCCATAGCTTTATTTCTCCTCAGAAGGAAGCCATTCTTAGGATTTTTACGTCCGAAAAAATCCATTGATCCTTGCCGGGATCGAACCCGCGATCTTGGGTTTAGAAGGTAAGTATGGTTATCACTAGACCACCAAGACCGACGCTCTAACGTGTCAACGTGATAATTATCAGCCTAGTTGAAGTCACACTATCTGGATTTGTGCTCAGCTTTCTCCGTTGCCGTTCGTTAAAGGTGGCGTGACTACGGCGTAAGATTCCTCCGTCTGGAAGGCAGAATCATATAATTGGCTTTCATGACCACATGAGCTAGAGAATAGCGCCGTCACTCTTCTGCTTTCGTAACTAATTTTTCATTACCGTGTTAATTTTGTATGAATTAGGTCCATTAGTTTTAAAACTATAAGAGAAAATCATGGACCGAAAAAGAGAGAAACATCCCTTAAGAGTTCAGTAAATTTAGAAACTAGAAGATTAATCGTGTTTTAATCAATGAAATGAAGAGATCGGACATTATAAAGATAACAGTTACCAGATTTGAAGAACGAAAATCACAAAGCAAGAAGAAGAAAACCAGTTATCCACGATACATAAAATTATGAAAAATGTAGTTCTTTTATAATAAATTATATTTTAAATTCCAGCTTAACTCGCTGCTCCTGTTGCATTATATATGGTATTGCTGTTTTTTGAGCCCAAATGTTTCATACTTGTATGTCTAGGTTTACAATTGCTGTCTTTAATTATTCAACATGGGAATTAAAAGGAGAGATTATATACATTTATTCTTCTAATAATAGCTCTGATAAAACTTTAAATATCACCAGGGTCTATTTTTATTAATAACAGAATTGGTTTCTGAGTTTTGTTATGTATCTCAAATAACTTGTACAGTTCTGCTGTTCAGATGGAACCATTTGCTGACTATAGTTTGAAACCAAATACACTCATTCGTACTAAAGCGATTTTGTAAAGCGCTTATCTTACCTGCTCTTCGTTCTTATGGAAGGATCCATCTCTTCCGCTATTATCCAGCTTTGGCCAAGAAGGTGTGCTGTGAATATCTGAAGACAGACTGAGAATAGCACCAGGGGTATACCAAACCAGCCTGCATTCAAAAGTACATTACAAGGTTTATTAAAGATGTGGAAAAACACATACAGAGCTCAAACAATTACATGTATAGATCTTAAAATAAATAAACAAATAAATAAATCTCTTGCAAAAATCTAATCGAAGATAAGAATTGTATAAAATTAACACAATTAATGCTGAATAGTAAACAAATGATTAAGACTTTTCTCTTTAATATACGGAAGAAAGTTATCCAACGATCATGTTTAAACAATTTAGAGCAATTCTTGTAAGCACTTCGTTATTTTTCTGTTGAGATGCGAAAAGAAAAATTAAAGAAACTATTGTGATATTATCAGTTACGTAAGTTTGCATACCATGACCCTTTTCCTGCCATATCTTGCTTAAAATGTAACTCCTGGGCCAGGTTTAAGTATCAAAGAACATTTTGCATTTACGAATAACAACTGAGTGGTCTTGGCGAGCGTTAGAATTAGTTCCAAATAAAAAAATGACAAACTGAGGGTGGTGGCTGAGGTTGTAATGCTTGGAACTCGCATTCGGGAGGTTCTAGCAAGACCGACTATATTTACCAGACCCCAATGTAGGTATCGAAGTAGATAAAATGGTGGAAAATGTGATCCGAGCTTTGCATGGCTTTGTTAATTTGGTCCATTGCATTTACTTGGTTTATTACAGTAGTTTATAGTTGGAAGTAAATCTACAGCAGCAGGTTACTTCTTTTGTTTTTTATTGAGTTAATATTGATTTACTGTAATCAACCAAGAACTGGTGTTATAGAAAGTGTTAGTACAGCATGGGTTGCTCTTGTATCTCTTAATTATAACAGTGCACCACATAATATCACATTTACCCTTCCTAAATAGCAGTAATTAAAGGAGTCGATAAACAGTACACGTCGAGCAAGTAGTGTGCATTAAACGATAAAACTGTAGTGTGCATTAAACGGTTCGTACCAAAAATTTTAGTCTGGGAGGACTTTCCCTGTACAAATATCTGTAATCTATGGCGTTGTGAGTTAACAAAGAAAGGAAAGGTCCGAAAGAACACATGAAGCGAGATTCGGATCGTGTTTAATGCATGCTATCAATATTGCCAATGAAGACTATCCTTTTCATTAAGATAGATACGATGCTGTTCCATCTATGTCAATTAGTTTTAAAGTTTCCAGTAATTTGGAAGTTAGTGTATTTTATAAAGATTTGTACCAACCAGTTGATAAGTGTAGTTTAAATGTGAGAAATATTTTGTAAACAATTTCAGATTATTAAAATCATCATAACATTTTTTAATGATAAATTATGTTTTGTAAACATATTGCTGCGAAAAGTTTCGTATTTGCTATGGGAGTATTAGGGCGAATTCGGCCGCCATTTTCCCCCCGTATTGGGGTCTGGTAAATGTAGTCAGTCTTGATTCCAGGTTCAAAAACTTTGTGGCCTGCTTTTTGTGGTTTCCTCTGGTCTCTTAGGCTTTGGGATGTTAATTTCTTTTCTACGATTTTTCTACTCTCCTGTTTCATAGCATTTCCCTCCGTTACAGGATCAAAAATGTCGAACTGATGATATGTACGGTGTAATTGTAATTTGCGGTAAATGATCTTCTCAGGGGCTCAAAATCCTTGAAGGATAACTCCGCTGGCGTCGGGCTGTTCTATATGGAAACTCTGTTAGGGATTCCTACCGCCCCTGGATCTTGATCTCTCGATGTCTCCCTCTCTTCATTCCTTCCTCCCAGAGGTGCCCCCATTGGGCAACGGCAAACATTTGAGCGGGACTGGAATACCGAAAATTATATTTTCTGCCCGTACCAATCCATTCCAATCCAACTGCACGTAGATGAGCACGATACGTAAATCACCTGCATGTGAATCGATGAGCCTACAGACAGGGGGACATAATTAAGGGTCCCGCAGGGCCCGCGGTGAGAAGAAGACCGTGTGCTTAGGGGACAACAGAAACCATTCTACCTAGTCTAACCATGAGTTCTGTTACAAACTTTTGATAGGTATTGTACCAGATGTTCGGGCGATCAGATATCAGATATCATTCTTCCAGCTAAACGTTACCTTATACATTGTTGACTTCAACTGCAGCTAAGTGAACACGCTAGTTAAAGGTTAGTTGTGGATTGGGGAGACTATGCTGTTACTGTGATAACCCTACAGGCTATGTAGGATCGGAAAATCATCACCTGAAATTTTTCAAACTCTTAAGAAATTGAAAATAAGCAGGACATTTGTGCTTTAATGAAATTGGTACAATTGCTGATCGATCAAGATGGGGATCCGGGCTCTCTGAGTAGTGGTGAAAACAGCGGCTGCTCGTATTAGGAAAAATTCAGTGCGGAAATAAATAGTGATGGCTCGTGAGATAAACATTTTCAAGAGATTTCTCAGACAAGACCTTGGGCTGAAGGCTTGTTGCCGGGGTACTGCATCTTTATTAACTTCAACACTTATGCAGCAGAGAGAGCTGAAGTGCAAATGCCTAATTCAGCGTTACGCTAACAACCGGGATAAAAACTTTCTTTTTTGCAGATGGAAAAAAAAAATAATTGAAGAGGCAGAGGGGGCTACCATCCCGTCTCAGTGTGTGATTTAGTGGGGAGAGAGCTACGATGGTGTCACAAAGCTGCATTTCTACCAAAAGGGGTTAAACACAACGGCCAGAATGTATGAAACAACACATCTTGAACCTGTGGTGAAAGACCTGAACAATTTGTTCAAGAACTGGATCTTCCAGCAAGATTCTGCACCAGCCCATTAGAAGTTCTACTCAACCTTAGTTTAATAAGAATGTTCTGAACTTTATTGCTGCCAAAACTGACTCTAATAGCCCTGACCTCATCCCCTTGGATTACAAATTGTAGTCAGTTCTTGATACATTGCCTGCACGAAAAGGCGCCCCAACACTGATTTCTCAAGCGATCCCTGGAGCTAGCAGTGGCGGATTTCCCAGGGAGACAGTGGGTGCTGCTATTGATGAGTGACCCGATAGATTTAGGTCCTGTATCAGGATAAATGGGAATAATTTTGAAAAATGGTATATGCATTAGCACAGAATACTCGTGGATACCATTTTCCATAGTCAAATTAAAAAACAGCAAATTATATTGTTGCTATTATAATGAAGATATTTCGGTTTTGAATAGCATATTTCATTCATGCATTCCAAGGGTACGTTATTTATAGTATTCTTATACAGTTTTGT
Organism: Metallyticus violacea; assembly: GCA_030762175.1. NCBI lineage: Eukaryota > Metazoa > Arthropoda > Insecta > Mantodea > Metallyticidae > Metallyticus > Metallyticus violacea. The sequence goes on from CM060831.1 coordinate 107,898,117, forward strand.
TTCTTCATATCAAGTTATTTTTCGGTCACGTAACGTTAAACTTAATCCCCACTTCGCTTCTCCTACAGATTTTCAACTGTGTCCGTTCTTGTCTCAATGAACTATTAACTTGCTTATGCAACAATGATATCTGTGTGGGAAAAATGTTATTTTAATAATTGTTTTTATATAAATTTTAGTAACCGGGGAATTAAAATAATATCTGAATTGAATGTAATACACACATTATAATTATATACAGTTTGTTATTTATATTCATTTTCTTTAATAGGCAAGAATGGCCACGATAGTGCGCAACCAATATGCAAAGAAATTATGTGTGACAGAAAATCAATTTCCTCTTGAATAAATGGTAAATAAATCTAAATATTAAAAGGGGCATTCAAAAGTGGAAATTAAGTCGTGAAATAAAAGAATCGGTCATTAAGTTGAAAAAATGTATGTGCTTTTTAAAATTAAAGTAGTGCATTTCAAGTAGATCTCCATGTGGGATCCCCAGATATGAGAAAGGACACAAGGCAGACCCAAAAGATGAGCAGACCTCTTCAAGGACATGCAGGTCTAGAGTGGTCAAGAGTAGCAAGAGGAAGAGAAAAATGGAAATCTCTTGAGGCAGTGAGAAATGGAGTAAACAAAGAACAAACCAGTCAGTGTCTTAAACAGCATACGAACAACTAGCGTGGAATAGCTCACCACGTTAGGAAAAAGCGAGCTTTCCCTACTTGTTAGGAGGCCTTTGCTCTTAAGGGACACAATAGGCTGTCTTTATCTTTATCTTTATCTTTTACATTCCAAGTGCTAGGGATAGCAGATCTGGTGGTGAATATGTTTCAGTTGAGAACGTAAATTGTAAAATAATAAGTGAATCTGAGAATGTTTTCCCACAGATATTTATTCCCAAACTGACTATGTGACACATTTAGTTGACACTGATCATGGGTACTTAACTGAAGAATTAATTGATGATTAAAAAATTAAAATTGTTATTTAAAACCCCACCAGCCTTAAGGTCCTTTCCCGAAAGGCTCACTAAAAATATATATATATTTAATCTTTTATTGTTATAAAGTTAAGACAATAACTGGACAATCAATGTTTTTAAAGTTATGCTACTCACTAAATCTAAACCCCCACGGGTAGCCGAGGTCGCTAAGGGGCGGACTAGGGTTCCAATCCCACCAGGATCATCCTCCCTGACCGGGGTTTTTTCCAGGCTTTCCTTAGTCCTCATAAATGAAAAATGCCAGGGAGATGTCCTAAACGTAGGCCTGGAGCGTTCTTTTCTTAAAAAAATCCTTTCCTAATTTATCATTTCATTTCATGTATCATCAGTGTCCACCGCCTGTAGTGCCTCAGTAGTAAAAACGGGCGTTCTAAAAGTGGTGCATTGACTCTTCGCTGACCAACGCAACAAGAATTTTTAGAATGATGTACAAAATATTAGCAGGCAGTCGGGGAAAACAGTATAGAAAAGCATTCATCTTGTAAATCCTATTTAACATATGAGAAATGGAAGAAAACTAAATGCATTCTGTCACAGTAGTTTAAGGAAGAAAGCATTAAAGTGATTGACATACTGCCACAGATATTGAACGTAATATTAACATTGGCTCGTGATCATGGCGAAAGACCTATTTCTATTCTATTCTAACAGAGGGAAGTTTTTAGTCTTATTGAGCTTGTGTTGTATATGATCCATTACTAACATCCCATGTTCACAATGAAAAAAGTACGACCAAATATTTAAGCCCCCTAATGTAAAATGAACTAATTTCTCTCTTGTCTCCTTTATTATTAAAATATATTGTAAAAAACATTAAGCAAGTTCCATTTTTTCCATCTTCCAACTCCGGACATACTACAGACCACCCCTTAAGTGTAATCATTCAATATGTTACAATATAACCGGGAAAATTACTAAATATTTGCGAAATTTTTATTGGGTTACATAAAATATGTGAGTAAATTTGAAAAGCATTCTAAAAAGAACACATTACGCAACTGGAAAACAGCAATTAGATCTTAACGAATGTCGCGACCAAGGTTATGAAAATGCAGCTAAATTTATTGGAAAACACCATGGTCTGCAAGCACGTAACAACGGTAACCGCGGTCGTTAAGGCAGGGACTCGTGAAGGGTAGATCTGGGTTTGATTCTCACCAGGAACGTCTTCCCTGGCTGAGCTTTTTACCAGAGTTTCCTTAGTCCTTATAAATGGAAAATGCTGGGGAGGTATTCTAAACTTAGGTCTGGAATGCTTCTTTCCTTTATTTAAAAAAAAAAAAAAAAAAAAAAACTCCATTTCCAGTTTGTCGTTTCATTTCATGTATCATCAGTGCCCACCGCTTGTGGTACCTCAGCAGTAAAAGCGAGCGTTAAACACAATTTAAAAAAGTAGAGTGTGAACAGCTGATTATGTGCACTGTGAAAGTAATATTAAATTTTTGTTCTGAATGATTCCATTAGTGACATTTCAGAATTAAGGTACTTTTACACAACGGTAAAAAAAGTTTATGTATTTTAGTGAAAGTTTGCAGCGATAGCAGGAATTAAATAATGCCTTGAATAATGGAACCACTAAACGCACAATGAAAAATCTCTATTTTACGAGATGATATTCGCGATTTGACAGTTTATTCGCGTTAAAAAGTAATTTTGGGTCGTGATGATATACCTTGAGAACATATTTCTAATCTCGAATAAATTATCGGATAAAAATGCGCCTCTTGCATTGAAAAAAGATATCATGTCCTTTCAGTTTGCAGTAATGCTTGTTTTCCGGCGTAAAATGCTGAGGGTGCCAAAGATGTATACACGCTTTCAGTGTAGATATCTATTTAATATATTTCAAAGTTGAACAGAATAACAACAGTAATGTGTAGTATGATGTTCTGTAAACAGATGTGATTGACATACATTATGATAGCGTTGCTGTGTGACAGGTAAATCAACAATGAACAAATGAAGCCAATATTATCGTATGATGCTCTGTAAACAGATGTGACTCATATTACGTTATGCTAGCGATGCTACAACAAAATGGAACCAAGATTATTGTTTGAATGGCGGAAAGCAACTTTAAAATGGTATTGGAAACCCGAGAATGTTGTTGAAGGCAATGGAGATGTGTGTACAGAACAGAACCGCCAACTCAAGTAACAATTGCACGCATGGGGAACTCTTAAGGATGTTGTATACCGTAGAAAACCAGCTACATTGGCAGCACTTGGGCATGTGCTGCAATCGCTGAGGACACTTTCACAAACGTTGCTCAATCAGTAGTTCAACATACTCAGAAGTGTATCGATGCCTATGGTGGGCAATTTGAGCAATTGCTGTAACTGCAAAAGTTTAAGATGATTAGTGCTCATCATTTTCTGTTCGTGTGAATTCAGTTTTATTATGTCAACGCAGTTTTTTCTTTGCTTGAAGTGTGTATACATTTTTGTACTACAGTACATCAATATTATTTCAAAATATTTACAAAAAGGAAGGGAAACCTAAAATTCCTATACAATCCCTGTTTTCAAAACAACACAGCAACTCCAGGTTAAGAAGTTCTTTGATGAAGTTTTCGAACGAATACAGAATGCAGAAGAAAGGTTCCAAATATTTTTTAACGGTTGCCTTGAAATCATAATTCAGCAGCTTAAGTTCTGAAAGCATGAATGCCATCTCAGCTAAGTCCTCTCTGCTGCAGGCATCAAAACATAGACCTTAACTGAAAATTAAATAATCGAAAAAGTCAACAATCTTTGCTAATATTATGCTACGTATTTATCTCCTACTTTTTCTCAATAACTTATTAGTTTTCGTTTTATTACGATGGAAGAGATTCGTAAACCTTCAAAAATAAATGAACTGGCCCAATTATTAATTGGTGAAAGTGCAGCTATTGCCAGCTGAGTTTCTAATCTGTGTACAGTTCTACAACTTCTCCTTCCTTTAACTACCACTACAGCAACAGTCGAGCGCTCACTCAGCAAGCTAAAACTAACAAAGATTTACCTGCGTAGTACAATGTCGTAGATGAGATTCAGTTCATATCTGTACTCTCCATTGAAAATGTAGAAACTTGACGCCAGTAAAGTTGCCGCTGAAGTCAGCAAAAGGTTTGTTGCTATTATTATTATTATTATTATTATTATTATTATTATTATTATTATTCCGTTTTCCATACATGGTTACGAAAGATATGTTGTTAACAAAGCAATAAAATACCTTTTTATGTGAGCAGGTATGAGAAGGGGGACCAGAAAATATTTTTGCGGGGGGAGCACATGCTTTCTTAGAATAAGAAGAGTAAACCTATGGCAGCATAACTTGGTAGCAAATGAAGAAGTGCTAAAAGTCCAACCTTTCTGGAAATATTAAAAACAAGGATTATATTATTTAAGGTCTAAAAATGTTTTTGTAAGCATTTAATGTCCCACCAACTGCTAAGATATTTCGATGATCAATAGAATAGATTAAACGAGGGCGAAAATGAGTCCTTTAGGGTTTAATGTTGCCTGGTATTCAGCTTTTCAGGGTAAACTTCGTAAAAAAAAAAAAAAAAAAAAAAATTGCCCATACAACATATCTCGACCAAATATTGAACCCGGTACCTCAAGTGACAAACAGAGGCGCTACTATTTGAACTGCGGCGGTGGAGCGGGGTGATTTTTAAAATATCCAGAAGCATTCTGTGACATAGTATCAAATAAATTCCTCTAAGTGTGAAAATAGACACAGAAATATTTTCATACGTTAGAAGATTTAGATCAGTTTTGTATTTAAATAACACGCAGTAAAACAATCAACTAATTAAAAGTAAAAGTTAATTTTTTAAATTTTTATTCTTAAATTTCCTGATATAATTTGAACCAAGTTCTAAAAAATGTGCAGTTTAAACTTTTTTTTTAGTATCCCGGAGTTGAGCTGGTTCGAAGGAAATAAGCACATGTAACTACTTCTCTATCTCTTTAAAGTCTTTTGTTCCATAAAATTCACTTACAGGATATGAAACCTACCGCAGTCGATTACAGGACGTGGTAGGGTTATGATCGGAAATACTCCACAAAGGTTGATGAAGCCCAAAGTGGCGTACATAAGAGTCAGTTCACTCGTCGATCCAATAGTTTCAGGATGCGCTTCTGACGTGGCCGGTGGTGGTACCTCTGGGCTGGAACTGGAGGTAGCCGTCGGCGGGGGTGACGATGTTGTGGTAACAGGTCCACTAGTGGCCGCCTTGCCCCTCGTGTCCAGTAGCAAAGGCTTAGTTTCATCTGTCATCCTGAAAACAAAATACTACGTGTTGAAACTTCACGATCTGTTTACTACATTGCACAGGAGTATTGGTACCTTAACATAGCATAACAACAACAAATTATTATCCTTAAAATTCTAGGCTTCAATTTTGACAATTTTCATACATTTCTCTGCTAGCATTCGAATTTTTTGGCGATACCAGTCCTTGAATTTAGAGGGAAAAAGCTTTGAAATGCATTTTCGACATCTTCAAGATTGTCGAACCACCTTCCTCGAAGAAATCTTGCCATGGATCGGAGGAAACCATACTCAGAAGGTGCAATATTTAGATTTAAAGCTGAGTGAGCCAAAAATGATGTCCCTTCTAAATCCTGGATTTTTATTGGGTCAATCTTGAACTATGGGCTGGAGTGTTGTCTTTTTACAGTACAGCGTGCTGTACAGTGATCTCAGAATCACGAAAAAAGAGCCATTTTTCATTAATATCGCAATTCATTTCCAGAATCGGTCGCCTTAAGGATTTTGAATGGTGCTTACTAACATTAACTCGTCGCTGGGCCAAAGCTTCGGTATGTTCTTATCGACTTTTATACTTATCAAACGCCGGGTTAGTGCAGGTGATTAGCTACTGTTGTTTTGCAGTCACCAAACGTTCTTGACAATTTACGAACACTGGAGAGTGATTCTTTTTTGAGCGCAGAGCGTATAACTTCGTTTTCTATAGCTGAAGGTCGTCTGGAGCTTCAAGGCGAGCATCTCCATCATTTAATAGCATGAACCACGATGCTGTTATGTTGACAAAATCGTCATCTTCTATCTGTCATATTTCTTCAGCTGCTGACTTAGAACTCAAACTTTCTCTCCAAAAGAATCTAAGAAGAGAATGAACTATTTTATCCTCAACATTCCTTTTTATATTTTTAGAATATATACTATATATTATGTAATATATATGTTTCATATGGTCTTAAACTATAAATATAAACAAATCATCCGTTGCCTAGTTACTCAGAGACAAATGAAAGATCTTTTTGGCCAACTTAATATTGTAACATATATGAACCACATTGGTAGAACTCTAATTTTCAAAGTATTTTTACAATGAAAATGTTTAGAATAGGATAATGTTATAAATTGTGTGAATTATGAAAGTCTTTTTATTCTTCTATCTAGTTAATAAATAAAAATTGACTTAATTCACTTAGAAGAAGGGAGCAGGAATCGTTTCTGCACTCCTCTGTAGATAGCACGTAAAGTTCAAAGTCACGTAGATTCTTGCTATGATAAATTCAATAAAAGTTACTCAAAATGCCCACCAGTGCGTTGAGCTACTGATTGAGTAACGTTTGAGAAATTATCCTCAGTGATTGCAGCACATGCGTTTTAAATTTCTTCCCGAAGTGCAGCCAGTGTAGCTGGTTTTTTACGGTATAAAATATCCTTAAGAGTTCCCAATAGGTAGAAGACCAACGTAGTTTGGTCCGGAGAACGCGGTGGACACTCAATCGGACCTCTTCGTCCTATCCAGTGTCTTAGAACAATGTCATCAATGTACGCACGTATATCTTGGTGTTAATGCGGTAGTGCACCATCCTGTTGGAAGTAAAATTCCTCATTTTCATAGAGTGTATGAATGGCGGGATGTGCGTATCATGTTCAGGTACAATGTGCCAGTTACTGTTTCTTCAAAAAAGAATGGTCCAATTAGATCCTGGATGACAATCCACACCAAACATTAATTCCAGGTAAATTAACAGCCTTTTCCAAAATAGCGTGTGGATTGTTTGACACCAGTAGATACAGTTATGCTGATTAACAGTTCCGTTCAACTTAAATTGTGCCTCATTGGACCAAACTACTTTCCCTACGAAGGCCTCATTCTCTTTTGTTGAGTAGTGTTTAACGCCCGTTTTTACTACTGAGGCACCACAGGCGGTGGACACTGATGATACATGAAATGAAATGCTATATTGGGAAAGGATATATTTTTTTAAGGAACGAAACGTTCCAGGCCTAAGTTTAGGGTACCTCCCCGGCATTTGCCATTTATGAGGACTGAGGAAAACCTGGAAAAAACCCCAGTCAGGGAGAACGGTCCTGGCGGGATTCGAACCCCAGACTTCCCGCGCACGAGTCCGCGCCTTAACGACCTCGGCCACCCGTGTCGGTGCCATCCTCTTGCACCATGTTCCAAAATCACTCGCAGTACTGCATTCTCCGATCTGGGTCATTTTCATTCAATCCATACAAAAGATTTGGGATGAAAACTTTCACCTATGCTGTTTTAATAATACGACTTACGCTTGTTCTGCTAATCCCAGTCTCACGTGCACATTGTTTTGTAGATTGATTTCTACGGTGAGGGCTCAAATCGTTCCAAAACCATAGCCGAGGACGCGGGGCTTGTTACTGTGCGAGGTCTCCTAGATCTGCCCTTGTGAACATGGAACACGGTACCATGGTTTCAAATTTGTCTCAAATGCGTGCAATTGTTACTCTCGTTGGCGGTTCTGTTCTGTATACACGTCTCCATTGCCTTTGAACTGCAACAACATTCTCGGTTTTCCATTACCATTTCAAAATTGCTTTCCGCTGTTTAAACCACAATCTTGGCTCCATTTTTTTTTTTTTTTTTTTTTGTAGCAACGCTAGCATAACGTAATGTGAGACTCATCTGTTTATACGATAACTTTGGCTTCATTTGTTGATCATTTATTTACCTGTTACGTAGGAACGCTATCATAATGCGTGTGTGTCACATCTGTTTACAGAACATCATACTACACATTACTGTAGTTTTTCGGTCCAACTTTGTTGAAAGTACGTATACATTGTTTTGGCACACAGAGTATACATAGCAGTTAAGGCAGAAAATTGGATTTACAATAGCAAAGTATATTTCCTACATTTTTTAATCTCAGGGTTTACACCCCTTAGTGTTTATCTCTAATTTTAGCGATTTAGGAAAAAGTTAAGACATATGCGGAGTATTGAAAGCATTAAATATTTTCAGTAGTAGGATATACGCAAAACTCTAATATAAATGAACAGAAATCGCGTCGTTTAATCACGCGTCCTTAGGAAATCACAACGTTCTTTGTAACCGCCTTGTTTAGTTTTGGATATAATTCAGTTATTGAAGAGCCACTCCTGTCATGTTTGAGCATTATTGCTGAATATTGCGTACACTAAGGACTCCAAGAAATCCCATAGTAAAAATCTAAGGATTTAAACCAGGGGAACAAGCAAGCCATTTATGGACTTTCTCGAAAAGACCATCGCTCGTTAATTATCTTCATGAGCTGTTCTGAAACATGGCACTGAAAATGAGCCTTTGTTCAATCATAAATAAACCACATAAGTAACCTTTATTGTTTCTCACTTTCTCCAACAAGACAGACAACTCGTTATGAAATGATATCTGGCATCAATTAATCTGTTTGGCAGAAGTGTGGTTCTATTAGTCCATCGCCAACAATTCCTGCCCATTTGTCAGCTGAAAATCCGTTTTGATGGCTTCTTCAACTATATAAGACTTTTCATAATGTTGATTATGGGAATTTACATCTCTAATGAACCCTATCTCAACCACAAATAAACTCTTTGATGTGAAAACTGGATCTTCAGCAATTCTCTGCAAAAGTCACTGACAGAACTGCAAGTAGAATTGGGCTAAAGACGGGCTAGCTGAAGATGTACGAGATGGACTGCTCAGAGAAAGGAAGATTAATGCCTTCAGCTGTTGCTATTCTTCGTGTACTCTTACCAGAATCTTCCATCCGCCACAATAAGTGTCCTCCAGTTTCCTCAAGTCACTGAAAATGTTTATTAAATAAGCAACGGGGTATTTCTTGGCAAAGAGGGCACGATGCTTGAGGGTTACTTCCATTTGTTAAACAGGAGTATGCGAAAACCCATCTGCTACTTCCCGTGAAGAATGATAAATGTTATTAAGTTTGATATAGTTCAAAAATAAACTTGCAATCATAATCATTAAAATAAAATATAAATATTAAAACAGTTTACAGGTTTACAGTGAGAAAATTAAGTATGGCTGCATTCGCCAAGAGTTAAGAATTATGTACAGACATACACTAATAAAACTTTACCGATATATGCTTAATCATTGATTTCTATGGACAATCAAAGTCAAATATATCTCTGTTTACAGCAGAGAAAAACGAGTGTACATTTTGATACTTTTCTTGTCTTGCATTGTAGCTTTGGCATAACCAATAAAAATGAGCAAAGGTTGCAAGATATGCTTTTCTCACAATAGCAGTTTCAAATCTTTTTCATTGCAAAATATTAATTTTAGGATCTATGTTTATCAAACGTTTTCCTTGTTTTGATGAATATTGCCACCTCTGTAAACACTTAATGCTCTTTATAACACTTTGTTTATAAGGTCTAATAATTTGTAGCACTTAGAACAATTTCTAGACTGCCACGGAATCCGCGAAGTATAGTAGGACTTGACTGGGAATTCATTGTAGCTCCATTCTTTAAGCATCTCCGTACCAACTGAAAAAACGCAGAATATTATAGTTCAAAAACTATAATGCAAAATGTGTGACGATGCAAAATGGTACAATTTATAACCATGTACTATAAATTGTATCACTATTATCCTACATTAGACCATTACAACAGTGCAGGTTATTAACACAACATACCTTGATAAAGTAAATAGCATTTACTTAAGGCAAATTTATTATATAATTAATGTGCAATGTTAGGTTATATTAGTATGCTGGAAAGCCAAGGACCCAGCAAACTAAATAATGTTATGGTGTAAAACTTGGAAACTAATATCAGAATTTCACATCTTTTCTTCAAATTGTTCTTTCTTTTTAAACAGCACTCAATTGCATTTAAATCCACATTTATCCTATTATTCGTTTTTGGTTAATGTTAATCCCTGAATTTGTTCGAAGCCATTATTGCTGCAATATTATATATTGTTGTAACAATATATAACAAAATATGCCGTTAATGTTGTGCTCTATTGCAACAATAATAGTAATTTGCATTTTTAATGCTACAAACAGTTTTATTCGTTACTTATTGGTTCTTCCAAACATAAAATTGCATCAGTAACTTGGGTCTATAAATGTTTCAAAGGCTTACCTATAAATTGTGCCAGTCCAAAATATAAGAAACACGGCTGTATAATTTATGTAACTTGGCCATTTTGTTTGTAACTTTATCTTCCCTCCAAAGCAGAAATTATTTAAAATATTATTAATACCTATGAGTCTATGGGTATTTAACTATTCGAGACTAAAATTACTTCACAGGTTATAAAATCAAAGAAACAACTGCAACACGGCTTGCGTGCCTGCCACGCTCACCATTTTCGCTACACATTCTCTTTACCTCTTTATACACATTCTCTCCTTTTTGTAGCGTCACTGCATAAATATCTTATTAGATTTGTGGCCGGTACAATGTAAATTCCGGTACAATATATGAGACCTTACCCTAATAATTATTTTAAATATAAAATATGTAAGTAAATTCCACTTTGAACTAAGATATGCAAGACACGCGGAATCTAAAACTTACAGAAATTCCTTTTGCTAGACATTTTGTTAGAGGCATGATTTCAAACATGGGAATAAGTTTCTTAAAACATGTTTAGTACATCACATCTTAAAGCAAAAATTTTCTAGGGCTCCAGTAAGAAATTTAAAATACATTGCAAGCTTTCTGAAAGTCTAAAATGTACATGTGCATAAATAAAAAAAAACCTAAAGATAAAATTCCCATAATTAACCCCAACTGACTTAAAGTAGATAAAGCAATATTTTTTTTTTAAATCATATTAAAAATTTGCACCCAATCCTGATATAAACATTGTCAAAACTGAAATCACTAATAAAAACTGTAATAAATAATCAGGAAAAGACTAACCAAAACGAACTATTGGCCATCTACAATTAGGCGATCAATATTTTATTTATTATTAAATATAGGATTATATATCCAACAGTTATTAAAATTAAAGGGGTAAGCAAATAGGAAATACCATTCTGGTTGAATATGAACGGGTGTAACTAAAGGGTTTTCCAGGTATAGTCTTTATATCTATATCTTTATATTTATATCTATATTTACTCATCAAAGATTTGGCACCTCTCAAATATAGTACGAATACCAATACTAAAAAGTAAAGACTTTTTAAGTTATCTACCAAAATATTCTGAATATCTTGGTTGGATCCCAGGACACTAGATTTACCAAATAATCTGAGTAATGCATTGGCAGCTAATCTTATTCCCGAAAAACAAACATCCCGAATGAAATTTTAAATAATGAAAAGAAATCCTAGTCAAGAATAAGAGATAGCAGGAAGAAAAATGTAAAATATACAGTAAATGTTTATGGTTATTATTCTGTTACTATTCCTTTCCGGCTATCAATCTCAAATCAGTCGGGTTCATATGGCTTTAGTACGTGAAATAATAAAAATAGTTTATATGTATATATGCCAGGAGTGTCAAAAAGAAATCAAACTTTTCCTGACTCCACCGTACTATCTAGGCAAGTTCTGTACCTTGCCTTCGTGGGGTACAGTATATATTCCAGGCGTATGACAGACTGCGGCTGTGCAGTAGTAGTAGTTGATTAATTGTATAGTGTAGCATAAAGTCAAGAATATTTCAAATTCATTTCTGTCAATAAGGAAATGTATGTTGCCATTCTTAGTTGTCTAGTGATGAAGTGCACTGGTCGCTCCATGTAAGTGAATTCCTCACAAAGCATAACATCCCTGTTCTTCCTCATTCTCCAGATTTTGCTCCGGCTGATTGCTATCTCTTTCCGAAATCAAAAACCTTCTCAAGAGATGGAGGTAAAAACGTATGCGACGCTCGGCCAAAAATGAACTACAGGACTGTTTTGAAAAGTGGTATGGATGTGATAGAAGTGTGTCACTGCCCAAGGGGCTTACTATTTTTGGTTCCTTTTTACTCTGATTAATGCTTCAATTAAAAAACTTAAAATGTATCACAGGCAATATTTTGAACATCTCTTCGGATAATGTGTATATGCTTATTTGTAGTTATCCGAAATATACTGTAACGTTAAGCTTTTTCTTTCTTTGTTGAATTTGAACTTTTTTTTTTTGTTTTTTTTTTTTGTTTTTTTACAATTCAGAGTGAACTTTATCAACACTATGCGTATGTATTCATTCATGAAGTAGTAACAAATCTCCACTATTCTAGAAGAAAATAATGCTGCTTTTAAAAAAGGAAATGTTTTGACGTAACCGTAAGTTGTGTTCCAATTAACTGGGCATTATCAGAAGCAGTGACAAATCAGGTAAGAGTATGCAAATTCAGCATGGAGTGGTAGCTTTCTCACTTTTAAATGCATCAACGGTCTACTTTTTTTAGTATACAGCCTCATTACGACGCTGCACAGCGCCCTTGTGTGATGCTGAGTACGTTACATAAACATCATCAGAAGGAAGGCAACGCTGTGAATGCAAATCAGCGTACACCAAAGCTAAACCTATTTTGCATATTAACGGTCTGTTCCTGACTTTTGCCACAGTATCAGACTTCTGTTAATACCACAATAAAGATGGTTATTGATGCTATGGAAATATTCACATTCGATATACTGCCAAACTATGTGTTTTACAAATTATGAGCTCTGTCCCTTCCCAAAAAATGTATAATTACAAATGTGTCACAGTGTTTTGACCTAAAAGATTGACATTTTATCAACACTTTTCTTGCATAAGTATGCATATATACATCTTGTTTAACTTATGGTAGCGATATCGAAGGGAACATTATATACGACAATGTGAGAATGGAAAGATTTTTTCACATTTGAGTAAATAAAATAAGTTCTAAATAACACTGTTAGTTTTAATAAAATCGCTGACTAGTTTGGGAAACATTAAAAGAAGTAACGATTACAATATATTATACAAGAAAACTGTGAAATCTGAAATATTTACCGAAAAAGTACCTTGTGTCTCCATGAACGTCTTGACCACGTATAATAAACTACAACTACAAAGTCACCTATTACATCTGTTTTAGATCATTTGTATATTTATTGTTATGGTCGTTATATTAAAGTGTAAAATTGGTTAATGGTTTCATTGGACTTATTCCACGTTCTACAGAGGACCAAGGGAATGCTAATAAAGATAGGCAAGTGGGAAGTTAGATATGCAATAACATTTTCTGAACTAGTTTATTATATTTAGAGTGTGTAATTACTAATATAGAATATAAAAACGCACATTGTAGCCTTTCAAGGCCAATGCTATATGTAGAATACGTAGAAGCTATATCTTAACGGGCTGAAAACACCTTTCCTTTCCACATATTTCATCAACTTCATATTTATTATCTCCGAAGCAACTGTGACACAATGAGAAAGAACTGGCAAGTTGAATCTAAGTTAACTGCTGCATAGGAGGAACAATGTAAGCAAAGCAATACCATTTTCATGATGAAAGATGGATCGAATACTCCTGCTAACCAAACGGGGCTAAATTGTTCAGTGTTCCAATCAGGACAACGCCACTAAATATACATCACCGCCCAGAGTGCACTATCCAGATTGCTTCAAAAACATCAACCGTGCCACTAAAGATTCGATCATAGCTGCTGACGAAAAGTCTGGAAAGGGAATGGATTCCATTGAACCTGGCTTTACAAACCGAAAGCAAAATTTCTGTTTTAAATAAAAATGAATAGTTTTAATGCGATTTTGGTTCATTTTTAAGAATAGTGTTATTAGAGTGAAGTAATGTGTAGCAGTCGAGTGAAGACAATAAAACTCTTTAAGCTCTGCCACAAACATTATGGAAAAGATTCTCTTAATATGTAACAAAAAACTGGATGGAATATTTTAGGAGATATGAATGCATAAAGACATTCTTCCAGATAGTTCCTTATCAATAATTGTAAATATGCATTCAGTTCACAGTCTAATCAAAATTATTAGTAGATAGGTTGGCATGAAATTATTTTGGATAGGATTCTAACGCTTTCAATTCTGGTCATTAATGTAGTAAAGAATTGTCATGATAAAGTTCAACTGCTGAGAATGAAATGCAGTTTTTGGGGAAAACATTGAGTTTTCAGGTACTGGTGGCAGGGGTATAAATGGTGAATAAACTGTTGAAACTGGTCTAATAAGAATATATGCAATACAAACACAACTTTTCAACATTTTATGACGCGTAGCAGAACACTGCGAGATTAACGAGTTGCATGGAAGAATTGAGGGAGAACCTCGTTTTGTGTATAATCAAGGAATATTAATACTAACTCATTATACTAACTTACTGTGACAAAAATCAATATTTTGGCTTAGTTTTGCTAGCTCAAGCCCCGTTAGGTTGTTTATCCAAAATATGCTATTGTTGCCGACGCCTTTCTATTAGCTGAAGATAATTGCTTCTGAAATCGGATGAGGCTTCTACGTGATTAATTATGAAGTTGTAGATGTTCAGGCGTACGACTCTAATGGAGTCAGAAGGTTATTTATAAGTCTTCTTATCCAGACTCAAGCTGCTATAGCTTCCTTAATGGTGCAAGATCAAATCCCGGCGAAAACCGGTGGAGTTCCCATAGGATAATCACAAAAAGATCAATCAGATCCATCCCCCCAGGAATTCCAAAAGTATATATCAATAAGGTTTTTTGAAGTTCATGCATTGAATTTTGCTAAGTTATGCTATGCTAAGTTATCATTATCAAATTAATAACGAGAAAAAAGTAGCAATGTTCTACTATATTGAGCTGAGTTTCTATAATTTGTCTAAATCTATAAAATTGCCTAAAGAACGCCGTATGAAAATATATAAAGTCGTAAAATATACAGGTATTACGTTACAGTAAACTTAGAAATAGACGTTTTTGTTTTTATTAGTCATTAATTATTTTTCAGGTGTTTATTTTCACCACTTCTTTTGTCAAAAAATTTAACTTTAGATATTTTTTTTTTTTCGTTATTTTCAGTTTGACGACCGCTAATTATGTAAAGATTCGCTGTTTGGAAAACATCTTCCTTTTGATCAAATAAATAATCATCTGTTTTGAAACATTCCGCTTAGTCAACGTAATAACTCTTTTTCTACAGTCTGAAACATTTAATTAGGTAAAAGCAAGGCAAGGCCATTAATATAAAGTTTAGTAAATGAAGGAACTCCAAAAATACAAGTAGAAAATGCATTGACCTGTTTAAAAATCGCAAGGAAAAAAATTTACCAAGAGCGTTTACAGGTATTTATTTGTGTTTAACGCGCTTCTTTCTGTCTACAGCAGCGTTTTAAGCATCGAACTCGAATTCTTAAGTAAGTAAACATATTATTTACAATGCAATAGAAACACCTAAATAATGTGTGTTAACATTTCGGAGGTGGTCATCTGGGCTTACGTTTTAAATGTTATGTCACATAAAAGCAAGTATTTTGTAAAATTGTCATAGAAATAAATATACTAAAATATGTAAAATGCCTCAAAGCCCGTTGTTAAAAAAAATTTAACGATGCATGCTCCTTGTAAACGGTATAATACAAATTAAAAATAACAAGTGATGTGATATACCGGTTCTTAAACTCTCCTAGATTGTGGACTTCCCTCAAAGATCTGTCGCTAACGTGGTCTCCTAAGATTTAACTCAAAGTTTAAAATCATAATATGATGGCACCATTATTTGTTAGTTTTAATTCATTTCACGAGCAAGCTGCGATATATGAGACCGAAACTCAAAGTTTCATTTCCAAAAATTGATAATATGCTTACAATTAACATTAATATTTTATAAATATATTCTGATGTATATATGTATATATATGACTTGTATTGAACCTGATATATATTTAGATCAACGTATTTCGCGGGTTCAAACTCGGCCAGGATCGATGGATTTTTTCGGGCGTAAATATGGCTTCCTTTGGAAGGGAAGTAAAGCCGCGGGTCCCGTGTCGTACATTTACGACACGAAAAAGAATCTAAAGCCTGAATAAAGGGGCCTCTGAGCAAAATTTGTCGGCTGTTTCACGCTGATGATCTGAGATGTTAAAGAGCATCCGTAAATAAAACAAATCAACAACAGATCAACGTATTTACTCTCATGCTTTGATAGGGATCCTTGTGCAAGAATCTTTTAGAGAATCATTATCATATATTCTTATTAGGGTAAGCGACCAGACCTATGTTTATTGTATATGCCTGCATTTGTAACAAGGATTCCGCTAGCCTTAAGGACTGGCCGCCCGTCTAGAAAACAGACATTCATAAAAACAGGAAACTCAAGTGTAGAAGTGTCGAAAGACTGATCAACTGATCTGTTGGGTGGTCGGGAGGGGGGGGGGGTTCTGCCGACGGGGAAAATTCAGTAAACAGATAATTAGAATAATATACCGCATCCATTGAAAAGATGAGAGAATAATTAAACTTGAGTTTTAACCAATAGAAATTCTTACATAGGATAAGGAAAACGATATCTATTCAAGGGAGTCGTATAATAGGATATTTTACGTCACTAACCGAGTGACTTTGTAGTGATAGAAATTTATCAGATTTTGATATCGGGCAATTAGTCACTAGTCGTCCAGTAATTAGCCAGTCGTCTTCAGAGAGATAATTGGTCAAATACTTCGTTGCCATGCAGACAGGGAGCCAGTTCGCTTGAGTTATCAGGGCAGTTTAATCCAGCCACAGCTACATAGTGCTAGTGCATAACGAACAGACAGTGAACAATCGTCAGAGAACAATTAGAGATAAATAGTGACAACAAATATTGAGTATTATGAAAATTGTGTCTGAGTGCAGTTCTATCGCAGTTAGCTCAGTTAGACCTGCAAGAGTGGACTGAAGAACTCTTAAAACAATCCATAGGGTGCGACGGCGTATGAAAAGACATTGAGTAGCTGATTAATTAATTGAATCAATTGCAATTTTGCGAGTTTCTGTGTAATGTGCCCTTCCCGTTGACTCAGTCATGAAACTCCAGATTCCCTGAGATCAAACTAAGAAGAATAACTGCGGCAACGACGGCAAATCGAGGACATCGGGAAGAAGAGGATTATTACGAATACAATCAACACCAACTAATTAATCCAAACCAATCCAATTTCTTTCCCCTTCCCCCATCACATATAAAAATGGCCGCATGTATCCCATAGTCTTCGTTTGGTTATCACTCACCTGCAGCGCGGCTACCCACACCCAGCCTTCCTTTTTCACAGAAGAGGAAATATTTTCTTTCTCAATCGGGGAGATGTAAGACATACTCTTTATAACGTTGCAGGAATGAAATTGTAACAGTTATGCATCGAATTTTAGTAGTGCTGTAGTGCTCACCGCCGTTTGTTGTGATACTTTGGCGGGAGGGGATTGCTCTAATCGAGCAGCAATATCATCCAATTTTTCTTCTGCGCCTGCATCTTGATTTCTTGTTCAACATTGATACTATTGCTTAGATTTTAAGCATTACTTTACGAACCGCATTCAGATGAATGGACCTTAATGAAACATTTTTGAAATTCTACAGGACACTGAGTAGCTAAATTCTTAAAAATGTATAGCAAATTAAAATGCATTATTCTGTGTTAAATCAGAATCATGGCAAACAGGGAAATGAAATGCAATAACACAGTAACTTCTCACTGTTCCGAACATAAACACGCAGTAGCTCTCTTTACCTGTGGCAATTATTGCCCTTGACTATCCCGATATAAAATATATAAGTATAAAAATTTATACTGGTGCGACATAAACATAAGCGGATTTTAAGGTGAAAAATGTTTTAATTCTTAACAATTGTTTATATTTCCATTTCATTACCTTAAAGTACAGATTTTAGAGATTGGCGAAATCTTCTTATCTTGTAAGATTAGTCTCAAACTTCGATCCCACATGCGTAGGCGAGAACTCCGTTGTACTGATGCCTGTGCTCGCACAATGTTTTGTTCTGTGCATACAGAACGAGGTCGCCCGGCGGTGATTTATTTGTTACGCTATCTTCTTGATTCCATTGTTGCACCAAACGATGAACAGCACCCTTAGACGGTGCATCACGTCGACTCAATTCATTTTGAAATGCCCTGTGGGTTTCTGTGATGAAATGGTTCTGATGTACCTAGTTACGAAACAAACACGCCCATTCACTGTCCAGCGCTCCAGACTAACTAACAATAACGCATTGGACAGAGAGACAGAGAGAGGATACCAACTGGCGAACGCATTACCAAGGTCGACTCTACTGTCCTGCCACATATTCGCAACAAAACAGCAAACAGATTCAAAATAGTTTATAATTCAAATTCGCTTAATATTTCTGCCGCACCCTTTATTAAAAGTCCTCCAAACAGTTTCTATACATGCTTTTTCGATAAATGAGTGAAGCTAGGGGTTTTTAACACAAATAAGTTGTTAGAGAGACATCGATACTTTTAGGGCTTTCTTTTATAGTTCGGAAAAATCTGGGGTTCCCCTGTCTAAGAGAGGCAGACAAGCAAATGCGCATGCAGTTGCCAAGAAAACTTTGACGGTATATATGAGTGATCTGTCTGGTCCACATTTATTGTGTATGGCTTATTTATTTGAAAGCCCTCTCCAGAACAAATGGTCAACTTCAATTTCATTCTAATTTACTTTACATCATTAAATATACTCATAAATTTGTATCCATGCAGTCAAGAATAAATGCTGTTAACAGTATTCTAATGCTTTATGGATCCTAGGACAATGAATGGTTTAAGAATCGCTGTTGCATTTGGTATCACAGCTCTCTAAGGTACAACAACTCTCCTCTCATTAGCACACGTTAATATCTCTTATTATTGCTTGACCCTGGTCAGGGTTTCATATCATGTCATAATTACATCAGCTTATTCCTCAGAAAGCTTTACCATACAGACTTGTAACCTGACCTTTCAGCCGTTTTCTTGCAATTAAAGAAATCTTAGCGCATATAGGCATCCTCTACCACCAATCTTAGTTGAACTCACTTTATTCCTTAAGTCATGGTGGCCAGCGTTTTTATTTGATTCTCTCAAATGCAAGATGATGTATTTACGATCAAGTTCCTAAGTGTTTTGCAAACAATGGCCATAGTGAAATCTAAAGCAAGCTATCCTGTAGCTATATGTTGCAACATTTGTGCTTTTAGCACAAATTGAAGAGTATTCTACCTCACTAATGTAGGAAAGTAATAAAGACAGATTAGCGCTCTCAAGATATGCAACAAAGAGCAGCAGCACAGTCCTACAAGCAGATAATCTCTATGAGGCTGTTCAAGGATCCTCTAAATTTTGAGTTAGTTATGCAGACTTATATGGGTCCTTTGTATCAGCCGACACACTTACTTATAAACTGAATAACTCCCAATTACAAGATTCCTCACCAAATGCTTGAAATGATAAACCTGAAGATTCAACTTTAAGAAAATATTGTCCATCTAAATCAAGATTAAATAAATCTTAATAATCATAGATGAAGTTGCAGACTCCTCTGACAGGATTACTTTCTTCATTGCCATTATATATAATATAAAATAAAAATAAAGTAACACTATTAACAATGTAACAAATTAACAGAAATTATAATAGTACAAAAGGATAAACACCAAGAAAAAGTCACACTTGAGAGCGCTATATTTCGGACTCGTGGAGTACTTCTATGGCAAGAAGACAAGTGACCTTTTAACAGTGGTTATATATTTAGGAGAACATGCCAAAATAATTTTAATAAAACTAATTAATTTAGACAAATGAAACTGAAGCAAATATTGACAATTATTGAGGATCATCCGCAGAAATTGCTGGGAGATATGGTGCCTAAATAAGTGAAATTGGCTATGAGTGCTAGGAGCTATAGCGGACAATGGCAATTGAATTAATATTCCATTAGGACAAACACCAGTAATAGCACAATAAGAAAGAAAGCCAACATGCCCTGTATATTTAGCTAACTGCTTAGAATGGTACTTACATTTGTTAAACCAAAATTTTATAACATTACCTTGGATAGATGCCATTGTATTAGATGTATTAAACAATGAAGTCTATTTAAAAACACAGAGAAAGTAAGAAATAAAATTAAAAGAATTGGTCACTTGTCTTCTTGCCATAGAAGGACTCCACGAGTCCGAAATATAGGATCTCAAGTGTGACTTTTTCTTAGTGTTTTATCCTTTTCTACTATTATAATTACTGTTAATTTGTTATATTATATATATGATTCCAATTTTTTAATTTGGTTTATTTAACAACGCTCATTAACCTTTCAATCCATCAGCGTCCCATTCAATTCAAGGCGTGAAAAGGCCGATAAATTTTACTCAAAGGGCTCTTCTTTCAGGTTTGAGGTTCTTTTACGTGCCCTAAATCTACGACACGAGACCTATGGATTTACTTTCTTTCCAAAGGAAGTCATACTTAGGTTATATATCCTAATCTCAAACCTGAAAGAAGAGCCCTCTGAGTAAAATTTGTCGGCCTTTTCACGCCCTGAATTGAATGGGATGCTGATGGATTGAAAGGTTAAAGAGCGTTGGTAAATAAACCAAATTAAAATATTGCCATTATAGGAAAACAAGATGGGATAAATATGTATATTCTATTAAAAGGCCAAGAAAAGTATGCTTCAAACTAAGAGGTGCTATCAAAAAATTTCCGGATTGTTTCTGTTACAAAAAAGGAATATTTAATTGTTTCATTTAATTTTGAGCCCGAAATCTCTTTCGAAATAGTCTCCATAGGACTAATACACCGGTCCCAGCGTTTCTCAATGTGGCCTCAACGTCATTGTAAGTGAGTGTAGAACCTTCCAAGATTCACGCTTTATCTCGTCCACGGCGTTGGAACGGCGACCTTTGAGATGGGTCTTCATATTCTGGAAAAGGAAGAAGCCTGCAGTAGTTGGTTGTTCTCCTATGATCCCGACTACTCACATGATGACAAAAATACCGATTGCACTACTTCCAATGTAAATACAACAATGTCGCTTGGCACACTGTTAGTACAATATTACAGCTTATTACCACTGGGCATACAACTCTGTACTTTCATCTGTTGGCGCGCTACAGAACCAGTCCAATAACTTTTTAATGCCGCCTTGTAAATGACTATTGTAAGATTATGCAACAAAACAATGTAACACTTATAGTCGTGTGGTGTAAAGCTCGTCAAGGTTTACTAAGTTGCAGTGTACATGAAGCTTTGTTGTAGTTCTCCTAAATTTATCCTTGTCACTTGCTTATATATGATGAAATCAGGGTATTAGATGCTAGAATATACAAATTCATTTATAATAGAAAACAAGTGCTCATTAGGCCTCTAAGAAGAAGAATAAATGGTATTTTCAACAATAAATGGTGCAAAATTTAAGAAATGAAAGTGTATAGGGCAAAAACAAGATCATTAACGCAGTATGAAAAGTTTGAGAATCAGTGGAATTCGCTGTAAAAATTTCACGATCATTAATGAATTGTTCATAAATTTTGGTACCGAGAAAAAATTGTAAAGCTATATTGAATTATTGGATGGTCTTAGGAAGCAAAAGAAGTAAAAATAAATAAGTAAATCTCTTGCTGTGTATGTATTATATTAAATATTTAGTTATTGAAGTCTTTTAAAAGTCTGACTGTACAAACTCTGCGTGATATTAAGTTCTATTTTAGCCCATGTAACAGAAATCAGAAACCTTGCGGTATGACTCAGGTAGTAACGCCTGGGTTCACATGCGGGAAATAATGGACTCAAATTCTTGGCTGACCTTCAGTTTTTCTTTGCATATCGGGATTTTTGGTGAATTTTGCGCTCTCGCAACTCATATCATTTCATAGGGTCTGTCATAGAGTCGAAAGTGTCAACGAGGTGAGGTGTGACGGTGGCTTGCACTTTGGAAAAGTTTCTGCTGCGCGTCTGGTGTGTAAGCAATCTCCTCTGAGAGAGTCTATGCCGGCGTCGGAGTTATCTATCTGTAAACAATGTTAGGGACTCCGTCTACATCCGTGTCTTATGCCCGTGTATTCGGACCTACGCCTCATCTAATCCCCTCCTCTCGGAGATGCTCCTACTGTGTCAGCTCTTGAGCAAGGCAGGTAAGCAGATAATTCACTGTACATCTGACATTGTTATTGTCTTTTAGACCTTGAACGAAAATAATTAAAATACATAATGAACTACTTAAAGGAGCGTTTGTGTGTCTCTAACACCACCACCACCACCACCACCACCACCAACAATAATTATGATGATGATGATGATGATGATGATGATGATGATAATTCACCCCCTTGCACGAAAAACGAGGTAAAACGCGTAAAACACATATTAGTTACAAATACAGAGTGTTTAAAAAGTAGATATAAAATATCGTAGATGTTCAAACATTATTTTATCTTTTTACAAAAAAAAACTCGGAAATAATCTCAATAAACATAGAAAATACGTAATATATTTAATTTTGTTTCCGAAAAACTTTAATTTTTTTGATGACATATTTATGCTAAAAGTTGTGTTAGCAGCTTGAAGAACTTGAAACCAAGACGTGGTTCAAAGGTTGAATGCGAGTTGGTGTTAAGTTCAGAGAACGAGGGCAAAACAAACAAACCTTTTTGAAATCGCCGATTACCAAACACATGATGTCATCGATGTTTCTGCTACGGTTATAATCTTATATTGTGGAATCAATTCTTTATTTAATTCATCTGCATTTAATTTGTCAATTAAATGGTAGAACGTTTGAGAACAACGATAAGAGATTTTCGACTAATGGAAGAAGAATGATTCTTTTTCCAGAGGTTGCAATATAACTTTATGCTGGTAAAGTGGAATTTGATGTAAACACCATTGATTTTCTGGCTATTAATTCTACTGTTCTGAGTACTGAACAATCCAGAGAGTGTCTGTTTCATAAGTAAATGTGCATAGAGTTCGTTTGGAGACATTTCTCTTTTAACGGTCACACTAAGTGGCTATTTGTGAATGGTGTATCGAGAAACAATGTCATTTTGATCTTGGTCTTGATGAAATGCTCCCATTTCTTTGCCTAACTTTGATTCTGATTCTCCTCCTTTAGCATATTTAGCTGACAAAGCTTAAATTGAGTTTTATGCTCTTATATCAACATCTGAGCAGGTTTAGGTTGTTTTCCAAACGCGCTGTATTACAGGTCATTTGAGAAAATGTAAGAAAACTCTGAAAAGCATATCCTTAAAAAAAGCGTACACGGTGCCCTAGAATCACCGTACAATTTTCCATGGTATACTCTTCTCTGCTGTCATATTGGTTGCATCTTACAGGGGCTTTCCTTTAAATAAGCTGCATAACCAATGTGTGATTGATGTACATATTTATTTCCTCCTCTATTTGTGTATTTATATTAAATACAATTTAATATAAATTTAATATAATTTCTTTTAGTTATTAGTGATTCTGACCTATTAATGCCAGTTGACTCATTCAATGACAGTCAGTGAAACAAAGAGTGCCGTTTTCAAAGAAAAATATTATGAAGATCTGTAACACGTTCTCAATACTAATCGGGCAATTGTTAAATATGTTGCTTTATTACGCTTACGGCGTGCGGTGCGTGGCATATTCCGGTAATTTAACTGCTATTCTGACATGGAATGTATATATAAAAAAGGCTGTCTGTCAAAAAGTGTTATAATACGGGGGTGCGGCAGAAACAATGATCCATTTTAAATCGTTCGCTATTGTTGGTCAAGGCTTCTTACATTTTCTGTACGCCATATTACATGACCTTAGACGCTGGCTCCGCTACACAGTATTATTTGACAGTGAGTATGAAATGAAGGTTGGATAAACACCATGTGTTTGCAATTGAAACGTTTTTTCAAATATGATGATTGAGTCGTAAGAACGCAGCTTTTGTTTCGGCAGCAAACAAGAAGTTACCTGGTAGGTCATTTACAGTTCGCACTCCATAAACATGGCAGCATTAAGAACTGCTTTAGAGCAAAGTTCAACGCGATCAGTTCATCAGCATTCATGCGACGCACACTACTATCCGATATGTTATGGGCTTGCGATGCAGACGAGCTGATCGGTTAAATTTTGCTCTAAAGCAGCTCTTACTGTTGCCATGTTTACAAAGTGCGAATCGCAGTGACCTACCAGTTGGCTTCTTGTTTCAAGTAGATGTTGTCATGAATTGCCTGACCCATCTCGTAATTGCCTTCCGTGATGGAGCTTGTCCATTCCGACCGATGTCGAAATGTTATCGGAACAAAAGAAGCATCCTTACGATACAATCACCACATTTGAAAAACGTTTCAATGGCAAACGCACCATGTTCATTCAATCAGCACCCTAGACTGACTGCCAAGCATATGCAACGGAGCGAGCGGTCAAGGTCATGTAATCTGCGTACAGAAAATGCTTTGAACTGCGCTATACAATGATACAAACATCACCTCTCTAAAAAGCAGTGACCAACAATAGCGCACGATTTAAAATGGGGCATTGTTTCTGCCGCACCCAGTACGTATACTTCTTAATTTGGGAATATATACATATGTACTACCTATTCGATTCTATTTTCAAAAAACTTCTGTTACTTTTTCTCTCTACTTTTCAAAATTCAAAACGCATATTTCGTGTGTATTCTATATGCAAAATCACAAAAGATGCACGTCGCTGTGGTAAGAACAACCCCTTTTGCTCCAAGCTACGTGACGTGCTATGTTTCTGTATTCTTCCAGAAAAGGGGAGAAGAGCAAAAGAAGAGAAAGGACTGCAGATGCAAAAGGGAGTCTCGGAGAACAGAGAGGTTAACTTTGTTCTTCACATCAAGAGAGTTGTTCTATGTTTGCTTAACAAGGCTCTGACAGTTTAATTGGATTTCGCATGTAACGATAACAAACACGTATGTTGGTAAAACTGGCGCCTAGAAGCGAAATGCGCAATAAAGAATCTCTCAGTTACTTTATCAACAATTCTTAATCCGTATTTCATGCTCCACATTTCAAACTCTTTGATGACCAATATGAAAACCGGACACTAGGATCTGTTTAAAATGTTCGGCACTAAGCAAAGTGTACACATATTTTTTTTTTTCCAATGCAGTTTCCTTATACTTTAGTGTATTTTTGTAGCAATGCCCCAGGTTTTAAACCATAACCGAATTCTACTTCTTAAAGGTTATAAAAAGAAAGTGTTTAGCTTTGGTAACAAATTTAAAGTTGACGTTCAATATGGTATATAGGCCAATACTTCCAGTTTTATGAAAACTTTACTGAAAGGTTGTGCTTGGAAGGCTTCATTAGCAATATACGATTAGAATCCAAGGAAAGTGATGCACGCTTTCCTGAGACGTAAGTACTTTTGCTTTTGCTAGCGGATATTAAACATGCTTCCACAGTTTTCATTGCGATTGTTTTGACTGGTGCTCATGAATTCAAATTACCGCTACGGGTGGCCGAGGTCGTTACAACGCAGACTCGTGAGCGGGAGGTTTGGGGTTCGAATCCCGCCTGGACCGTCCTCCCTGACTGAGGCTTTTTCCATTTTTTCCTCAGTGGCAAATGTCGGGGAAGTACCCTAAATGTAGACCTGGGATTTTTCTTTCCTTAAAAAAATCCTTTCTCAATATATGATTTCATCTCATGTATCAATCAGTATCCACCGCCTGTGGCGCCTCATTAAAAAAAAAAGACGTTAAACACCATTAACATTTTTTAAACATCAAATCTTGCTTGTGGTCATAAATATCAGTCATTACGCTCTGAAATCAACCCGGTAGCTCTGTAAAGTTTGTATTTGAATTAGTTTTTAATTAATATTCAGGAAGTATGTTAACCATTTTTATAAAACCTTTTCAGAAATATGTGTGTGTGTGTGTGTGTGTGTGTGTGTGTGTGTGTGTGTGTGTGTGCAGTAATTATTATGATTCGGATTTTTAGGTGCTTAAAAGGTGGGAAATGATTTATATGCTTAAAATTAAAAAATATATTCAGAGGTAATATTTTATATTATTTAAATTGAAAGTACAGCAGTACTGATAATCGGCGCAATTTTCTGGTATTCTAGTTATCGAGATAAGAATTGTTACGGTGAGCCATGAATGTTGAGCTTCAATTTGGCATCTTAGAACTGTGGTGAATATCACCAAACAGAAACGTTTATTTTGAAAATATAAATGATGTCAATCTTGCATATGTATGATACCAACAAGTTTATGTGTAGATGGCCGGTGTGCTCCCATTTAATATATGGGAATCGCTTGAAACCCTTTATTCTAATTTAGACAATGTAGGCATTTTAGTTTAACTTTTAACTATTAACTTGGTTAAGTTTGTGCCTACCTAAGTGTCGTATTACTTAATAATAATGATTTTTAACTGATACTCTTTTTGCATGCTTCACAAAAAGGAATCTTGCATTTGTTTTGAGCACACGTTTGTATTCATTTACTTATTAACACAAAGATCAAATATCTCTTTGCTTCACTTTTCTCATTTTTATGGTAAGAATGCTTCGACCATATGCACCACAGTTTACAACTGAACAGCAGTGGCTGGAGAGGGGAATTATTAAACAGGGAAGTGCACAGTAACAAACACTAAATGCATGACTCAGATCCCCTTTATCTCCATACTGTCTTTCACCGCAGCCCAAGATCAGAACAACTCAAAACCATATGCAGTCAGAATATTCCTTTATCTGCACGTTATGTCTCATAATTACATTGCTTAAAATATTTATTCAATAAAAAGAAATAAACATTTATTTTAACAGATTTGCATAATAGAATTTTGAAAAATTAAAGATTCCAAATAGAACTTACGTTTAAGTTTTGGTGTTGTAAATGATAGAAAAAATATATTTATTTTCTTAGTTATTAATATTTTCAAATATAATAAATTACAGCTATAGAAAGTGCCAATCAAAGCAAACATCTCTTCCCCAAAACGCTTTTAGAAATTACCTCGAAAGCAGGTTCACCCCCCTCCCTCCGCTTTAAGTGACTTTTATGGTCACCAATTATTTATGAACTGTCGATATCTAATAACTGAGATTTATAAGAAAGTGTCTTTTCATTGTTGCCCTTCTAGTATAGGCAATATTTTACTTAGAAATCTAGAACAATCAGCAGATTTTTCTTCTGAATGTGGTATCTCTCTGGAAGTAAAGCTATTAATGACAAGAGCAAAAGACAAAATCAAGGTAAAAAAAACATAAAAATGGCGATACTTATATGCCTATATTTAATGTACCATTTCCTCTTATAGCTTAGTGAAATCTTGCTTTTAATGAGATAGTTTAACCTATTTTTTATACCTTTAAATAACTGCAATTGCTAACCTACATCCTGTAAGGCTAATAAGATTGTCTAACTTCTAAATGGACAGCTGCATCTTTGGGAGAATAGAAATGCTATAAAGTCTTATGAATAAAATCTAAACCATAAATAAATGTTTGTTTTTAACAATTTAAATAAGCATAAAATATATACTTAGTTTAAATTTAACTTCTCAAAGATATGCAGTTTTTCATTAGCGGCCAAATAGTTCTTTAACTTCAGTATTAAGAGTTATTTCGTTTACAGCTGAAACTAGATGTGCCGCTTCTTTCATGCATTATACACCGTGTGTCCAGAGTTCTTTTTACCCAATGTTGAATTCAGATCATTTTCATAGCTGCGCCCTGAGACAGTCACTTCGTACATGCACACGCAGTTAACCAGACATGAGTACATATGCTCTCTAGCGGCAGTTTTATAACTAGTACTTTACGTAATGAAACCTCGCACTGTTTCAAACCCATTCCTTTAACATTCGCATTGCTGGTTAACTCACGTTTCCGCTTTTTCAAAACGACTTATTGAAACATATAGCTCTCTGTGGATTCATGCTTACAAAATCGTCACCTTTTAACTACAGTGCAAAATAAACGAACTGTGTTGTTGCAGTGTTGTGCGATTGTTTTCTCTCACTCAGAGAAAACAGCTGTCGTTACCCCTTTGTTTATTTACTAACAGGGGGTTTTACATTATGCAACAGAATTGGATTACAATGTAGCAATTCACAGAGCTGAAAGCGTTGAATTAACTTAGTAAAAAAGAAGAGAAGGGGAAGAAACATTAAAAAAAGTTCTAATGTTTCTCTTAGCTAAAACTTAATTTTAATGGCAAATGGTATTATTTGAATGAAACCGAAACATGGAAACCGATCAGTAACTCTAGAATATTTTCATCTAACAGTCACTTTTATTATTTTCAAATTTCAGTATTCCTGATCGCCTATAGGAAATGGAATAACTATTTACCGTTTTATTTCATTTGTGTTCATAGAAAATATGAGGTCTTCTGTTACGCTGGAAGCCAGAATTCAAAGAATATATAAAAAAAAAAATTCTTTACGTTCAGACATGTGTTGACATCTTATTTTGATTTAAAGTAAAACACTAAAAATCATGTCGTCACATTAAAACTCTCTTTAAGTTTCACAAACACTCTTATAAAAGTAATTTTGGTACATTGCTCACATTGTCAACCAAAACGACGACTGAGGAGCCCTACATGTGAACATGTGTTGACATGTTCACATGTTGTAATGTTATGTGAACATAGAGCCAGAATTGAACTTATGAAGTGCCTTTTAGAATAAGTAATCGTTATTCAATAATATATTAAATATATACAAAAAAGTTCAATATATCATTATCCATATTGCTACCACGAAACATTAGAGCACTCTCTCACTGTTAACAGCATGTAATCTTAAATGTAAAGATGCAAACAATGAGTTAGAAAAAATGATACACAAAATTACGTTATGTATTTATTGAGGTAAAGTAAATTGCAACAAAAATGGAGGGGACAAGTTGGATAGGAAAGATAACTTTCTATTAGATGAGCCGATGGAAGGGTAGAAAACTCACGTATGGTCATAGTTTCCGTGGAAACAGTATGTACCTCTCTCTCATCAACGAATTGTCGGTGGTGTAGTGGTTACCATACTTGCCTCCTAAACCCAAGATCGCGGGTTCGAACCCGGCCAAGACCGATGAATTTTTTCGGGGCGTAAAAATCGTAAGTATGGCTTCCTTCGGAAGGGAAGTAAAGCCGTGGGTCCCGTGTCGTATATTTACGGCACGAAAAAGAACCTCAAGCCTGAA